>CM035840.1:116666570-117866570 GCA_020510985.1 Pholidichthys leucotaenia
TTGGGCCTGTAAAGCCTAACTGGCCTACCTGTTTTACAAGAACACTTGCTTTCTACGGGCCTGCACTAGTAGAATAAAATGAAAAGCCATTCTTGTATTATTGAGCATCCCTGATAGTAGGAAATGCCAAGGTACACACTGCTTACAGACTTTTTTATGATCTCCAGATATTTGCTAAAGTTACAAATATTCTATATTAAGTATCAAGTTATAAACATGTTTGATAGCATTCATCTGTCATAATGTGCTATAAACTCCCTCAGCCTGGTTCATTTAGTCTAATATTTCAACATCTCCCCGAGGGCCTCTCTGTCTGTGTCTTTCTTGATCATTCATCCCTTCATCTCCCCATCCCTCTCTCCTTGTCTCCCAGGCAGCTGCTCCACTTTGCAGCTATTTAGCAGCTGTTTTGCATCAATTTGCGCTTCAGAGTGCAGATTTCTACCTTGTCCATCCTTCTCCTCTCTCTCTCTCTCTCTCACTTTTTATCCCTTCCTTCGCCTTCCTCTTCCTCTTACATTTCTGAGACGCCAGGCAGGCACACAGCATAGTACCAAATGGCGCCGATGTTTTCCTCAATGAATAGACCGTCTCTTCCAAGTCTTTCCCGAGATCCATTGAGTGATGAAAGATGGACACACACACACACACACACACACACACACACACACACACACACACACACACACACACACACACACACACACACACACACACACACACACAGGGTAGCCGGTGTAAACACTGAATAGACACACATTTGTAGACACATGCACACACGTATATGCACACAGATTACCCACCCCCTGCTTCCCTACTTTTCTCTCTGTGGAAACAAGTGCCGAAGGAAGAAAAAAAGGAAAAGACAAGAAAAAAGTGAGGCTCCCCTATAATCCCCAAATCCCTCTTTCTTGTACTCAAACCTACACAAGAGAAAAGAGAGGAACTGTGTGCATCTGTGTGTGTGTGTGTGTGTGTGTGTGTGTGTGTGCAGAGACTATGGAGTAGCCTGACATGATTTATGGTTTGGCTGTGCACTGCAGGCAGACACACAGTTTCCTGTGAGGTGGGTGTCTCACCTCCCTCCTTTGCGACCTGCACAGGTTGTATAGCTGTAAGTGTGTGTGTGTGTGTGTGTACATGCAACAGAGGGGAGTAAAAAAGGTGAGGGAGGGGGCAGATGCACTGTAAAGCATGCACACGCTTCTCTGCGCGCGCGCGTGAACAAGAGCCTCACCTCCTGATTGATAACGTGCCGCCTGTTCTGTGTGTTCTTGGGTGTGCAGTGTTGGGGTCAGCACACACAGCGTGTTCCCCGGGTGGGTTACACTTGACGGTGTGACTGTTGGATCCCCCATTAAGCAGCGTGTAAAAGAGGCCAAGCACAGAAGCCATTATGAACTCCAGTGGTAATAGCTCCAGGAATCTTACTGCCTCTGGAGACCTGGTCATTAGCCTATTCCTCTCTCATAAAGCCCTCTATCCATCACACACGCAAGCATACACACATTTGTATGCAGACGCGCAAGCACACGGGCACACGCACCGTTTGTCTCCATCTCCTGCTCCCTTCCTCCCATCTATTCATCTCCGCTGAAGGAGGGAATAGTGCTGGGGATACTGCTACAAGAGCAATCCACCAAGACATCCACAGATGTCTTTGAAAACAGATGCACCCGCTTGCACATAAACACACACATGCACACGGGCAGATGCTCATTTACAAAAGCAGCGAGGCATAATATCAGCCTTGAACCCAAACCCCTGATTATTTAAATGTATTCCTCCTTCCCCATCCAGTGAAAGTGAGATGCTGTAGCAAGCCCGTTAGCGGCGCTCAGGTAGGAGATTACAAACAGAAACACTGTCACATACAATGGCGCTCCGTGGCCGGACAAGCATTATAATGGCAACTAAATCCACCCTCGAAGCCGTCTTTCTGCGCGCAGACGTGGACGCACGCACGCATGCATACACGCTTAGTGCAAGGAGATTTATTGGCAATTCAGACGGTGAAGACAAACTGCAGAGGCAACAATGAGATGAGTACACTCTTTATCCTCAGGCAGCTGCACACACACACACACACACACACACACACACACACACACGCACACACACACACACACACACACACACACACACACGCACACACACATTATTCACAATGGCCATGCAAAACAACGTCCACACATGCATACATACAAAGAGAGAGGGTAGAGATTCATCGCTCTGTCACATTTTATACCGGACGTCCATTTTCACCTCTGCACGCACATATGCAGGACTCACACCCCCCTTATAACACTGGTTTTAATACGGGCATGTGCACGCACACACACACACAGACGCTTGCCATTCTATATGTACATACTCACACTCATGGACAGGCACACGCAGAGTACAACGCGTACACGCACAAAGGCAGAGGGGAGCCCAGAGAGAACAGATACCTGGGGATGGAGACACATTGGCAAAGGTAATGCTGGAGTCAGTCACTCTGTCCTCAGGCAAAGCACACACACGCATGCGCGCGCGCGCACACACACACACACACACTGCTGTAAAGATAAGCACTAATCCTGTTTATTACCTCCTCCCTCTCTGCACCCTCCCTCTCTTTTCATTTTATCTCTCACTCATTCTCTCTCTCTCTCCTCTCCTCTTATTTTTCCTGTCTCTCCTCCTCAAGCCTATTTTAGCAGCGCACACACACACACACACACACACACACACACACATGCACACGCATACATTGTCAGTTTACTCCTATGATGTTTGCTGGCCTGGGGCTGAGACGAGGAAACAGGGAGGGGAGTGTTGATGTGCGCTGCTCTTTTCCAGCTCCAGCTCTGTTCACGTCCTGCAGAGAGAATTACCTTCCCTTTGTTTGTGTGAAGGGGCTGCTGCCTTTACCATCTGTGCAGCGGATACAGTGGCAAGGGACTGTGTGTGTGTGTGTGTGTGTGTGTGTGTGTGTGTGTGTGTGTGTGGAGGGGGGGGCACTTGGATGTACATGTGTGTGTTTCTGTAATCTCATTCAGTAAAGGGTGGGCGCATGCAGTTAAAACGTATAGGGATTACGTTTATGGAGCAGGAAATAAGATCCTATCAGTTTTAATCGATCCCATCTTGAGGTCCATAAAGTTGCTGTTGGAGCTTGTACTCCAACAGAAAATGTAAGTTTTAATATTGTAACATCGGGGCTGTGATAATGGGGTGGGAGTTTCCGGCATGCTCGCGCTGTGGAGGATTCAAATACTGTATCTGTGTGTGCTAAGCGTTATTCGTGTGTGCCATTATAACTGTGTAATAAGACCAGCTGTGATAGCGTTGTTTCCCTATGTGTGCCAAATCATGTGTCTGTGTCACTATGAGCGAAATGAGGGTCTGTGTAAATGACCCTCCCCTCCATTCTGTGTTGTGAGTGTGTGTATAGATAAAGCCTGTTTTGCCACAGCCAAATCTCCTTATTTTGTGAACCCTTGTAACGTCACGCTGGTGTTAGGAGTGGGATCACGGAGAAGATGGACGCAAGAATCAGGACGGAGATGCGGCAGCTCGAGCGGCTCATCGCTCAGCTGGAGATGGACAACAGAGCCGACACACCAACCCCTGGAGCTGCTCCCCTTGATGAATGGAGCAGCGGACCCAATGGGGCCAGCATACCCCGCCTTCTGCCTTTCTCAAGGCAGGGCAGGCCAAACAGAGCAAAACGGCCCCGCTTCCTACCCTTTTCAGGGCAGGACGGGCCGGCAATTCCACTGCGACCAGGGGCAGCGATTGACCAAGAGGCGACTGTTCCACCAATCCCCCAACTGGCCAAACTCCCCCGCTTTGGCAGTGAAACCCTGCTGTACGACTATCTGGTCCAGGTAGAGCTGGCTGCTGTGCTGAACGGCCGGACACCTGAGGAGACCGCTGTGCAGGTCACACTGGCCCTGGAGGGCGGGGCTCTATGCACGCTGTCTGACCTCCGGCCTGAGGAACGTTGCAGCTGGCCAGCACCACAAGGAGCGCTCCAGAGGTGGTTTTGAGAGCGACCAACACGGAGCACGTCCAGAAACAGCTGGCCAACCGCTGGGCCTGGGAGCCTACGCAGCGAACATACAGCTGCTGACGCAACGTGGCTACCTGGATTTCGAGCTGGAGGCGGTGGAGAAGCTCGCCCTCCAGCACTTCATCCGGGGGATCCACCCGGCCCGGCTCCAGGACCACATACGGATTCACAATGTGAGCAGCTGGGAGATGGCTGTGGCAGAAGCGGAGTGGGTGGGCCCGATGATGGACTATGCAGCTGATGTGTCGCTGCCAAGGCAGAGAGCTTTCCAGGCCACAGCTGAGAGTGAAGAGGAGGAGGAGGAACTGCGCCAGACCACAGCGGCGTAGCCAGTGAGAAGATGACAACGGCAGCGCGAGGAAGAGTGCTTCTGCTGCGGGGAGCCAGGACACATCGCGTGGTACTGCTTGGCACCTACCCCGCGACAAACCACCCCCTCGCCGGCTTTAAACTAGAGGGAATTGGTATGGATGGGGACCTGCCGCCTCCCACAGACATTTTCCCTGATGAACTGTCACCATGTTTGGGCCGAATTGGACACTCACTAGGGATGTACCTGCAGTGCAGCTTGGACAGCATGCCAATCTGGGCTCTGATTGACACCGATTCTACCATCTCCCTGGTCCGATCCGGAGTGCTGCCCAGTATGGACGAGGCAGGACCGCAGGAGTGGGAACTCACTGGGCGCTGCATCACCACAGCCACCGGTGAGCACGCCAGACTGGGGTGGTGGTGGTGGTGGTGGTGGGGGGGGGTTCTTGTGGTGGGGATGGCCGGCCAGAATACAAACCACCCCTTCTGGCTGGCTGACATCCAAGATCCTTGCATTATTGGACTCGATCTACTCGCAGCATGGGGCGCAACGATTGACACCTCCAGATCGTCTCTCCTGCTGGGGGCTCGGACCATCATGCTCTGCAGCAGGACCCAGAGGAGGAACCCGGGGGCCTGCGTGATCGAGGGGCTGCCAGAACAGACCGAACCGGGCAGGTTGCCGCCAGAACTGAATACAGCAGCACCACCAGTACAAGCAAAGGGAGCGCAATCGCCAACAGAGACAGCGGGGGGGGGGGGGGGGGCACAGCGGAACGGGTCAGTGTGTCAGCAGAAACACAGCAGGCGGTCGAGGAATTGCTCCAGCAGAGCTACAGTGGACTAGAATCAGGACAGAGATGCCAGCTGTGGGAGCTGTTGGACTGCTACATTGACATCTTCACATCCAAGGATGAGGAGTGCACCCGAACCAGCTTGGTGCAGCACTAGATCGACAACAGTAAGACCAGGCCGATCCGGCTCTGCCCCCGCCATCTGCCTTTTTCAAGGTAGGCGGTGGCAGAACAAAAAATACGGGAAATGCTGGAGGTGGATGTTCTTGAGCCCTGCAGCAGAAACCTGGGTGGCACCGGTGGTTCTGGTTAAGAAGAAGGACGGTTCGTGGCGGTTCTATGTGGATTACTGGTGCCTGAATGACGTCACCTGCAAGGATTCTTACCCTCCGCCCGCATCGATGGCACGCTGGATTACATCACTGGCTCCAGCTGGTTCAGCTTGCTGGACCTCCGCAGCGGCTATTGGCAGGTAGAGCTGTCACCGGAGGCCCATCAGAAAACAGCCTTCTCCATTGGGCAGGGACTGTGGCAGTTCAAGGTGATGCCGTTTGGACTTTGCAATGCCCCAGTCACCTTTGAATGTCTGATGGAGTGAGTGTTGGTTCACGTGCCCCGGAGCCGCTGCATTGTTTATCTGGATGACCTGCTGGTTCACACAGCTGACTTTGATGGCGACCTGTCCAGCCTTCGGGAAGTATTAGACGCCATCCAACGGGCCGGGCTGCGGCTGCACCCACGGAAATGCCACTTATTTCGGCAAGAAACCACCTTCCTGGGCCACGTCGTCAGCACTGTGGGAGTCGCCACCGATCCAGAGAAGGTGACGGCGGTGAAAAACTGGCCGGTGCCGCAGGACGTGGGAGAGTTACGGCGTTTTCTCGGACTGGCCTCCTATTATAGGAGGTTTGTGAAGGTTTCACCACCATAGCAAGCCTGCTGCATCAGCTGACGCAGAAGGGCCGCGCATTTGAGTGGAGTGAGGACTGTGCTGCTGCTTTTTCCCAGCTTCGTTTGGCGCTCATCGGAGCCCCCGTGCTGCAGTATCCCGACTCCAACCGCTCTTTTATCATGGACACGGATGCCAGCAACCAGGGCATCGGGGCGGTGTTATCCCAGGAGGGAGAACACGGAAAGCAGGCAGTTGCTTTTTTCAGCTGCACTCTCAGCAGAGCCAAAAGCAATTATTGTGTTACTCGCCGAGAGCTGTTGGCTGTCACCCAGGGACTTCGTCATTTTCGCCCATATGTGTACAGGGGGAGGTTCCAGCTCAGGACGGATCATGCTTCCCTGATCTGGCTACTGAATTTTAAAGATCAGGATGGACAGTTGGCGAGATGGCTGGAGGCACTGCAGGATTATGATTTTCAGATTGTGCATCGGGCAGGCCACCTCCATGCCAATGCTGACGCGCTGTCTCAGCGTCCGTGTGCTGTGGAGGACTGTCAGCACTGCCAGCTGGCAGAGGACTGAGGCCAAGCCGTCCCACAGGCTGCTGCTCTCCGGACCTCTGTGAGCAGGAATAACACAGCGGCGCACAGCTCCTCCTCGGATAATCAGTCAGCTCTGCCCAGCGATGACATCATAGAGGCCCTCAGCGCGCAGCAGCAGCAGAGTGAGCAGGATAGAGAGCTGGTTGTCTCCCGGGTTTGGCAGTGGTTGGACGCGGGCCAGCAGCCTGCCTGGGAGGCTGTGTCCACACTGGACCCAGAGACCAAGGCCCTACATTCCCAGTGGGCCAATCTCTGCTGTCACAAGGGTGTTGTGCATCAGCAGTGGCAGGCTCCAGCTGGGCAGCATCAGGTCTGGCAGCTGCTGGTTCCCTGGCGGCTCCACCCCAAAGTGCTCCAGTTGGTCCACAGGTTGGTGGGGACGGGTCACTTTGGGGTAATGAAAACTCTGCAGCGTCTTCGGGCCCGGTTCTACTGGCCGGGATATTGCCAGGACGTAGAGCTCCATGTCCACTGCTGTGACACCTGCACGGCTCAGAAAGGGCTGACTCAGTAATCCCACGCCCCCTTGTAGCAGTACTGGGTGGGGGCACCCATGGAGCGGGTAGGAGTGGACATGCTGGGCCCTTTCCCGACTATGGATCGGGGGAACCACTATGTGCTGGTCACAATGGATTATTCCACCAAATGGCTAAAGGCGTGTGTGGTCCCTGATCAGAGCGCCGCCACCACAGCATCAAAGCTAGTGGACGAGATGTTTTGTTGGTTCGGCGCACCGGAGGAGCTGCACAGTGATCAGGGATGGAACTTCAAAGCAGAGGTCTTCGGGGAGGTCTGTAGGCGGCTGGGCATCTGGAAGACCCGGACTACCCCGCTGCATCCACAGAGCGACAGCCTGGCCGAATGTTTCAATCCGACTCTAACCACTCAGCTTGCCATCTTAGTGGACCAGCGGCAGCCAGGCTGGGATCTGGATCTGCCCATGGTTCTGTGTGCGTACCGGCCGGCAGCTCAGGAATCCACCCAGTGCACCCCTGCAGTGCTGATGTTTGGATGCAAGCTGTGCACACCGGTGGATTTGGTGCCCCTCCCACCCCATTTCCCCAGAGCCAGAGGTGGAGGGCAAACCAGGGTTGGATTATTTGTTTTGCTTGAAAGAACATCTCCACATGGTGCACGAACTGGCTCGGGAGGCCCTGGCAGCAGCGGGGAGTTGGCAGAAGCAGGCATACGATTCCCGCTGCCAGGGGAGGGACTTTGCACCAGGGGATCGAGACTGAGTTTTCTGCCCGGAACACAAAAAGGGACTGTCGCCAAAACTTGCAAGCCACTGGTCGGGACCGTGCGTGGTCCTACAGAGACTGTCGGATGTAGTGTACAGGGTGAGGCTGCAGAAAAGGAACCAGACTGTGGTGCTTCACTGTGACCGTCTTGCCCCGTACCAGCCACCTGCTTTGCGGGTGGTCGAGCCGGAGGCTTCATCCCGACCGGATACCCCGGCTGAGGCGCGAATGGACAATAACAGGCCTGTGCGTGCTGGTCGCCGACAACGGCGGCCACCCTGACACCTGGACAGATTTGTGTTGGACTTTTGAGTTGGACTTTATTATTCTGGGGACAGAAACCAGTCCAGGGGAAGACAGTGTAATGTCAGGGCTGTGATAAGGGGGCGTGAGTTTCCCGGCATGCTTGCCCCACTGAGGATTCAAATACTGTATCTGTGTGTTCTAAGCATTATTCGTGTGTGCCATTATAACTGTGTAATAAGACCAGTTGTGCTAGTGTTGTTTCCCTGTATGTGCCAAATCATGTGTCTATGTCACCATGAATGAAATAACGGTCTGCGTAAATGACCTTCCCTCCATACTGTGTTGTGAGTGTGTGTATAAATAAAGCCTGTTTCGTCACAGCAAACTCTCCTTATTGTGTGAACCCTTGCAATGTCACAATGTTAAGCAACCTCTAGAGGTTGTGGAATAATGATATGGAGAAAAATCTGTTGCAATCTGCATACTCCCTCATGGTTTCATAAAAATCGCCCTAACCATTACCCTAAACTTAATGATAATTCACTGCCTAACCCTACCACCTACACTAAAGTTAACCACCTAAAAATATTAATTTAATGTGTGAAGTAAGTAAATCATCCACACCAACTTGCCTGCTTATGCAGACACTGCAGAGTCTGAGAATAATATAAATATGAGCGTTTTCTGAGGTGAGGAACTTCTGACTGTCTTTTACGTATTAGATGGAGGACTTGTCGGAGTGACTCAAGGTTTATGGGAATATATGCAAAGATTCACAGATTTATGAGTACTAAACAACATATGAACCCACTGAGTAACGGATAAAACACCTTTTTTGCTCTTTTACTGGCAGGAGAGATGAAAAAGTGAAGTTTTAGGTGTTTTCACTTTTTATTATGATAATTCATGGTAGGCACACTGTGAGCCAGCTCTTTTTATGTAGCAGCACCCTGATAACAAGATAATCACATATTATTTCCTTTCATCCTTTTTGCTCTTTCCCAGTTCTCACCATCATCATACTTACATAGTGTCTCCCACCTAATGCTCTTTCCCTCCACTCCTTCCTCATCGTTTTCCACACTCCTCCTATTATTCATCTTTCCCCTTTTCTTTTCAGTCTCTCTTTCTCTCTCTGTCTCCCTGTCTCCAGATGGGTGGCAGAGAGCAGCAGCTTGCTGTGGTCAGGCCAATTATTTACATAATTATGATCTCCCACTTAACCACATGATCCCTTACCTGGGTGTGGGCAATTAAAGCCACCGTCATTATGCAGATTATGCAAATACAGCCAGAAGCGGAACAAGGTGGCGATGGCTCATATGAGCAAACACGTGCCCTGTTGGCGTGTCTGAGCTCTCTTGATGTGTGTTTGTCCGTACGTGTGTATCAAATGATAGGTGCTAATAAAATGTGGGACTCTAGTCCACTCTCTCATAATGTGTAAATTGGAATATGGTGCAAGTTGACAAAATGAATAAATGTCAGAGATATGTCAGGTTCTGAGCATGGTTGGGGGACCATGCTCATGCTTTAAGTTTATTTTCTTTAGTCACTGTGTTTTCTTCACCTCAGCCCCGTTTGATTATTGTTTATTTTCACATTCATGTCCATACTTACTTTCTTTTCAATTTGCCATTTGTTTCTGTTGGCCATGATTATCTTCTGAGTTCTGTCTTGTCATTCTCCTTACCCTAGTCTTAGTTTAATTCGTCATAGTCCTGTTTATTAGTATTTTGTTTATCATGATCACAGTTAATGCTTGGGTTTGATGATAATTGTTCTCATGTTTATGTTATATTTATTCCTGTCATGACTTGGATTTGGGCTTTTGTTTTGACAGCACCTTTTGTTTACTTCCAGTTTTGCGTTGTGAGTTTTTTGCTTTGCTAATTATTCACGGCTGCTTTTGATTTTTTGATTGATTGTCCACGGGTGCTCCTGATTTACTGTACTATATATATACATGCCGCGCACTGCCCTCAGTGCGGCGATCTACTGTGATGTTATGTCAAGTCTGGTTAAGTTATGTCACATTTATGTCACGTCTGGTTTATTGTTTGCCTACAATAAATCACTGCAAACTCCAGCTCCAGCTCTTGGGTCCAATCCTCCTGTTTGTGCACCACGAACGGGCGCATTTCACGACAAGATAAGTCAGCTTGCTCAAACAAATTTACAATTAATTCAAGATTTAATTTTCTCCATCCCAAGATGCAATGATTCTCCCTCCATATAGTTTCTCACTTTATTCATACATTTGTCAAAGCATGAAAAAGTGCATAAAACTAAAATTATGATTACTGTAGATGTTATAATGTACAGTATTTTGTATAAAAAATCTAAATATCCATACTAACAACACAAAATCAATCCTCTTGCTCTGAGTATTGGTTCTTGCCTCAGTAGGCTCGATTCCACCCAGATGGATTGGACTTCTCATTAGATCTGATTTCTTCAATAGCTTCTCTTCAGGATTCAAGTATTTCTTTTCCTTTTTGCCAAAATTAGGAACTATTTCAGGATGCATGTAATGAAGTAACAGGAAGTCACAACAAAGAACTGCATTAACATTTGGCTAATCATGGTGAGGTAATTTAATGCAGCCTCTTAATGATGCAATGAACTCATGACATATGGCTGTGGCGCATATGGACGTCACAATAACCATTTCCATTCACAAAGGATATTAGCATTGGAATTATATGTGTAGCATAATCTGTGGAGTTTAAACAATGTTTTGTACTATGGGGTTTGCTGACTCACAACAGCAGGTAAAAACTTGTTTTTTGGTTACTGAATTTTGTCTACTGATCACTACTCATACTACTTTTGCAGTATAACAAAATTACTTCTTGAATGAATGAATTTATTTGAATGAATTTATTTATTTATTTCGGATAGTACATTAAGATAAGATAAGATAAGATAAGCCTTTATTAGTCCCACAATGGGGAAATTCCAGGATTGCAACAGCACAGGGATAGCAACACTCAGAGCAACAATCAGAAGGCAAGAAAAAAAAAAAAAAAAAAAAGCAAGCAAGAGCAGCTAATATACATATGTACATATTACTATAAAATATATATATACACACACACACACACAGACACACAGTGCAGAGCATTGTAGCTGGATGGAATAAATATATGAATATATGAACACACAGTGCAGAGCATTGTAGCTAGATGGAATAAATATGTAAATATATAAACACCCACAGTACGGAGCATTGCAGCTAGGTGGAATAAATATGCAAGTATATAAACACACACAGTGCGGAGCAATGTAGCTAGATGGAATAATATGTAGATATATAAAAACACAGTGCGGAGCATTGTAGCTAGATGGAATAAATATATAGATATATAAATGTAAACACACCCAGTGCTGAGCATTGTAGCTAGATGGAATAAATATATAGATATATAAATATAAACACACCCAGTGCAGAGCATTGTAGCTAGATGGAATAAATATGTAAATATATAAACACACACAGTGCAGAGCATTGTTGCTAGGTGGGATGAAACAGCATAACCGTCTATTTAGTTATCCTACATGGTATGATTATGTGCCCATACATATTCTCACCCTCCATAGCGACCGGTATGTTCCTAGTTGTATGCCGGAGAGGACCATTGTGTAAGTCTATTGCATCTTTTGCATTCAAAAAAAAAAAACTATTAGCTTGTTACGTCTTTTTGCTATCTCTGCGAGCAGCCCTGCTTAGGTTGTACAGTCTGACAGCCGTTGGTAGGAAGGACCTACGAAACCTCTCGGTTGTGCACCTGGGATGATGTAGTCTGCTGCTAAATGAGCTCCTCAGTGCATCCAGTATGTCCTGCATAGGGTGGAACTCGGACTCCAGCAGAGATGACAGTTTAGTATTACAGGTTAAAAGAAACTGTATAATATAACAACAAGGTCAAATTAGACAAAGACTCCTTCTACTATACAATTCCACGTGAGTTATCCGAAATGGGTGATGGCTGAAGCCGCAGCTTATATTGCCCACCCATATTCCATCCAAGAATTCAAAGGAGAAAAAAGAGAAAACAAGACTAGAGCGATTACAATTTAAAACAAGGCTAAGACAAAATATGACTGAGAGAAAAAGAAAACTGAGCTAGTCTAAGTTAAGCGGTTACTATTCAAAAACAAATCTAAGACATAGTGTCACAGAGAAAAAAGAAAAACTAAGCTATAACACAACACAGGCTGGAAATGTCAATCCTTATGTGAGTTTACATGTCGTCTTGTAAATATGTTTGGAGTATTTCTTCCTTTAGTTTTTGTTTAAATTGTCCAAGCTTTGTACATGATTTTAATTCAGGTCCAAAATCGTTCCATAATCTGACACCTTGCACTGAAATACAGTGTTGCTTGGTAGTTGTTCTCACTGTAGGCTTTTGAAATATACATGTTCCTCTGAAGTGATATCGTTTCTCCCTTGTTTGGAACAACTTTTGGATATTTGCGGGCAGTGATAGATTCTTCACTTTGAACATTATTATTGCGGTTTTAAAGTCGATCAGATCTTTCAGCTTGAGAGTTTTTTGTTTAAGAAAAAGTGGGTTTGTTGGTTCCCTGTAAGCTGCTTTGTTGATTATTCTAATAGCTCTCTTTTGAAGCATAAAGAGTGGATATATGTTTGTTTTATATGTATTTCCCCATACTTCATTACAATATGTCATGTATGGGAGTATTAATGAATGATACAAGGTGTATAGTGTGGGTTGATTCAGCAAATTTTTCACTCTGTGTAATATTGCAATTGATTTGGATACTTTACCTTTTATATAATTAATATGTGGCTTCCAACACAGTTTGTTATCAATTATTACTCCAAGGAATTTAGTTTCGGATACCCTTTCAATCTCTACACCATTTACACTGAGTTTGGGTACTGGGTAGTTGTGATGGTTGTTAAAGACTATAAATTTTGTCTTGCTTAAATTGAGCGTTAATTTGTTTGAATCAAACCACAGTTTCAGCTTTCCTAATTCCTTTCCGAGTGTATCCAGAAGTTGTTCCAAATTGTTTCCACTGCATAGCAGGTTAGTGTCATCAGCAAACAATATTAAGTCCATTTTTTCTGAAACTTTACATATATCATTTATATACATATTGAATAATAATGGTCCCAAAACTGAACCCTGTGGGACTCCACAGGTGACCTTCAGTAGCTCTGAGTTTTTGTTGTTCTTCTTCAAATTAAGTAATACTGCTATACAATTACTTAAATTTTAACAGACTTGTTACTCATTGTTTCTACTTTACATAGTACAGACAAATGTACAAATGCACCCTACCGTACGCAGACATGCAACCATTGCTCAACGTGACCTGTCACAGAGTGTGAATCAGTCAATTTGACAGTGACTGATGAAGAAGATACAGTGAGTTTCTCTTTATGGAAATATGCACATTACTTTTCCTTTCTGAGGTCAATGAAAAAGTATAAATGAGTTAGACCTGCTTTACATCAAAAATACAGTAGTAATATGCTCTTTACACAGGGGTGGAGATCACTGAGAGATCGCTGCGTCATGACAAAATGGCCACATCTCCAAACGATCTTTCAGTGATCTCTCAGTGACATCCAAGACTGCTCAATGATCTTCATTGATCTCCAAAGTCCTCAAAGTTTTGACTCATTCCAAAACAGTCTCTCAATGATCTCCAAAGGGAAGTGATCTCTCAATGACCCTTCAACAATCTCTCAACAAGCACTAAACAGTCTCACTGATCTCCCAATGATCTCCCAGAAATCTTTCAAAGAACTCTATTGGTCTTTCATCGAACACTCAGCCATCTCTACCTTTGGGGTGGAAAAATTTGGCAATCACTGAAAGATCGCAGAGAGAGCACTGGAAGATCGATGAGATTGTTGATCAGTGTCTGAGTGCTCCTTGAGCTCTCCCTCACCACTCAACAATCTCACTGATCTTGCAGTGATCTCTCAGCAATCTTTCAATGATCTCTCAGTGATCTTTCAATGAAAGCCAAATTTTTTTCCCCCCGAAGGTACAGATGGCTGAGCGATTGGTGAGGGATTGCTCAGTGTTTGATAAAAGACCACTTAAGTTCATTGAAATATTGCTGAGAAATAATTGGGAGGTCATTGGGAGATTGAAGAGATCATTGAGTGCTCGTTGAGAAATCACTTCCTTTGGAGATTGTTGAGAGATTGTTTTGGACTGAGCCACAACAATCTCTCAACTGTGGAGACCAAGGAGATCCCTGGAAGATCACTGAGACATCTTGGTGATTGCAGAGAGATGGAAAGATTGTTGAGAGATCTGGCAACACATTTTTCATCTTTCAGTGATTTCTCAACAATCTCCACCTCTGTGTAAACGGGGTAGAAGAGCACTAGAAACATCTCATACTGTATACAGTGGAGATCAAAATTAGAGAACAATGTATTAATACTTGATTTATTACTCCTGCCAAGGGAGGATGGAGGTAATGTTTTTAGTGGCATTGATTGGTTGGTTTGTTGGTTTGTCTGTTACCAACATAACTCAACAAGTTATGAACGGATTTTGCTGAAATTTTCAGGAAAGGTGTGTGATGACATGGGGAACTGATGATTAGATTTTGGTGGTGCTTTGGATCACGATGTGGATGCAGGAATTTTTTGAATATTATTTTATATATTAAAATGGTGCTTTACATGTACTGCCCCTATAAAATGTGTCCACTCAGTTACGTGCGTTGTCACACCATAGGGCCACGCACCTCGGCAACCTGGAAGCCAAACACTGCAGAAAAAGTATTAGGGGGCGTGTCCACCAAATTCATTTTTTCTGCTGTGGGCGACTATTTTCTATTCATTCTCTATGTAGACCAGCGTTTACAGCGCTGAGCATCCTCAGTGCTGAAACGCTTTGAGTGGTGGCCACTTTTTGTCGCGGTGCTCAGGGCTGAAAAAAGTTCAAATTGTCAGACTATCCATCCATCCATCTTCTACTGCTTAATCCTTTTCGGGTGTCAGACCTTTCTAAGCAGCCAATCAGAATTAATGTTCATTGTCCAATTCAAATGAAGGTATGCCTCTGTAGTGTTCAACCTGGCAAGAATTAAACCAAATGATTGCCAGATACATGTTTGAACACATGCTATCATTGTGAACAGTCCAGTCAGCTGCCTTCGGGCATTTGTTAGTAAAATACCGAGGACAATTAAGGCATGTGGGCCACCTTGCAGAAAAACTTCTTGTAGCTACCTGGATAAAGAATATTCAAAAATGGATTTTGAGCTCAAAGGCATTTGAGGGACTGGATCATGCCTCTACTACAGCAGACATTTGAACAGGGCACTGCACATTCAGTTAATCCATATCATACATATATGATGAACACTGACAGTTTTATGTCCCATGCACTGACACGTGTTCAGCAACACCAAAAATACAGTTTAGTAAGTATGCATCTAAAAGCACCATTAAAGTTACTTTTCCAAGTAACTAATTACTTTAATCATGCAGTAATTGGTAAACTACCTTAGTTACTCAGGTAGCGACTAGTAACTGTCATTATTGGTTAGTAATTTTCAGTTACTTGCCCAACACTGCTGTTGATATCTCGCATATTGTCATGGGTGCGTGCACGTGTGTGCAGTCGCATGGGCACGTTCACTGGAAGCTGCTAACATGGTGTGGCCAGGTGGCAGACAGAACCGTGCCCACGAGTAATCAACAGGCTCTTCAATGAAGCCACATCATTGATCACACGTGCATGTGTGTGTGTGTGTGAGTTCGTGCGTGCGCGCGCACCACCATGGGAGTCATGCCCAAACACATCTGCATCATGAAGCATATGTGCACAGTTTGTTGGTAACTGCCATCTAACTGTTGTTAACCAGCTATGTGTGCACCCCCCCCACACACACACACATGTGCAGCCAACAGACACACATATAGCACGCTCACTCCACACATGCACACACTGACACGTTCAATCAATTATGTTTTGACATGGTTCATGAACATGCAGATGGTGCAGGACCAGTAGGAGCAGAGGGCCCGGGATCTTCCTCTGTTTCATTTGTACAGATGCATGTGTGTGTGTGCGGAGAGTGAGAGAGAGAGAGAGAGAGAGAGAGAGAGAGAGAGAGAGAGAGACTTTGACTTTGACTTTTAAAAAAAGCCTTTAGAGAGAAAGAGAGAGAGAGACTTTGACTTTTAAAAAAATGCCTTTATTGCACAATTAGAGAGCGAGAGAGAGAGAGAGAGAGAGAGAGAGAGAGAGAGAGAGAGAGAGAGAGAGTGTTTAGGAATCCACTGTCCTGTAAAAAGATATTAATGCCGAAAAATTTTAGTTGCTGTATTTTCATTTGGCTAATCCTCCCTCCATCTGCTCGTTATCGTACAGAGAGCTGCTTATTGCAGACCTGCTCAGTGTGTTGGTGTATGTGCGTACTTTGAGCAAGCACGTATCAATTCTGTGTGTGTGCATGTGTGTAAACGACGGACAGAGAGAGAGAGAGAGAGAGAGTTGTTGTTGTTATCACCTCAGGTTAAAATCTGCTGGCATTTATCCCAATCTCCCCAGCTCAGTGAGCAGACAGGCGATGTGTGTGTGTGTGTGTGTGCGTGCGCGCGCGCCTCATTGTCCGATATGTGCTTGCACATGAGATCATGCCTCAAAGCTTTCCGTTTGCTGTAAATGAATGTAACCATCACACCAGAGCCCCATGTGTTTATGTGTGTGTTACGGTTCTTCACTTCCTTTAAGACAACCCTGTGTTAATTAAAACCTCATTAGTGACAACAGCTCTTTGACCAATTAGGGCGCATTGCTTACTTGCTCACTTGTTTGTTTTCTGGCGGAGACATTACCAAACATGCTGCTTTATTCGTCTTTTGCCGCATGCACCCCTTCTTTGGGTTTATTTTTCACCACCTCTGGAGGATAGAAAACATGAAAAATAGATTACAGTAGTTTCCCCTCTGCTTGTATTCTTTGTATTTCTTTCTTGGCAAGAGAAAGTCATCCAGCTCCCACGTGATGTTTGCTTGCGTGGCTGTGTGTGGTTTTTATCTCTTCTGCGTTATCAAGCTGTTGTCATGGTCTTTTATTCATCTCATTAATAACAGTGCCCTTGAGGTGGAGCACTGCGACCCTGTTTTCACTGGCACACGCTAGTAAGCACAGGCCCACACGCACAATTAACAGCACAAGACGGCCTGACAGCAGCTTCCTTTGAGGCAGCACCCATCTCAGCCTCCTGCATGACTACACAAAGACTCTCCATTGCACGTACAAGAGGAGAAATACAGGCCTCTCCACACACATTGAAATGTATACACACACTGCGAGCATCCACAAGTGAAATGTTGTTCCATCACTATATACTGTACACTTATAGTTTATGCTGAGAGACACTAAAAATGCAACACTGGGCCTCATGCAAAAACCGTTGGTATGAACAGATTTGTTAGTGAACGTGATGTATGATCAATTCAAGTGAACTTGTGGCATTCACCAATCTGTTAGTACCTGTACTAAATTTCAAGATACTAACAGACTGGTGACTGCCACAAGTTCACTTGAAGTGATCGTACGTCACGTTCACTGGACCACATACAAGTAGTCCAGACCAGTTGTAAGAGCTTTGTGTATATAGTCTGCTGTTATTGTAACTTCAATTTTATTTAATTCTAAACGTTGCTGCCAGGGCAGCACACAACTCCATTACACTGGAGAACAGCACAGTGTGGATGCGTCTCACAGAAGGTGATGGTGATGGCTGGCTGATCAGTTACTGTCACTATGCAAACCACACAGGATGACATGGATGTAATTCTGATTTTTACTGCTTTCATGTGTAGGCTTCGCCTCTGGGTTAGGGTATAGAGCAGGGTCCATTTTGGGAAGTGATTTTGAGAAGAGAGTTGGCTGTATTTTCATTTAATTAACATTTACTATAAAAAATAAAAGTAATTTTTAACTGCTTTTTTATGCACACAGTTTAAGCACAAATTGTTGAAATGTGGCATACTGCTCAGCAAAGTAGGAGAGTTTCAGTACAGTGCGCATGGATGGCACACTCGACCATGTGTTCCTATGACTGTGTGTACCCAGTGTATTTTATGCCATAGTTCAAAATAATGCAGTTCCAAAACAGTACAAAAATGTGTTTTACAACATAGCATTACTTTCAGTCCTGTTGGCAATTTCTTTACTGTATGTGCTGTATCTTCATGTTGATCACTGTCAAGAGGAACATCTGCAGCAACACCACACACTGAAACATCTCCCATAATCTGACAGATTCTTTCATTTTTGCCCCTCCTTTGATTCCGCTGCTGACACTACTTAATTTTTTTTTCTTCTTTATTAGATCTCAGACAGGAGAACTTCAATTTTGCTCAATATTTTTTTCTTAGACTTTGAAGCCATTTTTGTGAATGAAATTTCTGGTCATACAGCGAGGAAAATAAGTATTGAACACGTCAACATTTTTCTCATTAAACATGTTTCTGATGGAGCCATTGACCTGAGATTTTCACCAAATATCAGTAACAACCCTAATAATTCATACATACAAAGAAATCAAGGTGACTGTTTTCATAAAACAAGTTATATTTAATAAAGTGGGGTGACACAGGGATTAAGTATTGAACATATGAAGAAAAAGCGGTGCAAATGGCATAGAAAGTCAAGAAACCAGCTGAAATCCATCAGAATTTAGGAAGCCATTCCATCCCCCATCAGTGCAAATTATTTTCAGGTGGTTAACTCCTGACTGATAGCCTTTCAAAAGGTCTATGAATAGCAGACTGTCACATCACAAAGAACTCATGATGGGTAGAAGCAAAGAACTCTCTCTAGACCTTTGCAACCTTATTGTTGCAAATCATAATGATGGTAATGGTTACAGATGCATTTCTAAACTGCTGAATGTTCCAGTGAGCACTGTTGGAGACATCATTTGGAAGTGGAAAGAACATCCTTTTACCATAAACCAGCCACGACCGGGAGCTCTTCGCAAGATTTCTGACAGAGGAGTCAAAAGAATTATCAGAAGAGTTATCCAAGAGCCAAAGACCACTTGTGGAGAGCTCCAGAAAGACCTGGAGTTAGCAGGTATTGCTGTTTGAAAGAAAACCGTAAGAAATGCACTCAACCGACATGGGCTCTATGCCCGCTCACCTCGCAAGACTTCATTGCTGAAGAGAGAATATTGTCTGGTCAAATGAGACCAAAATTGAACTTTTTGGATGCCACAACACACAGCATGTTTGGAAGAGAAATGGTACTGCACATCAGCCTAAAAACACCATACTGACAGTGAAGTTTGGAGGTGGGAGCATCATGGTGTGGGGATGTTTTTCAGCACATGGTACAGGCAGACTTCAAATAACTGAAGGAAAGATGAATGGACAAATGTACAGAGACATCCTTGATAAAAACCTGTTGCCATTTGCCAAGACACTGAAGATGAAATGAGGGTGGACATTTTAGCAAGACAATGATTCCAAACACACAGCCAAGGAAACTCTCAACTGGCTCCAGAGAAAGAAAATAAAGCTGCTAGAATGGCCCAGTCGGTCACCTGACCTGAATTCAATTGAAAATCTATGGAATGAACTGAAAATCAGAGTTCATAGAAGACACCCACGGAGCCTTCAAGATCTGAAGGTAGTTTGTGTGGAAGAATGGGCAAAAATCACTCATGAGCAATGCCTGCACGTAGTTTCTCCATACAGGAGGCGTTTGGAAGCTGTTATTACCAACAAAGGCTTTTTTAACTAAATATCAAATGAATTTCACTAAGTGTGTTCAATACGTATGTCATTCCACTTTATTAAATATAACTTGTTTGTGAACAGAGTTGCTTTGATTTCTTTGCATGTATGGATTACTTGGGCTGTTACTGATATCTGGTGAAAATCTCAGGTCAATGGCTCCATCAGAAATATATTTGATGAGAAAAATGTTGACGTGTTCAATACTTATTTTCCCTGCTGTATGTGATGTCTAGTGTGGCTATGCTGTATATGGTAGTTTCAGTTCAATTTTGCAAATCTTTGATACTCATGAACACACACTCACTTACACATGGTGTATTCATCATATTTACACGGACTGTTTACACACTTTTGTAGGACATAAGAGTGTTTGTTGTATGCAGAATTTTGTTTATTACCTCCGCCAAGGGAGGAGGTAATATTTTCGGTAGCGTTGGTTGGTTGGTTGGTTTGTCTGTTACCAACATAACTCAAAAAGTTATGAATGGATTTTGATGAAATTTTCAGGAAAGATATGTAATGGCATGGGGAACAGAAGATTAGATTTTGGTGATGATCTGAGAGTGCATACCTCCACCAAGGGCTTTGTTTGTATTTGTGCAGCAGGACTACACAAAAACTACTGGATGAATTTAGAAGAAATTTTCACCAGAGGTGCTTCTTGGGCAAGAGAGGAACCCATTTACATTTTGGTGAGGATCCGAGAATGCATACCTCCACCAAGGCTGTTATTTTCTCACAGAGTGTTAGCGAAAATACTTCAAAATTACTGGATGGATTTGCTGTTTTATAATTAGAGAGAAATGGTGTTAACGTTACTTACCTCCAATTAAAATGATGTTAGAGGACTATCCTCTCTGATGCAGCACGGTGGGAAAAAGTCCCACATCCCTAGCAAACAGAAGTAGTGGCTATATGACCAAAACATTAGCTTGCAGTTAGCTGCTGTGCTAACCACCGGAACCCACTATTGCACACACCTGGTGCACTGTGGGGGAGAGGCGTGGTGGTGACAAGTAGAAACAGGGTATGTGTCTTTTAAATCTCTCGATGTCGACGTGGGGTCGACGGGCTCAGCAGCCAGGGCAACCGCCTGTACCAGCAGAGCTGACTGTGGGAAGCGTGGGCCCGGGCCTGCTAGCTGTGATGCTAACTGGGTAGCCTCTTCTAGGTC
The DNA here is from genome assembly GCA_020510985.1 of Pholidichthys leucotaenia. NCBI lineage: Eukaryota > Metazoa > Chordata > Actinopteri > Cichliformes > Pholidichthyidae > Pholidichthys > Pholidichthys leucotaenia. The sequence continues at coordinate 116,687,655 of CM035840.1, forward strand.
TAGCTGGGATGTTATCTCCAGTGCTTCGGCCGTTCGGCGCCGTCATTAACTTCTCCCGCAGCTTCGTATTTGTAGTGTGCTCCGCCAACTTGTCTTGTACCATCTCCTCTTTCCAGTCTCCATACTCACATGCACTAGCCAAACAGCAGAGGTCGACGACATATCGCTGGACCAACTCACCCGCTTGCTGTCGGCGCTGGCAAATTTGACTTGTCAAGCCGTCACACCCTCGAGGTTCACAAAATGCACGGCTAGCAACGCGATACATTTGTTGTAGGTATCTGCTGGTCCCAGTGTTCTGAAGACACGTCATCCCTCGCTGCCAAGGCTGCGAATCAGCATGGCGCATGGCCTAGCCTCGGTAGTATTAGCCAGGCCGATGGCGCACACAAACGACTCAAACAGTCTATGCCAACAAATCCAAGAAATGGGCAGCTCACCTGACGTGGCAAGAAATGGTGGAAAAGTTGCTAACAACGTGTCCATACTTCAGGAAAACTATGAATTTTCCTACAAAAGTCCAATTTTTCTCCTCGTCGCCAATATTATGAATGAATGAATGAATGAATTTTATTTATTTCGGATAGTACATTACAGGTTAAAAGAAACTGTATAATATAACAACAAGGTCAAATTAGACAAAGACTCCTTCTACTATACAATTCCACGTGAGTTATCCGAAATGGGTGATGGCTGAAGCCGCAGCTTATATTGCCCACCCATATTCCATCCAAGAATTCAAAGGAGAAAAAAGAGAAAACAAGACAAGAGCGATTACAATTTAAAACAAGGCTAAGACAAAATGTGACTGAGAGAAAAAGAAAACTGAGCTAGTCTAAGTTAAGCGGTTACTATTCAAAAACAAATCTAAGACATAGTGTCACAGAGAAAAAAAGAAAAAAGAAAAACTAAGCTACAACACAACACAGGCTGGAAATGTCAATCCTTATGTGAGTTTACATGTCGTCTTGTAAATATGTTTGGAGTATTTCTTCCTTTAGTTTTTGTTTAAATTGTCCAAGCTTTGTACATGATTTTAATTCAGGTCCAAAATCGTTCCATAATCTGACTCCTTGCACTGAAATACAGTGTTACTTGGTGGTTGTTCTCACTGTAGGCTTTTGAAATATACATGTTCCTCTGAAGTGATATCGTTTCTCCCTTGTTTGGAACAACTTTTGGATATTTGCTGGCAGTGATAGATTCTTCACTTTGAACATTATTATTGCAGTTTTAAAGTCAATCAGATCTTTCAACTTGAGAGTTTTTTGTTTAAGAAAAAGTGGGTTTGTTGGTTCCCTGTAAGCTGCTTTGTTGATTATTCTAATAGCTCTCTTTTGAAGCATAAAGAGTGGATATATGTTTGTTTTATATGTATTTCCCCATACTTCATTACAATATGTCATGTATGGGAGTATTAATGAATGATACAAGGTGTATAGTGTGGGTTGATTCAGCAAATTTTTCACTCTGTGTAATATTGCAATTGATTTGGATACTTTACCTTTTATATAATTAATATGTGGCTTCCAACACAGTTTGTTATCAATTATTACTCCAAGGAATTTAGTTTCGGATACCCTTTCAATCTCTACACCATTTACACTGAGTTTGGGTACTGGGTAGCTGTGATGGTTGTTAAAGACTATAAATTTTGTCTTGCTTAAATTGAGCGTTAATTTGTTTGAATCAAACCACAGTTTCAGCTTTTCTAATTCCTTTCCGAGTGTATCCAGAAGTTGTTCCAAATTGTTTCCACTGCATAGCAGATTAGTGTCATCAGCAAACAATATTAAGTCCATTTTTTCTGAAACTTTACATATATCATTTATATACATATTGAATAATAATGGTCCCAAAACTGAACCCTGTGGGACTCCACAGGTGACCTTCAGTAACTCTGAGTTTTTGCTGTTAACACATGCAAACTGATATCTATTCTTTAAGTAACTACTTAACCAGGACAGTGCTACCCCTCTAATACCACAATTTTGTAGTTTCATTAATAATAGATTGTGATCTACTGTATCAAATGCTTTTTTAAGATCCAGGAATACTCCAACTGAATACTCTTTATTTTCAATGGCTGTTGATATTTTTTCTGTAAATTCCATTAAGGCATATGCTGTTGTCCTTTTGTGTCTGAACCCATATTGCTGCTCACACAATAAATCATTCTTCAGTATGAAGTTGTCAATTCTCTCATAGAATATTTTTTCAAGTATCTTGGAAAATTGCGGTAATAGTGAAATTGGTCTGTAGTTGGAGAGTTCCCCTCTGTCGCCTGTCTTGTAAATCGGAATTACTTTAGCTATTTTCATTGCATTGGGAAATATACCTGATTGGAGAGACAGGTTACAGATATACGTCAGTGGTTTCACTATGCATTCGATAACAGTTTTGACTAGTAGCATGTCAATACCATCGCAGTCAGTAGATGTTTTACTTTTGAACGATTTAACAATTTCAATGACCTCTCTTTCGTCTGTGCTCTTTATGAAGATGGTGTCTTTTACAGCAGTGTTATTGCATATTGTATCACCTGTAGGCGCCATAGTGGGTATTTCTCGGGCCAGTTTAGGTCCAATGTTAACAAAAAAATTATTAAATTCATCTGCAGGTGAAGCTATATTCACATTCGGAGTCGATTTGTTATTTTTTGGAATATTAGTTGGGTAGCTAGTATTTCTGCTTTTATTTCCAAGGATATTGTTGATTATTGTCCATGTATTTTTAATATTGTCTTTGTTTTTTTCCAGTTCTTTACTGTAATAGTCTCTTTTACTGCATCTTATTATATATGTTAACTTATTTTTGTATGTTTTATACCGTTGCTCTGCTTCTTTTGTCCTTTTCTTTATGAAAGCTTTATATAATAAATTTTTCTTTTTACACGCCTTTTGTAGTCCTTTGGTTAACCATGGTTTGTCAGCAAATTTGTGTTTAAGCTTTTTTTTAACTAATGGGCAGTTTTTTTCATAAAGAGTGGTTACAATGTTTATAAATGTGTCATAGGCTTCATTTACATCTGATACATAGACTTCTGTCCAGTCTTGCTTCAGCAAGTCCTCTTTAAAAGAACTGATTGCGTTTGGTGATTTGTGTCTGAACAATTTTGAGATTTTTTCTGGGTTGGGCCCCGTGTGGCCATGGATAAGTGCAAAGATTGGCAAGTGGTCGCTTATATCATTTATCAATAATCCACTTTCTATTTTCTTATCGAGAACATTGACAAACAGGTTGTCAATAAGTGTAGCAGAGTGAACTGTGATTCTACTGGGATGTGTTATTGTGGGATATAGACTCATGCTGTACATAGAGTTCATGAACTCTGTAACTACATTTTGTTGATGTGGATTAAGTAGGTCAATATTGAAATCTCCACAAATTGCTACCATTTTCTTACTAGTAATATTATTGTACAGCTCGACTAATTTATCTCTGAATGTCTCAATGCAAGTTCCCGGCGTTCTGTATATGCAGCTTATGATTAGATTTTTTGTTTTGTCTAGGTCAATCTCAACAGTAACACATTCCAAAATCCCTGGTAGTGCTGAGGACATTTCATTTACAAGCTTACATCTATATAGGTCATCAATATACAGTGCAACACCACCACCCTTTTTTTGAGATCTGTTAATGTTAAACATCTGATATCCCTCTATTGCCATCAGGGGAGCCTGGTCTTCATTAAGCCAGGTTTCCGAGACTGCAATAGTTGTGAATTTTCTGTTTAGCTGTTTTAAATAGTCCTGAATCTGTGAGAAGTTTTTGTTAAGACTTCTGCTATTGAAGTGTATTATTGACAGTTTACCATCTAATTGCACTTGACTTTTGAATTGCTTTTCAGTGTAATATTCACAGTGGTTATGAATATTATTGAAAAAGTGGTTATCAGGATCAATATCATTCTCCATCTCTTGTGGTTTATGTTCAGCATAGTGGCATATTTTTAGAGTTTGAGTTTCCTCACTCTGTGTTTCATAGTCAGTGTTCATTTGTATTTATCTAAGTCAGTAGCATCTCTGATCATTATACTTTTTGCTTGCTCAGGTGTTCCATTTAGTTTAATCCAAATTCTACAATTTCTTGTCCAGGTTGACTGTATCTTATTTTGTTTTTTTAGCATCCGTGCCTGCCGTGCTAATTCAGCGTTTTTTTTTGTCAGGTGTTCATTTAGGTAAACTTGAGTTTCCTTTAGTTTTTTGGCCTGCCTCAGTGTGTCATTTTTCACCCTCCTGTTCACAAAGCGCATCACAATTGATTTCTTTGTTTTGTTATCTTTCTTCGGTAAAGCATAACAGGCTGAGATCGCATTGGCTTCTACCTTAATGTCTTTATCATTAAGGAACTGAAGCACTTGGTTTTCTAGGGACATTGATTCACTTATGGAAGCATGTTCACCACTCAGTCCTGTTGCGGCATGGGCGTAGGACTGATATCTGATGTCTAGTCCACTTATAACTAGGTCATCAATGCGAGAACCTTGTTCAAGATCCTCAACGCGTTGCTCCAAAAGACGCCCGTGTTGCTCCAGGTCCATAATTTTTTTGTCTTTTTCTTTTATTATTGAATGTAGGGCTTGTACCTCTTCTATTAGGTTTATTATTTTGGCCTGTTGGTTAGTCATTTTGGCCAATTCTTCTAACACAAAGTTCAGAGATTTTTTAATTTCTTCCATTTCCTCTTTTTTGGGTGGCATTTTACTGACCTGTGGATAGAAATAAACAGAGAATCCGGCTAGGCTATCGCCGGCGCCTGCCTCCGTCTACCTGGCCAGTTATGTCTCACACCGCCGGCGCAGCCGGAATCCACCAATCACAGCCACTCGTCGCCGTCTGGCTGGGTGGCTCCTCCGCTGGGCCCCGTCACCGCCAGTTATGTCGCACTCCGCCGGCGTAGCTCTAATCCACTGATCACCTCCGCCGATCGGTGGCCGATCACCGTCGCTCGCTGTCGTCTGGCTGGGTGGCTCTTCCGCTAGGCCCCGTCACCGACCGCCGTCAGTCTGGTAGTTCCTCGGCTGGGCCTCGCAAATTGGGCTCCGATTCAGGCCACTGTCCTGCTGAATCCAGGTGGCCCCGGTCTCTCACCAACGCCGCGCCCGAGCTCCCAATCGCCGCCTCGGTTGGTTCGTCCGGTAAGCCCTCACCGGGGACTGAGCCGCCTCGGTTGGTTCCTCCGGTAAGCCCTCACCGGGGACTGAGCCGCTTCGTGTCGGAGTTAGGTGATGCACAGGGGCTAGTGTTAAGCTAGCCAGTATTAGCTTGGCAGAAGCTTCAGATAGAGCACAGCGGTTCTACCCGATTAAAGGGGCATTCCGACGGGATTCTGACGGGGGTGGAAATTCAGCCCGTGGGGTCCGTCACGAGCGCCGATCGCTGTTGATTAGGTTCTTTTAATGGGAAGAAATCAGCGACTTTGTCTCAGCGTTGAAAAAGTGTGACCATCCCGGTCGCCATCTTGAAAAAAAAAAAAAAAAAATCTGGAACAGGTTTGCTGTCTGTTCCCAGAGTTAAAACCAGACATGGAGAAGCTGCTTTCAGTTTTTATGTACCATATATGGTGGTGTGAAAAAGTGTTTGCCCCCTTCCTGATTTCTCATTTTTTTGTATGTTTGTCACACTTAAATGTTTCAGATCATCAAACAAATTTAAATATTAGAGAAAGATAACACAAGTAAACACAAAATGCAGTTTTAAATGAAGTTGTGTATTATCAAGGGGAAAAAAAATCCAAACCTACATGGCCCTGTATGAAAAAGTGATTGTCCCCTAAACCTAATAACTGGTTGCGGCCACCCTTAGCAGCAACAACTGCAATCAAGTGTTTGCGATAACTGGCAATGAGTCTTTTACAGTGTTGTGGAGGAGTTTTGGCCCACTCATCTTTGCAGAATTGTTGTAATTCAGCCACATTGGAGGGTTTTCAAGCATGAACCGCCTTTTTAAGGTCATGCCACAGCATCGCAGTTAGGTTTAGGTCAGGACTTTGACCAGGCCCCTCCAAAGTCTTCATTTTGTTTTTCTTAAGCCATTCAGAGGTGGACTTGCTGGTGCGTTTTGGATCATTGTCCTGTTTGCAGAACCCAAGTGTGCTTCAGCTTGAGGTCACGAACAGATGGCCGGATATTCTCCTTCAGGATTTTTTGGTAGACAGCAGAATTCATGCTTCATTTTACCACAGCAAGTCTTCCAGGTCCTGAAGCAGCAAAACAGCCCCAGACCATCACACTACCATCACCATATTTTACTGTTGGTATGATGTTCCTTTTCTGAATGCCTTGTTACTTTTACACTGGATGTAATGGGATACACACCTTCCAAAATGCTGAACTTTTGTCTCATCAGCCCACAGAGTATTTTCCCAAAAGTCTTGGGGATCATCAAGATGTTTTCTGGCAAAACTGAGACGAGCCTTTATGTTCTTTTTGCTCAGCAATGGTTTTCATTTTGGAACTCTGCCATGCAGGCCATTTTTGCCCAGTCTCTTTCTTATAGTGGAGTCATGAACACTGACCTTAACTGAGGCACGTGAGGCCTGCAGCTCTTTGGATGTAGTTGTGGGGTCTTTTGTGACCTCTTGGTTGAGTTGTCGCTGCGCTCTTGGGGAAATTTTGGTTGGCTGGCCACTCCTGGGAAGGTTCACCACTGTTCCATGTTTTTGCTATTTGTGGATAATGGCTCTCACTGTGGTTTGCTGGAGTCCCAAAGCTTTAGAAATTGCTTTAAAACCTTTTCCAGACTGATTGATCTCAATTACTTTGTTTCTCCATTTGTTCCTGAATTTCTTTGGATCACAGCATGGTGTCTAGCTTTTGAGGATCTTTTGGTCTACTTCACTTTGTCAGGCAGGTCCTATTTAAGTGATTTCTTGATTGAGAACAGGTGTGGCAGTAATCAGGCCTTGGTGTGGCTAAAGAAACTGAACTCAGTTTTTCAAAGATGTGATAAACCACAGGTAATTTATGTTTTAACGGGGGGGGGGGGATCACTTTTTCACACAGGATCATGTAGGTTTGGATTTTTTTACCCTTAATAATAAACACTTCATTTAAAAACTGCATTTTGTGTTTACTTGTGTTATCTTGTGTTACCTCCTGGACCAGACTTGATAGAGCCTTACTTCTTAAAAATGGCTGCCGATTTTATTGCACAGCCTCTTACAGTACTTTTTAATTTATCAATTGAAAACAAAGAGATTCCTGTAGTATGGAAGTCAGCTTTTGTGGTTCCTCTCTTAAAAGGATGTGACCCAGCAGTTTTAACTAACTACAGACCAATATCAAATTTGTGTGTCTTGTCCAAGATTCTTGAATCTCTTGTGTGTGATCAACTTAAAGAGTTTTTATACTCAAATGAACTTCTTTCAAAACTGCAATCGGGCTTTAGAAAAAAGCACAGCACTATTACTGCTGCTACAAAAGTGGTCAATGATATACTTGTTGCTCTTGATAAAAAGCAGCACTGTGCTGCACTTTTCATTGATCTGTCAAAGGCTTTTGACACTGTGGACCACACAGTTTTAAAGCAAAGACTCATCAGTTTTGGACTGTCGGAACATGTAGTCTCCTGGTTCGCAAATTATTTGAGTGACAGGACCCAATGTATTAAATATGATGGTTTGTGTTCTGAAATTGTCAGTGTCCACAAGGGGGTGCCACAGGGTTCTGTATTAGGACCCCTCCTATTCATTATGTACATTAATGATCTAGGACAAAATGTGTCTGATGCTAGTTTGCATTTTTATGCTGATGACACAATTATTTACTGCTTTGGCTCTTCCCCTGCTAATGCTGTTGCTTCTCTGCAGAAAGCTTTTAATGTGGTGCAGCACACACTTCTGCAGCTAAAACTAGTCCTTAATGCTGACAAAACTAAACTGATGTGGTTTTCAAATTTTAGGAAGAGTCCACAAATTTTTCCCACAGTGTCCACTTTTGAGGGAAATGAAATTGAGGTGGTTCACTCGTACAAGTATCTTGGTATCTTGCTTGATGACGCTCTGACTTTTAAGCCCCATGTTGAAAATCTTGTGAAGAAACTTAAACTGAAACTGGGTTTTTTATTTCGAAATAAATGTTGTTTTTCTTTTGAGGTTAAAAAGCGTCTTGTTACTGCAACTTTTTTATCTATTTTAGATTATGGAGACCTCTTGTATATGAACGCTTCAGCTCAGTGTCTGAGTAAGATTGACTCTGTATATCATGCTGTTTTGAGGTTTGTTACAAACTGTAGAGCCTTGACCCATCACTGTGAACTGTATTCTAGAGTGGGATGGCCCTCTTTGTCCACCAGGAGGTTGACTCACTGGTACATTTTTATTTACAAGGCCATGCTTGGACTGTTGCCCCCTCACATTTCTAATTTGATCACACTGAGAAGTGTTGATTCTTATGGTTTGCGTTCTAATGATCATTTGTTGCTTTCTGTTCCATTTGCCCGTACTGAGCTGGGAAAAAGAGCTTTCATGTTCTCAGCCCCCTCTACATGGAACATGTTGCAAAAAGACTGGAAACTAACGGAACTTGTTTCATTGAACAACTTTAAATCCAGATTGAGAACACTTGAGACGGCCTCACTAATTTGTAACTGTTTTATATGATTTGTATGTCATTGTAAGTGTATTTGTGATTTTTTTTGCTGCCTCTTGGCCAGGACTCCCTTGAAAAAGAGGTTTTTAATCTCAACGGGTTTTTTTTCCTGGTTAAATAAAGGTAAAATAAAATAAATAAATAAATAAATCTTTGTCTAATATTTAAATTTGTTTGATGGATCTGTGTGGAGTTTGCATGTTCTCCCTGTGTCTGCGTGGGTTTACTCGGGGATTTCTCCGGTTTCCTCCCGCATGCCAAAAAACATGCAAGTTAGGTTAAGTGGCATCAAACTGGGGATTCTAAATTGTCCTGAGGTATGACTGTGAGAGTGAATGGTTGTCTGTCTCTCTGCGTTGGCCCCGCGATGGACTGGCAATCTGTCCAGGGTGTACCCTGCCTCTCGCCCAAAGATGCTGGGATAGGCTCTGGTCCCCCCGCGACCCGAAAAGAATTAAGCGGAAGAAGATGGATAGATGGATCTGAAACATTTAAGTGTGACAAACATACAAAAAAAATGAGAAATCAGGAAGGGTCAAACACTTCTTCACACCACTGCATGTGGAACAAACTACTAGAAAACTGCAGGTCTGCCAACACTGTTGCTTCTTTTAAATCAAATCTTAAGACTTTCCTGTTTGCCACTGCATTTGGTGACCTACTATGATTAATAATTCTTACTACTGTGCTTTTATTGTTCTTTTATTTTAACTTGTGGCCGCCCATGGGGAAACATAATGTGTAGCATCTTAGATAAGAACAAAGAGCAGAGTTTCCTTGGAGATAACAGGAAGTTGTGAAAGTGTGAGCTTTTGTGTGTCAGAGACTGCCAGGAGGATCCTTTGTGTGCCAGAGACTGCGAGGGGGATGTTAAGGGATTAAGGAAGTGCATGCAATGTGACCTTTGATGTGAATGCAATGTGACCTTTGATATGTAGAAAGACCTGAGTATTTAAGAGAAGAGTTCTGTCTGAGATGTCCTCTTTCTACTAGGCTCATGTGTGAGATGTGTAATAAACTGCCTGAGACAAATCTGCCTCGTCATTTACACACTCCACACTGGTGACCCAAGACGAAACATGCAACACGCAGAGAGTCCCCCGGAGCCAGCCTTGTTGGGAGCCCCCAGCCAATCGTATGCCGTTGCAATCCAGCTACCGGATTTTTGGCAGCACAATCCGCGCTCCTGGTTCCACCTGGTTGAGGCGCAGTTCGTCCTCTGGGGGATATTGGTGGATGACACGAAATTCTACCATGTGGTCGCAAAGCTCGACACCCACACAGCTCAGCATGTGGAGAGCCTGCTGGACCAGCCCCCAACCAGCGACAAATACGGTGCGTTGAAGGCCGCACTTATCCAGCACTACACACTCTCGGTTGAGGAGAGAGCAGAGAGACTCCTGATGCGGACCGGGTTAGGAGATTGCACGGCTATTGACCTGATGGAGAGGATGCTGAGGTTGAAGGGCTCGGATGACGACCACTTCATTTTTACCCACCTCTTCCTCTGGAACCTTCTGTCAGCGACGAGAGTGGCCCTAGCCAATTCGCCGTTGCTAGCCAAGCGGGACTACCGTGCGCTGGCCCGGTAAGCACACCAGATCATCATGGCCAGCAGAGAGCTCATGACCACGGCGACAGCGACGGAGCTTGGCGCGACGGCTGGAGAGGGCGAGGAGCCATTGACGGCGGTAGCAGAACCACCGACGACAGCGGCGGCGGGGGCCAAGGAACGCGGAGGAGACATCCTTTGTTTCTACCATCACCGCTTTGCAGAGAAGGCACGCAAATGTATACCACCGTGCCAGTTCAAGCGCTCGGGAAACGCCAAGACCAGGGGTCGGTAGCAGCTGCGGCCCTCGGGGAGGAGAACAAGCTGCTCTACTTGATGGACGCACGCTCGGGGAGGCATTTCCTCGTGGACACCGGCGCCCAGTTGAGTTTCATCATGCCGTCCTACGCCGACCGGCTGGCAGGTTCCAGCGGCCCCAAGATGGCAGCAGCAAACGGCTCGGAGATTAAGACCTTTGGTGAGAGGACTCTACTTCTGTCGCTACACGGCCGTGCATTTGAGTGGACTTTTGTCATAGCAGCATTGAATTTCAATATATTGGGGGCTGATTTTTTGTGCTGGTTTGTTGGTTGATGTCGCTAACAGGCGCCTGGTTAATGCACTGTCTTTTGATTCTATTCCCTGTACAGCTCGAGCGTCCCGGCCAACAGCACAAGCCAACGTCACAGCTGCAAGCGGTAAGTTCCACACACTGCTCACTCAGTTCCCAGCATTCACGGTCTCCACATTTTCAGCAGCCGTCGCTAAACACGGGGTGGAACATTTTATTACCACCACCGGGCCGCCCGTTTTTGCAAAACCTCGGCGCTTGGACGCAGCTAAACTGGCCATAGCGAGCGAGGAGTTCGCCAACCTGGAGAGGTTGGGCATCATCAGGCGTTCAAACAGCCCATGGGCTTCCCTGCTACACATGGTCCCGAAAGCTGACGGTTCGTGGCGGCCTTGCGGGGATTTCTGCAGGTTGAACAATGCCACAGCGCACGATCGCTACCCAATTCCTCACATCAAGGATTTTTCCGTTCACTTAGCAGGGGCGCGCGTTTTTTCTAAAATAGACTTGGTCCGCGGTTACCACCAAGTCCCAGTGCGCGCTGAGGACATACCCAAAACAGCGGTGATAACTCCGTTTGGTCTATACGAGTTTTTGCGCATGCCATTCGGGCTTAAAGGGGCAGCACAGACGTTTCAACGCATGATGGATGCGGTGCTGCGCGATCTCCCTTTCGTATTTGTCTACCTGGACGATATCTTGGTAGCCAAAGTGTCCGAAGACGAACACGAAACCCACCTCACTGCGGTTTTCCAGAGGTTGGGAGAGCACGGTTTAATAATCAACCCAGCGAAGTGTCAGTTCGCGGTGACGCAGATTGATTTTTTGGGGCACCGCGTCTCTCCCGAAGGAGCGGTTCCGCTGCCTGACAAAGTGCGCGCGGTAGCAGATTTTCCCCGACCGCAAACGGTCAGGGCGTTACAGGAGTTTTTGGGAATGGTGAATTTTTATAACCGTTTCCTCCCCCGCGCAGCGCAGCTCATGCAACCACTGTACGCCGCGCTCAAAAAACAGAAACCCGCGAATAAGATTGAATGGTCACTGGAGCGAGAGTGGGCGTTCTCGGAAGTCAAGGCAGCCCTGGCAAACGCTGCGTTGTTGGCACATCCAGATCCAACGGCCCGCATAGCGCTCACTACTGACGCGTCAGATGTGGCCATAGGGGCGGTCGTGGAGCAGCGTGTAGCCGGGGCTTGGCAGCCGCTCGCCTTTTTCAGCAGGACTTTGCGCGATAGTGAACGTAAATACAGCACATTCGACAGGAAGTTGCTGGCTCTCCACTTGGCCATTTGCCACTTCCAGTTCTGGCTGGAAGGACGCTGTTTCACCGCGTTCATTGACCACAAGCCACTAACATTCGCGATGGCCAAGGTTTCAGAACCGTGGTCGGGCCGGCAGCAGAGACAGCTGGCCGCGATCTCAGAGTTTACTACTGATATTCAGCATGTGTCGGGTAAACTGAATGTAGTGGCAGACTGCCTCTCGCGCGCCGTGGCTGCCCCGGTCCGCGTGGGGATAGATTACTCAGCCATGGCCGCGGAGCAGGTTAGTGACGCGGACGTGCGCGCGCGCCAGTCTGGACCAACAGGGTTAAGGCTGGAGAACAGGGTGCTGCAAGACGGTATGCCCCCCCTAATCTGCGATGTCTCCACGGGGCCATTGCGTCCCGTGGTACAGGCCGCGTGGCGCCGCCGCGTTTTTGACTCGATTCATTCTTCAGCGCACCAGGGAGTGCACGAGTCGGTCAAGATGGTAGGAGAGAAATTTGTGTGGCCGAGCCTTCGCAAACAAGTGAAAGAGTGGGCAGCAGCCTGCATGGCGTGCCAACGAGCCAAAGTACACAGACACACGAGAGCTCCCTTGGAGCCGTTTCACATCCCGGCTAAGAGGTTCGACCATGTTCACGTGGACCTCGTGGGCCCCCTCCCGCCATCACAGGGGTGCACGCACCTTCTGACAATGGTGGACAGCACCACGCGCTGGCCTGAGGTGGTTCCACTGGTGTCAACCACAGCCGAGGAGGTGGCGCGCGCGTTTTTAACAGCATGGGTGGCGCGTTTTGGAGTCCCGTCGGACATTACGTCCCACAGAGGCCCTCAATTTGTTTCTGAACTTTGGTCAACAATGGCCCGCAGCCTGGGTGTCACAATTCACCGCACAACTGCGTACAATCCACAGGCTAATGGGTTATGCGAACGTTTTCATAGGTCATTGAAAGCGGCTCTCAGGGCGTCACTGACGGATGCAAATTGGGTAGACAAGCTACCGTGGGTTTTATTGGGGTTACGTTCTGCACCTAAAGAAGACTTGGAAGCTTCCCCGGCTGAACTCGTTTTTGCGCAGCCGCTTCGGCTGCCCGGGGAGTTTCTCCCAGATAATCCTGCGCCGGGCAGCTCCCCGTCTCAGCTGTTGCAGCGTAACATTGACACAGGCATGCTGCCGGGCCCTGTTCACCACAGTTTTCCGCGCGTTTTTGTGCCTAAGACTTTGAAAAACGCGGAGTTTGTTTTTGTCAGACACGACGCACATCGCCCCCCACTGCGACCACCTTATGATGGGCCGTTCAGAGTGCTGGAAACAGGGGACAAGCATTTTTTGCTAGATTTGGGGGGTAGGAGGGAAAAGGTTGGCATTAACAGACTCAAACCCGCTTTTGTGGTGGCGGACGAGCAAGTGCTGTTGGCGAGGGCCCCTCGGCGTGGAAGACCTCCACGGGGAGCTTCCCAGAGTAAAATTTCCCCAGAACACCCGCAGGGACAGACAAAAGGTTTTCACCCCCAAACAGCAGCTCCCCAGCATGACAGCGCCGCGGAGGCGGTGAATCCTGGTTACAGCAGATACGGGAGAAGACTGAAGCCCAAGCAGCATGTGGATTGATGTTTAATGATTCTGTCACAGCATACGGACTGTTATTCTTTTGTTCGATCCAATATGCTTGGGGGGGGGGGGGGGTGGCCGCTCATGGGGAAACATAATGTGTAGCATCTTAGATAAGAACAAAGAGCAGAGTTTCCTTGGAGATAACAGGAAGTTGTGAAAGTGTGAGCTTTTGTGTGTCAGAGACTGCCAGGAGGATCCTTTGTGTGCCAGAGACTGTGAGAGGGATGTTAAGGGATTAAGGAAGTGCATGCAATATGACCTTTGATGTGAATGCAATGTGACCTTTGATATGTAGAAAGACCTGAGTATTTAAGAGAAGAGTTCTGTCTGAGATGTCCTCTTTCTACTAGGCTCATGTGTGAGATGTGTAATAAACTGCCTGAGACAAATCTGCCTCGTCATTTACACACTCCACAAACTACATTTTATATCTTAATGCATTTTGTTTTTATGTAAAGCACTCTGAATCACTTTGCTGTTGAATTGTGCTAAATAAATTTACCTTACCTTAACAAGCTAGCAAGATGTGGCACATACAAGAATAAGCTGTTAACTGGAGTGAGGTACAGGCAATGTGGGTAGGCTAGAGGCAGCGCGCCAAAGACCATATCTACCACCGTTAGCCCCTTAATATACCCACGGTGTGGTGACATCATGTGAATGCATTCCCACATCTGTGGCACTTAAGATGGTATTAGTGGTATGCCACAGGTACAACAGATATCAGCACTGCAGAGCAATTTTCCTGCTGTCTGCAGTATGTAGACAACGATGACATGACACATTGTGACTTTTTAGAATATTACAACTGGCCTGACACGACAGGAGAGACATTGTTTACATGCTTGAAAGGCATTCTAGTTAGGCTGAATATTCCTATTGCTCATCTTCAGGGATACTGCTTTGATGATGCCACCAACATGTCAGCCCGTTTGTCCGGTGTTCAGGTCCAACTGAAAGAAGAAAGGCCGCACTCACTGTATGTGCACTGTTGCAATCATTCCCTAGATCTTGTGCTTCAGGGGGATGCACATGAAGTAAGCCTGATTGCAGAAGGATTAAACTTTGTGCAGGGTGTTGTGGTGCTCATCAAAGAATCTGCTAAATGCAAGCAGCTGTATGACTCACTATTTGGCTTTGAAGATGTGATCATCAACATTTTGGACTTGTGCCCTATGAGATGGTGTGTGCGCACAAAAGCCATACAGCGTTATTGCTCTTCATACCCTATCTTACTGGCTACCCTGCAATTTGAAGGAGGACAGAAGTGTCAGAGGGGACACCCAGGCCAATGTTGCCGGACTTGTTACACAGAAACTCACTCACTCACTCACTCCGCTGCTGTGAAGTACTATTTGGCCCTAGTGAGGCAGTGGCAAAAATCTTGCAGAACAAAAACATAACTGCTCTCGGTGCCATGGAGTGTGTGAACGTTCTGATGGCGAGAATACGGGCATTGCGAGAAGAGAACGTGGTGACAGATATGATCAGTGCGGTGAAAGCAAGTGTGAGTCAGAATGGTCTAAAAATGCCCAATGAAGCTGAGCCCAGGCTAAGTAGAACCCCTGCCCGGCATCATCACAGTAGAGACTGAGACATTGTCACAGGTAATGCATGAGGCCAGGCGGAGAACAGAATTTTATGAAGCAGTGGATTTGATTCACTCCGAACTCAGCAAGAGGTTCGACCAGGATGGAATGAAAGTAGCCGAGAAGACTGTTCTTAACGCAGCAAATGGAAAGCCTGCACCTGCAATGGACGCACAGTCACTTCATCTCCCCACAGAGATTGACCAAGGCCAACTGCATTTTCAGCTCCAGATGTCAGGAAACGTCTTTAAAGATACTGCTTCTGTCTAGACAGTCAAGAAGTTGCCTCAATTAAAAGCTTCATCTTCAAATCAGGGCACTTTTTGAAGAAGCGGAAAAACTAATAAAACTCTGCATGTGCCTACCCATATCAGTTGCATCTTCAGAGAGAAGTTTCTCCTCACTCAGGCGCCTTAAAACCTGGTTGAGGAGCAGTATGTCCCAGAGGAGACTGACACACCTCACTCTCATGCATGTGCACAAAGACATGGTGGAACAATTGGATATTCAAGACATGATGAAAACGTTCATCAACATCACTCCAGAGTGCAAGAACACGTTTGCAGTGGCAGCATAAGGTAAGACTTGCTTTAATTTACAATGCTATTGTGCAATAAACAACTCAAGTTTGCAATCTGAGAAAAATGAGAGAAAGATGGGTGTTTTTGGAATGTATTAATTTATTAAAATGAATCACAAACTACTGTGCATGTATAGAATATTTAACCTGTAAGTCTATTTCTAGAAGCAATTAAAGTAATACACAGAATAACTGAACGATTTCGTAACTGTATTTAAACGTAATTAAAATATTCAGAATCAATCTGACAAGCTGGGAACAAATTCCCTTTCCGTACCATGGATAGGGCGAGGCGCATTAAAACACATGACGACACGGTGCTGACAGAGGAAAGTTTCTTTATGAGGTTATAGTTTCTGTCACCACAGATTGTTTTCATGTTGCAGTGCATAACCTACATGTTTGAAGTGGTTTTATTCAGTATTTGATAGGGGATGTGAAGTAATGCGAATTACTATGGAATGTAGCGGTATCCACCTATTATTAATTGTGTGACTATTCCATGCTTTAGCAATGAAACCAAACTATATCAGTGGATCAGTGGTAAATGTGTTGTGTGATCAAGCATGTTTTTTTGTAAACCTGGTCTTCATGCCAGTGCACAGCTTTTGTTGAGGTGTACCTAGTATATGCTTGCTTCAGACCATCGCTTGCTTTGGGGGTACATAACGTAGTTTCTTTATATGATGAGCACATTTACTGTGCAAACCTGGCCTCCTATGAGCCAGTGCCCAGCAACTCATATATTTTGTCACAACCCGCCAGAAAAAAACCTCCAAAACACAGCACCCCCCTTTTGAAACATCTTCCCACATCTATGGGGGCAGCCAATCAGAAGAAAGGTGGTCTGAAGAAAGAGCAGCCTTAAAACTAGCATGTGAACTGATAAACTTATAAGTGTAATATGGAGGTGGAAATAAACATGGTAGAAATTAATCCATCATTAACACATTTTCAATCATCACACAGTTGTTTTCGTCTGCCTGCAGAAGAAAACAACTAACTCTGCTGGAAGTTATCAACATACTGCTTGACGTAACTTTACATGAAACTGGAGTTGATTTTTGTCTGTATTGAGTGTTTCACTCATTGACATTACAGCACTTCTAGCTTTCTGCATGAAGGACAATCTTTCCTGCTACATTTTGAAACTCTAGATTCATTAATCTTCTGCAGCCTGAGAAATTAGCATTTATTTGTTAGCCACTGCTGCTGCTGCACAATGCAGGAAAAATATTTAGTGTGAATTTTTCAAATACTGTGTTCACGGCATGAGTGCCTGAGGCTGAGTGAGAGGTATGTGTATTGTTGCTCAATGTGCGCGTGCTCATGTGACATCTGCCATAAATCAAGCCACAGTGTCCTTGTAGTTCTAACACATATCATGGAAATCAATGTCGGGGTCAAGTTGAACAGCACTACCCAGCCCCTGAAAACACCAGCAGCCAATATATATGGCAGGCTAATATACACGTCAACAAACCTGGTTTTCTCACCGTATTGATTCACTGTTTATAATGTGTGTGCACATCAGACTGAACGCATACATGGATAGAAATGTCACCAATGTGTCTATTCTTCATGCAGACATTTATACCAGGTTTGAGCAGACAGCAGTGTGAGAAATGGGGTAAGTTATCTCAGTCTGCTGCAGGCTAATTCAATCAATATTAACAAAAACAGTCTAAGGCATCCTTCATTTTTTTAAATAAAAAAATCCCCAGAGAATGTATCCCATGAGGTGTTATACTTAGTTCCTGCGTGGTATGATGTGGACAGGGCTGCACTGCTGTTCATATAATATCAAAAAATACATCAACATGTCACACTGTAATGCTGTAATGCTAGATTATATTCAGTATGGGTACCCAATTTTAGTTTGACTGATTTCTCAATATTTCACTGCGAGAAAAAAAAAACTTGTGTTATAACCAACAGCTGAAAACAACCCTAAACATACCTTTTAGGGGCTGTGCCAGCCCAGTCTCACCTAAAAACTGTACAAATGCAGTTTTCCCCTCTGAGAAAACGTGCATACAAGGGGGGGGGGGCTGAAAAGTTCATAGGCTGAAAAGTTCATAGTGGTCAAATTTGACCAAATGTGGTTTATTTTTCAACATAGTCTCCCCTTCAGTCCACACACTTCTTCCATCAATGTTGGATCCCTGCGGTTAAAAAATAAACACTTTTCGCATGCACTGGATACGTGGCATTTACACCTTCAAAAACTGTCTGTCAGCACCATAACTTTTGTCACTTTCGCGTTTCTCTTAGAGGTGACGCCTAACCCTATCGTTTTTCTTGAGGTGATGCCTACACCTAACCTTTTCCTAACTTTAACCATTTAGGGGAATGAAAAACATTAAAAAACATCAAAGTGTTAAAGGGCTCAATGTAACTCTGGATCTGTTGGTTGAAAGTGCTGGTGTATAACCATCTGCCACCCCCCCACCCCCAACCAAATGACTGTTAAGGCCTTGTTAAAACGGGTGTTGTTTTGCTCATACACACTGTCATACACACTGACAATGGTGCCTTCTTTTTGTGCATGCGCAAAATGACAATGATGGGTTGAACTTTCACGTGCGCAGTGAAGGCGTTACTCTGTTACTCATTACTCTGTAGCTAGTCCATATCTCAGGTACATATTTGTTGTTTCTCGTACAAGTGCACGTTTTTTGAGGGAGTGGAAAACGTGCGCTTGGTACAAGTTTTAGAGAGATTAGGCTGAACTGTTACTGTTTTACTTCGTGCACAGAGAAGTGGACAAAAAAGTGTTGGTAAAGCGATTTCTTTCACACCTTCAAAATCCTGGCGTCGTATGCATAGACTGCCAAACTATAAAATAAGTTTGCCAGTTTGGGGTAAAAATGTTGTCGTGTGCACAGGGTCTTAATTTGCTAAAATCTGCATAACACAACGATTCTTATTTATGTGCATTCATTTATGTGCAACAATTCTTATTTATGTGTGTCATTTTGGGGGGGAAGGTGCTCAACCAAAAAAAAAAAAAAGGGCATTGCTATATACTGAAAAAAGTTGCTGATCCATAATTAAACATCAAAATATAGTTATCAGACATTAAAACTCATTTGATCGGCATTTGGTATCTCCCATCCATCCATCCATTCCAGCTGGGAGACGTAGTCTCTCCAGCGTGTCCTGGGTCTGCCTCAGGCTTTCCACCCAGTGGGACGTGCCCGAAACACCTCAAGTGGGAGGCGTCTAGGAGGCATCCTGATCAGATGACCAAAACCACC
The DNA here is from genome assembly GCA_020510985.1 of Pholidichthys leucotaenia. NCBI lineage: Eukaryota > Metazoa > Chordata > Actinopteri > Cichliformes > Pholidichthyidae > Pholidichthys > Pholidichthys leucotaenia. Next base: position 116,706,680 of record CM035840.1, read on the forward strand.
TCAAGCAGCTCCTTTCAATGTGGAGGAGCAGCGGTTCTGCTCTGAGCCTCTCCCGGAAGACTGAGCTCCTCACCCTATCTCTAATGGTGAGTCCAGAAATCCTACAGAGAAAGCTCATTTCAGCCACTTGTATCCGCAGTCTTGTTCTTTCGGTCATTACCCAAAGCTCATGACCATAGATGAGAGTAGGAACATAGATTGACCGGTAAATTGACAGCTTTATCTTACAGCTCAGCTGTCATGGTTCGAGCGCCGATCTCGTCCGCGCTCGGGTCATGCAGCATTTTTCCCATCTGGCGTCTGTGTGTCCCTTTTGGCTCTCCGAGCTTTTATTATGACAGTGCTCGGAGGGGCTTCCGGCTGTCAGAGCGGACAGCTGAGCTGCATTAATCTCCTCATCAGCTGCCCCACCTGGAGCTCTACTTAAGAGGGCAGCTGAGAGGCGAAAGGTGTGGCAGTCTCGTCAAGAACTTCCCCTTGTCTGACGTTATTGAGCATCCCTCTGTACAGACGTTGACTACTCTTCTTCTATGATCGTAAGTTTATTCCATTGTGAACCTGTTCTCCTTTGTCATAGCCTGAGTTCTCATTGTAGTGTATTTTAGCCCCCCGTGGCTCGTTATTTTGTGTCCTTTTCCTTTCCTTTAATAAAACTGTGCAAACTCACCGGCTGAGTGGCATCTTATGATGGTTCGTGAGGGCCATCCATGACATCAGCACCCTCTTCACCACAACAGACTGGTACAATGTCTGCATCACTGCAGATGCTGCTCCGATCCATCTGTCAATCTCTTGCTCCATTCTTCCTTCACTTATGAATAACACCCCAAGATACTTGAACTCTTCCACTTGGAGCAGGAGGTCATCCCAGACCCAGAGAGGACAATCCACCCTTTTCCAGCTGAGGACCATGGACTCGGACTTAGAGTTGCATTTGGTATCTCCGTGGGGGAAAATTAAAATCTATAATACTTAAAAAAAAAAAAAAAACTCTCCAGAGGGGCAAAGGGGCAGGTGCTGGAGCACCACCCGGGGTCTATCTGTACATGTGCCTGCCTATATATAAAACAAGCATTTTCCTCATAAAATGCTGGGTTATTGGTGCAGAGATTTGGCGTTCAAGAAATCTCTTATTTCAAATAAGTACACATCAGATCCAAATTTTACAACAAACAAATGATCAACTAGAAAAGCAGTCAGAGAGCACATACCTCCGCCAAAGCTCCTTCCACCCTCATGGATCACCTCTAAAATGTAATGGGCTTGTTTTGGAGGATTCTTGCTAACGCAGTGTGAGAAGATAAGAGCCTTGGTGGAGGTATGCATTCTCGGATCACCACCAAAATGTTATGGGTTCTTCTCTAGCCCAAGGACCACATCTGGTAAAAAGTTTATCCAAATCCATCCCGTAGTTTTGGAGTGTTCTTGCTAACACACTGTGAGAAGATAAGAGCCTTTGTGGAGGTATGTATTCTGGGATCATCATCAAAATTTAATAGGGTCATCCTTGGCCCAAGGGTTACCTCTGGTGAAAATTTCATCAAAATCCATCCAGGAGTTTTTGTGTAATCCTGCTAACAGACAAACAAACGGATGGACGGACAGAAGGACGGATGGACAAACAAACAAACAGACAGACAAACCACCCCGATGACATAACCTCCTTGGCGGAGGTAAATATATCCTTGGTAAAATTTTATTTTCCCAGCTTTTCCCCTATGTCATACTACTACAGCTACATGGCTGAAGAAGTTGTTCAGATAGCACTAGACTCAAACATGGATCCAGCTCCAAACCAACACTACAGTCACACCTGTATTACTGATGTTATTCACATTTGCCCCAGTGCTGCAATAAGTCAAAGTTAGGTGAGGTTATGCGCCTTACTCTCCTCTAACTCCTAACCTTAACCTTTTCCCTTTTTCCATCATTTTTAGTGGCAAACCTTAACTATAACCTTAATATTAAAAATACTGTTAAAAAGATTGCTGAGAAAAAGAAGTGAATTGGGAAGCTAAAAGCAAAGCAAAACTAAAGGCTTGCAGCTCCACTTGAACACCAGTAGCCTGCTTAGAAGTGGATTCTTTAGTACCACAATCTATACCTATGTGGATTTGACCGTTTTTGAAACGGTCAAATCCACCGAAACATGAGGAATTTCTGTATCATGCTCCTCCAGTCTGTGTGTGAGAGTGTGGTTAGCAAAGACACCTGATGTACCAGTAATGTAAAAGGTACATTACTGACATTACAAACTTATGCATTCATAAGTTTGCACCATGCAGTCTAATTGATACCTCACATTGCACCCTGCACCTGATAGTCCTGCACTGTACAGCGAGTACGATTCATGTATCTATATGTGTCATCATCTATTCATCTGAGATGTATATAGTTTTTTAGGCAGTTTTACTTTCCATGGGTAATCCCTTTCTCTGTTATGCTGTGTGTGTTTCTGTCATTTTGGTCATCTACTGTCATGCTTCTGTTACACTGTAATTTCCCAGTTTGAGATCAATAAAGTCTATCTATCTATCTATCTATCTATCTATCTATCTATCTATCTATCTATCTATCTATCTATCTATCAAGTAGGGCTGGGTGATACACCAAAGAATATATTCATTGTGTAGGTACATTTGGCTGCCCACAATACATAAAATGGTTGTATTGTGCATATTTGAGGATTTGTCACACAACCCTCTAACTGTCCCAGGTGCCGTTTGGCACCATAACCCCTAGTGGTCAAGAGTGGTAAAGATTTTTTTTTTTCAAGAAAATAGTTCAGATTTCCAAGGCTACAACTTGAAAGTTGCAAGAGATAATGGCTTACTGTCAATTAGAAAGATGTAGAATATGATCCAAAGTTTCAGATAGGAATAAATTTACATATCTAATTTGCATAATGTCACGGCAGCTATATAAATTACATAACTCAGTCAAAAGTGGACTTTGGACATATTTACACAAAGAATGGTTCTGTTTTTTGACACCGTTTTTTTCTACAGGGGCATTTTGTTATCTTCAAAGTATATGAACCACAAAATCAGTACAATGTAAAGAAACAAAGAAATTCGTCACTTACTGTTGGCGAAGAAGGGCTCGCTGGCTGGCATGGTCACTCCATTTTCATTCATCGTGGTCATTATTTTGCATTCTGTCGGTCATTTGCGCTCTCTCCCACATCTAGAAAGTCTTATGATTATCCCACGTCAATTTCGTTTGTATTCTGCGGTTATTTTTTGTGTTTGACGCAGTTTTATCTGACGATACATGACGATGACGGTGGCCATATTGGTCTTGTAAGCTCAAAGGAGGAAAAAGATGAAGAAGAATAAGGATTTCTTCTTCTTTGGTGTATTCCATGTCAGCCATGATTCCTCAAACGCATGCCTGTTACCTTTTGAACAGGCAGATCAGTAAAAATCCTCAGTACAGCTGGGGACATCAGATTCAGTTGATAGGCGCAGTTGCTGCGCTGTACCACTGGGGGCGCATGAAATCTGACAGTTAAAATGAGCAGTGACTTCATGATCTCCCCAGCTGCCACTGCTGAAGTGTAGGCAACAGCTCAGCACAGCTACCCTGCCCCGTGCATGCACAGCTCACAAGAGAAATCTACACTGCAGCAAGCAGAGATAGAAAGGGAGATAACAGAATAAAAGTAGGGCCACCTTAAGCACAGGAAGGGGCAGAGGAGGAGCAGAAGATAAACATTTCCAGTCTGAACTCTGCAGGTGTAAAATCAAGCTCACTTCGCGAACAAGCTTCCAAAATAAAAGCTCCTATCAGGTCTTGCAACCCTTCAAAATAAGAGCAAGTGGATCACCAAATACAGAACTGATGGAATGTAGACATAAAAAAATAAGCAACAAATTATAGTTCTGTCACTTATTAGACCACAAAGTACTAACTATGTGTGGTAAATTGAAACATTTCTACCCATGTGGATAAACTTGATTGCTTGATAATGTGAGTTCTGTTAAGCAAAGGAAAAAAGACACTCTGCTCAGTCACATATTGTTGTGAAGAATTTTCTCTGACATAAGTTTTCATTTCATTTTATTATTCAGCTTTTTCATAAGTGAAATAAATATATATATATACAGTATATATATATTAGGGGTGTAATGGTACTTGTATTCATATTCATATTTTTTGGCACGCCACCCACGGTACAGTACAGACACGTACCGAGGTATGACACAGACTATATTGAGTGACGGACAGAAAGTGTAACTGTCATATCACGCCCCCTCCTCCTCTCAGTTTCCCCGTCTCTGGCCGCCTGTCAGTGGACTTCTGCAGTGTTCCACGCTGGTGAAGAATGACTGAAATTGGGCTACTTCTAAACACAACACTGGTAAGGTTAGTGAATTTTTAGTGAGTAAAGTTAGCGCTTCTTATTTTCAATAAGCAACTGTCTCAGATTTAGAAAACTGATTAAACTGTTAGCATGTGCTAACATTACCTGTTGGACAATAATCTCTCATGGATGATGTTTGCTGACAGCTGAGCTCTTTCAGTTCTGCTGGTAATGTGTTAACTGCCAGTAAATGAGTGAATTACTTGAGTAGCTTTCTCTTTTCCATCTTCTCTATTATTGTTGCGGTAATAAACCCTCATTCTGAATATTAGTGCATCTCATTAAATTATAATATCATGATTTGTAATTTAATTTAAAAAAGATAACCATAATCATCACAAATAAATTAAAGCAGCTTAAATATTTCACTGTATGTGTAGTGACGACTCACATTCCTCTACCGTAACTTAAAGCATTTTAAAACTGTTATTTTGGAATGGCAAAAAGTTCTTTTAATTTTCATTCTGAAGCCTAATTATTAAACTTATAAACTTCTAGACCCAGCAAGGTTTCAAACAAGATGGAATAGTTTGTTATTTTCTTTTTGACTTTCATGGAATTGAATATTATTTCTCCAGTTTGTTTTAAACAGTAGAGTTACAACAGCCCAGTATGGTTCAGTAGAAGTTGACATTTGAGTTTTATTTCTTTAGTTTTTGGGTTAAAAGTCTGAATCTTTAATGTCTGTTATTTAATTGTGTTGCTACAAACACTTTGGATTAAGCTGTAAAATTCAAGTTTCCAACTCATGGGTCATTGTTTTATTTAGCTATGGGAACTTTTTATAATAGGCTGTTCAAACATCTATTGTTGCACTTGTCTGCATGTTCATTTCCTAAAAAGAGAATTTATTTATTGTATACATTTTAATTTTGTTTATTTGAAAATATTTGTTTATAGGAGAATTTACTGCTGGCAGTTTGCAGTTGTTTTGTCAGTAAAGCTGTTCTCGCTTATACCAAAAGATAAGCAGTTCTCTGTTTTGTATTTTGTTGCTGAATGAACTGAACTGTGACCTTAAAACCAAGGTACGTACCAAACCATGATTTAAAGCTTACCGTTACACCCCTAATAAATATACAGTGGTGTGAAAAAGTGTTTTCCCCCTTCCTGATTTCTCATTTCTTTGTATGTTTGTCACACTTAAATGTTTCAGATCATCAAACAAATTTAAATATTAGACAAAGATAACACAAGTAAACAGAATGCAGTTTTTAATTGAAGGTGTTTATTATTAAGGGTAAAAAAATCCAAACCTACATGGACCTGTGGTGAAAAAGTGACCCCCCTTCCCCCGGTTAAAACAGAAATTAACTGTGGTTTATCACATCTTTCGAAAGCTGAGTTCAATTTCTCTAGCCACACCCAGGCCTGATTACTGCCACACCTGTTCTCAATCAAGAAATCACTTTAATAGGACCTGCTTGACAAAATGAAGTAGACCAAAAGATGCTCAAAAACTAGACATCATGCTGCGATCCAAAGAAATTCAGGAACAAATGAGAAACAAAGTAATTGAGATCAATCAGTCTGAAAAAGGTTCTAAACCAATTTCTAAAGCTTTGGGACTCCAGCGAACCACAGTGAGAACCATTATCCACAAATGGCAAAAACATGCAACAGTGGTGAACCTTCCCAGGAGTGGCCAACCGATCAAAATTTCCCCAAGAGCGTGGTGACGACTCGTCCAAGAGGTCACAAAAGACCCCACAACAACATTCAAAGAACTGCACGCCTCACTTGCCTCAGTTAAGGTCAGTGTTCATGACTCCACCATAAGAAAGAGACTGGGCAAAAATGGCCTGCATGGCAGAGTTCCAAGACGAAAACCATTGCTGAGCAAAAAGAACATAAAGGCTCATCTCAGTTTTGCCAGAAAACATCTTGATGATCCCCAAGACTTTTGGGAAAATCTCTGGACTGGTGAGACAAAAGTTGAACTTTCTGGAAGGTGTGTGTCCCATTACATCCGGCGTAAAAGTAACACAGCATTTCAGAAAAGGAACATCATACCATCAGTAAAATATGGTGGTGGTAGTGTGATGGTCTGGGGCTCTTTTGCTGCTTCAGGACCTGGAAGACTTGCTGTGGTAAATTGAAGCATGAATTCTGCTGTCTACCAAAAAATCCTGAAGGAGAATGTTCGGCCATCTGTTCGTGACCTCAAGCTGAAGTGCACTTGGGTTCTGCAGCAGGACAGTGATCCAAAACACACCAGCAAATCCACCTCTGAATGGCTTAAGAAAAAGAAAATGAAGACTTTGGAGTGGCCTAGTCAAAGTCCTGACCTGAATCCAACTGAGATGCTGTGGCATGACCTTAAAAAGGCGGTTCATGCTTGAAAACCCTCCAATATGGCTGAATTGCAACAATTTTGCAAAGATGAGTGGGCCAAAATTCCTCCACAGTGCTGCAAAAGACTCATTGCCAATTATCGCAAATGCTTGGCTGCAGTTGTTGCTACTAAGGGTGGCCCAACCAGTTATTAGGTTGAGCCAGCAATCACTTTTTCACACAGGGCCATGTAGGTTTGGATTTTTTTTCCCCTTAATAATAAACACCTTCATTTAAAAACTGCATTTTGTGTTTACGTGTGTTATTTTTGTTGAAAAAAACCAGACTTTTTTTAGTCCAAAAAAACAAGTTCTAAGATGCTGCATCAGTCACCCGTCCATATTTCACTTAAAGTGCTACTCCTCCTAGACAATTGACTCAGTGCTCACCAAACTCACACACAAATATAACCGCAAGCAGCGATCATCAGGTTCCAAGCAGGTGTGGACTTCAAGATCTTGTATTGCTTAGCAATAGCATTTAAAACCTATGGACTGCTACACATTACACACACTACACACTGGGCTGCACGGTGGCGCAGTGGTTTAGCACTGTGGCAGCACAGTTTACCCTCGGCCGGGGGATCGCGGGGATCATGAGATCGTGGGCTCAATCCCAGCCCCCGACCAACAGTGAGCTGTGTGGAGTTTGCATGTTCTCCCCGTGTTGCGTGGGTTTACTCCGGGATTTCTCCGGTTTCCTCCCGCATACCAAAAACATGTAGGTTTAGGGCGCTTGCGCACGCAGCAGCCGGTGGCTTGTCACCAGACTGCAAACCAAATCTACCTACGGGTACAAATAAGTAACAAAAAACCCCCAAAACAAAACATTAGTTTTTAAAGCAGCATTATGTAACTTTTTTGTTACTTGTAGGGAAACTGAAAAGGCCATAACCACGCAACCATGACCCCAATCCCAACACCCCACCACGGGGCTTTTTGTTGTTGGTGACTAAAGTCGTGCCCTGTGATTCGCTGCTAGGACTGACGCAACATCTACTCTCTGCTCAGTAATGACACCAAAAAAAAAAAGAGCCGTTGAAGGCAATGTGGGCCCACTCAGGCTATGGAAGAAGTGACATTCAGTCGGTCAAATCTTGGTGTACCTTCAAACTAATTTTGCAAACATTATCTTGAGGTGAAAATCTAATATAGTGCTGTATTAAAATGTTCAGAAGAGCCATGCTATACCTCAGTTGTTTAGACTAACAAGACCTCCCTTGCAAGTTTTGAGCCCAGGACCTCCTGCTTTTCAAGCACTCACCATAACCGCAACACCAGAAAGTTTTTAGTCTTTCTCAAATGATAAATGTTCTATTGAAAGGATTCCTAGCAGCAGTAGTACAGCATTTAAAACTTAATGTGTACTATATATTGTTTTCAAATGCACAGAAGAGGTATGCTGCACTTTAGAGGAATGACACATTAGCAGAAGGATTACAGACGAGTATCTAAACCCTTACACCACACAACTGCTTTGGGTTACACGCTCAAAAAAATCTAATTTGAATCAGTATGTCTGGAGTTAAATCCAAAACTACATGCCAAAGAGAAACTGTACAACTTGATTGACCTAAAAAATCAAAATGGATTGAAATTTTTGGATAATTTCAGGAACTTTTCTTTATCAATGTAGATGTCTGTGCTTAATTTCCAGCAGTTTGGACGAATAGCCTCGGCAGAGTTCATTTTAAGTTCACTTAAGTTTAAGTTCAATGTTTATTTGAAAGGGACAATACATACTAATGAACATTAATACAAATGTAAGTATGCTTGATTTAGCAATACTGCTGATTTGCATCTGTAGTCCCCCGGCAGGTCACAAAACACACAATTTTTTTTTTGTTACTTATTTGTACCCGTAGGTAGATTTGGTTTGCAGTCTGGTGACAAGCCACCGGCTGCCAGTCGCTGCGTGCGCCCTAAACCTACATGTTTTTGGTATGCGGGAGGAAACCGGAGAAATCCCGGAGTAAACCCACGCAACACGGGGAGAACATGCAAACTCCACACAGCTCACTGTTAGTCGGGGGCTGGGATCGAACCCACGATCTCATGATCCCCCAGCCGAGGGTAAACTGTGCTGCCACAGTGCTAAACCACTGCACCACCGTGCAGCCAATTATACATGAGAAGAACAACTGCAATAAAACTGTACAAAGTGGATATGCTTAAGTGCAAGAGTTGAGGTGTTACAAAACAAGACATTCAAATGTCACACGAATGAAGTCCTGCGTATGCATACACACACATATGCACCCAAGCACCTCACAGCAACAAGAGACAGCAACAAACAAGAAGCGGGGAATATATACAGTTAGGCCCAGAAATATTTGGACAGTGACACAATCTTCCTGATTTGGGCTCTGCATGCCACCACATTGGATTTGAAATGAAACAACTACAATGGAACTGAAGTGCAGACTTCAAGGTTTAATTCAAGGGGTTGAACAAAAATATATGATTAAACATGCAGGAATTGTAGCTATTTTTATACAAACGCTCCTCATTTCAGGGGCTCAAAAGTAATTGGACAAATAAACATAACCCTAAGTAAAATGTTACTTTTCAATATTTTGTTGAGAATCCTTTGCAGGCAATGACTGCCTGAAGTCTGGAACCCATGGACATCACCAAACGCTGGGTTTCCTCCTTTGTGATGCTTTGCCAGGCCTTTACTGCAGCTGTCTTCAGTTGTTGCTTGTTTGTGGGTCTTTCTGCCTTAAGTTTTGTCTTGAGCAAGTGAAATGCATGCTCAATTGGGTTGAGATCTGGTGACTGACTCGGCCATTGCAGAATATTCCACTCCGTTGCTTTAAAAAACTCCTGGGTTGCTTTTGCAGTATGTTTTGGATCATTGGTGAAGCGCCGTCCAATCAACTTTGCTGCATTTGGCTGAATCTGAGCAGAAAGTATATCCCTATACACTTCAGAATTCATCCGGCTGCTTCTGTCTTTTGTCACATCATCAATAAACACAAATGACCCAGTGCCATTGGAAGCCATGCATGCCCATGCCATCACACTGCCTCCACCATGTTTTACAGAAGATGTAGTGCTTTGGATCATGAGCTGTTCCAATTCTTCTCCAAACTTTCTTCTTCCCATCATTCTGGTACAGGTTGATCTTAGTCTCATCTGTCCAAAGAATGCTGTTCCAGGACTGGGCTGGCTTCTTTAGGTGTCTTTTGGCAAAGTCAATTCTGGCCTTTCTATTTTTGAGGCTGATTCATGGTTTGCACCTTGTGGTGAATCCTTTGTATTTACTCTCATGAAGTCTTCTCTTTATGGTAGACTTAGATACTGATACACTCACTTCCTGGAGAGTGTTCTTCACTTGAGTGGATGTTGTAAAGGAGTTGTTCTTCACCATGGAAAGGATTCTGCTATCATCCACCACTGTTGTCTTCCGTGGACGTCCAGGCCTTTTTGAGTTCCCAAGCTCACCAGTGCACTCTTTTTTTCTCAGAATGTACCAAACTGTTGATTTGGCCACTCCTAACATTTCTGCTATCTCTCTAATGGATTTCTTCTTTTTTTTTTCAGCCTCAGGATGGTCTGTTTCACCTCCATTGAGAGCTCTTTTGGCCGCATGTTGTGTGTTCACAGCAACAGCTTCCAAATGCAAACGCCACACCTGGAATCAACTCCAGACCTTTTAACTGCTTAATTGATGACAGGTTAATGAGGGAAGAGCCCATGCAGCCTTGTTATTTTTTTTTTTGCAGCCTTCTGAGTCAATTGTCCAATTACTTTTGGTCCCTTGAAAAAGAGGCGGCTACGTATTAAAGAGCTGTAATTCCTTGCTCCAATTTGGGTGTGAATACTCTCAAATTACAGCTGAGAGTCTGCACTTTAAGCCCACAGTGATTATATAATTGTATCCTGAATATGTTTTCGTAAACAGCTAAAATAACAAAATTTGTGTCACTGTCCAAATATTTTTGGGCCTAACTGTATACAGTATATGCATATGCCACAGAGCAACCACTAGTTATGGGTACAGTTTTGGTTGTTTAAAAGCCAATTTTTACAATGCGTCTTAAAAGTGTTTAGTGTGGTACGTTCTCTGATTGCAGATGGTATGTTATTCCAGATCTTGGTGCCCCTCACTGATCGCACAGATTGAGCAAATGTGGTGCATCTGTGGGGGACCTCACAGTCTCCTCTAGTGATTGCTCTGGTGGTTGTACTGGTGACAGTTCTCAGTTTAACAAATTCTCCCAGAGGGGGGTGGCGCATAGCCATTTAATTTTATAAATTGAACAGGGAAATTTGAGAGTTTTATAATTTTCAAAAGACAGAAGTTTGCATTTATTGTAAATGTTACAGCAATGATATGTTGGATCTTTCTTGTCAAGGATTTTTATAGCTTTTTTGTATAAAGAGTCAGTGGGTTTGATTATGGTTACACCAGTAAGTGACCAGTTGGTAAAACAGTAATTGATGTGTGAGAAGATCATTGCATGCAGAAACATTTTGGCTGCATTAACTGTCAGCGATGGTCTAATTTGTTTAAAATTTCTTAGACTGAATTTGATTATATTTGAGATTTTTTGATGTGAGGAGTCTAAAATCACACCAAGGTATTTAAATTCCTTGGCTAGTTGCAGCTCCTCCCCGTTTAAGAAGATGTTCGAGTTTGTAATATTTGTTGCTTGGTGAACATCATGCAAAAAGTTTTTTTAGTGTTTAGCAGGAGACAAAAATTATTCAGCCAGTCATGGATTTGGGTCTTCGCTGTTGTAAGAATACAGACGGTGTGATGATCAGGCAAGCATGCTCCCCCTCCCCTCATATTCCTGGTTTCCGGCTCCGGAAGATTGGACACACCTGCGTGATTACACACCTGCTGCATCTGATGAGCCAGCGTATTTAAGATCCAGCATGTGGAGAGCTCATCACTGGATCGTCTGAGTTTGCAGCCACAGTTTATGCCAAGCTCTGTCTCGTTATTGTTTCCTTATACTTTCCTTGTGTGTCTTGCTCCTCAGGTTGCTGCCACCCGCAGGTGTGTCTCTGGAGCTGATCATGCTCACCTGACCAGGAAGATCAGGACGTCCACCCAGGTCTCTGTCTTCCCCCTGTCCCCTGGTCCTTGCTGGAGTTCCCTGCTGGACTCTGCTGCTCAAGTTGTAAGTGTGCTTTCCCACATTATTCTCCCTTTGGAGAATCTGTCCCTTATAACCTCTGCCTGCTCTCTCCCATAGGCTACGTGTGCTCCAGGGGGCACCTGTCTTGTGGAAATTTAAGTTGGTGTTTTTGTATTCCACTTTTCCTTGAGTTTTTGCATTTTTATTTTCTGTGAGTTTTTGTAATAAAATTGCGAAACTTTTCATTGGAGTGTGAGTGATCGTTCTGGCAGCTCTGCGTTTGAACCTAACCCTGTTCTGAATCATGACAGAAGGTTTCTTGGGTGTCTTTTGCAGGTGTGAATATTACTGTGTCATCTGCATACATTTGTATATAAATGTTTCTGTATGCATTTGGTCGATCATTTATGTATAGGGAGAATAATATTGGTCCAAGTATGGAGCCTTGCGGGACACCCAAATGACATTTCAAATATGGTGATTTAACACTGTTGACCATTACGCATTGTTGTCTGTCAGTTAGATAGGATTTCATCCATTTGATCGTATGTTCTGAAAAGTTAAACTGAGTAAGTTTGGTTAAAAGGACATTGTGGTCAACAGTGTCAAACGCCTTCTTCAGATCTAAAAGCACAACACCTACACAATTGCACTTATCTAAGAAAGATCTAGTTTTCTCTAGGAACAAGCTTATTGCAGACTCTGTTGAGTGGTGGGCACGGAACCCAAACTGTGCGTGATGCGGGGGGGAGGGGTGTTATTCAGATGTTCACATAATAGTGTGGCCACCCATTTTTCAATTATTCTGGAGATGACAGGTAAGATGCTGACTGGTCTGTAGTTGTTTATATCACTTTTACTCCCTGTTGTCAAAATTGGTCTGACCACTGCTACCTTCCAAGCAATTGGGACCACAGTATGTTTGACAGACAGATTGATTAAATGAGTAACTGGACAAATGAGACATTCTTTATTTTCTTTTAAAAATTTGGTGTTAAGACCATGTTCATCTGTTGCTTTTGAGCTATTCAATGAGCTGATGATATTTGCGACTTCCTTTTCAGTTATTTCTAATATATCAAAAACTGGTTGTGAGGGGTTAACAGGACTGGAACTATGATGAGGTGGATTAAATGAGTTGGATTGTTCTAGCACAGAGTTTATGAAAAAGTTGTTAAACTCTGTAGCAATGACCGTGGGATTCTGTACCAATCTGCTATTTAATATTAAGTTCCGTGTCTGTCATCTTTTTTGTTCTGTTTATTGGTCAATTTGTTAATATTCAAAATTTTTGGTCATCTCCTTTTGCATTTTCAATAATGGTTATAAAAAAGTCTGCCTTCGCCTTTCTCAGAGTTTGTGTTACCTTATTTCTAGCAGACGTAAATTTTTGTCTGTCTGTTGTTAAACCTGTTTTTAGGGCTATTTTAAGAAGCTGATCTCTGGTCTTCATTAGTTGTAGATATTCGGAGTTGAGCCATGGTAGACTGATGCTTCTGTAATTTTCTTTTTCTGAAATTGCCGCTATAACCTCTTTGATTTTTGTTATAAAAAATTCATTGCTGTGATTTATGTCATTTGAGGAGGTCATTTCCTTCCATTCAATTTCATTTATTGCCATTGTTATATTTTGTTGTTGGTTTTTTGGGATTATATAATTTACTGTGTTACCCGATGTCATGTATGCTGCATAACTGCGCAGCACACAAATGAATTAGTGCGAGCCCAGAATGCAGGTGAAGTGAACGTGTTTATTTAACAGAAAATAACACACAAAAATGTCTATAGAATACAGTCCAAAACAAGAAGAGAACAGATGGACGACTGCAAACTCTGTTGGTTAGAGGAGAGATGCCCCATGTGCTCCCAAATGGGACTGGAGCGGAGAGGAAGGGCAATTAACAATAATATGGAGGAAGACTTACATGCAGGGTCGGAGCAAACTAGCTCTGGAAACAACGACGCCACACACAGTCCAAAGGGAAAGCCAACAAGGAGTGAGCCAGGACATCAAATGCAGACCTCATCAAAAGTGGACCAAGTGTTGTCTTAGTATTGACTTATGCCGACACACTGAGTGCTCCCACTGCCCCACATAAATACCCCATAGACTAATGAGTGACAAGTGGAAGCAGGTGCGTGGCGACAGCCGCTGCATGAGTGAGTGAGTGTATATGAGCAAGAATGAATGTGTGTGTGTGCATGTGCTGAGTGCGTGCATGTGTGTGTATGTGTGGAAACACAAAAGGTGATGGCAAACGACTGGTGAATACCTGGCAGGGAGAGGAGGGGGCGTGGCTGTAGACTGGCAGGGAACCCAGGCTCAGAGACTCCAATAACCTTCTAGCTGGGAATAATGAACAACAATCAGGAAACTACAGCCACAGAGCCCCCCCCCACCACCACCACCACCAAGGGGTGGATTCCAGACACCCACCGTACCATCAAAACACAAAAGAAAACCTGCCCCCCCACCCAGAGAACAATCACACAAACCAGGGCGGGAGGTGGGGGGAAACAGGTCAGGAGGGAATAAACGAACAGGAAAAATAAACACTACAGAACAAAGCAAACACAAAAACACCCAACCCCAAACCTAGGACTAGAGCCCCCCCAAGACCCAAGAGTCCCAATGTTCAGGGGGCCGACCAGAGACCCAGTCCTTCAGGTGGCCGGCCCGCATCGTTGAGCCACCAGGGCCGGAGGGGTGGACGAGGCGGTGGCCTATCCACTGGAAGGCTAAGAGGTGGGTGGCTGGAAAGGAAAAAGGAGACCCCTGTGGTCACTGGTGGCGGAGGAAGATGGGCCATGAGAGTGCCCAGTAAAAGAGGAAGGAACACCCAGAAGGCCTCTGGAAGGGAAGAGAAGACCTCAGTGTTCCCAGACTGGCCGGCTGCACCCTTGTTGGTCCCGCCTTGGGACTAGAGCTCGGTCGCACCCGTGGTGGACCCGGGCTGGGCCATGGCTGCACCCGTGTTGAGTCCTGGCTGGGCCTGTGTTGCACCCCTAGGGGACCCCGACCCTGCCATGGTTGCACCCATGGTGGAGCCCGGCTGGGCCCCTGCTGCACCCGTGGTGGGACCCAGCTGGGCCACTGCTGACCCCAATGCTGCCTTGACTGTGGGCCAGCCGAACAGCATGAGCACCTGAGCCAGGAGGTGGTCAATCACGGACAACCACTTTGGCTCCATGCTGGGGTGCAGAACCCACGGAGACCTGGACTGAGGTGGAACCCAAGCCACGGCCTCCAGCAGACAGAAAGCTGGACCCATGGTGACTTCAGCGGGGGCAGCAGCAGCCACGATGACCTCCAGTGGCGAACCTGGCTCCTCGGACTTGTCCGATGACATGGAACTCTCTCCGGTGACCCTAGAAGAGGACTCAGACAGAGAGGAAGAAGGGTCAGGGTCGCTGGCAGCAGCGGAGTCTGGCAAGGCAAGCTCAGGTGCAGCGTGTGGCTGCAGCTGGCTCTCCTCACCTAGAGCTAGGCAAAAATGCTCTAACATGGAAAGGAGAAAAACAAAGGAGAGCACTTGCCTTAGCTCGAGCTCCACCGCCGTCCAGGACGCCGACAATCCGGGCGATGTTCCCACGGGCTTGGCCTCCTGGAGGTTCAGCTCAGGCGCTGACACTGCTGCGGCAGCCTCTGCAGCAGACATGATGGAAATGGCAGTCTCTGTAGCCCCAGCCGTTGTGACCCACGCTGGTGACTCCTCTGGTGTGGCGGCTAGGGTCTGGCTCACCATTGCTGTGGGGGAAGGATCTTTCCGGACCTCTGGCTCCTCCTGGTCTTGACGATTCAGCTCCGGCGCACAATCGGAGGAAGCAGGAAAGAGCAGAAAGAGGGCTGGTGAGCCATTCATGGCAGCAGCAGGTGGGGAGAACTCAGGGGACTGCTTCTCCTGAGTCTCCCTACCAGGAATCAGGCAAGAAATTTCATCATTAATAGAAATGGAATGAAACAAAACTTGCCTGCTTTCCCGGTTCATGATGTTGGTTGCTGCTGTGATTTGGGCGTCGTCCTCCTTCTGTGTGACAAGGGTGGTATCGGGCCCCTCTGTAGGACATTGAGGAGCCGCCCCTCTCGCCACAGGAACAGGAGCTGCCGGTGAAGAAATCAGATGCTCTTTGACAGTCTGAGGACGCACCAAGGGAGGATCCCTTGCAGCAGAAGTGGAGGGATGCGAAGCAGACGGAACTGCTGGCAAAGAAGAACAGGAATGATTGTCCGCTGCGGGAATAGTCAGGCTTGGTGTAGGGAAGGAGACTGCCAGAGGGGCTGGATTATTCCTCTGGGGATCCGGAACAGGACGATGACGTCTCCGCCACTGACCTGACGACGGCCATGCTGGAGCTGGAGGTGAGGCAGAGGGAGGAATGGCCGCCGGCTGAGAAGAGCGTCTCTGCCTGGGCTTAGCGAGGAACACCCTTCTCCTCAGGTCAGGAAATGCCTGCTGGAGCACACAGACTGAGGATAACAGTTCAGCATATTGAGGATAACTCCAGATGCCGGGGTGAGCCTCCAGAATCCCCAACACCCCGTTCAGGCAGTCCCACTTTTCTCTGGGGCCATAGGCTTCATCGGCATCGTCCATGAAACCCCGGATGAAAATGGCTGCCCATTCCTCCTCCACGCTAGGATGCCCTGCTGCTCGTCCACCTCTACTTCAGCGAGGACAGCAAGCCAGAGACATGATGAGCTCCAACCAGGTTAGTGAAAAACACACACAAAATAGGGTGAAGAAACAACACGCACTTCACCTCTGGGCTCTATTTTGGTGTTGGCGTACTGTCATGTACGCTGCGTAATTGCGCAGCGCACAAATGAATTACTGTGTGCCCAAAATGCAGGTGAAGTGAACGTGTTTATTTAACAGAAAATAGCACACAAAAATGTCCATAGAATGCAGTCCAAAAGGAGAAAAGAACAGATGGGTAGCTGCAAACTCTGTTGGTTAGAGGAGAGATGCCCCATGTGCTCCCAGAGGGACTGGTGCGGAGAAGAAGGGCAATTAACAATAATATGGAGGAAGACTTACATGCAGGGTCAGAGCAAACTAGCTCTGGAAACAACGACGCCATACACAGTCCAAAGGAAAAGCCAACAAGGAGTGAGCCAGGACATCAAATGCAGACCTCATTGAAAGTGGACCAAGTGTTGTCTTAGTATTGACTTATGCCGACACACCGAGTGCTCCCACTGCCACACATAAATACCTCGTAGACTAATGAGTGACAAGTGGAAGCAGGTGCACAGCGACAGCCGCTGTGTGAGTTAGTGAGTGTATGTGAGTAAGAATGAATGTGTGTGTGTGTGTGTGTGTGTGTGTGTGTGTGTGTGTGTGTGTGTGTGCATGTGCTGAGTGCGTGCATGTGTGTGTATGTGTGGAAACACAAAAGGTGATGGCAAACGGCTGGTGAATGCCTGGCAGGGAGAGGAGGGGGCGTGGCTGTAGACTGGCAGGGAGCCCAGGCTCAGAGGCTCCAATAACCTGCCAACTGGTAATTAACCCTTTAACGGGCAGATTTCACGCACCCCCAGTGGCACAGCGCAGCAACTGCACCTGTCAACTGAATCTGACATCCCTTTAACTCCCCAGCTGTACTGAGGATTTGTACTGATCATGCCAGTTCAGAAGGTGGCAGACACGCGTTGGAGGAATCATGGCTGACATAGAATACACCAAGAAGAAGAAATCCTTCTTCTTCTTCTTCTTCTTCTTCTTTTTCCTTCTGTGAGCTTAGAAAACAGATATGGCCTCCAAGCATCGTGATATTAAACGGCATCATGCACGAAAAATTGCCACGGAATACAAACGAATTTGATGTGGGATAATCAAGAGTTTGTAGATGTGGGAGAGAATGCAAATGACCAACAGAACGCAAAATAACGACCACGATGGACGAAAACGGACCGACCCACACCAGCAAGCGAGTCCCCTTCCCCAGCGGTAAGTGACAAATTTCTTTGTTTCTTTAGATTGTACTGATTTCCTGGTTCATATACTTTGAAGATAAGATAACAAAATGCCCCTGTAGAAAAAACGGTGTCAAAAAACAGAACCATTCTTTGTGTAAATATGTCCAAAGTCCAGTTTTGACTGAGTTATGTAATTCAATATAGCTGCCGTGGCATTATGCAAATTAGATGGGTAAATTTATTCCTATCTGAAACTTTGGATCATATTCTGCATCTTTCTAACTGGCAGTAAGCCATTATCTCTTGCAACTTTCAAGTTATACCCTTGGAAATCTGAACTATTTTCTTGACAAAAAATCTTTACCACTCTTGACCACTAGGGGTTATGGTGCCAAAAGGCGCCTGGGACAATTAAGAGGTTTTAACAACAATCAGGAAACTACAGCCACAGATCATGGAACGGGGTTGAGACATCAACCCCGTTCATGACACCCGATGATTTCTTAAATGGATTTGAAAACTGTTTCCATGGAAGTTTTCTTGTTGCTAGTATTAAATTGTGGTCAGACAGTCCTGTTAAAAGGCCTGGGAGATTCTTTCAGGTCTATTTGTAAAAGGTAAATCAATTTTGGTTTTTGACTGGCTTGTGACTCTGGCTGGTTTATCAATTAAATGAGTTACAGTAGGTTAAAGTGCCTCGTAATGATTTTTATAGAGTTTTTCTGTTATTTCTGTCATACCAGTTTATATTAAAATCACCCAATAAGATTAATTCATTTTTAGGATAGCACTGATTAAGAAGCACTTTAAATTGGTCATAAAAATCTGCTTTAGAGCAGGGTTTCCGGTATAAACAAATAACAGAGATGGTCATATTGGCTGACAACTTAATGTTAACTCCTACACATTGTAGATTCATATCTTTTGACTATTCAATCTGATTACATTTTAAGGTGTCTTTAACATATAGTAGAACTCCACCACCTTTTCCTTGCTCCCTTCTTTCCTAAACACATTATAGCCAGGCATGGTAGCAACAGTTCCAGGTAATGAGGATGATAACCAGGTTTCAGACAGACCCATAAAATCAATATCAGCAGATGTTCTAGTTGTTCATGTTTGGAGACTATACTTCGTACTTTTAAGTGCCCCCCCAAGCAGACCTTTTTTTTTTTTTTACTCTGAGGGTCCCAAATTTGTTTTGCCTGGTTCAGGGTTTGAAAAACTTTTAGTGATCTATGTTTTTTAACACAGGATTTCTCTGATGAGTGTTACACTCACCGCCGACTGGTTGTTGTATTGCTGCTGCAGTGGAGTCCATGCATTGGGCTGCTGCTGCTGCTGCAGGGACCGACCCAGCAATAGCGGCCGGCCGTCTAGTGATGTGAGTTCTCCGCTGCGCCATGGTGAGGAGGGCGTATTGCTGTGCTGCAGGGCTGAGGGTCAATTGCCAATCTATCCCGGCTCTGTTCCGCTGTTGAGCTGTGATGACTCCATCAGGTTGCGCCGCCACAGTGGTGTTGGTGGGCTGCAGGGCCACAGCGGTGCAGATTGGTGTGGGTTGCCTTAGCGCAGCCAGTACTAGTAGTGTGCACGGTATTGAATTCACTGGCAAAGGCACTCGTGTCCATGATGGTCCTGTAAACGATTGTCGTCTCGATGTTTCTGCTGTTGATGGTGGAATTAGCCGCACTAGTCCTGTTAGCATTGGTGGCGCTGTGGTGAGGAGGGCGCATTGTTGTGCTACAGGGACGGGGGTTGATTGCCAGTGCATCCCGGCTCTATTCCTCTGTTGGTCCATGATGATACCACCCGGCTCCCACACCACAGTGGTGTTGGTGGGCTGCAGGGTCGCAGCGATGCTGGCTGGCATGGTCAGTACTGGTAGTAGGCGCGGCATTAATTTCACTGCCGATTGTGCTGCTCGTGTACAATCTGGTCTCGTAAACAACTGTGGTCTCATTGTCTCCGCTGATGATGGAGGCATTACCGGCGCCATTCCTGTAGGCATTAAAGGTGCCTGTCCCACACACAGGTCCGTGGCCACCGGTCCTGGATTTATTTCTATGTCGCCCGCAAGGAGCAAGATAACGCTGAGGTGGAATGATGTCACGAAGCTGTTGACTGTGCAGGATTGCCCGTGGAAGGTTGGCAGTCTGGCCTGTCCTTTGTTCAGGTAACTCGTGTACAAGAGGTACTGGCCTCCATTACCTGTGGGATGGAGCTGTTCTTTCCATCTTGTTGCTGAAAGCTGATGTCGTACTGTACTTAGGATTAAGTACAGGAGTAAGGCAGCCGTTAACATGTGGGAATGTAAGAGACAGAGGTTTTGCTGTAGTTTTAGCTGTTTTTTTTTTTTAACTTACATGCAGGACCTGCCACGCTGCATGCTCGCTCTGTGTCAGCCATCTTGAAGGACTTGCACATTTTTGAAAATATGGTGCAGAAAACTTCATTTTTAGAGTTTGCCACCACTGAGAAAAAGTTGCAGAAGGTTTCACTAAATAGACTGATGAAAGAATTTTTAGTTTAGGCCCAGCTGTTCTCAAGATATTTGCAAAAACGTTAAAATGTTTATTATAGTGCCACCTATGTACAGCAGTGACTTGATTTTTTTTGTCTCTGAGTAGTGAAGAGAGTTTCTGTTAAGACTAAAATTTAAAAGAATTAAAATTAATAAAATTTAAAGCTTCCATGTATTACCGTTTTTGCTCCCCATGCACTTTTAGTGGAGAAAAATAATAATAATAATAATAAGAGGAAGAACAAGAACAATAGGTTTCCTGCAGCACAGGTGCTTGGAACCCTAAATATCACCAGGTGGATCAGCACCCATGTTGTGCTCAAGGTCAAGGTCAAAGGTCAGATGATCTGGGATCACTCAAGGTGGTTTCATCAGGCCAGAATGAGCAACTCTGTCATCGACAGTCTGGTTTGGTATTTTCACTGGAATTGTTTCACACAGAATTTAAACTGCTTTGTCATTTAAACATAAAAGGTGGCTTTTTGTGACTCAGTCTCACACCAGCCTTGATGCTCCTTCTTTTTGGAATATTCTGGTTGTAGAAAATACAGTTTTCTTAAAGACATCTAGGTTGTGATCAATTGACAAATCACTGTGGGGGGAAAAAATGGCAAAATGCCATAAAGTGCATTGTGTGTATCCCCAGGGGGTCCATAGATGGGAAGATAGCTAAAATGCCACTTTTTTCCTTATGATACCGTTAAGGTCATGGTGTGCTCTGGGTAACAATGTGTGAATTTGCACACACACACACACACACACACACACACACACACACACACACACACACACACACACACACACACACCCCATGCTTATCTTTTTTTTCTCTTCATACATGTTGATGGCTCAATGAAAGATTTCCATGTCGATAACTTGCGTCATTAACTTGATTTTCTATTGTTCCCTCTAATCTCCATTCCTCTCTCATCCTTACTCTGCTCCACTTCTACCTTGACTAATCACAGAGTAATCGCTCCGCACTGCTCACACACACACACACACACACACACACACACACACGGTCGCACGCACACACTCATGCTTTGCCCCTCACCCCCTACACTGTCAAATGATCATTGAGGAGCAGAGTGTGGGGCTGACACAGTCTCCACAGCAACGGCAGTTAGGACCAGGAGGAGGGCTGAGGCATCTTTCAACGTGTGAGTGATGAGAGCGCATGCACACACAAGCACATGCAAAAACACTGAGCAGACAGGTGCACGCAACCGCACACATACACTCACACTCAATGGTGGCAGCTATGACAAAAACCCATTTACACACATGCTTAAAACCACAGTCAAGGAGGGGGGGGGGGGGGGGTTGCTTCCTGGAGAGAGATTTTTTTCTTCTTCTTCCTTCTCTTACATGCATGCGGAAATACAAATACACATGCGCGCACAACCACAACCACAACCCGAGCACACACTCATAGAAATATACAAACAGTGACAAAGCACCCCATAATCACTCAATCATTTATGAAAGCAGATGTATAATTCAGAAATCAGCATGAAAGATTCACAAGGAAAAGAACAGTGTTTAATCTGCCCTCCGCCCTCTAATTCCCCCGTCAATAATGTCCCCCCCCTCCCCAATACATGTCTCTCTCGTGTCTCTTCAACTCTTTTGTGTCACCTTTTGCCACAGAGGGCTTTTAATCACTGACCACAGTCTGTTCCACACATCTAGAAGGTCAGAGGTCAGGGTTGGGGTCCAGAGTAAAGGCAGATCAGCATTACCACTGACATCATACCTTTCTCCCCACTTCTACACCCAGCTCTGTAATTTCAGTTCTTCCTCTTCCCACTGCCTTTTCTCTGACCTCCCTGTTGTCATTCTGTCGTTATGCTCTCAGGAATGTTTAAGCACTTTTTTTTTGGGGGGGGGGGGTAACCTTACACCTGTTTCCACACTGACACCGGATGTGCTCTCTTATACATCAAACAGCTACTGAAAGGACACAATAAGGCTGTTTGACTGGCAACTGAAAGTCTCACATTGCAAAAGAACGATAAAGCACAGACTTACTGGTGTCAATGATAAAATGTCGCTAAATGTGCATTTTCTATTATTCATTAAACTAAAGACAGATTTGCATGGGTTGCTGTTGTGACAGTCCCACACTCCTTTTTTTCTAAAATAAATACAGACATGGACAAAATTGTTGGTACCCCTCTGTTAATGAAAGAAAAACCCACAATGGTCACAGGAATAACTTGAATCTGACAAAAGTGGTAATAAATAAAAATTCTATGAAAATTAACCAATAAAAATCAGACAATGCTTTTGAATTGTGGTTCAACAGAATTATTTTAAAAAACAAACTCATGAAACAGACCTGGACAAAAATGATGGTACCCCTAGAAAAGATTGAAAATAATGTGACCATAGGGACATGTTCAACCAAGATGTGTCTTCTAATTAACATCACAGGTGTCTACAAACTTGTAATCAGTCAGTTGGCCTGTTTAAAGGGTGACAAGTAGTCACTGTGCTGTTTGTTGATATGGTGTGTACCACACTAAACATGGACCAGAGGAAGCAAAGGAGAGAGTTGTCTCAGGAGATTAGAAAGAAAATTATAGACAAGCATGTTAAAGGTAAAGGCTATAAGACCATCTCCAAGCAGCTTGATGTTCCTGTGACTACAGTTGCACATATTATTCAGAAATTTAAGATCCACGGGACTGTAGCCAACCTCTAAACACATTCAAGGTGAAATCCAAGGTCAGGGTACATCAGTGTCAGATTGCACCATCCATCGTTGTTTGAGCCAAAGTGGACTTCATGGGAGACAACCAAGGACGACACCACTGTTGAAAACAAATCATAAAAAAGCCAGACTGGAACTTGCCAAACTGCATGTTGACAAGCCACAAAGCTTCTGGGAGAATGTCCTATGGACAGACGAGACAAAACTGGAACTTTTTGGCAAGGCACATCAGCTCTATGTTCACAGATGCAAAAATGAAGCATACCAAGAAAAGAACACTGTCCCTACTGTGAAACATGGAGGAGGTTCTGTTATGTTCTGGAGCTGCTTTGCTGCATCTGGCACAGGGTGTCTTGAATCTGTGCAGAGTACAATGAAATCTCAAGACTATCAAGGTATTCTAGAGAGAAATGTGCTGCCCAGTATCAGACAGCTTGGTCTCAGTCGCAGGTCATGGGTCTTGCAACAGGATAATGACCCAAAACACACAGCTAAAAACACCCAAGAATGGCTAAGAGCGAAACATTGGACTATTCTAAAGTGGTCTTCTGTGAGCCCTGATCTAAATCCTATTGAACATCTGTGGAAGGAGCTGAAACATGGCGTGTGGAGAAGGCACCCTTCAAACCTGAGACAACTGGAGCAGTTTACTCATGAGGAGTGGGCCAAAATACCTGCTGAGAGGTGCAGAAGTCTCATTGACAGTTACAGAAATCGTTTGATTGCAGTGATTGCCTCAAAAGGTTGTGCAACAAAATATTAAGTTAAGGGTACCATCATTTTTGTCCAGGCCTGTTTCATGAGTTTGTTTTTTAAAATAATTCTGTTGAACCACAATTCAAAAGCATTGTCTGATTTTCATTGGTTAATTTTCATAGAATTTTTATTTATTACCACTTTTGTCAGATTCAAGTTATTTCTGTGACCATTGTGGGTTTTTCTTTCATTAACAGAGGGGTACCAACAATTTTGCCCACGTCTGTAAATAAATGATTATCCTCAAGGTACATGTTAATTAATGCTCTTTTCTGAAACAAATTAAACATTTACACATCTAGTCACAAAAAAACGACTAGGAACAACTGCAAAACGGCACAAAATGAAAACTGTAAAGACAGCAGTACCGACAGAGACATGTTTTATATCAAACTTACTTTTACTGAAAGACAGGTATTTTTCTTTTGGCACGTTCCCATTCCCTTTTAAAAATGATCAAAATGTGCCCTCGAAAATGGCATCTGAAGCATCTGTTACTAAAGCGCAGACAGCACTGCTCACCCAGCATAAAACAGTAAATCAGTAAATGTGACACCACTCCAGCTGTTAATTAGGTCTTGAAAGTCTGACTGAATGAAAGGGACGTTCACCCGCTGCAGTCACGTGACAAGCCTTCAGCTGTGATGGGATGTGACAGAAGAAGAGCTGCCACCACAGAGCTGTCCGCCGAGACGCCAAACTCCGAATAAAGACGGTTCTTACCTGGGAGGTAGAAGTGTGGCGCTTTTAATCCGAACATGATCCTGAATCCCTCCTCCACTGACTCGGAGAGTGAAGGTCTGGGCTACAGGAGGCAGCGGCGCGGAGCAGCGGTCGGCTGGGTTAAGGAGGTTCTTGTGAGTGGAAGTCATCAGACGGCGCCCCTCGCTGCCGCCCTCTACTCTCTCACTCGCTTTGGGCCCTGGGGGCGCAAGACGAGAGGAGGGGAGAGGTCAGCCTCCGCCCGCCTCCTCCTCACCTCCTGAACTGAACCCGGTGCTGAGCAGAGAGATGGGGGGGGGGGGTGGCGCGAAAAGAGAGAAGAAGAAGAAAAGGGGAGAAAGAGTGACAGAGAGGAGGAACAATTCTCCACAAGAAGAGGATGAGAGACTGTGCTCATACCATCTTTTGCTGAGGAGATCGTCTGGGAGGGAGAGCCTCTGAGAGAGCTGGGAGGGTGACAGGAAGGATAGAGAGGGGGAGGGAGTGAGAGAAAGAGAGGCAGGGAGAGAGAGTCTTCAGTCAGTGTCCTCTCCTTTTTCTTTTCTTTTTTTTTGAGTCCTGCGCTTTGTAATCCCTTCCTTGTTAATCATTCAGCGGCCTCTTGCTCATCTGGTGTGTAATGATCTGTTTTTCTTTTCCTCTGTTCTCTTTTCTGTCTCTATTCCTGCTTTGTCCTCCCTCCTTTGCCACAGTCCCACCACTGACTGCTCAGCTCTGGCAGCACAGAAGAACAGGAGGAAGGAGGAGTAGGGAGGAGGAAGAGAGGGAGGAAAAGAGGGGAGGGATGGAGGGAGGGAGAAAAGAGGGGAGGAGAGTCATGAGACAGATGAGTGAGGGACAGATGAATGAGTTTTTATTAGAGCAACGCGCACGTACGCTTATGTGTGTGTGATGTGAAGAAAGGAGAAAGGGAGGACCGATGACTTAGCCAGTGCAAGTAAAAAGAGACTGAGAGAGAAAGAGGAAGAGAGGCGAGAGGGTGTTGATGCAGTTCTCATTATCAGTAGATTGGACTGGTGCCTGAGTGACAGCTGATTCATCATGGGAGAGAGAGGAGGGGAGAGTCTGTGTGTGTCTCTGTGTGTGTGTGTGTGTGTGGGGGGGGGGGGTTAAAACCTGCCCTCAAGCATCTGCTTCATTCACATCTCCAGTTCTCTTCTCTTCCTCAGCTTCCACTCTTTAAAATCAAGACTTCTGCTTTGGATCACCAACTGGTCCATATGTGTTATACACACAAAAAATACTGTACATACGTATACACAGTACCTATCCTGTATATATACAGCAGAGAGAGAGCGAGAGAAAGAGAGAGAGAACTCAGAACAGTCACATGCTCCTATTGATTAGACAGGCCTCATATGTCTGACACACCATGTTAGCCTGGCTTTCCATCAATTACTGTCCACTCTTGGCGAACCAGCATCCCCTCCACTGTCACTGAGACCCAATTCTATCACAGCCGTGTTAGAGATGAAGCCAAAAATTGCTGCCTACACTCACAAGCGCACATACTCACACACACATAGACGGGCGGCATCAAACTGAGCTCCATCACAGGGCAATGATTAGGAACAATTATCTGAGGGGGTTCTGTGGTGTTCTCTCCGCTGGTGGTGTAATGTCAGTGGCGCCTTTTTGGAGAGTCATTTTGTGGCTTGTGGTTTCTGTGTGCGAGTCCACTGTAGCCCAGAGGAACCTGGCCCCTCTATCATCCTCTCCATCACCACACAGTCGCCTTCATTTCTCTCTGTCACTTCCTCTCGCATATATATGGTGCCATGTGGCCGTGCAGCCACATGTCCACAGTCCACTCACAACACGGAGGATTTAACACTTTGTTTCCCTGCCTCACCATTTCTCATACCCTTCCTTCATTTTTCTTCTTTCCATTTGTTTAGTCCCTATTTCTTCCTCTATCTATCTCTCTCCTCTCTTAGGGTTGTGAGGAGGCGGAGGAGGAAGTGTGCCGGTGATAAGATTGATTGTGAGGGTCTCAAAGAGCTATCTATAACCCCGTCTGTCACCGCTGAATCGATGGAGAAAGACGGCTGCAGGACACACTGTATGAAACACACGCTCACACATTCACAAACACGTGTGCGTGTGTGTGTGTGTGTGTGTGTGTGTGTGTGTGTACATGTTCGGGGACACACATGGACTGATCAACAGCTGTGAGAGCAGTTGTGAAACATCAGCCAACCACAAACTGACAGAAGGGGCAGACTGGAGAGGGGAGATAAAGAATACTTAAGAAACAGCAAGAGGATGGAGAGTTGGTGGTGGGAGGAGGAGGAGGAGGAGGAGGGTGTAATGGTGATAGTTGTCAAAGAAAAAAAATATGTTTTTGTTAGTTTCTTGCCCTTTATTCTTGATCAAATCATCTTTTAAAATGTATTTTCTTTCGCGCTACCCTCCAAAGCTTCCGCGCAGACACCCAACGACCAACACTCTGTAAACACCCGTGACCTCTGGGTCAAGATGGTCGAGACCTCTTGCCTCCCCCGGGGGTCACGCGCCGCTGCGCTATATGGGGTTGGCAGGGTCAAGAGAGGAGGAGGTGGAGGTGGCTGGCCAATAAAACACGCAGCGCGACCTGTGATGATTACAGACAGCAGCCAATAATGAGCGGCCACCTCTGACCTCATGGCTGTGGAAACGTGAGAGAATGCCTGTCACTGAGGGAGCTGTACAACTCAATCTATCAACAAAAGGTGGCGGTGGTGGCTGTGGGTGGTGTTAAGAAGGGGGAGACAGTTAGACATGTGGTCAAAAAAAAAAAAAAACCCTCCAGATTCCCTCATGTCATAGTCCTATATTTTTCCTCCTGTTGTGTCTTCAAAGTAGACTCGGTCATATGCACAAGAGCACACACACACACACGTGCACACACACACACAAACACACACACCACCCTCTCTCCTTTTCGCTGGCTGTCTCTATCATTTGCCTGTCAGACGCATGCTGTGGTAGAATAAGAGCTGACACCCCGGTCCCAGCAGCAACCATGGGCTGCCATCAGCAGTTAAACATTTTCTCCCTCTCTCCTACTTCCCCTTTCGCACCCCTACGTCCAAGCAGCACTCTTAACTGCTGACAAGCACCACAGAGAAGATGACAAATAAAGGGAGAGGAATCATGAAAAGAAAACCCTCTTCTATTTCACCATTATTCCTGCTTCTTGTTTTCTCTACTCCCCTCCTCCTCCTCCTCATCATCGTCTCAGCCCCGATGAGGTCGCTGACCCCAAGTGAGTGAGCCTCATTACAAAGTTACTCTGTATCTGATCACGTAGAAAGGAGAGGTGGGGTATTTGAGCCTGGGTATTGATGAGGGGACTCGTAAACGCATTTGTCATTCCTGGAGTCACTCAGGCAGTTTCTGGAGGAGAAAACGGCAGACGAATGTCATCATAGAGAGGAGCAAAAAGATTAAAAGACACAGAGATGAGGAGAGGCGGAATGGTAGGGAATATGTAACGGGGGGGATGATGGGGATGGGTGGAGACTCATGTTGGATCAAAAATAATTGTCAGAGAAAGTCATTATGCACATATTATATAGAGAATCTGCTTCTTTTTAAACAAACCTTCTCATCATTCCTCCCGTCCTCTTAATCAGTGTGTCGGTGTCTTCCACGGCATCAGGGATTTGTCGGGATACTGATGGTCTCACTGTGACCTGAGGAGAGAAGAAAGTGACTTCACATTGCTGGGACAAAATTTCTTATGATGTAGGCCTAAATCCATTCCAAAAGCATATTCAAATGATTGAGAAGGCAGCATAATCACAGCCTAAAACATTCAGCAAAAATAAAAGCCTTAAACTGCAGTCTTACTTTGGTTTGGCATTATTTAGATGACTTTGGTTTCAGTGCCTTTGTCTGTGTGCTGCTGGCTGGCGCAAGGAGATGGTGTCACGATGGTGGAATTAGAGGGAATATCATGTGTGTCTCTGGGCCCTCAATTCAAGCCCCAAGTTAAACTCTGGACTAAGGCTGTCTGGTGTCTGTTTGCCCATGGAAATATCCTACACATGCCATTCATGCATGCGTACATACACATGAGAGTGTGGCCTGCTGAAGTCCTGAATCAGCACACAACACATATTGTCTCACCACATAGCATACAGAGAGAGCAGCATAAACCAAGACTGTTAATGGGCCTGAGTCACAGGGCTTCATTGTACTTCACCAGTGATGATCTCTCTATCGCTTTCTGAGTGAGATTCAATCTATTGATGTGCTTCTTTTCTGTCTGAGATTGAAAACCCTTTGACAAAATGATGTCACATCCAAATCAAT
The DNA here is from genome assembly GCA_020510985.1 of Pholidichthys leucotaenia. Lineage (NCBI taxonomy): Eukaryota > Metazoa > Chordata > Actinopteri > Cichliformes > Pholidichthyidae > Pholidichthys > Pholidichthys leucotaenia. The sequence goes on from CM035840.1 coordinate 116,735,413, forward strand.
GACATTAGTTAAAAAAAGCCTGGAAAACCAAAGTCTTTTGCCAGTGTTCTCAGGCAAATTTAACCAACATACATCGCCATTTGGTTAATTAAATGTCCCATTTACTGCACTTCTTCCACATGCTGACAGTTTGCACAGGTCTAAATGAACTGTCTGCGACATACTTTGGCCAGATTGGCATTAATTATTTAATTATTTCAGCAGAATTGTGAATCATTTAATGCAGCCTTTCACAAAAAGGTTTGTTTCAGTGCATGTCTCTTAAAATGCCCAGGTGCTGTAGTTAATCCCGTCCCTACCTCTTAGCTAGGGTAGTCTGAGCCATCCATCCATCCACTTTCTACCGCTTTTCCAGAGATTGCGATGGCAGCAGCTCAAGCAGAGATGCCCAGACTTCCCTCTCCCTGGCCAACTGCTCCAGCTCTTCAGAGAGGTTACCAAGACATTCCCAGAACAGCTGGGAGACGTAGTCTTTCCAGCATGTCCTGGTTCTGCCCCGGGGTCTCCTCCCAGTGGGAGACTAATTTATGTTAGTTGGCTCAGATTACCCCCCATGGATTGTCACCTTATTGTGGTGGTGGGGTTGCATGCCCTGGTGATCCCAGGAGCTATGTTGTCAGGGGCAATTTACCTCTGGTAGGGTCTCCCAAGACAAACTGATCCTGGGTGAAAGGCCAGACTAAGCATGATCCAATAGACTCCCATGAAGAATATAAAAACAAGGATTCAGTGTACCCTGCCCGCCATGGGGTTACCGAAGCCCTGCCCTGGAGCCAGGCCTGGGGAGGGGCTAAATGGCTAGCTTCTGGTGGACATGTTTCTGCCCATGGGACCTGGCCAGGCTCAGTCCGAAGGAGTTGTATGGGTCCGCCTTCCAGTGGGCTCACCACCTGCAGGAGGGACCATGGGGGTCCGGTGCAATGTGGATCAGGTGATGGTCGAAACTGGCAAATTTATGTTACTCTGAGCCAACTAACATAAATTTGTCTTTAAGAATGGATGAACTAATGCATCTCTAGTGGATAGCAGTGTGTGATTTCAGTGGTCAGTAGGATATGACTGGTCTCTGAAGTACAATAAGTATAAAAACATTCACAAATGAGTAAGGGTGCATTCAGATGGCCGCTGTTTAGTCCGGACCAAAGGACCAAACAGTGGCTTCCGTGGATAATTCAGTTTGTTTGGTGCAGTCTGAACATGCATTGGAACTCTGGTGTGCACCAAACAAATGAAGTCTGGTTCCCCTGAAAATGGGGGTCACTTGCAAATGAAGTCTGGTGTGCTCCGCTTGCAGTGTGAATCCAAATGGACTATCCAGCGGACCAAAGGGCGGAATTGCCCCTCGGTGTTTGTGTAACCATAGCAACCCGTAGTCTGAGAAGAGGAAGTGACGTTTACCATGGCAAATTTTGGGTAGAAAATAACAATAAAGACAACCGCGCAAATCCAAGAAATCCTTTTACCGAAGAAAGCCGAAGAGAAAAGTTAAATAATGTCTTGTTTGTGGTGGACAAACAACTCAGCTGAAGGGAACAGATTTCCATTTTTGGTCCTGGCCAATTGATAAGTCTGATTTTTCTTCTTCGCCGAGATTTTTTCTCCCTGGTCAGTGGTGGTTTCGGCAACCTCAACCCAAACAAACAGTTGTTGTAATTGCGTGACGTTGTCCAGGCAGTTTGGTCCACTGCAGTGTGAATGCAAACCAAACCAAACGAAGGTGTGAAAATTGTCAGCATTCCTCGCCCAGTTGAACCAAGTCCCCCGGACTATCCTCGTCTGAATGCAGCCTAAAAGGCTAAACTGCTAGTGTTGGCTAGTTGCTTCTGGTCCCACTTAGAGATAATAAACTATACTAAAATAAGCTAAAATTACATCTAAGAATGACGTATATGGTCAAGTGTTGGTATAGCTACCAAAATCAGTCAAATCAACAGTTAAGCTAATGCCAGGTAGCCAATTTGTCAGCCTCTACCCACCGAGGCAAGCTCTAATGTGGTTAGATAAACAGATTCCAACCACCTATAAAAGCTAACACTAATAGTTTGAAGTAGTATCACAGCCAAAATATAACAAAATAAGCCTGAATGACTACGTCTTAGCTAGGGTAGCTAAGCTACCTCTTATATATATATATATATATATATATATATACAGTATATATATACGGTATATACACACTACCGTTCAAAAGTTTGGGGTCACACAGACAATTATTTTGTGTTTTCCATGAAAAGTCACACTTATTTACCACCATGAGTTGTAAAATGAATAGAAAATATAGTCAAGACATTGACAATGTTAGAAATAATGATTTGTATTTGAAATAATAATTTTGTCCTTCAAACTTTGCTTTCGTCAAAGAATCCTCCATTTGCAGCAATTACAGCATTGCAGACCTAACATGATTGCACAAGGGTTTTCTAATCATCCATTAGCCTTCTGACGCAATGAGCAAACACACTGTACCATTAGAACACTGTAGTGATAGTTGCTGGAAATGGGCCTCTATACACCTATGTAGATATTGCACCAAAAACCAGACATTTGCAGCTAGAATAGTCATTTACCACATTAGCAATGTATAGAGTGTATTTCTGATTAGTTTAAAGTTATCTTCATTGAAAAAAAGTGCTTTTCTTTCAAAAATAAGGAAATTTCTAAGTGACCCCAAACTTTTGAACGGTAGTGTATATATATATATACACAGTATATATATATATATATATACGGCTTCATATGCAGGGAAAGACAAGAGTGACTGAATTGCTGAGTATTTCCTTCACCAGCCACTACAATATTAACTAATTTATGTACATTATTATGTACTTGACAAGTTAAGATGACCGAAATTCAGGTAAGTGATTCAGTACAGTACGTTCACCAATAAAAACTAGTACATTGGAACGAATCATTTGCGAACTTAACAGCACTTTAGCATAGTGATGCGTTGTACGGAAAAAGATCCTGGAAGAGCAAAACCAGCTTCTGCCCATTCTGCCGAAATGTTAGATACACTCCGGCAGCTCTAAAACCACCTCAAAAACAAATTTGTATTGCTCAAAATAGTATACTGTGGCTTTTTATACACAAAAAAACTTTCATTGCCTTAGAATTGCTTGGAAAGAGCTTTCGTTTTGCTTATATTTGACTTTTTGCAGTGTAGTTGTGTTTTCTAGCTCACAATTGCATTATTTCTTAAAGAGAAATAAAAATGAGGCCGTAGTGGCTCAGGAGGGAGAGCAGGTTGCCCAGTCCCCGGAGGGTTGGCGGTTCGAATCCCACTCCCCCCACCTTGCTGTTGTGTCCTTGGGCAAGACACTTTACCCACCTTGCCTCCAGTGTGTTCATGGTTCATGATACTGATGTATGAATTTGAATAAATGTACAGTGGTGGATGGAGAGGCCGTTGGCATGGACTGGTAGCCATGTTTCCGTCAGTCTGCCCCAGGGCAGCTGTGGCCACAGAGGTAGTTTACCACTATCATTGTCTGTGGAGTGAATGAACAATAGACTCGTTGTAAAATGTTTTTGGGTGTCATGAAAAGTGCTATATAAATGCAATCCATTATTAAACACAAAGCTATTACACATTTTTAAACTGAGATTTTGTATTCTGTAAAATCTGAAATTTCTAGGTATAGTGTGGAATTTTTTTCCCTTGTAGTATTAAACATGACATTGAATATCAATATTTTAAGGTATTATCAAAGTAAAAAATTCAAGTATTATGACAACACTAAAGGTGCGTTCACACCAAATGTGAACGGACAAATTTTTCGCACAGCACGACTACATTATAACTCAATGTAAACATGCGAACAAACATGAATTCCCCTTCTGAGTGAGATGCAGACAGGCAAAGTTGCCTTTATAACTTCTGTAGTTGTGTTCAACCTGCTGTGGAAAGTCCCAAAATAACGTCATGCTTAGGTTTACATTATCTGACAGAATGCTCACCTGAAAAACTTGTCCCTGCCTCCAAAACTTCACAAGATGATGGGTGTTTCCGTTGCTAGCTTGCTAGCCTTGTTTAGCATGTCTGTGGCAGGAATCCGTGGGTAAATAACTCCGACATCCTGATTCAGCTGAAGAACTCCTGGTCCTCCTGTTTCCAGGTGAGTGGCAGTCTCATTTTCAAACTAGTTTACTCTGCAATAGCAATACTTTTACTCCGGTGATGGCAGAATCTCAAAGCTAGCATATTACCTTGGACGCGAATGCACGAATGCACAATTTCGCGTGTACTTGCCTCTTTCCATTCACTTTGCATGGATTTGCGCTGCCTGTTCGCGTTTGGTCTGAACGCACCTTTATGTCAACGAAATCATGACACCGATCAATAGTTAAAACCCTCTGTCCCTTATTTGGCTGTGAGAAAGTTGGCAACCCTACTTGTCAATCACAAAAAAACATGTTATACACATGTTAACAGAAAAAACTTGATTTTTAGCAAAGTGTTACTTTAAAATATTATTATTTCTAAATAAAGAGGGATTTTAATATTTTTTTTACTGAAGTCATACAACCAAAGAAAGCCTTTTAGAAGGGTAAAACAAGCACACCACGTTTGAGAGGTAGTTATCAATTAGCGATTGCTAAAAATGCATACTAAAAACATTGTCTGTCTGTCTGTCTGTCTATCTATTGCTGTGTATGTCTGTATGTGTATTGCCATTTTTGGCTCTGCTCTGTCTATACCCAGATGGTGATATCTTCGTACAGTATGTATCTCCTCTTCTTCCATCTTGCAGCTCTTCTGGGTCAGTCAGGTTTCACTAGCCACGGTGCCACATCGATTGCTCTCCACCAGGAAATACGCACACAGCTCCATGGGAAAATTTGCACTTCTCTCAGCACATTTTGCTGCCCTGATTTGACCACGGAGGTGACCTTTGACCTGGTTCTGTGAACTCCAAGTCTTCGGTTGTCCCTTCTGATACTTCTGAAATTTAAAGGATCATAAATCATTATCTCAGACTGTCTCCCAAGTTATTCTCTCAGATTTCACATCCTGATATAATTCCATTGTAATCGTTAAAATAGCTCCATGCTTTATCCAGTTAATTTTGGCAAAATATACTGCTCAAAAAAAAAAATAAAAGGAACACTTTTTAATCTGATTAAGTTTTGGAGTGTTTTGAATTCAGCCCTCTGTAGGTTGTAGGTTGATAATTTTCATTTCCATCAAAAGATGTGGCATCTTTTCATTCTTAACACATTATCCAGTCCATATCAGTGTAGATATCCAGCTTATTTTTTCCCATTAAAAATCTGATGTGTTTTCAAAGTGTTCCTTTATTTTTTTGAGCAGTATACTGTATATTCTTGATGATTTTAGCAGAAAGTGGTATATTTAGACTATTGTTTTTTCACTGGATAAATTTAACATACATACTTGGAAGAATAAGTGGACAGCTATTATGAGACACACTTAAAAAAAGGATTTTTGTTACCGCTGCCAAGGAGTTAATGTTTTAGCCGGTGTTTGTCTGTTTGTTTGCCTGTTAGCAACCTTACTGAAAAAGTAGTGAATGGATTTCAGTGAAAATTTCAGGGAAGGTAGGAAATTGGTCAAGGAACAAATGATTAGTTTGTGGTACTGATCTGGATCACTGTCTGCAGCCAAGAACTTTATTAAATATTATTTTATAATATAATTGTCACAGTACTGCCTTCCTGGCAATACAGGATGAGTTAAAGGAGGACCCAGGGTGTGGACTCAACTCAAGAGTAACATTTATTAAATGAACAGAAAACTCAAAGAACAAAACCTAACACTAAACTAAATAAACAACTGCTCAGGGGCAGAAAACCACGCACAAAAACCAAAAGTGAATAACAGTATGACGCCAGCAACCGAGGACCCAGCGGGCTTGGACTTCAGAGGTTTGGGACTGGACACGGATGAGGTATGGGCAGCACAAACTATCGAGGACTGTGTCTCAGATGCTCACACCTCCCTCACAGCAGAGGAGGCTTTAAAGAATTTGGACATGGCAGCCGCAGTAATGAAGACAACCACGAGCTTGTGGAGCTACCCTGACCTGCTTCGGTTGCTGATGTCCGTCCAAAACCTCCGACACATATACCGTGAGATAGTGGGGTACGTACCTGGAACGCTGAAGGTTGCACTGACGAGAGAACATCCCCTGGCTTCGGTGTCTCCCTCATCCCGCCATGCTCAGGTACACACACCATCTTGTTGCACTCCAGTGCCTGCTTCAGTCCCAGCCTGTCTCTCTTCAGCCCTGCAGCCACCACACAGGCTGGAGGAGAGCTTGCCATCCGCGCCTCAGCCCGTGTTGATGAGGAGTTCAGTTCCGCACCCTGGGTCCTCTTTTAACTCATCCTGTACTGCCAAGAAAGCAGTACTGTGACAATAATATTGCATTTTTCATGTACTTCCCCTTTAAGACTTGCAGCGGAATAAGACGTTGTGGTGTATGTGAAATGGTGCACCGTACTACGCTGTGGTAGCACGTGCAATGTCATGACACCACAGGGTATATTAAATGGCTGCCCAGGGGCAGCCGCTCTCTTGGCACTCCGCCCTTCCATGCTCCACCTGTACTGAGTACTATATTGTTTGGCTAACGTTCAGTGAAACTAACTTCAACACGTGGATGTGTCCACACTCATTTCCAGACATAACATTTAGCAACAAGGACAATGGAAATGCTGCTGACACCTCTACCACCGTTCCTCACTCTGCCTGCTGAGCCACCTATTCCTTTGTCTCGTTGGTACGAGTCGTTCAAAACGTTAATGTCAGCCATCAACTTAGCTAAAGCTAGCAAGGCTAGACTACGCGCCATGCTACTTCATAGCCTCGGCAGCGAGGGACAGTGAATTAGGTTTCGACAGTGCCGACAGCAAGCGGACAAGTCGGTCCAGCAGTATGTTGCCAACCTCCACCGTTTGGCTAGCACATGTGAGTTTGGACACCTGGAACAGGGGATGGTGCAAGACCAATTAGCGGAGCACACCATCAACGCAAAGCTACGGGAGAAGCTGCTATGAACACTGGATGCTGTACGACTCTCCGACACAGTGGAATTAGGATCCCAGCTAGAGCTAGAAGCGGCTGCCCAGTTTGCATCATAGCTAGCGGGCCCCGACCTGCGTTCCCCACATTCAGCTCTGCTGGTACAAACCGTTGCCACTGCTGCTCAGCCCTTCGACCCCATGTCCAGCATGGATACCATCAACTTTGTGGGCCCTGACAACTGGTCCACACAGCGGTGTTTAGTAAAGTTGGGTGGCGTCAGTATGATGGTGCTAGCCACCGCTACCTCAAGGTCCCTTATAAATGAAGCCATGATTAGAAGGCTTACTCCCCGGTGACCAGACGCGGTGGAACTGCTGGACAACAGATGCTCCAAGACCAGCAGAAGCGTCACCTTCTTAGTGCACTACAGCGACAGAACTCTCCCAATATTGTTGTTCCAAGTGACCCACCATGGCAATAATATCCTGGGGTGGGACTTATTCTGTGAACTAGGCTTCTCCATCACGGGCCCCGGCCGGAGACCACTGCACTCAGGCGTGGACGCAGCCACTCCCTGCTTCGTACTGCACACTGAGCAGAACCCTGTAGAACAAGAGCCACCACAGGAGCCCCAGACCACGTCCATGGAGGGCCCGGAGCCACCACAGGAGCTCCCGACCGCATCCACACAGGACTTGGAGCTGGTCCTCACGCAGCACGAGCATCTTCAAGCTGCCGCCTCATCGCAGGAGTTCTAGTCCACAGTCAAGCAGGACCTAGAAGAAGGCAAGGCCTACCCCGTCAGCGGCAAGACCGGCCTGCCTCTACATCTTCCCCTGGACAGCTCACGTCCTCCACCAGACAATACTCCAGTAATGGTGCCTTTCCCCGGCAGCGAGATGGAAGATCAACAACAGAAGCGCCTCACGCATCATGGGCCTCCTCGAGCTGCCGCATCACTACAGGAGTTGCAAGTCGTAGCTGAACAATACCGGCCATGTCCTCCATCATATGACACTCCAGCAGTGGCGCTCTTCCCTGACAACAGGGTGGCAGTGCGACAACAGTATGTCATGAAGAAGAAACACCGAGTGGAGTGCCCTTCACTCATGGTGCTCAACTGGATCCAGGTACGTCAACCCGTTCACTCATAAAAGCTGCAGTCCTTCTGGCCAGCACTGACATGGATCACCACTCAGCTAGGACCAGCCACCTTCCTTCTGACTGATGAGCTACAATGGCGCACCAGCCGCCGCAGAACGATGACACCACCTCCTGCTCATGATCAAGGGACCGCGACCAAGCCAGCCCGCCCAGACTAGGAGTTCACCGATGAATGGCTCACAGCTTCAGCGGGGCACCTGCCGGAACCACCCAAGTCAGCGCAGCCTGAGCCCTGCCTGGCACGAGTCCGATGGAGACCGCTTCATTTTGAAGACTATGTTACTGACTTTAAATACATTGGTAGTCAGTGCATGGTCTGGTCAGTGGCAGAATAACCCACATGACCATGCGGGCACACTGGCAGTCTACCCAGTTGCTCAGTCAGAAATGTTATGGTTGAAATGTGCTTTAAGTGGTTCATTATAATGGCCCATTTGGCCCAGGCAAGCACGTTCAGTCTTACATTAGCCAATATGTTAACATGTATGTTCTTATACTTACCCGCTCCTGCTAAGCTAATCCGCGTATGCGTAGATGTTCAATTCTACATTAGGCGATACATTAATATGCATGTTTTACTTGCTGCCATGGCTAAGGTAAATTCGTATGGGTAATGTTCTATGCTTTTCAAGGAGGGAGTAAATGTGGCGTATGTGAAATGGCGCAACGCACTATGCCGCAGTAGCACGTGCACCTGTGACGTCACAATGCCACAGGGTATATTACATGGCTGCCCAGGGCCAGCTGCTCTATTGGTACTCCACCCTTCCATGCTCCACCTGTACTGAGTACTATATTGTTTGGCTAACGTTCAATAAAGCTAACCTCAACACATGGACGTGACCGCACTCATTTCCAGGCATAACAAACATCCCGTTGCACCCCAGAAGCAGCGCACTCTTAGCGCTGTTTGAGGCAGACTACACGTTTCTCCTTGCTGGGCTTTAGTGTGAACAACAACCGGGGCAGTACAGGAGACCGACCCATGGTGGAGACCGTCCACAGCTTCTCCTGTACTGAGCACGCAGTGGAACCTAAGTCCGTCTATGAGGGGTTCATTTTGCGGCTGGTCTGGAGTCGATGATGAACAGACAGACAGCCAGTAGCACACACCGGCTTCCACTCTCAGGGATCAGATCACTCGAGAAATATTGTCCTCAGTTGCACAAATGTGAGTTTTCTTATGACAGAGAAAAAAAAGGTGACCTCACTTTGATTAGTTATACATTGCTGTGAAGAACAAATGAAGTTTCTTCTGAGGTGAGCTAACCCCTCTAAATATGTAGGCTATTTTTATGGTCTTGTACAAGGGTGTCAAACATATGGCCCACAGGCCAAAACTGGTCCGTTAGTTTGGAAATGTATGTAAATTTAAAGTAATTTCAAGATCTTGACAAGTTATTTATATCATAAAGTGAAATACTATATTTTTGAGTTCCAGATACTAGTGTGTTAATGGTTTATGCCTTTGTAGATCCACTGTGATGTGTAAGCTGTAATGCATATATTGACCCCTTGATTTCAAGGGTCAAGGGGTAGGTATACAAATGAGAATTGGGACAGACTAAAAATGCATTACCCTTTATATCGTATTACAGTTTAGAAGACTAAAAGTGCATTCAGACATAAACAGGCAAATTTTTTGTGTGGTGCGATTACATTTTAACTCAATTTATACAAGAGTTAGTTCTGACTGAGCAATTTGATTGGACAATAGGGATTCCAGGAGTTACTATATTCCACGATAATTGTGTTGTGCCCTTTGAACGACAGTACTCAGTGTTCTGTTTGGCAACTTTATTACTCCCGGTTCTGTGTTGTTGTTTTTTTTGTATTGTGGCGGCATGGAATAATAAGGAGCGAACTGAGAGTTTTTGAGGGATTTTATTAATCATACCGCCATCACGAGAACTCACTCCAGCGCCGTGCATGCGCGCCGGAGCGAGCCCGGAGGCTCTCCTCAGCAGATACAGGCAATGTGTGTAGTCAGCAGTGGTGGTCAGAGAGAGAGTGAGTTACAGAGCATATGCAGTTTTTATACCCCACTACAGACAATGCATTCACAGCAGTAGGTATGGACATTTGCATTTGAGAGTCACACATAACAATAGGAAGATTACTGGCCGGAATTCGCCTCTGCTCCGGAGCTGTAGGACAAAAGAGGTTACAAGGCACATCTACATATTGTTATCAGTCCATAGATCACACTGCTATGTTAATTGCTCCCGCTGAGCGCTCTGCTTGTCCATGGCTGTTGTGGGGGTTACCCATAGTATAATCATTTGTCCGAGCAGCCGGGTCTGAAAGATGGTTACCACACATTTTCATTCACCGGAAGAGAACATGCAAAACAGTAACAGCACAGTGATGACGTGTTGTCGCTAAACTGACCTCATTCTCTCTCTCTGTCCCAGCCAGTGTTGGGCAAGTTACTAAAAAATAGTAACTAGTTACAGTTACTAGTTACTTCTTTTCAAACGTAACTGAGTTACTTTTGAGTTACTGCATGATTAAAGTAACTATCCATCCATCCATCCATCTTCTTCCGCTTAATCCTTTTCGGGTCGCAGGGGGGTGGGTGGGGGGCGCTGGAGCCTATCCCAGCATCTTTGGGCGAGAGGTAGGGTACACCCTGGATAGATCGCCAGTCCATCGCAGGGCCAGCACAGAGAGACAGACAACCATTCGCTCTCACAGTCATACCTAAGGGCAATTTAGAATCCCCAGTTTGATGCCAATGGCAGCGCGGTGGCGGAGTGGTTAGCACTGCGGCAGCACAGCAACTCACCCTTGGCCGGGGGATCCTGGGTTCGATCCCAGCCCCCGACCAACAGTGATCTGTGTGGAGTTTGCATGTTCTCCCCGTGTCTGCGTGGGTTTACTCTGGGATTTCTCCGGTTTCCTCCCACATGCCAAAAACATGCACGTTAGGTTAATTGGATTAAAGTAACTAGTTACTTGGAAAAGAAACTTTCACGTTACTTTTAAATGCATACTTAAATTATCTTGCACACACAGCAAGATCAAGGGCCCCTTGTTCTCATCAGAAAAAAGAACAAAAAGAAAACTGATGAGAAAAAAGTCTTATCTTACAGAGAAAAAATGTCTCAGATTTACACAAACTTTTGTAATCAGTAGAAAGTCAGAAATTTACTAGAAATTAAGCTGTAAATTCAGAGAAAAAATTATGGACCCGTTTTTGGCCCACGAGCAATATGTTTGACACCCCTGGACCAGCCCATTAAAAAATGCATATTTAGAGGATTTACTTCCATGAAATAGTTGCATATCACAACAGCATGTAAATGAATGAGATAAAATAAAATAGTAAGCACAGAAAAATTACAGTTCACCGCTTAGAAGAAGCTGTTCTTTACTGCAACAAATCACAGTCACTTTTTCTCTGTGCGTAAGAAAACTTTAAACACATTTAATGCGGACATTAAATGCGAGCTTCTTGCTCAAAAAATTCGCATGTTTAACCACAGAGGTAGGAGCTTGTAGGGGCTACTCGCCACTCGGACAACAGGTGATCAGTGCTCGATATGAGAAGTTGCCACCGCCACGGCATTTCTTCACCGGGCTGTGATGTGAACTGGGGGAGGACAGGAAACGGACCCGTGGAGGAGACTGTGTGACAGCTGTGTCAGTTACGGTAGGGTCAGTTTATATTTATTTGCTTATTTACTTGCTTGCCTTTGCCTTTGGCATGACAACCTCTAGTACCTTGAGGCCACTGGTGGCGCTGGGGATGGCAGTCCCGCTAATAGCCACCAGAACTGTGTATTCATCCCCAGTTGGCAGCTGATGAGGAGGGTGTCTAGCAACTGCAAGTTGTATTATCATCTATTTGCGCTAAAAACATCTATCTATATTAATAAAACGAGTAACACGAGTAACGCATCTGATCAAATTTCAGTAACTGTAATGCATTACTGAATTTTTAAACAGTAATTTTGTTACACAGCACGTTACTGCAAAAGTAGTGGCGTTACAGTAACGTGTTACTTTGTAACATGTTATTTTGTAACACGTTACTCCCAACACTGGTCCCAGCAATGAATTAACTCAGAATTATACATGCAAAATGTAATAGGATTGATACAAGACCAAATTAAAACATATTCCTCAGCATCACAACATCCCGTCCTCACAGCGTAGACCTGTCAGATTTTTAAGGCACAACAATTGCACTCCAACATTTCACTGGATATGTATCACTTTGCTTCAAAGGTGTTCCAGTAACCGTTAATTACTAACAATAATTTACTGTCAATTCTCAGTGAAAATTGCAATACTGTGTTGGATACCTTAATTTCCACAGTGAGGCACTGTTTGAAAATGAATCTTACCTGACCCAGAAGTCCCACCCTTTTGAAAAAAAACTTTATTCAATTTACAAAGTCTGCCCTTGTATAAACGTCGTTAAGCTATTTCACGTCTGTTTAACAAAAAAAAAAAAAAAGGCAGTGCTAGAGTTGGATTTATTTATTTTTTTTTATTTAAGTTTTTGTAAAGGGTATACACGTCATTACAGCATTGCCTTGTTTACATTTTCATCACATGTTCCCTTTTTTTGTTTTTTGACAACATTGGAAGAATAATTATTACAACACCCCTTTTTAAATGAAAGAAAAAGTGAAATTAAAGAAAGAACAAAAAAACAAAAACAAAACAAAAGAGCAAAAAACAAAAAAAAAGAAAAAAGAAAGAAAAAAAATAAATAAAAATAAAAGAGCATCTGAGTAGAGTAGAGAGGTGCCATTATTGAAATGGTATTTGTCAAAGATTAGATCTAATGGAAGACACATATGCGATCCAGGGTTGCCAAAAGTTCAAGAACCCATCCATGTCCTGTCTCAGTGCGAATGTCAACTTTTCCATCGAGTAAATGTCTTGAATCACGTTAATCCAATCTTCAGGTGTAGGACAGTCCTTCAACATCCATTTTTTAGTTAGGGCTTTTTTACTTGCCAATATTAAAACAGTGAATAAGTATTTTTCTCCTCGTCTTTCCAGTGAATCCGGTAGTAAACCCAAATACAAAGTTACAAAAGAAAAGGGAACTGTTATTTTGAATATTTTCCCCAATATTGTCTGTACCTTGGTCCAATATTGGTGGATAACTGGGCATGACCAAAACACATGAAAATGATTTGCAGTCTCTTCACCACACAAGCGCCAACAATTCAACCCCTTACAAGTAAATTTGTTTTGTGCAGGTGTTCTGAAAAATCTTACCAAATTTTTCCATCCAAATTCTCTCCACTGCAGGGATGAGGTACTTTTCCATTGTTGTTTATTTAGCTTTTCCCATATTTCCAGTTGTAAAGTGAAATTCCCCTCTTTTTCCCATTTCTCTTTTATATATGATGTGTTGTCTCCTTTTAAGTCTTGAAGACCTTGGTATATTTTAGAGATGTATCTGATCCCTGGGATCCCTTTATATGCCATTAAGAAGACCTTCAGAACACCTGACTGGGCCCTTTCCAAATCCTCCTTTTTAAGTATATTGTTTATGTGGTGTCTAAGCTGAAAAAACCTGTAAAGCTCTTGATTTATTAGACCTTGATTTTTTCAAATCTTCAAAACTTCTTAAAATTTGCCCTTTAAAAAAATCGTAATATTTTATCAGTCTGTTCTCTTTCCACTTTTTAAATCTAGTGTCTGTTTTTATCAGGAGTAAAGTCTTGATCATAGGCAATCCATTGCAGAAATCGATAGGGTTCTTTAGTTTGATTCTCTCTGACTATCTTAAACCAAATTTTTAGTGGGGTCTCTATCCACGGGTTAGTGTTATTCAAAAGTTTAGGTAAGGCATTGTTCCCTATTATCGCCTGTAGGGGGATGTCACTTGTTATTTGGCATTCCATCTCCATCCATTGTGCAGTGTAGAATGGGTTACATATCTCTATTAAAGTTTTAATTTGTGCGGCTTTAAAATAGTCCCTGATATTTGGCAGCGCGAGCCCACCTTTGTCTTTGTTTAGCTGTAGGGCTCTATATCTGATTCTAGGTCTCTTGCCCTGCCATATGAATCTTGAGATCCTTCTGTCCAGTTCTTGCCATGTTTTTTTGGGAGGTTCTACCGGTATTGTTTGGAAAAGGTATAGAAGACGTGGAAGTATATTCATTTTGACTGCTTCAATTCTTTGTGCAGTACCCAAGAATGGTATCATATTCCATCTTGCTAGATCAGATTTTATTTTTGCCACCAGTGGATCATAGTTTAGTGTTATAATTTTGTTGAGTTGTTTCGGGATATTGACCCCAGATATTTCATAGATTCCATCTCCCAGTTAGTTTTGAGTTTGCTTAGTAAATATTGATTTGGGTCATAGTTGAATGCTAAAACTTGGGTTTTATGCATGTTTAGTTCGTACCCCAATAAATCTCCATACTCTGAAAAAATTGAGATTAGTTCTGGAAAAGAGGTGTCCGGCTGCCCCAGGTATATTAAAATGTCATCAGCAAAGAGTGCTATTTTATGTTCCTTCTGACCAAGTGTAATACCTTGAATTTTTTGATTCTGTCTTATCCATTGGCTCAGAGGTTCTATGAAGATTGCAAAGAGCAGTGGAGACAAGGGGCAGCCGTGACGACATCCTCTTTGCAGCTCAAAAGATGATGATAAATTACCGTTAATCCTTATTTTAGCTGTTGGTTTTTTATATAATGCCTGGATAGTTCTAATGAAGTTGTTATGAAAATTGAAACTGGATAAGATTCTATATAGGAAAGACCAGTCAACCGAATCGAATGCTTTTTCAGCATCTAATCCCAATATGGCTGCATTTAAGTTATATTTTTTTATATGATGAATTATGTGTAAAGTACGTCTAATGTTGTCTTGTGTCTGTCTTTGTCTTATAAAACCTGTTTGGTCTAAATGAATTAAGTCTGTCAGTATATTTTCTAACCTTTTGGCAAGGATAGTGGTAAAAAGCTTATAGTCCTGATTTAATACACTGATTGGTCTGTAGTTGGAGCAGTCTAGTTTATCCTTTTCAGGTTTAGGTATCACTGCAATGACCCCTCCTCTCCAGGAGGGGGGGGATTTCCCCTGTGTGGAGGACATAGTTAAATGTTTTTAAGAGGAGAGGAGATAGTTGCTGTTTAAAGGTTTTGTACCACTCTGCTGTATAGCCTTCTGCTCCTGGGGATTTGTTAGCTTTAAGTTTCATAATTGCTTTTTCTAATTCTTTAGGTTGTATTTCTGACAGTAGTGTTTTATTTTGAGACTCAGTAAGTTGGGGAAGGTTTAATGTGTTTAGGAATGTTTCGGATGCGTTTTTATGTTTTTTGAGGGAGTACAAGTTCTTATAGTAGTTCTCGAAGCTTTTAAGAATATCCTGAATTCTGAATTTTATTTCCTTTGATACTGGGTCTCTGATTTTGTAGATTGCTCTCTCTTTGTTGTTTCCTCAATTTATAGGCTAGTAATTTTGCCGATTTGCTGCCTGCTTCATAGTATTTTTGTTTCAGAAATGTAAGTTTTTTCTGGATTTCTATTGTGTAGATCTCATTTATTTGTTTTTTAATTTCCTTAATTTTGACCGAGTCATTAGAATGAGTGTTGTCTTTGTGCTCTTTTTCTAGGTTCTTAAGTTCTGACTCTAATGTGGTTAGTTTTTCTTGTCTCAGTTTCTTTTGGATTGCCAGTTTTGCAGTAATCTTTCCCCTTATTACAGCTTTGCATGCGTCCCACAGTATTAAAGGGGATACTTCTCCATTATCATTTTCTTCCAAATATCTGAGAATATCTGATTCCAATTCATCTTTCAGTGGTCCTTTCAGGACATTTCAATTTAACCTCCAAGAAAATGTATTATTTGTGTATTTTTGGATACTTAAGTCCATATAGATCGGACTGTGGTCAGAGAGATCCATCAGTCCTATTTTACATGTTTTTACTCTTCCAATGTCTCTATTAAACATAAAAAAATAGTCAATCCTTGAGTATGATGAATGTGGTGCTGAGTAAAATGTATAATCTTTTACACTGGGGTTGAATTCCCTCCACACATCACAGATTCCCATTTCTTTTAGTAGCATCTGAGTTTTCCTACTTTGAGTGTTATTTTGATGTGGAGAATTACCTGATGCATCCCAGTATGGATTCAGTCTTAGATTGAAGTCTCCACCACATATCACTAAACCTTGGGCTTTAGTTATCATTAGGTCGAATACATTTTTATAAAATTTCCAGTTAGCCCCTGGAGGTGCATATACATTCAGCAGGGTGATATTTTCTCCCTCTAGCCGCCCAAGTACCAAACTGTATCTCCCTTCTTTATCTTTGTGTTCTGATTTTTTTTCAAATATAATTTTGGTTGAGATCAATGTCGCTACTCCCCTCCTCCTCCCTGACTTATATGAAGATGAAGAAATCATTTTAATCCCTTGTCTATTGAGTTTAGTGTGCTCCACGTCTGTTAGGTGGGTTTCTTGTAAAAATATTATTCCTGCTTTGTCTTTTTTCATTTTGCCTAGAATCTTGGATCTTTTAACTGGATTCAGGATCCTTTTTACATTATATGAGATTATTTTGGTTACACCCTGTTTCTCCATTGTGTTGTCTTATTTAGTATAACAGTGTGGTGGCCCTCTTTTATGCTACTCAGAAACTGAAAGAACATTAAGAACATAAAAAACATTAAGAACATAGTGTATAAAACTTTAAAACAAAAAACTGACAAAAGAACTTCCTGAGCTGAGGTCTTTTTAGTGACCCTTGAAGAGCCTTGATGGTGTGTTGGCTCTGAGGGAAATTCCTCAGATTCCGTTACTTGCTGAGGGCCCTCTCTTACCCCTGTAAGTTGTCCCATGTTTTTAACGTGAATTTCAGATCCCAATCCGAACTTGTAATTAATTTTTTTTTGTTTTTAATGCCTGTACCCTATGAAATTGTGTGCACCCTCCCACCACCATCACAGCAAACATTCACGTTAATACAGTATTTGTTAGTGTGGAGAGAACATGTGGATCATTGTCACATTTCTATTTTAACAAGTTTTTTTTTTTTTTTTTATAAAAGACTTATTTGTTTCTAGTATTATGACTGTTCCATGAAGTGTTTTACCGCATGCTGATTCTGCATCTCCTTTAATGTTTGTTACCTTGTAGGAGGGGGGGTTGGATGTGCAGATTGACTAAAAATATCGTTATTCCCTCCTGTAGACGGCCAGTTTTTCCTTGTAGCTCTGGCGCTGGGTTTCCCGCTGTTGGCCCGAGGATTTTGAGGGTCTCTGTGTGGACCATGTTTGAGCCTTGATTCTTTCGATCGGGTCTGCTGCGGGTTTAAACACCGTTACCGGGAGCCCTCTTCTCGCCATATCCGAGGTTGCTTCTTCCACCGTCCCTAGAGTTTTATTTATTGTCTCGATTAACAAACCACAATACCTTTGTCTTGAAGGACTCTTTGTTTTATCTGAAAATGCCCCCCAAAAAGAGAGTGAAGTGTGTCAAAGCCAAATCGCTAGCATGCTAATTAGCCACCGACGTTGGCCATGTTTTGATCCCTTCTGCAGTACCGACTCAACAGGTAATGACCGATATGTTTTACAAACACTGACTTTTGCGCTTGACAATATTTAATTTGTTTACATGTGTGCGAAATGACAATAGACATCTTCAAGCTGATTGAGATGTTTAGCAACAGTTACTGGCTACATTTAGAAGGGATTATTTAAGGGACTATTTTTTCTCAGCTGCACAAAATAACTGGTTAAACAAACAAATCATAATATTTTGTCCAGTATTGCTGTCATTTAATAAATTGTGCTTGCAGAATTGTTGTATAAAAGCAATATTACACTTGAAGTCGTACAGTATCAATGAATACACTAACTGTGGGTGTGATATGTCTAATGCCCTCTGCATACTATATTAATTGATACCATACCCCCTCTCATGTAATACTGCTTAAGTAAACATGCAAATTGATAGATTTAATATGACGTCACATGGCTGCCAGTTGTTACATTGGTGGCCATGTTGGGAGAGAAGCTGCATGGGGTAATTAATATTCATTATAGCCAAAAATTATGTAAATATAGTGCATTCCTGTGCCATAATTGGTTGTACAAACATTGGTGGGAAGGAGAAAGTGTTATTTTATCAATTACTTGCTATTACTGTATTTTTAACCAAGATGAGCCAACTCGGGAACTATCAGAGAAACGGAGAATTTAGCTTTCTCCTATTAGTATTAGTAGAGCTGACTTGATGCCTCCCTTGCATCCCAACTTGCGGATGTGCTCTGACCATTTTGTAATGGGTTTGTAAAAATAATTGAATAGTAATTGTTGAAGAGTCTGTGATGCTCTGTGGATATTTTTACAGATTCACCTGCTCTCTGTTCTGATTAGCTCAGTTGCTGTTTGCAGCACATACACACTCACAGAGAGCTAAACACATACTTGTACGTTTAACGGCACCTGTCGGGGACCCGTTGGAGCCAACTTAAATGTAACACGGCTCCCACAGCAGATGATGAAGGGCAAATGACACCAGCTCTCGTGTGGTGCAAACCAGAGTATTACATATGTGTTACCACTAGAGGGCAGACCATGCCTAGATGTTGCCTGAGTACTGCATGTGCAGACACACTACTGCCGAGTTAGAGCTACAGTGTTGTTGCAGCCAGTTAATAAAGAGGCTCTGTGAACACCCAAAGCAGCAGTATTTATTTGTAAAAGAACCCAACACAACATGGTGTCAGACGTTGGTGTGCTTTGAGGTGAGAAAAGTCAGCTTTGCAACCCACTAGCGACTATGGAGCAAGCACAAGAGACGGCAGCTTCAGCAGTGGGGACAGCAGCAGCCCAAGCAGCCGTGCTGACAGGTCCTGTAATGGTGGCGGCAGCAACCCCATCGGCAACCTTCACCATCAAACCGCTGGAGCCTTTCGACTTTGCAAAACCCCAAGAGTGGGAAAGGTGGCTAAGACGTTTTGAGCGTTTTAGACTGGCAAGTAACCTAAAGAATTCCTCAAATGCAAATCAAGTAAACACTCTGGTTTATTGCATGGGGGATGAGGCTAACAATGTGCTAAGAGGGCTCGAGCTAATGAGTGAGCAGCACCAGCAATAAGATGCCGTTAAAACAGCTTTTGATAGACATTTTGTTCCCAGAAAGAACGGGATTTATGAATGGGTAAAATTCAACAAGAGAGTGCAACAGCCATCAGAACCAGTGGACTTGTTCATAACAGTACTCTATGCACTGGACGAAAACTGTGAGTACGGTGGACTTCATGATGACCTTTTGAGAGACAGGCTTGTAGTGGGTCTTAAAGATTCATCACTGTCAGAAAGAATGCAGCTTGACAAAGATCGTACCCTGGCTAAAGCTATCACAATGGCAGGACAATCTGAAGAAATAAAACGACAGCAAACTGACCTAAGAGATGAAGCTAGCGCTAGCAAAACAGCTATGGACGCAGTACACACCAAAAAAGCCAAGCCGAACAAGTTCAAAAGCAAAGAACAAAAACAGTTTAAGTTCCCAAGGCCTCAGCAGACAAAACAAGACAGTAAGACAAGTTCCAAGTGCGGCAAAGCACCAGCACATGCAGCAGTACAGTGCCCAGCTAAAAATGCAGAATGCCATAACTGTGGAAAACGTGGACACTACGGTAGGGTCTGTAGGTCCAATTCAACTGTGAATGAGATCGCTGACAATGCAGATGGACTTTTTCTGGGTGAAGTGGATTCTGGAGAAGATCCATGGCTGCCAGACATAAACGTGAGAGGAAATAAAGTGACTTTCAAGTTGGTTTCCGGAGCAGACGTCACAGCTGTTTTTGAACAAACATTTGAGAACTTCAAAAGCAAAAACGAACAGTCGGAAAAGGCACAGAAACCACTCTATGGACCAGGTGGAACTGCACTAACTGTGTTAGTATCTGTGGTAGACCCTATCACATACGGTGACAGGAGCACTACCGAGAAAATCTATGTAGTCAGAAACCTACGTGTGGCACTACTGGATAGAACAGCTTCTGTGAGACTGAAACTAATCGCCAGAGTTGACACTATAGACTAAGAGACAGTGAGAAAAGCATACCCCAAGTTATGTGATGGACTTGGGCTTGTTCAAAAGCCATACACAATAAAGCTGAAACCTGATGCCAAGCCTTTTTCACTCAAGGTGCCAAGGCGTGTGCCACTGCTGCTCATGGGCAAAGTCAAAGAAGAGCTGGAGAGGATGGAAAAGTTGGGAGTTATCAGTTATGTGGAAGAGCCAACAGATTGGTGCTGTGGCATGGTTGTAGCTCCCAAAAAGGACAAAGAAAAGGTATGTATCTGTGTGGACATGCCACCTTTAAATGAGTCAGTGTGTTGTGAAAGATACATCCTCCCCTCCGTGGACCAAACGTTAGGCATGCTCACAGGTGCTCAGTACTTTTCAAAGCTCAATGCAAATACGGGCTTTTGGCAAATACCACTGTCCAAAGAGTCGGCCCTCCTCACCACATTCATTACGCCGTTTGGCAGGTACCATTTCAACCGTTTGCCATTTGGTATTTCCAGTGCACCCGAATATTTCCAAAACATGATGATGATGGAGGTTACAGCGGGTCTCGAAGGAGTCGTCTGTCACATGGACGATATCCTGGTCTGGGAATCCACCAAGGAGCAGCATGACAAAAGACTGTACGCCATCCTGGAATGGGTGGAGAAAGCCGGCGTTACATTAAACATGTCGAAATGCGAGTTTGGCAAAAGAGAAGTCAAATTCCTCGGATTTATCGTCTCAGCAGAAGAGATGAGTCCTGATCCAGACAAAACTCAAGCTGTTCAGGACATGAAAGAGCCAAGCAACATAAGTGAGCTCAGGAGCTTTCTCGGATTGGTGAATCAACTTGGGAAGCTCATTCCGAACCTTTCAGAAAAGGACAAACCATTGAGAGACTTGCTTTCAACAAAGAACATGTGGTACTGGGGGCATGAACAACAAAAGGTGTTCCACAACCTCAAACAAGAACTGTCCTCTGCTCCCATACTACAGCTCTACGACCCAAACAAACCACAGAAAATCTCTGCAGATGCCTCTTCATACGGGCTGGGGGCAGTCATGCTACAGAAAGAGGAAGATGTGTGGTCACCCGTTGCTTACGCTTCCCGATCATTAACACCTACAGAGCAGCGCTATGCCCAGCTGGAAAAAGAAGCGCTTACTCTCACCTGAGCCTGCGAGAGGTTCAATGACTTTATCCTTGGCCTGCACTTTGAACTTGAAACTGACCACAAGCCACTAGTGAGTCTACTGGGAGGATAAGCTTTGGATGCGCTTCCACCATGGATACAGAGATTTCGCATGCACCTAATGAGGTATTCCTACACTATAAACCACATCCCTGGCAAAAGTCTCACCACTGCTGACACACTTTCACACTTACCACTCACAAACTCTGTTACTCGCACAGGCAAAGATCTTATGGAGGACACTAACATTTATGTTGAATCTGTGCTAGAGGGTCTCCCTACAAGCAGCAAATACCTTGCACATCTTCAAGCGCAGCTGCAGTCAGGCAGCGTGTGCTCTCAAGTCATGAAGTACTGTGCAGAAGGCTGACCGGATCGTAACCAGCTACAGGGAGCGGTGAAACACTACTGGCCTGAGAGAGCCGTCTTGAGTGTGCACAATGGACTACTACTGAGAGGCACAAGGTTAGTTATCCCTGCTAATATGAGAAACGCAGTTTTGGGCAAGATACACGAGGGTCACCAGGGAGTGGTTAAATGCAGAGAGCATGCCCGTCAGGCAGTATGGTGGCCAGGTTTAAGCAACCAGATCAGTGAACATGTTCTCAAATGCAGACAGTGCATACAGGAAAGCATCAATGTGAGAGAGCCTTTAATGCCCACAGATTTACCAGAAAATGCCATGGCAGAAGTTAGGAGCGGATTTGTTTACTCTGAAAGACAAAAACTACTTGTTAGTAGTGGACTACCTCTCTAGGTATATAGAGATTGCCCAGTTCAGCCCAATTCGCTCTGCCAATGTCATTGTGCATTTAAAGTCAATATTTGCACATCACGGAATACTGGAGATACTGATCACAGACAACAGCCCACAGTTTGCATGTCAGGAAATGAAAGACTTTGCAAATGAATACTGTTTTGAGCATGTGACCAGTAGCCCCAGGTACCCCCAAAGCAACGGCAAGGTGGAGAGAGCTGTCCGAACAGTCACAAACTTCCTCAAGAAGGCCAGTGATCCATACCGAGCACTGTTGGCCTACAGAACCACAGCGGTGGCAAATGGCTACAGCCCGGCACAGCTTCTCATGGGGTGTAGACTCCATACTACCTTGCTCGTGCTTCCAGAGCCCTTGGAACCATGTGTGCCAAATTTGCAACAAATATGTCATGTGGAGAAGTTGCTAGAGGTTTCTTCCTGTTAAATGGGAGTTTTTCCTCTCCACCATCGCTAAGTGCTTGCTCACAGGGGATCATCTGATTGCTGGGTCTTTCTGCAATTGTGGGGTTTTCCCTACATTTGAAAGTGCTATGAAATGACTTTTGTTGTGATATGGTGCTACATAAATAAAGTTGAATTGAATTGAATTGAAAATGTTTCAACAAAAGGCACAGAACGAGAGATTTGGACAAACTGTTACCCGGACACTCTGTTTGGATTACAGATGCAAAAGCACAGGGCACAGTGACATCTGTCTACCCAACTCCACGGTCCTATGTCATCAGTGGACCACAAGGGACAATTAGAAGGAACCGCAGTCATCTCGTGCCTATACCGATACCAAAGACTCAAATTGAACCACAGCTGACCCAGTCTAATAAAAAGGACACTCCTACAGACACTGTTTCAGAACCAAAAGCACAACAAACACCAGGTGTTGTTTGAACCAGGCCTGGTAGAGAAGTGATCAAACCAAAAAGACTGGATCTGTAAAAGTTATGCATTACTATTTCTGATATGCAGAGTTTGAGCTCTAAAAATGCTTTAAAAATACAATATAAGATGCTTTTGCATAAAAATGTTCTCATACATGGAATAAGTGTTTAAAAATAAAAACAAAAAAAGTTATGGAATTGTTAAAATGTAAATGAGTTATATTTGCCCTGTTATAGTTAGTTGACCAATGTGAACTGAAATGATTTGATGTAAAAATGCATTTTGTGTTTACAGCTAAGAGGGGTCAACCTAACCTCAGTGAGGGGGATGTGGTGCAATCCAGAGTATTACATATGGTTTACCACTAGAGGGCAGACCATACCTAGATGTTGCCTGAGTACTGCATGTGCAGACACACTACTGCCGAGTTAGAGCTACGATGTTGTTGCAGCCAGTTGATAAAGAGGCTCCGTGAACACCCAAAGCAGCAGTCTTTGTAAAAGAACCCAACACAATATTACGGACTCTTTGATATATTAGTCCATGGCCTCCTTCTCCAGGCTGACAGGCTATGCAGACAGCTAGAGGGTAACCACACCCCCTGCTGGAGCTCGATGGCACAATCATAGGGTTGGTGAGGAGGAGGGGACAACACTTTGGTCTTACTGAAAATGGGTGCCAAATTGTGGTAGATAGAGGGTACGTTGGTCAAATCAGGGGGTTCAACAGTAGGGGGCAGAATGGGGTTGTGAGGGAAACGGGCGGCTGACTGGAGACAGATGGACAGGCAAAATGGACTCCAGGAAGTTAGGTCCCCCTATCCCAGGCAGTGGTTGGATTATGAAGTCTTAACCATGGGTAACCTAGGACTATGGGTGAAGTGGAAACGGGGAGGACAAAAAACACTAGGCCTTCACAATGGTTACCTGAGGATAGCATGGTTATGGGCACAGTTTGTTGGGAGAACTGACACATACAGTATGTTGGCCAGATAGAGCAATTGCACCTATGGGTCGCTGAATCTCCTTGCAGTGAATCTTTTATCGGGTTGCCAGACTCTCTGAAATAAAGTTCT
Source organism: Pholidichthys leucotaenia (assembly GCA_020510985.1). Lineage (NCBI taxonomy): Eukaryota > Metazoa > Chordata > Actinopteri > Cichliformes > Pholidichthyidae > Pholidichthys > Pholidichthys leucotaenia. The sequence continues at coordinate 116,759,505 of CM035840.1, forward strand.
GTGCGGCCCCTGCATCAATCAAAGCAGAACTGACATGTTCGGTGTGCTTGAGCAATAATCTAATGGGTAATGTGAAACGTGCCCATAGGGGTCCAGGTGAATTGTCAGCTAATCCCCCTACTGTGAGTAGCGAGCGGTACCTTCTCTTCGTGGGACATTGATCCGCCAAGTGACCTGCTTGCCCACAATAGAGACGCAACGTGGCATCGCTTCCTCGAGTGTTCTCATAGCCTATTACCCAGCTAAATGACGAGGGAGATCAGTGCATGTAATCAGAATCAGAATCAGAATCAGAATGAACTTTATTGCCAAGCATGTTTACACATACGAGGAATTTGACTTGACATTAGGTGCGCACATATTAGGCGCTCACTAATGACGCGGCAGCTGATAAGGCGCCTAATACAGTGGGGATAAAGAGGGAGAGGGGAAGGGGATGACACATTGGGCAGAGAGAAAAAAAACATAGTTATCAGAATAGCGCTCGAGTGAGCAAGATTATGATCACATAGAAAAAAAACCTCAATGCACACTTAGCAGACAAGTTACAATACACATGTTAACAAAAGAGAGAGACCAGTGTGTGTATATCAGTCATATGATATCAGTGTGAGTGCAGTGTGAGTGTATCAGTTACTGGTGCACAACAAAAATCGTCTCCTAGGCAACGGCTAGATGTTATGTCCATGTATTCTAAACATAGATAAACATGTCCACAGAGTTCATCTCTCTTCATGCCAGATGGTAAAATTCCACATTAGTCACATGATAACGCTGTCCTTGGAGAGTTCAGATTGTTGTACAACAGCAGTTGTTTGGGTTAAGAGAAGCCAAAACTCCCTTCTGCTTTATCACTTCTCCTGGAGGAATGAGTCTCCCAAGGATGCCGAATCAAGGCCTGATGAGCACAGTTCACTTAGAGCATAAAAATTTCCTCTCTCATGCGATTCTGTGCATCACACATTCACAGGCTTTAAAATCATTTCCTGGAGAGCACCCAGCGACTCCGAGATGTTTCCCACCTTCTGATTCAGTTCGCCATTCAGTTCGCCATTGCCGCTATCAGTGCTCCCCCCAGCTGGTCAAATTGTTGAAGGAGCTTCGCCGGGTCCGCATTTTGACCAGCTCTTCCAACTTCTTTAATTTCCGATACACCAGGAAACTCCAGAGCCAAACAGTAGAAATCCTGTGATCATAAGCCAAACAGATAGATGTCTTCCACATCTTCAATCAAATCACACAGACACATGAGTTTCCAATTGTCCCATGAGTCTCCTCACTTGGGCTCCCCCTGGCCCGATCTTCTTTTAAAATGGTGTCAATTGCATTCAAAGCCCAGCTCAATTCCATAATTTTCCGTTTGGGTCAAGATGCAGCAGAAGAAGAGCGAGACACAGACAGGACACAGCAAGCTGGGATCAGTGAAGGGAGGAGGAGAAGGGAGAGGAGAAGAAATGCGTCTGCTCTCTCTGAAAGCCGGAAGAAGAAAAACTCAGGTTCCTCCCGAAAACAGGCGAGCTCGTCGCGGAGAGTGGAATTTAGACTGTGGGTAAAAGCTGAGCACAGCACAATTTCACCCCAGTCTGCGGAAGCCGCGAGGACCTGGAAATCAGTGGAGTGTTCGGCTGCTGATGAGCACTTTGGTGAATCATCATGAGCCGGGAGGACACTATCTGCTCCCGCTCGGAATGATCAAACACCTAGGTAATCTGTTCCGTAAAACGGTTGTAGGTGTATGAGTCATAATTTGGCCCCTGGATGATAGCTTGGGCCCACGAGAGGGAGCACTTGTCGAAGAACCCCGTAAGTTAATCTATTCGACTGTGGTCAGAGGGGAAATCATCTGGGACGTGATCAAACACCAGCTTGCACTGTAAGAGAAACCCGCTGGTGCCCCCCAACTGACCATTATAGTGTGGAGGTGTGAAGATTAAGAAAGAATGGCCCAAGCGGGTGGAAGAGCTTGTTGTAGCAGTGGGAGGGGCGGTGGACCGGGCTGTGGTGAGGCCCTGAACTGTGGACTCAAGCTGGGCCAAGCGTTCGGTAAGTTTACTAACTTAACTCAAAAGGACTTGATTCTGATTCTCAGCCTGATCTAACCATTGCACAAGAGACCCAAGCTGATCTTTTATCGCTTCCATCTTTGGTCTGCTGGGTCAGATCTGCTGGTGATGTACTGTTAAGGTGTGTGGCATGTGACCCAAAAGCAGACAAGATAGGAAGTGATAATAGAAGTGAACAATAATTTTTATTACAGTAATTGTGCGAAATAATGTGTAGAGATGATAACTCGAGGATCTGGCAACCCTATGGGGAGAGAGCAGAGGGGACAGGTAAGATTAACTGAAGCAGTATGATGAGATTTTAAAGTTAGTTTCTTTGTGCTTACACTTCTGCAGGGGAGAGTGGCTGGGAGCAGGTGAAGGACCTCCATGCTGGGGAAGAGGGTATTGTCCATAATGAATGACTTGGGGATCCACAATCTCTCCTCAGGACCATAGCCCTTCCAGTCCACCTGAAACTGTATGCCGCAACTCTGGCGACAAGCATCAATGATATGGTTGACGGTGTAAACCAGACCTCCACCAACCATCTTGGGTGGTGTCAGGGGCTTGGATAGATGGCAGAAGGAGCTGGCAAACACCGGCTTGACCTGAGAAGTGTGGAAAACAGGGTTGATGTGGAGGGGGGGGAGGCTGAGTCAGACAGAAACAGGGTTGACAATAGCCAAAATGGTGAAGGGACCAACAAAATGGGGAGACAGCTTCTTACAGTCTGATTTCAGGAGGATGTTTTTAGTAGACACCCATACCTTGTCACCAACTGAGTATGCGGGGGCAAGGGTCCTCTTCCGGTTGGCCCATTTCACATTCTCCTTCCTTCATTGGAGCAGTGCTGCCTTGGCGCCTCACCAGAATCAGCAACATCTGGCCATGTGGTCGGCGACGCTGGAGATGATGATTTCTTCTTCTGTAATGGACAGGAGGGGAGGGTTATACCCCAGTGATGCCTCGAAGAGGGAGACACTGGTGGCAACAGACATGACAGTGTTGTGGGCGTACTCCAGCCAAGGCAGGTAGGTACTCCATGAAGCAGGGTCAGATGTGGTGATGCACCGGAGGAATTCTTTCAGTTCCTGGTTGGCTCACTCACATTGCCCATTGGATTGTGGGTGGTAACCTGAGGACAAACTGACCGTGGCCCCAATGGATTTGCAGAATGCCCTCCACACTTGTGAGATGAACTGGGGCCCCCGATCTGAGATGATGCCAGTTGGGATACCATGTAGCCTGACGATGTGGTTGGTGAGCAGGTTAGCTGTCTCCAAGGCCATGGTAACTTGTATTGAGGAACAAAGTGCGCCGCCTTGGAAAACCTGTCCACAATCGTCAGGATAACAGTGAAACCATTAGAAGGTGGTAACCCCGTGACAAAATCCAGAGCAATATTGGACCAGGGGTGACTGCAGATGGGGAGGGGATGGAGTAATACAGCAGGGGTGGTGGTGAGGGACTTGCCTGCAGAGCACTGTAGGCACACCTTGATGTATTCTTGTACATCACGGTCCATGGTTGGCCACCAAAATGTGCGGCAAAGGGAGGACAGGGTCCTGGCTACCTCTGGATGGCAGGAAAACTTGGCCACATGAAGCCAGTGGATGACCTCCCCCTTAACAGCAGCAGGCATGAACAGGTGACCAGGTTGACTGCCCCCAGGGTCCAGGTCGGTGACCTGAGCCTCCTTAACCTTATGTTCAGTGCCCAGGTGACAGCTCCAATAGTGGCAGACATTGGAATGATTGTCTCCTCACCCAGTGGCGTAGGGTTGGGGGAGAATTGCCTGGAGAGGGCATCAGGCTTGGTGTTCTTGGAGCTGGGCCTGTAGGTTAGGGTGAAATCGAACCGGCCAAAGAACAGTGCCCACATAGCCTGGTGTGAGCTGAGATGCTTGGCCATCCTGATGTATTCCAAGTTCTTATAATCAGTCCACACCAGGAACTGTCAGGAGCTGAGCCGGCTTGGTTTCCCCCGGCTTGGTCCTGACCTCCCTGTGGGTTTAAGTGCTGCTGTTTATGTGTTTACTATGTAATTCAGTGTGCTTCCATATCCCTTGCCACTGCTTTCGGGCCGGCAGCTGTGAGGCAGTCCTCTTTGGCTTTCTCTAGCATTACTCTGGCTGACAGTCTGCTGGTATGACCACGCCCATTCTCTCTCTCATTACTGCCAGCTGATTCCCACTCCCGCTAATTATCTTTCCCAGTCCTTGCCCAGGTGCTCGTCATTTCACCATCACCAGCAATGTGTGTCCTTAAGCAGCTTTTTGCCAGTCACACATTGCTGGTTCATTGCAGTGTCACTGTGCTGTCAGTTAATAATTATTGTCAGCACTTTCACGACGTGTTAGCCACTCCATGTTGCCGTGGTTCTCGTGCGCCCTTGAAGCGATGTCGGCGCTGGGGCGCATTCGTGGTTAAGACATTTCTCTCCATACGTTTGTTGGGCGATGTCAGCCCCCGAACGCCTACCGTAAGTGTTTATGTGTATTTTTGTAAGTCTTCACCTTTTTGGGGTCAGTCTTTACGTTCAATAAATGTGTTGTGGTGTAACCCCTGCTTGTAGATCCTCATCATTTTACCCCTCACCGTGCACTGCGTAAAAGCACACGGGGAGGTTTTTGACAGAATGAACCAGCCTGAAAAAATGGATCTAGCGAGTCACACTCTCCCACCATTTTTTCCTTTTTGAACTGTGCTTTGGCTCACCTGATTGTTGGAGCAAACATGTCCCCAGCTCACCGGTTCTCAGCGCACAGAGGATCGGCAGTCAGGAATCCCAGTCTGGAGGAACAGTTCGGAGCTCTCTTCATTCAGGGCTGTGTCTCCGACGTGCTAGCCTCCCGGAGCCTGGGGAGAATCTTCCAGAATGTGGAGGCAGTGGTCAGGAGATTACAAGACCTCCCGGGGCTGAAGAGGTTTCCAGAGTTCGCGAGTGTTTTGGCCATGCTCGCCGACCTGCAACGGTCCTTCCCCGGGCCACGTGAGAGGAGCCTCCAGCTCGTCCGTCACCCTCGCAGAGGAGTGCTCCATGGAGGAATGGCTCTACTCTGTCCGCTCCTGCTCCAGCCACTTCAGCTCCGCCATGTAAGCGTCGTCCCTTGTTGAAACGCCGGGAGAAGCCCTTTCCTCCTTCAGCTGCCGCTGTCCTTCCAGCTGCTGCAAGGTCCGCTGAGGTGCCCCTGGGAACACCCACCTCCGTCGTCCTGGTGACGGCTCCTCCACAAGTCTTCGAAGGGCCCACGTCACTGCTGACACAGAGAGAGATGACGGTCTGCTGCATGTAGCTGGGAACATCAGTGACCAGGATGACAGGCAAGCATTTTTTCACTCTCAGCCGTCTAATAATACTGAATCTTGCCTGTCTCCCGAGGGAGAGGTCCAGTTTCAGCAGTCTGCTGAGTCCTCTCCTCCAGCTGCTAACATTAATTCTTTTCCTCCCCTCTCCGTGTCTCCTCCAATTTTTCCTGAGTGTTCGCTGGCCCTGGAGCCTAGCCATCAGACGGTGGAGGAGCTGGGGGCTTCGGAGGATTCTGCCCTGAAACCAGCACAGAGGGGCTCCCCTGCAGCCACACTGGAGGAATCCCCAGCGTTGGAGCTGCTACAGGAGGACAATAGGACCGCTACGGCCATCTTGCCTGCTGTAGAGGCTGCTGCAGCAGTGTGGGAGTGTGAGATGGACCTCCTCAAGGCCGGACCCAGGCTATCATCATCAAGATCGACGGAGTCCTGGAAGGCGGTGGAGCTCCAGCTCAGGCAAGTTCTGTCCCTTGTATTCTTTATGTCTGTACTTAAGAGATCTTACCTGGCTCTTGGGGAGGAGAGTCAGATGCAACCCTTGGCTGCATCTGAACTCACTTCGCCGGGCTCTGCCGCTACCGGCGACCCTAACCACCTTTCTTCTCCTGCTGCCTCTGATCCTTTGTTTAGTGTCGCTGGAGAGGGTGTGTCACAGCCAGAGGTCACCAAGGGGCCGGTCCAACTAGAGGAGGACGCCGCTGCTCCAGCTCCTCCTGCCAAGGTCGTCAGGGCTCCCCCCATCAACCACCTCCTCAGCCTGGTGCTCCTGCGGGTTGCCCCGCTCGCCATGGGGGCAGCGAGGGCCCAACTGGGCTCCACCGTGGGTGCTGCATGGCTCCAGCCGGAGTCCACCATGGGTGCAGCAGGGGTCCAGCCGGACTCCACTGTGGGTGCAACCATGGCTCAGTCGGGGTCCTCCGCGGGTGCTACATGGCTCCAGCCGGAGTCCACCACGGGTGCTTCTAAGGCCCGGCTGGGGTCCACCGCGGGTGTAGCTTTGCCCCAGACCGGGACCATCAAGGGTGCTGCCGGTCAGCCTGAGGTCACCGGGGCCGTTACTCCTCAGCCTGACGCCGTCATGGTCCCCATCTCCTCCCAGTCTGACACCGTGGGGGTTCCCTCCACGGGGTAATTGTGGGCCCTGGGTGGGGTGTATTGTGTTTCCTCCTTTCCTGGTCCCCCTACCTCCCACCCAGGTTTGTGCTGTTGTTTCTGCGGGGGGGGGGGGGGTCCTCGGGATGTTACCTTGGGTGTCTGGGTGTCCACCCCTTGAGAGAGGGGCTCTGTCAGGACCCGAGCCCGCTTGATTTCCCCCGGCTCGGTCCTGACCTCTCTGTGGGTTTAAGTGCTGCTGTTTATATGTTTACTATGTAATTCAGTGTGCTTCCGTATCCCTTGCACTGCTTTCGGGCTGGCAGCTGTGAGGCAGTCCTCTTTGGCTTTCTCTAGCATTACCCTGGCTGACAGTCTGCCGGTCCGACCACACCCCCTCTACCTCTCATTACTGCCAGCTGATTCCCACTCCCGCTAATTATCTTTCCCGGTCCTCACCCAGGTGCTCGTCATTTCACCATCACCAGCAATGTGTGTCCTTAAGCAGCTTTTTGCCAGTCACACATTGCTAGTTCATTGCAATGTCACCATGCTGTCAGTTAGTAATTATTGTCAGCACTTTCACAACGTGTTAGCCATTCCATGTTGCCATGGTTCTCGTGCGCCCTTGAAGCGATGTTGGCTCTGGGGCGCATTCGTGGTTAACACGTTTCTCGCCATACATTCGCTGAGCGATGTCAGCCCCCGAACGCCTACCGTAAGTGTTTCTGTGTATTTTTGTAAGTCTTCACCTTTTTGGGGTCAGTCTTTATGTTCAATAAATGTGTTGTGGTGTAACCCCTGCTCGTAGATCCTCATCATTTTACCCCTCACCGTGCGCTGCGTAAAAGCGCACGGGAAGGTTTTTGACAGGAACGGCTGAGCAGAACCCTCCAGCCAGTGGTGCCACTCCTCCAGCGCTAGCTTTACTGCCAGCAACTCTCAGTCACTGATGTCATAATGTCTCTTGGCAGGGGGCAGACGGCGAGAGAAAAGTGCACAAGGGTGGATCTTATTATTGGTGGCCGAACACTGGGAAAGGACTGTCCCTACTCCAGTGTCTGAAGCATCCACCTCCACAATGAACTGCCGTTCTGGATTGGGCTGAGGGAGGATGGGTGCCTCGGTGAATTTGGCCTTGAGTAGGGAGAAGGCTGAGTTGGCCTCATCTGAAAAGACGAAGGGGAATTTGGTCGATGTCGGGTTAAGGGAGAGGCTACTAAACTGTAATTCCTGATGAACCTCCCGTAGAAGTTGGCAAAACCCAAAATTGTTGGAGATGCTTCATGGAGGAGGGTATGGGCCAATTAATAACTGCCTGCACCTTCTTGGTGTCTAGTTTGATCTGGCCATCAGAAATAATGAAACCCAGGAAAGAAGTGGTAGCGGCGTGAAACTCGCATTTCTCTGCCTCCACAAACAGCTGGCTTTCCAGAAGCCATTGGAGCACCCTCCACACATGGACCTTGTGTTCTGCCAGGGTGTGAGAAAAAATCAGAATGTCATCCAAATATAGTACAAACACAAAGGAACCCAGAAAGTCCCGCAGGACATCATTAATTAGACACTGGAAAACCGCTGGGGAATTGGTGAGGCCAAAGGGCATAACCAAGTACTCGAAATGGCGGGTAGGGGTATGAATTGCTGTCTTCCATTCGTCTTCCTCCTAGATTCAAACCAGATGATAGACGTTTCTGAGGTCCAGCTTGGAGTAGATGGTGGAACCCTGGAGTTGATCAAAGGCAGAGTTAATGAGAGGCAGAGCATATTTGTCCTTGACCATAATGTTGTTAAGTTTCCGAAAATTGATACATGGGCAGAGTGACCCATCCTTCTTGCCCACAAAGAAAAACCTGGCTCCCACAGCAGATGATGAAGGGCGAATGATACCAGCGCTCATGGACTCTTTGATATATTTGTCCATGGCCTTCCTCTTGGGAGCTGACAGGCTATACAGGTAGCTGGAGGGTAACCGCGCCCCCTGCTGGAGCTCGAGAGCACAATCATAGGGTCGGTGAGGACGAAGGGACAACACTTTGGTCTTACTGAAAATGGGCGCCAAGAGACCCAAGCTGATCTTTTATCACTTCCATTCTTGGTCTGCTGGGTCAGATCTGCTGGTGATGTACTGTTAAGGTGTGCGATGTGTGATCCAAAAGCAGACAAAGTAGGAAACGATAATAGAAGTGAACAACAATTTTTATTACGATAATTTAATAACAATTTTATTACAATAATTGTGAATGTATGTATGTATGTATGAATGAATGAATGAATGAATCTTTATTTCAGATAGATTAAAAGATTAAAAGAAAGGAACAGAACAATGTACCAGGGGGAAAAAATCCAACAAGGTCGAATTAAACAATAACTCCTTGGATTATACAGTTCAACATAAATTATCCGAAAAGGGTGATGGCTGAAGCAGCAGCTTATACTACCCACCCATGTTCCATCTAGGGAAGTCAAAAAAATAAAAATAATTGCAAAACAAAACAAAGCAAAACAAAACCTGACAAAACAAAACTAAGCAACAACACAACACAGACTGGATGTGATAATCCTTATGTGATTTTACATGTCATTTTGTATGTATGTTTGGAGTATTTCTTCCTTTAGTTTTTGTTTAAATTGACCAAGCATTGTACATGGTTTTAATTCAGCTCCAAAAGCATTCCACAGTCTGACTCCCTGCACTGAAACACAGTGTTGCTTGGTGGCAGTTCTCACTGAAGGTTTTTGAAATAACAATTTACCATTCCAAATTACTAGTTAATGTAAAGCAAAAAACACATTATAATTCCTTTGAGGGCCTGGTCCTCAGTATTGTCCCCTCACCCCCCAGCCAGTCGCAGCAGATGACTGCCCCTCCCTGAGCCTGGTTCTGCTGGAGGTTTCTTCCTGTTAAAAGGGAGTTTTTCCTCTCCACTGTCGCCAAGTTCTTGCTCACAGGGGATCACCTGGTTGCTGGGGTCTTTCTGCAACTGTGGGGGTTCCCCCTACAGTTGATAGTGCTATGAGATGACTGTTGTTGTGAAATGGCGCTATATAAATAAAGTTGAATTGAATTGAATTATTGGGCATTTTAGTAATTTTAGGCTAAACCCAATTTTATTTGCCATAGTTTATCGTCCTTCATCAACCTACACAGAGTTTTTTTCCGAATTTGCCGAATTCTTAGCTGATTTAGTGCTGAAATCAGATAGAATAATTATAGTAGGGGACTTTAATATACATGTAGATGTAGATAGTGATTGCCTTAATTTGGCATTTAATTCAATATTAGACTCGATGGGGTTTTCTCAGAAAGTAGGAAATTCTACCCATTATCTCCACCATACGTTGGACCTTGTTCTGACATATGGCATAGAAATAGAAAATCTGGTAGTGTCTCCTCATAACCCTGTACTGTCAGACCATTGTCTGTTAACCTTTGATTTTACTATTTCTGACTATTTGGCTCCTAAGGAAAAATATTACTACAGTAGATGCCTCTCAGATGATGTTGTTACCAAATTTATGCAGATTGTTTCCTCTATGCCATGTGTCAACACAACGGAAATAAGCTATAGACAGCTTGCTCCTTCTGTAATTGATAGCATGGTAGATAGTGTTACAGCTTCTCTGCATCAGACTCTAGACATGGTGGCCCCTTTAAAAAAGAAAAAGTCTAATCAGAGATTTCTAACTCCTTGGTTCAACACAGAAACTCGCAGCTTAAAACAGAAGACTCGTCAATTAGAAAGAAAATGGCGCTCCACTAATTTAGATGAAATTTATTTAGCTTGGAGAAATCATCTTTTAATTTACAAAAAATCTCTGAGAAAAGCTAGAACGAGTTATTATTCTGCATTAATAGAAGAGAACAAGAATAATCCCAGGTTTCTTTTCAGCACTGTAGCCAGGCTGACAAAGAGTCAGGACTCTGTCAATTCTAGCATCCCCTTAGAGCTTACTAGTCAGGACTTTATGAACTTTTTCAATAATAAAATTTCATCTATCAAAGATAAAATCAGTCAGATTCTTCCCACTGTTAACTTAAATACAGTAACTACTACAACTCCTTCAAGTGACATCTGTTTGGATCAGTTTACTCCAATTAACCTTTTAGAGTTAGACAAAATAGTTTCCTCATCCAAGCCTTCAACTTGTTTTTTAGACTCTATTCCTACCAGGTTATTTAAAGAAGTCTTCCCATTTATTGGTAACTTTATTCTTCATATAATCAATTCTTCATTAACTTTAGGCCATGTACTGCAGGCTTTTGAAACTGCTGTAATTAAACCCTTACTCAAAAAGCCAATGCTTGATCCAGGAGTTTTAGCTAACTATAGACCAATCTCTAATCTCCCTTTCATTTCAAAAATCTTAGAAAGAGTTGTTGCCACGCAATTATTTGACCACTTGTAGGGAAATGGTTTATTTGAAGAGCTTCAATCTGGGTTTAGAATCCATCATAGTACTGAAACAGTCTTAGTGAAGGTCACTAATGGCCTCCTGATTGCATCTGATAATGGACTTGTTTCTGTACTTGTCCTTTTAGACCTTAGTGCAGCTTTTGATACTATCAATCATAATATTCTACTTGATAGATTAGAACACTGTGTTGGACTTAATAGAACTTCGTTGCAATGATTTAGATCTTATTTATCTGATAGGTTCCAGTTTGTTCATGTCAATAATGACTTTTCTTTCCACTCAAAGCTCAGTCATGGAGTTCCACAGGGATCTGTGCTAGGCTCTACTCTTTTTAGTTTATATATGCTTCCGTTAGGCAACATTATTAGGAAGTACTATATACATTTTCATTGTTATGCAGATGACACACAATTATACCTGTCAATGAAGCCAGATGACAGCAATCAATTAGCCAAGTTAGAAGCCTGTCTTAAGGAAATCAAAGCTTGGATGACTTGTAATTTCCTGCTATTAAATTCAGATAAGACTGAAGTCATTCTTGTTGGTCCAAAAAACCTTAGAAATACCTTTCCAAATCAAACTTTTAGTTTGGATGCAGTTACTCTTTCTCTTAATAGCTATGTGAGGAACCTTGGAGTTATTTTTGATCAAGATCTGTTTTTCAATTCACATATTAAATTCGTTTCTAAGACTGCCTTCTATCATTTGCATAATATTGCCAAGATTAGGAGCATCTTGTCTCAGAGTGATGCTGAGAAACTGATCCACGCTTTTGTTAGCTCTAGATTAGATTATTGTAACTCTTTATTATCAGGTTGCCCTAAAACATCCTTAAAAAGTCTTCAGTTGATCCAAAATGCTGCTGCAAGAGTTTTAACAGGTACTAGAAAGAGAGATCATATCTCTCCAGTTCTGGCCTCCCTTCATTGGCTTCCCATAGAGTTTAGAATTAAGTTTAAAATCCTTCTTCTCACTTTCAAAGCTCTAAACAATCAGGCCTCTTTTTATTTAAAAGATCTGATATTACCCTATTATCCTAACAGAGCACTACACTCCCAAAATGCAGGATTACTTATAATACTTCGAATCTCCAAAAGTACAATGGGGGCAGAGCCTTCAGTTATCAAGCTTCTCTCTTGTGGAACCAGCTGCCAATCTGGATTCGGGAGTCAGACTCGCTCTGTTTTTAAGAATAGGGTTAAAACCTTCCTTTTTGATATAGCCTACAATTAGGGAGGGACCATGTGTTTCTGAACCCTCCCTTACTTATGCTGCTAATAGGTTTACACAGCCGGGGGACCTCCAATAATTGCACTTCACTCCTTTCTTCACTCTCAATGAATTTTTTTTTTTTTTTTTTTTTTGCTGGTCATTAACATCTGTTTGTTCTCTCCCATAGATTGAGTCCCCATTGTGCTGTTTGCTCTCTACATGTCTGTTCTTTTCATCTTCTCTATCCCCTCACCCACCCACCCCCAGCCAGTCACAGCAGATGACTGCCCCTCCCTGAGCCTGGTTCTGCTGGAGGTTTCTTCCTGTTAAAAGGGAGTTTTTCCTCTCCACCGTTGCCAAGAGCTTGCTCATAGGGGATCGCCTGATTGCTGGGGTCTTTCTGCAGTTGTGGGGGTTTCCCTTACAGTTGAAAGTGCTGTGAGATGACTCTTGTTGTGAAATGGCACTATATAAATAAAGTTGAATTGAATTGAATTGAACTGAAATATACATGTTCCTCTGAAATGATATTGTTTCTCCCTTATTTGAAAAAACTTTTGGATATTTGCAGGCAGTGATAGATTCCTCACTTTAAACATTATTACTGCAGTTTTAAAATCAACCAGCTCTTTCAACTTGAGAGCTTTTGATTTGAGAAAAAGTGGGTTTGTTGGTTCCCTGTAAGCAGCTTTGCTTATTATTCTAATGGATCTCTTCTGAAGCATATAAACTGGATATGTGTTTATTTTATATGTATTTCCCCATACTTCAGTACAATATGTCATGTATGGGAGTATTAATGAATGATACAGGGTATATAGTGTGGGTTGATTCAGCAAATATTTCACTCTATGTAGTATTGCCATTGATTTGGATATTTTACCTTTAATATAGATAGATAGATAGATAGATAGTTTATTTCGAACACAAAAATATAACAAATACAAGCAAATGGCAAATGCAATAAAGTAACATTATACACTGTTCGAAAGGGAGAAGGAAGAAGTGAACACTTATTAATTCCATCTCCTCTTTTCCATAGATACACCCATGTGAATTTTATACAAATTACCACCTTTAAGACCCCAAGTAAACAATTTACTGTATTTTTTACAAATCAACATTAACACCCATCCATTCTAACATACAATGATGTCCATACAACAAAACCAGCCTCAAACAACACAGATATACACAGTGCTGTCCTACCCACCATTCCATAGTGTATATATAATAATATATATGTATATAATATAATTAATATGTGACGTTCAACACAATTTATTATCAATTATTACTCCAAGAAATTTGATTTTGGATACTCTTTCGATCTCTACACCATTTACACTGAGTTTAAATACAGGGTTGTTGTGATGGTTGTTAAAAATTAAAAATTTTGTCTTACTTAAATTGAGTGTTAATTTGTTTGAATCAAACCACAGTTTAAGCTTTCCTAATTCCTTTCCGGGTGTATCCAAAAGTTGTTTCAAAATGCTTCCCCTGCATAATAAATTAGTATCATCTGCAAACAATATTAAATCCAATTTTTCTGAAACTTTGCATATATGGCCCCAAAACTGAACCTTTTGGGACTCCACAAGTAACCTTCAGTAGCTGCGAGTTTTTGCTACCAACACATACGTACTGATATCTGTTAAGGAACTACATAACCAGGACAGTGCTACCCCCAATACCATAATTTTATTGTTTCTTTAACAATAATTTATGATCCACTGTATCAAATGCTTTTTTAAGATCCAAGAATACCCCGACTGAATACTCTTTATATATAGTTGATATTTTTCTATAAATTCCATTAGAGCAAATGCAGTTGTCCTCTTGTGTCTGAACCCGCATTGCTGTTCACAAAATAAATAATTTTTTATTATAAAGTTGTCAATTCTCTCGTAGTGTGGGGGACCTAGTCATTACATTCTCAAAAAAATCAAAATGGCAGTAATAACCCCGTTTGGTCTTTTTGAGTTGTTATGCATGCCTTTCGGGTTAAAAGGCGCGGTGCAGACATTCCAACGCATGATGGATGCGGTGCTGTGTGATCTGCTGTTTGTGTTTGTCTACCTGGACGACATTCTGGTGGCCAGCGCGTCCAAGAACGAACACGTAGCCCACCTCAGGACGGTTTTCCAAAGGTTGGAAGAGGACGGGTTAATAATCAACCTGGCAAAGTGCCAGTTCGGGGTTACAGTAATCGACTTTTTGGGGCTTCTCACCGGAGGGCGCTATACCCTTACCGGACAAAGTGCGCAGTGGCAGATTTTCCCTGGCCTCAGACGGTCAGGGCACTGCAGGAGTTTTTGGGGATGGTTAACTTTTACAACCGTTTCCTCCCCTGTGTATCCCAGCTCATGTAGCCATTGTACGCCGCGCTTAAGAAACGGAAACCGGTGGACAGAGTTGACTGGACTCCTAAACAAGAGCAGGTGTTTTCCGAGGCCAAATCAGCCCTAGAGAACGCCGCACTTCTGGCGCACCCAGACCCGGCGGCTCGGATAGCACTCACTACCGACGCATCAGACGTGGACATAAGAGCCATCGTGAAGCAGCGCATCGCCGGCTCTTGGCAGCCGCTCGCCTTTTTTAGCAGGTCTTTGCACGACAATAAGCGTAAATACAACGAGTTCGACAGGGAGTTACTGGCTCTCCACCTGGCCATACGCCACTTCCAGTTCTGTCTGGAAGGGCGCAGCTTCACTGCGTTTGTGGACCACAAGCCACTAGCATACGCTATGACCAAGGTTTCAGAACCATGGTCGGCCCGGCAGCAGAGACAGCTGGCCGCGATCTCGGGGTTTACGACCGACATTCAGCATGTGGCCGGTAAACTCAACGTGGTGGCAGACTGCCTCTCATGCACATTAGTGGCCCCAGTCTACATAGGGATAGATTAGACATCGATGGCCTCATTCACACCTTCACGGGCTACCTCAGCTTCTGTGTGGACAAATCCGTTCCCACCAAGACCATACGGCGTCACTCAAACAACAAACCCTGGATCAACCCTGAGATAAAAACACTTCTGAGAGAGAAGAAGAGGATCTTCAGGTCGGGGAACAGGGAGATGCTGAAGTCCGTACAGAGGGAGCTGAGGAGAAAGATCAGAGAAGGCAAGGACAGCTTCAGGAAGAAGATGGAGGACAAGCTGCAACAGAGCGACATCAGCGGGGTCTGGAGAAACCTCAAAACCATCTCGGGGCTCCAGAATACCTCCCCCCAGGCCACGGGGGGCAGGGAGTGGGCGAACAACCTGAATCTGTTTTTCAATAGATTTGACCAACCGCCCTCCCCCCTGTCTGCACAACAACCACTGCTGCCTCTAAGAAATCAAGTCCTGCTACCCACTCCCCACTCCACCGACACCCCCCCCACTCCCAACACACAGCCCCCCATCCTGACTCTGACCAAGACCCAGGTGAGGACGGAGCTGAGGAAGATCAAGGCGAGGAAGGCGTCGGGACCGGACGGCATCAGCGCAAAGCTCCTCAAGTCCTGTGCAGACCAGCTGTGTGGGATTGTGACGTATATCTTCAACATGAGCCTGAAACTGGGGAGGGTACCACAGCTGTGGAAAACATCTTGTGTGGTACCTGTACCAAAAACTTCCCACCCCAAAGACCTGAACAGCTTCAGACCGGTGGCCTTGACGTCCCACTTGATGAAGACCCTGGAGAGACTGCTCCTTGCTCATCTCCGCCCCCTGGTGGAACCAGCGATGGATCCACTCCAGTTCGCCTACCAGCATGGCATTGGGGTGGAGGATGCGGTGATCTTCCTCCTTCACCGTTCTCTGTCCCACCTGGAGAAGCCCGGGAATATGGTGAGGATCATGTTCTTTGACTTCTCCAGTACTTTCAACACCATCCAACCGATGATCCTGAAGGACAAGCTGCTGCGCGCAGGGGTGGACCAGCACCTGTCATCATGGATCCTGGACTACCTCACGAACCGGCCTCAGTTTGTGAGAACCCGGGACTGTGTTTCCAACACGATCATCAGTAGCACGGGGGCCCCCCAGGGAACGGTGCTGGCTCCCTTCCTGTTCACTCTTTATACTGCGGACTTCTCACACAACACAACACATTGCCATCTACAGAAGTTCTCTGATGACTCTGCGATCGTTGGTCTCATCTCCAGCGGAGATGAAGCTGAGTACAGAGGGCTTATCCAGGACTTTGTGGACTGGTGCCATCGGAACTGCCTCCAGATCAACGCGAGGAAAACTAAGGAGCTGGTGGTGGACTGCCGCAGGCATGGGCAGCCCCTCACAGCACCAGTAAATATACAGGGAACAGACATCGAGATGGTGACATCCTACAAGTACCTGGGTATTCATCTGAACAATAAACTAGACTGGTCACACAATACTGACGCACTCTACAAGAAGGGACAGCGCAGGCTGTTCCTACTGAGGAGACTCAGGTCTTTTGGTGTACAAGGGGCGCTGCTGAAGTCATTCTATGACACGGTGGTGGCATCAGCCATCACTTTTGGAGTGGTCTGCTGGGGCAGTGGCATTACTGCAGCCGATAGGAAGAGACTGAACAAACTGATTAAGAAAGCTAGCTCTGTCCTGGGGCAACGCCTTGATCCGATGGAGGAGATAGGAGAGAGAAGGACGGTGGCTAAACTGTCATCTCTGCTGGAGTCCGAGTTCCACCCTATGCAGGACATACTGGATGCACTGAGGAGCTCATTTAGCAGCAGACTACATCATCCCAGGTGCACAACCGAGAGGTTTCGTAGGTCCTTCCTACCAACGGCTGTCAGACTGTACAACCTAAGCAGGGCTGCTCGCAGAGATAGCAAAAAGACGTAACAAACTAATAGTTTTTTTTTTTGAATGCAAAAGATGCAATAGACTTACACAATGGTCCTCTCCGGCATACAACTAGGAACATACCGGTCGCTATGGAGGGTGAGAATATGTATGGGCACATAATCATACCATGTAGGATAACTAAATAGACGGTTATGCTGTTTCATCCCACCTAGCAACAATGCTCTGCACTGTGTGTGTTTATATATTTACATATTTATTCCATCTAGCTACAATGCTCTGCACTGGGTGTGTTTATATTTATATATCTATATATTTATTCCATCTAGCTACAATGCTCAGCACTGGGTGTGTTTATATTTATATATCTATATATTTATTCCATCTAGCTACAATGCTCCGCACTGTGTTTTTATATATCTACATATTATTCCATCTAGCTACATTGCTCCGCACTGTGTGTGTTTATATACTTGCATATTTATTCCACCTAGCTGCAATACTCTGCACTGTGGGTGTTTATATATTTACATATTTATTCCATCTAGCTACAATGCTCTGCACTGTGTGTTCATATATTCATATATTTATTCCATCCAGCTACAATGCTCTGCACTGTGTGTCTGTGTGTCTGTGTGTGTGTATATATATATTTTATAGTAATATGTACATATGTATATTAGCTGCTCTTGCTTGCTTGTTTTTTGTTTTTTTTTCTTGCCTTCTGATTGTTGCTCTGAGTGTTGCTATCCCTGTGCTGTTGCAATCCTGGAATTTCCCCGTTGTGGGACTAATAAAGGCTTATCTTATCTTATCTTATTACACGGCCATGGCCGCCGAGCAGATTGGTGATGCGGACGTATGCGCGCTCCAGTCTGGACCAACAGGGTTAAGGCTGGAGAGCAGAGTACTGCAAGACGGGGGCCCCCCCCCCCCCCAATCTGTGACGTCTCCACAGGCCGCCCCGCCCAGTGGTCCCACGTGCTTGGCGCCGCCGCGTTTTTGAGTCGGTTCACTCCCTGGTGCACCCAGGAGTGCGTGCATCAGTCAAAATGGTGGGATCAAAGTTCATCTGGCCGAGCCTGCGCAAACAGGTGAAAGAGTGGGCTGCAGCCTGCGTAGCGTGCCAACGAGCCAAGGTGCACAGGCACACAAAGGCCCGCCTTGAGCCGTTCCATGTCCTGGCTAAGAGGTTTGACCACATTCACGTGCTCCTCCTGCCATCGCAGGGGTTTACGCACCTCCTGACAGTGGTGGACCGCACCACACGCTGGCCTGAAGTGGTGCCGCTAGCTTTCACCGCGTCTGCAGAAGTTGCATGCGCTTTTTTGGCGACATGGGTGGCACGCTTCGGCGCCCCTTCGGATATCACGTCTGACTGGGGCCCACAGTTCGTTTCCGACCTCTGGTCCACGATGGCCCAGAGCCTGGGTGTCACCATTCATCGCACGACCGCGTACAACCCCCAGGCCAATGGGTTATGTGAGCGTTTCCATAGGTCGCTTAAAGCAGCGCTCAGGGCTTCGCTTAGAGATGCAAATTGGGTGGACCGGTTGCCGTGGGTTCTATTAGGGTTGCGTTCAGTACCGAAGGAGGATTTGGCTGCCTACCCAGCAGAGCTTGTTTTTTCCCAGCTGCTGCGGCTCCCAGGAGAATTTTTGCTTGACAGCCCCATGCCAAACACCGATCCATCCCGGCCTTCACTACATAGCGCAGAGGCAGGGATGGTACCCGGCCCAGTCCACCACTGTTTTCCCCGTGCTTTCGTGCCAAGGACCTTGAAGGATGCGTCGTTTGTGTTTGTCAGGCACGATGCCCACCGGACCCTGTTGCGCCCGCCCTACGACAGCCTGTTCAGAGTGTTGGAACCTGGGGATAAACGTTTTGTGTTAGACTTGGGGGGACGCAGAGAAACAATCTGCATAGACAGGCTTAAGCCCACCTTTGTTGTAGCAGACAAGCAGGTGGTGTTGGCCTGAGCTCATCAGCACGGATGACCCCCCACTGAGAACTCCCCAGGTAAATGACTCGTCAGCTCAGTCACAGTGGCATGGTGAAGATGTGTTTTCCCCCCAACCCCCCATTGTTCCCCCACAGACAGACGCGCCTCCAGGAGTGCCTCACCGGCACAGCAGCGCCTCGGAGCCTGCGGCCCCCCATTACAGCCGCTATGGACGTCGGCTGAAATATATAGGACATGAGGGTTAAGGCCCAGTCTGAGTTTCCGGGGGGGGCGGGGGACCTAGTCATATTCTCCACTCAGACTAAATGGCACTGGAGGAGACACTAAAAGGCTGTTAGACGGATATGCAGAGCAGACTGTGGTTTTCTCCATCGCACCGCATGAGAATGCGCCTTCTCCACCGGACTGAATGATAATACGCATTTTCCACCGGACTGCATAATAATGTGCCGACGGGCCGGGTGACAAAGGGGATTGTAATTGAATTATTGTGATGTGAACCCCCCAGATTGCTTGGTGAGGATGTAAGGTATAAAAGAGAGATGCCAGCGACCTGGGTTATGCTTCTTGTTGACTGATGGATAGAGAGAGAAAAAAGTCTGATGCAGCTCACTGCCTCGCCTGCTCATTTCTCTCTCTACAGTAGAATATTTTTTTGAGTATCTTTGAAAATTGCGGCAATAGTGAAATAGGCCTGTAGTTTGAAAATTCCCCTCTGTCACCTGTCTTGTGTATCGGAATTACTTTGGCTATTTTCATTGCATTGGGAAATATACCTGTTTGGAGAGACAGGTTACAGATATATGTCAGTGGTTTCACTAAGTATTTGATGATAGTTTTGACTAAAAGCATGTCAATGCCATCACAATCCATAGATGTTTTCCTTTTAAACAATTTAACAATTTCAATGACCTCTTTCTCTCATCTGTGTTCTTTATGCAGATGGAGTCTTTTATGGCAATGTTTTTGCTTATTGTATCACCTGTAGGTGCCATAATGGGTATCCAGATTAGGACCAATGTTAAAAAAAAATTATTAAATTAATCTGCAGATGAGTCTGCATTCACACTCTTTGAGTTGTATTTTTTTTATGAAAGATTGGTTGGGTAGCGTGTATTTCTGATTTTATTTCCAAGAATATTGTTAAGTATTGTTCATGTATTTTTAGTGTTATCTCTGTTTTTCTTCAGTTCTGTACTGTAATTATCTCCTTTACTACATCTCATTATATATATTAACTTATTACCTCCGCCAAGGAGGTAATGTTTTTACCGGGGTTTGTCTCTCTGTCTGCCTGACTGTTACCAACATAACTCAAAAAGTTATGAATGGATTTCGATGAAATTTTCAGGAAAGGTGTGTAATGGCACTGGAAACAGATGATTAGATTGGTGGTTCTTGGCCTAGAGAGGAACCCATTATATTTTGGTGATGATCTGAGAATGCATACCTCAGCCAAGGCTCTTATCTTCTCACAGTGTGTTAGCAACAATACTCCAAAAGTTATGAACGGATTTTGATGAAATTTTCAGGAAAGGTGTGTAATGGCACGGGGAACAGATGATTAGATTTTGGTGATGATCTGAGAGTGTATACCTCCACCAAGGGCTTTGTTTGTATTTGTGCAGCAGGATTACACAAAAACGACTGGATGGATTTGGATGAAATTTTCTCCAGAGGTGGTTCTTGGGCTAGAGAGGAACCCATTACATTTTGGTGATGATCTGAGAATGCATACCTCAGCCAAGGATCTTATCTTCTCACAGTGTGTTAACAACAATACTCCAAAACTGATGGACAGACTTTGATGCCATTTTCACCACAAGTGGCTATAGGCCTACACACAAACCCATTACATTTTGGAGGTGATCCATGACAAACGGAAGGAGCCTTGGTGGAGGTATGCGCTCTATGAGTGCTTTTCTAGTTTTTGTATGTTTTATACCGCTGCTCTGCTTCTTTTGTCCTTTTCTTTAGAAAAGCTTTATATAATGAATTTTTCTTTTTACACACTTTTTGTAATCCTTTGGTTAACCATGGCTTGTTGACAAATTTCTGTTTAAGCTTTCTCTTTACTAGTGGACAATTTTTTTTCATGAAGAGCGGTTACAATGTTCATGAATGTATCATAGGCTTCATTTACATCTGATGCATAAACTTTTGTCCAGTCTTGCTTCAGTAGGTCTTCTTTAAAAGAACTGATTGCATTTTGTGATTTATATCTGAAGGATTTTAAAGTTTTTTCTGTATTGGCCCCCGTGTGGCCATGGATAAGTGCAAAGTCTGGCAGATGGTCATTTATGTCATTTATCAACAATCCACTTTCTATTTTCTTATCAGTAATGTTAACAAGCAGATTGTCAATAAAAGTAGCAGTGTGGACTGATTCTACTGGGATGTGTTATTGTGGGATATAGACTCATGCTGTACATAGAATTCATGAACTCTGTAGTTACATTTTGTTGAAATGGATTTAGTAAATCAGTATTGAAGTCTCCACAGATTACAACCATTTTCTTATTAGTTATATTATTGTACAGCTCTACTAACTTATCTCTGAATGTCTCGATGCAAGTTCCTGGCATTCTATATATACAGCTTATAATTAGATTTTTTGTTTTATCTTGGTGAATCTCAACAGTAACACATTCTAGAATCCCTGGTAGTGCAAAGGACATTCCATTTACAAGTTTACACCTATACAATTCATCAATATACACTGGAACACCACCACCTTTTTTTTTTTTTGGATCTGTTAATATGAAACATCTGATATCCCTCTGTTGCCATCAAAGAAACCTGCTCTTCATTGAGCCAAGCTTCATAGACTGCCATAGCTGTAAATTTTCTATCCAGCTGTTTTAAATAGTCCTGAATCTGTGGAAAGTTTTTAAGACTTCTGCTGTTAAAGTGTATTATTGATAGTTTACCATCTACTTGTACTTGACTTTTGAATTGCTTTTCAGTGTAATATTCACAGTGATTATGAATATTATTGAAGAAGTGGTTATCAGGATCAATATCATTCTCCATCTCCTGTAGTTTATGTTCAGCATAATGAGATGTTTTCAGTGTCTGAATTTCCTCATTCTGGGTCAAATGACATCCTCCAATTGGGGATGATTGACGTCTACTAAAGTCAGTCATGAGTTGTTTTTTTTTAAAGTACATTATCATATTATGTCACAAAAGGACTGTTCTTGCCATGTGTGTGGATATGGATTACTGTAGCCTCTTAATTTTCTTTTTGATCAGTGTTCATCTATATTTATTTAATTAATTACTGTACAGTACCGGTGCTTACGCTACAATCCCACAAAGGTCTAGAAGCATACAACCAGTATGTAAGCGGCTGGGTCTGAGACATGGCAGTGGGTGAAATCAATGACCTTTGTGTGCCTGTAGCCAAAGTAAACAAAACATTTGATTTTTTGGGATGAAAAAATAGAAAAAAAAATTGTTCACTGGCAAATATTTTGTAAATATTTTGTAAAGCTTTACACAAAATACTTTAAGGTGATAAAACTGGGGCTTAGGAACCTGTTGTGGTTTTTTTTAAATGTTAAACATGTAAAAACTGAGAAAAACATCAAACTAAAATTAGACTCTTTCATGCTTCTGTGGGCTAGTCAACACCATTTTAAAAAACCAGAGCAATATTTATAAAAACAGTAAAATATTCTCTTATCATGCATGTTTATCCATATATCAGCTCATAAATTATTCACAGAGTCCTCAACTTGTAATGGTCTGTGTGTGTGCTTGCGCTCCCAGCCTCTCTCTCCCTCTAATTAGGCTCATTCCCTGTGGCCTCGTTCGTCACCTGCGGTTAATCAGAGGAGACCTTTTAAATAGGGCGCTCTCCCTTCACTCTGCCTGGTGACGTTAACCTGCACACAGCCTGTACCATGCTCCGAGCTCAGCTTCATGATATTATTCTGCCTTGCCGTGTTTTTGATCTTTTGCTTGTCCTAGACCTTGAGACTGCCTGCTGAACTGGATTTATCTGTCAGCCAGACCTGGCCAGCCTATCCACAACAATCCCCTAGAAACACCCCAGCAGCACCTCAGCACCTTTCTCCCTGGCAACATGCTTCTCCAGCATGGAGGGCCTTCAGCTGCTCCCAGCCACTCTCCCCTGCAGAAGTGTAAGCACAAAAAAACTGACTTTAAAATCTCATCATACTGCTTCAGTTGATCTTATCTGTCCCCTCTGCTCTCTCCCTATAGGGTTGCCAGATCCTCGAGTTATCATCTCTACACATTATTTTGCACAATAGCACAAAAAGAGACACAGACAGAGATCGGAGCCGTATCGGAGCTCAACTACAGCGGCGAAAGAAAGGCTGGATCAGAGGTCACCTACAGTGGTGGCAAGCGGTGCAGCTAGCTGAGGCCCCAGCCGGATCAGAGCATACTTGTAGCGGCAACACCCGGCAGAGCTACCTGAGGTTCTGGCCGGATCGGAGCTCATTTACAGCAGCGGTATACGGCGGAGCTAACTATGGCGGAGCTAACCGAGGCCCCAGCCGGATCAGAGCTCAACTACAGCGGCAGTAAGCGGCAGAGCTCAGCGGAGGAGCTAACTGAGGGTGGAAGAGCTAAATGAGGCCCCAGCCGGCTCCGAGGTCAGCTGGACCAGATACCGGCAACACCAGTGGAAATTATCCTGCTATCATCAGGTCAGTAAATAATGCCACCAAAGAAAGAGGAAATGGAAGAGATTAAAAAATATCTGAACTTCATGTCAGAAGAACTTACCAAAGTGGCCAATCAACAGTCCAAATTATTAGGGCTAATGACGTCCAGGAGCTGAAATTAACAGTTAAGGAAAGAGACAAAAAAAATTGCAGACTTGGAGCGATGCATCAAGGATCTTGAACAATATACTTGTATGGATGATTTAATCATTAGTGGACTAGACATTAAATATCAATCATATGCTCATGCTATAGCAGGAATGAGAGGTGAGGAGGCTCCCCCAAGTGAATCAGTCTCCTTGGAAAACCAGGTGCTTCAGTTCCTTGAAAGCAGAAACATAAAGGTTGATGTAAATGCAATTTCAGCCTGCCAAACACTACCCAGAAAGGATAATAAAACAAAGATATCAATTGTGATGTGCTTTGTGAACAGAAGAGTAAAAAATGACATACTGAGACAAGCCAGAAAGCTGCGGGGAACAGAAGTTTATTTAAATGAACATTTAACAAAGACTAATGCTGAAATAGCATGGATACTGAAAAGACAAAACAAGATACAGGCAACATGGACAAGAAACTGTAGAGTCTGGATTAAACTAAATGTAACCCCTGAGGAAGCAAAAGCCATAATGATAAGAGATCTCACTGACTTAAAGCTGTCTGGATAGGTGATGCTAGCCCACTTTTGACCAGTTTTGCTTTAGAATGAAATGGGGGGGCCTGCTTCTCAATTAAAATTAATTCAAAACCATACTGCTGTCTGCTGTCATTATCAAGAGTTTTGTAATACATTTTGGACATTTTCACATTTTTGTGAAAAATTATCCCCCCCAACATAGCTGTCGATCTTATTTGACCACGCTGGAAGTCACATGATTGAAAACTATTGAAAACTAGACATGAATTCACCATCTGAGTGAGTTACAGATAGGCAAAGTTGCCCTTATAACTTCTGCAGCTGTGTTCAAACTGCTGTGGAAAGCTCCAAAGCACCATCATGCTTAGGTTTACATTATCCGATGGGGATCTCACCTGAAAAAATTGGCCCCGTCTCCAAAATTTCACCTGGATGATGGGTTGGTTACATTGCTAGCCTGCTAGCCTTGTTAGCACATCCGTGGCAGGAATCCATGGGTAAAAATTCCAAAACTCCGATTCAGCTGCAGAGCTCCCGGTCCATCTGTCTCCAGGTGAGTGTCAGTCTCATTTTCAAACTGGTTTACTCTCCAATGTTGATACTTTTATTCCAGTGAAGTATCTCAAGGCCATTACTGGCTAGCGCTATCCTTTGGACGTGAACGCTTGAATGCACAAGACTCGCGTATGCTTGCCTCTTTCCATTGACTCTGTATGTATTTGCACCACGTGAAAAATTCACTTTACGTTTGGTCTGAACGCACCTTAAATCTACAATAGATTTAGTTGACTAAATTGTTATGATATTTAGTTGACTAAAACTAAAATGGTTTAGCTAACTAAATTGTCACTAAAAATCAGTGGCGGACTGTGTATTTTACAACTAGGCCTTCAGTGGTGATCTACCCGATTTAAGTGCCATTCATACCAAACACCATAACAATAGTCTATAGGGCCGTCCACACAAAGCATGTTAAAGATAACTTTAACTATAAAATTATAGTTTTAAAAATCTTTTCATTGTAGAGCTCCATTTCCCTGTGCACTCATTTGTTGAGCTGCAGATCTACTCTTGTTTCCCCAAAGGTTTAAAAGTACTGTTGCTTGTCCAGTTGGTGGCTATGCTTTGGCACCTTGCTGCTGCCTTGGTTAAGGCCCTGTCACACCTAGACGATTTAGGCAGTGTTTGCAAAACGTATGAAAAATTTGGAGAATATGCTGGGATACATCGAATCAGCTATGGCTCAGTTTTCTCTAAGTTAAGAGCACGCGGAAGCATGCTGGTATACGGCATTGTTCGCTGAGCTCCTCTGAAAATTAATTTTCAGCATGCTGAAAATTTTCCGACGTATCCAGTGTATGGCTGATAATGTCCCACATTCGCGGAGCAAATGGCATATTTGCAGAGTTGGTTCGCAGGAAAAACCAATACAGAGCTCTCTGCCTGCAGCGCACACGCACACGCACACGCACACGCACACAGAGCTACACGCACACACACAGAGCTAAACACACACACACACACAGAGCTAAACACACACACACACACACAGAGCTAAACACACACACACACACACACACAGAGCTAAACACACACACACACACACAGAGCTAAACACACAGGACCTGTTGGAGTTTTTTACATTTAACTGAAGTCTTTACGATCATCTGTCCTGTGTTGTTCTGATTGATATCCCAAAATGTCAGAACACCGGAATCAGCTGATTGCCTGAAGCGCAGCGCACAGCTGTTTACTTTGCTGTTGGCTGCGCCTCCCAGCAAAAGCACACTCCATGTATTATCTTGGTTTTATTTTTTTCACTTTATTGAAAATAAACTTTTTATCGCCATCAGTTCACGTGCCTTTGAGCCAGGTTGTGACAGCTGTTATCTGATGTTCCTGATGTGTCACATCAGCTGTTTTAGGCAATACTGACCTGACAGATTTGACAACTCTGCCAGGTCGGTCACGCCCCCCCACCGTGGTCTTTGGAGGGGAGAATAATCTGGGTTGAACAGAGATGATCTCTCCCAAAACTAGGATTCATGGATCGGGAGGCAACGGCAGTTTGGCATGACTGCACTATGCAGAAGTTATACTGTTGTTGCGCATAAGTTGTGAATGTCGGCAACACGCTAAGCATTAGTTGGTTTAAGTTACTGTCATGAACCCTCCGTGCGCTTCTCCACAGTGCACGGCGAGGGGTGAAATAAGGATGAGGATTTAGGCACAGGTTACTCCACACACATTTATTAAACACGGCACACTGATAAACAGTTAGTGTCCACGATTGACAATGGCTCAGAAACTAAGGAGTCCTCCAGGACGCTCAACAGTCAAGAGTGAGGTCACCGGGAAAACACGCACAGTAATACTCACAATACTGGAGCTGTCCGAGTGTGTCCCAAATTAAGCTCTGAGAGTTACAATCCTTAGATGAGACTCCATACGATGCACACTGACCGTTAATGGAGTACAATGACCCAGCAATGCATGACTGGAAAAAGGCTCCTTAAGTACATGCATTGCTGGCTCCACAAATTGGGTACACCTGGGCGAGGAGCGGGGAGATGGCACACGGGAGTGGGAACAGCTGGCAGTAATAGAGAGGGGGCGTGGTCAGACCGGCAGACAGTTAGACAGTGCTCACTCCAGCATGAGCCCAAGAGGCTGCCTCACCGCTGCCGGCCAGAAAGCAGTGGCTATGGGTATGGCAAAGCACACAGAAATACATACTAACATACATACAACATGGCACGTACCCACAGAGAGGCCAGGACTGAGCCGGGGGGAAC
The DNA here is from genome assembly GCA_020510985.1 of Pholidichthys leucotaenia. Classification (NCBI taxonomy): domain Eukaryota; kingdom Metazoa; phylum Chordata; class Actinopteri; order Cichliformes; family Pholidichthyidae; genus Pholidichthys; species Pholidichthys leucotaenia. Next base: position 116,786,471 of record CM035840.1, read on the forward strand.
CAAGCCGGCTCAGTTCCTGACAAGTTACTATTTCTTTATTATATGTCCAAGTCATTATGGATATGCAATGCATATGGCCTAAAGTGAAAATTTTGGCGTATCTCAGCGTTTTAGACCAATTTTTATACGTTTGATGAACGCTGCCTAAATCGTCAAGGTGTGACAGGCAGCTCAAGTTTGCAAACCCTGTCTGGCTCCAAGTATCTACTTGATCAGCTGCAAACAACAGGCATTCCCAGCAAGATAATTTGCAATACTCCCCAGAGGCTGTAATCAAAGGATACCACTTGTTGTTAATCTGTAAGTGATGGACAAATCCTTTCCCCAGCTGAGACGGGCCTGCTAGCTTTAGGGTTGGCCGACTTCTCTTCACAGTGACCAGCTTTTCTTGAAAAGTCCGTCTGTAAAATTGATTTTTTTTTTTAAATATCAGAGACCAAATCATTTTCCTCTCCCCTGTCAGCCACCATAGGTGGAAAAACAGTTGTTATATTTAAACAGATATAGTATATTGTAGCTGCTTAAGCAAGTCTTTGCACTGGTGTTTTGCTAGCTAGGATCCTCTGCATTGTGGGTGGAGGAGTCTAACCACCCAATCAAAAGACGTAAAAATGTTGACATTCTCGGATGCCTTCTATGCGTATCCTTGGATGTACAGAAGACATCTGAGTGGTTAAAACAACAGGATAAGTTTAACAGTTAATTTAACCTACAGAGCCGCACTGTTAATTCCTGAAGGCCCAAGGCAGATTTGCTTGACCCTAGGCTGAAATATGATTGGACAAAAAACTCTAACATGCATTACACTACTGGAAGTAGTGCAACCAAGAGAAAAGACAAAATGAAGAGAATACACTATTGGGAATAATTTAATACATCCTCATGGAACAAATATGTTGTAAATGTGACTCTGATGGTGTTTAGGCCAGCAGAGAAGGCTTTGCTGGCCCCGAGGTTCCACCACTGCTAAAAATATTGTGCACACCACAAAGAGAGAGAGAAATAGCATTTCAGTTTTCCTGTATGTCCTGTACATATTAACAAATAAAAATCTTTGAATCTCTGAATCTTGAAATAAATGATGTGGTCTCCATCCACATAAGGGATGATTAACTCTTTATTACCTCCACTAAGGAGGTTGAGAGTGCATACCTCCACCAAGGCTCTATCTTGCAATGTACGGAGGAATGGAGGCAGGGAGGTACAGAGAGATAGATGGACAAAGGGAGGGAGGGAAGGAGCCTTGGTGGAAGTATGGGCTCTCTGAGTGCTTTTCTAGTTTATAAATCTGCAAGGAGAAACAAGGAAGAGCTTCATATGGTGTGGCTTGAGCTTGCAAATGCCTATGGCTCAATACCGCATGACCTAATCTGCAGAGCACTGGACTTCTTCTCCCAGAAGAAGGTTCGAGACATTCTAATGAGATATTTAGCTCAGTGATGATGTTCATGCAGTGCACAATGAAGGATTACACCACTGAGTGGCAAGCCCTTGAAGCTGGCATCATGATGGGTTGTGTAATTTCACCATTACTTTGTGATGACCATGGAGATGATACTCTGTGGTGCTGTGGGTACAGCAAAAGGTGAAGTGACTAACCAGGGAGTTATCCTGCCACCAGCAAGGGCCTTCATGGATGACATCACCACCCTTATCTAAACCAAAGTTGACACAGATAGGCTGCTCCAGCAATTTCACGACCTGTTTCCTGGGCGAGGATGAAGGCCAAGCCAACTAAGAGCCATAGCCTTTCCATAGTGAAAAGAAAGATCAAGGCTGTCCACTTCTTTATTGGCAATGAAAAGATCCCCACGGTCAAGGAAGGTAGCATGTGAGGGGCTGAGAGCAGTCGAGAAGAGTGACCTTCTTGGCAAACCTAAAGCATGGTGTTTCCAATATGGGCTCCTCCCAAGGCTTTTGTGGGCACTGGAGCAGTGACGTGCGGTCAGGGGAGGGAGGTGAGCCTGAAAATCAGTCAGAGGCTGTGCAGTACCATTGCCCCAGCGAGAGGGGGCGTGCTTGAGCACCATAAGCGCAGGTTTTTTTTTAAAGGGGTCATTGACTGCACTTTTTCCACATTTTAACAGCTCACTCATGTCTTAATGAAGGGTTTGTGACATTTTGTTCATATTTTCTTTGATTTTTTTAATTATTGAAGTAAATTTGTTTTTTGTTTTTTTTCCTGGCTTTCTTGAAACACTCTGATTTGAAGCCTGTCACTTTAAGAAACATCCTTCATCTGTTCAACTCCTCCCTCCTTCTTACGTCAGTTAGCCCTTAGCCGACTAGCTTCTAGCCTCCTTCTAGCTTGGATGAGCAGCGCTGATTCACCGATCCACAGTCATTTGTGCATTTCGCGTCTGTTATGTCTGGAAACAGGACAGCGGAGGCAGGTGTTGTACTGAACACAAACTTTATTACAAGACACAATAGTTGATACACATGTTGCAGTGTATGAGCTACAAGCTAACTCCAAGCTAACACAGGCTCTTACTCGTACGGAGACGAAAGACCAAAGAGGACGACTCCCGCTGTCAGTCCTCCTTTATACCCACGGCGTGGTGATGTCATCTGTGCCTGCGTCCTCATGTTCGTGCCACTTGCTGTGGTATTTCCAAGATGCCACATTTACCCCCACCCTGGAAAAAACCAGAACCTCAGTGGTGATGGTTAACCTTAGCTGGGTGACATTGACCATGTTTACATGGTCATGAGTAAACTGATTACTGGAGTAAACCGATAAAGGTAATAAACAGCTTATGGTGTTTACATGCACTAGGTGTGTTAATCTGTTTTCTCATAAACCATTAATGGCCTTTGACCCTGTTTACATGGTCACGAGTAAACCGATTACTGGTTGTCCCGAATGCCTGAACGGTGGAGGCACCAGAGAAAGAGCGGAGGCTTCCAAACAGTTTCAAACAGCAGTTTTTCGTTTATTCCAATAATTTCCACAGGCAATAATTCCCATGCACATCCGACACCCCACACAGCCAAATGAAAACACCTGTTAATATACACAGTGAGATAATCACCCTAATAGGCGCATACCAAAACTCTAGGTAAGACAAACATTCTTCATATTTTCCACATACCCAATAATATCTAAAAGTCATAAACATATAAATAATTCCCCACAATATTTACAAAATAAATAAGACCAATAAATATACCATAAATAATACAATAAATACCTTAAACCCCTATTTACATATTAAACTCCCCTCTACTCAACCATCATATATTTTCTTCCTGCTGGTATCCTTTAAAAGGCCCTCAACCCCCTGAGGAGTCTTTTGTCTGGATACCTCCAGGAAGCATGCTGGCAAAGGTACGTGGTTTAAAATCAATTAATTGCCTCACCCAATTAACATAATTAATCAATAATTATCTCACAAAACGGATTCACTTAGTCAGAACACATTGTACAATTATGTGCCTTTTCACCATCAAATACATGTTGACATTTGCAAATATAAATCCTTTGCACATAATATAACATTCAATACACCGACCATACAGTGGCGACACTCCGTCGTCACACTGGTGTAAACCGATAAAGGAAATCGGATTATTCTGTTTACATGACAGTTTGAATAGTCGGATAACTCCAGAAAGTTGATTGTAATCAGTTTACTCATAACCATGTAAACAGGGTCTTTAACTGATAAAGATAATACGATTACTCTGTTTACATGACAGTTTGTATAATCAGGTAACTCCAGAAAGCTGATTGTAATCGGTTTACTCAAGACCATGTAAACAGGGTCATTGTAGTGGCATACGGTTAACACAACACAATAAAGTCAGATGTAAATGGAGACTACGACTGGGTACACATATTTGCCTGTTGTTAAAAAACACAATACAGTGATCCCTCACTTATCGCGGTTAATGGGTTCCAGAACCGACCGCGAAAAGTGAAAAACCGCAAAGTAGCGTCACCCCTAATGACGTCATCCATAAATAATACGTACGTTCATTCTCTCACTCTCTCTCTCATATGATACGTGTGTGTGTACGTGTACATACATGCGTAGATGTAAACAAAGTGTACATAAATATGTTTTTAGAACTCTTTTTCTTATAACAAGATACGTAACTCAAGATGAAAATGATTTACTGCACAGGTTAATGAGAGCTTTACTGCTCCTCAGGTGACGCCTCATCGCGAGGTGCTGGAGGCGCAGGATCATCGAGGGCAGCTTCCGATAGAGCTGAAGCTGCAGGAGGCGGCGTAGTGGCTCGACGGGAAGACTATTTCGCACAAAAGGGCACAAGAGAACAGCAAAAAGTTCCACGCGGCGAGACTAGGTAACACGAGCGATAAAAAGCAATGAATGCGGTCTTCCTTCCCTTCATGGGTGCTCGGCAGGGAGAGGAGGTGGGTGAAACGCCTTGGCCAATCAGCTTGCGAGATTTCCGAGCCGAGCCAACACGAGAACAGCGAACAGAGAGTTGAGCGGCTGTCCGTGTTGATACCTGATGGTCTAATGTAGTCTCCCTGCCTTCTGCTAGCGCCCGCCCATTATTTCTCAATTTTGAATTTTTGATGAATATTTTTGAAAAATCCGCGATGCACTGAGGGCGCGAAAGGTGAAGCGCAAAGTAGCGAGGGATCACTGTATGGTTCATAAACTTCTAGACCCAAACCATAATCTCTTATGAACCATTACTTTAAACCAATATGAACCTGGGCAACTGGGTAGACTGCTGGTAACACTCTGCATGGCTGAGTGGGTTATTCTGCCACTGTGTTGCAACCATGCTCTGCCTAAACATTTCAAAACAGTCATTTTAACAGTTCACCTTCAGAGGCCTCAGTCGAGCCCACAGTGTGGATGCACTCGTGGAGGCACCAGCTGCAGCGGACCTGGGTGCCATCTCGCTGGAGTCATGGCTCACTCGTCAGCAACGTCCCAAGCATCGGCCATCTGGACAGTGGCTGGCCTCAGTTGTGCGGTGATTCTCATCTTCGATGACGGGAACGTCTATGGGTCCAGGCGGTCAGATCGTTGGACCCGAACCCAATCATGTATTGCGAACAGCAATCTGTTTGGCTGCACTTGGTGCTGCTGCTCTCTCGTCTCTGGTGCTGGTTAATGCTGTGGCAGCGTGCCATTCATGCCGGTGGCAGGACGTGCTCTCGGTTGGCGATGCTCTACTGGGTCCTGCTGGGCCATGAACACTCGATCCTGCTGTACTGTGGCAGTTCCCTGAGGCTGATACTCGGTGAGGATGTGAGATGAGTTCAGCTTCTGCCCCTTCTCTCCTGGTGCTGGTTGTGACCACGGTGATGTGTCGCTGTCATCAGCGATGGAACGCGCACTGGGTTGTCGTCATTCACCGGGGTAACCTTTTTCCATGAACTCCCTCTCCTGTGACTCCACAGTGGCTCCTTGAGGCTCATGCTGGGCGAGGATCGGAGGCAAGTCCGGTTTGTGCCCTCTCTCCGTGCTGTGTTCTCTCTCTGTGTTCTATTCTTCAGCTGTACCCACGTCCAGGAAATCACACTCATCCTCCTGCGATGAGGCTGCAGCTTGAGAATGCTCATGCTGCGTGAGGACCGGCTCTGGGTCCCGTGTGGCTGTGGACTGGGGCTCTTAAGGCTGCTCCGGTTCTGTTGGGTTTTGTTCGGCGTGTGGTGCGAGACAGAGTGGCTGCATCCACGTCCGAGTGCAGTGGACTCGAGTTGTCGTTGTCCAAACTGAGTTTACTGCTGTGTTGTTGTACTGTGGTGCCCTGCTATCCCGGGGTGTCTACCCCAGGCCTTTCCGAGGAGGCATGAGGTCAGCGGGCTCAGCAACTGGGGCAACTGTCCGTACCGGCGGAGTTGACTGTGCGTGGCATGGGTCAAGGCCTGTTGGCTGCGATACTACCTGGGTCATTATCTCCAGCTGGGACATTAATTCCATCATCTCCGACTCCGATAGGAGGTGCAGCGTCCCTAACAGCATAACCTCTAGCCATTTCATCGTGTCTGCCACTGTCTGGTTGTCTGGCCCCTCCAGCAACATATACTGTATCAACGGACTTGTGGCTTACCACTTCAACTGTGACTGTATCAGCCTGTCCTCCGTGTGCCTGAACTCGCCCGTGCTAGCCAAACAGCGAAGGGCGTCTATACACTGTTGGACCGACTCGTCCAGTTGTTGTTGGCATTGAAAAAACACAAATCTCTGGGCCATCATGTTCTGTGGAGCAGTGAAATGTTCGGTTAACAAGGCAACACATTCGCTAGGTCTCTGCCAGACTCAGTGCATCCAACACATGCTGTCCCCCCACGCCAAGGCGAACATGTAAGCTCAGCACGTAAACTACACTCGCCAGTGTTGGCTAAGCCCCTATCCAACACGCATGTCTGAAACAACTCAAACCAACAAGGCCACAGGATGGGCGGCTTACCCAGAAACCCGAAGAATGTTGGTGGGAGCACCGACTGCTCTTCCAAAAACGCATCCAAATTCGGGCAAAACTTCACAATTTTCACCTCAATGTCCATTTTTCTCCTCATCACCAATTGTTATGTCTGGAAACAGAACAGTGGAGGCAGGCACTGTACCAAACTCAAACTTTATTACAAGACACAATAGTTGATGCACGTGTTTCAGTGTATGAGCTACAAGCTAATTCCAAGCTAACACAGGCTGTTACTCGTACGGAGGCAGAGTGCCAAAGAGGACAACTCCTGCTGTTAGTCCTCCTTTATACCCATGGTGTGGTGACGTCACTCGTGCCTGCATCCTCACGTCCATGGCATCTGCTGTGGTATTTCCAAGATGCCACAGCGTCACCCCGGCCCACCCCCCAACAACTCCGCCAAGATGCCACAACAAATCACCAGCGCCGCACGCCGGACGACCCACCAATTGCCGCAATCCGAGGCCGCTGGCTGAGCCACGAGATCTCAAAGGACAATGTCTTGCTCCGCGGTACTCCGCTCCTCTCCCATGGCCAGCTGGGGGATGCCCCATCATGAAGCGGCTCCCCCACAGTGCCCGCGAGAGTATGCCTGGAGAATGGTGGGGGAGCTGGCCATGACAGCCAGCAGCTCCAGGCAGCAGCCCCAGGTTGCGGCGCAGGCAGTTGCCCCGACCTGGAGCTGCTACTTGGATCTGCTGGCTCTCATGGCCAGCTCCCTGTGACCGGCGTGCTGGCGCCAGTGACCCACTGTGGAACCATGGTGAAACCACCGGGAGACTGGGCCAAAGCAATATGAGGCACATTGTGGACCGTGGACCAGTGAACCAGATGGTAACAGGAATGGTTATTAGGGTGACTAAGATCTGAAGAAAATAACAATATAAGCCGCGCTCGGTTCGAGCTTCCTGTTACCAGTGTTAGCTTGTGGGCTAATAGCTCAGGTGTGGCACATATGTCTGGTTCATATCTCCCACAAATGTATGGCTTATGTGGATTGTATGGCTTATGTGGATTGGGGCTTCACGTCTGGAGGAACAAGACAGGAGATGGCAAGGAGGTGTGAAGTCGGGCCCTCGTCTCGGAGAAGAGGACCTGGGGGGTTTCCCTGGACACCGGAGAATAAGAGACAATGGTGAATCTTCAGAGACTTGCATTGTGATTGAATGTTTGCAGAAGCACCATGTGACTTGAGTTCTTAATCCCCCAGAGGTATAAGAGTGAGCTGTAACATTATTCTGCCTCTTCTTGCTTTTGAGAATGTTGGATGAATGTGTTCTGGAATAAAGCCGAACCTGAGAAATACACTCATGTCTCGTCATTGAACACATCTTCCACACAGGGGCTAATAGGCTACCTTTATGGCATACAACTAGGAACATACCGGTCGCTATGGAGGGTGAGAATATGTATGGGCACATAATCATACCATGTAGGATAACTAAGTAGACGGTTATGCTGTTTCATTCCATCTAGCAACAATGCTCTGTACTGTGTGTGTTTATATATTTGCATATTTATTCCATCTAGCTACAATGCTCAGCACTGGGTGTGTTTATATATTTATATATCTACATATTATTCCATCTAGCTACATTGCTCCGCACTGTGTGTGTTTATATACTTGCATATTTATTCCACCTAGCTGCAATGCTCCGTACTGTGGGTGTTTATATATTTACATATTTATTCCATCTAGCTACAATGCTCTGCACTGTGTGTTCATATATTCATATATTTATTCCATCCAGCTACAATGCTCTGCACTGTGTGTCTGTGTGTGTGTGTATATATATATATTTTATAGTAATACGTACATATGTTTATTAGCTGCTCTTGCTTGCTTGTTTTTTTTCTTGCCTTCTGATTGTTGCTCTGAGTGTTGCTATCCCTGTGCTGTTGCAATCCTGGAATTTCCCCGTTGTGGGACTATTAAAGGCTTATCTTATCTTATCTTATCTTAGAACCCCTTCCATCTACATGACAGACAGCTAGGCAGGCCAATAATAGAGCAGTGGGCTGGTCTCAAGGGCAGTGGTGGGTTGGCTTTTTCGATTCACGACTTGAGTTCCACAGAAAAGTCAAAAGCCTTTCTGGGAGAGAAAAACGAGATAAAGGGTGTGTGTGTGTGTGTGTGTGTGTGTGTGTGTGTGTGTGTTTTAAGAGAATTGACTGTTTTGAAAATTTTTTGATAATTCAGTGACCACTAGACTCATTTCAAACAGTTAAAACCTACAAACACACCATTTTCAGTCAATGACTCCTTTAAATAACGGAAGATCAGGACTTTTTTTAACAGTCAGTGATTTTTGTCCAGAAGGACAGGCAAATTTACTGCATTTACAAGTAAAGGTCAGACCATGTATGGATAGTAGTTGTAAATACTAATAATAATTTGTAATGATGAGTGTAAATTGTGGAGCTGCAACTATAATTTAATTATTCCTTGGCCAAAAACAAAGTATAATGAATTTTGTGGCCAAAAAAGTTGTTTGTAAAATAATTAATACATTATACAGTACTTGCGTAACCGAGTGTCTTTGCACATTGTCTATACTCAGTAGAGTTCTAAAATGAAAACATGGATTTTTATTACAGCCTTTTCTGTGTATTCCATTAAGAGGTAATTCAATAAAATACCTTACACTTGTTTTGTTAAATCAGGACCAAGATGGCGACCGGGATGGTCACACTTTTTCAACGCTGAGACAAAGTCGCTGATTTCTTCCCATTAAAAGTACCTAATCAACAGCGATCGGCGCTCGTGACGGACCCCCACGGGCTGAATTTCCACCCCCGTCAGAATCCCGTCGGAATGCCCCTTTAATCGGGTAGAACCGCTGCGCTCTATCTGAAGCTTTTGCCAAGCTAATGCTGGCTAGCTTAACACTAGCCCCTGTGCGTCACCTAACTCCGACACGAAGCGGCTCAGTCCCCGGTGAGGGCTTACCGGAGGAACCAACCGAGGCGGCGATTGGGAGCTCGGGCGCGGCGTTGGTGAGAGACGGGGGCCACCTGGATTCAGCAGGACAGTGGCCTGAATCGGAGCCCAATTTGCGAGGCCCAGCCGAGGAACTACCAGACTGACAGCGGTCGGTGACAGGGCCTAGCGGAAGAGCCACCCAGCCAGACGACAGCGAGCGACGGTGATCGGCCACCGATCAGCGGAGGTGATCGGTGGATTAGAGCTACGCCGGCGGAGTGCGACATAACTGGCGGTGACGGGGCCCAGCGGAGGAGCCACCCAGCCAGACGGCGACGAGTGGCTGTGATCGGTGGATTCCGGCTGCGCCGGCGGTGTGCGACATAACTGGCCAGGTAGACGGAGGCAGGCGCTGGCGATAGCCTAGCCGGATTCTCTGTTTATTTCTATCCACAGGTCAGTAAAATGCCACCCAAAAAAGAGGAAATGGAAGAAATTAAAAAATCTCTGAACTTTGTGTTAGAAGAATTGGCCAAAATGACTAACCAACAGGCCAAAATAATAAACCTAATAGAAGAGGTACAAGCCCTACATTCAATAATAAAAGAAAAAGACAAAAAAATTATGGACCTGGAGCAACACGGGCGTCTTTTGGAGCAAAGCGTCGAGGATCTTGAACAAGGTTCTCGCATTGATGACCTAGTTATAAGTGGACTAGACATCAGATATCAGTCCTACGCCCATGCCGCAACAGGACTGAGTGGTGAACATGCTTCCATAAGTGAATCAATGTCCTTAGAAAACCAAGTGCTCCAGTTCCTTAATGATAAAGACATTAAGGTAGAAGCCAATGCGATCTCAGCCTGTTATGCTTTACCGAAGAAAGATAACAAAACAAAGAAATCAATTGTGATGCGCTTTGTGAACAGGAGGGTGAAAAATGACATACTGAGGCAGGCCAGAAAACTAAAGGAAACTCAAGTTTACCTAAATGAACACCTGACAAAAAAAAAAACCGCTGAATTAGCACGGCAGGCACGGATGCTAAAAAAACAAAATAAGATACAGTCAACCTGGACAAGAAATTGTAGAATTTGGATTAAACTAAATGGAACACCTGAGCAAGCAAAAAGTATAATGATCAGAGATGCTACTGACTTAGATAAATACAAATGAACACTGACTATGAAACAGAGTGAGGAAACTCAAACTCTAAAAATATGCCACTATGCTGAACATAAACCACAAGAGATGGAGAATGATATTGATCCTGATAACCACTTTTTCAATAATATTCATAACCACTGTGAATATTACACTGAAAAGCAATTCAAAAGTCAAGTGCAATTAGATGGTAAGCTGTCAATAATACACTTCAATAGCAGAAGTCTTAACAAAAACTTCTCACAGATTCAGGACTATTTAAAACAGCTAAACAGAAAATTCACAGCTATTGCAGTCTCGGAAACCTGGCTTAATGAAGACCAGGCTCCCCTGATGGCAATAGAGGGATATCAGATGTTTAACATTAACAGATCTCAAAAAAAGGGTGGTGGTGTTGCACTGTATATTGATGACCTATATAGATGTAAGCTTGTAACTGAAATGTCCTCAGCACGACCAGGGATTTTGGAATGTGTTACTGTTGAGATTGACCTAGACAAAACAAAAAATCTAATCATAAGCTGCATATACAGAACGCCGGGAACTTGCATTGAGACATTCAGAGATAAATTAGTCGAGCTGTACAATATTACTAGTAAGAAAATGGTAGCAATTTGTGGAGATTTCAATATTGACCTACTTAATCCACATCAACAAAATGTAGTTACAGAGTTCATGAACTCTATGTACAGCATGAGTCTATATCCCACAATAACACATCCCAGTAGAATCACAGTTCACTCTGCTACACTTATTGACAACCTGTTTGTCAATGTTCTCGATAAGAAAATAGAAAGTGGATTATTGATAAATGATATAAGCGACCACTTGCCAATCTTTGCACTTATCCATGGCCACACGGGGCCCAACCCAGAAAAAATCTCAAAATCGTTCAGACACAAATCACCAAACGCAATCAGTTCTTTTAAAGAGGACTTGCTGAAGCAAGACTGGACAGAAGTCTATGTATCAGATGTAAATGAAGCCTATGACACATTTATAAACATTGTAACCACTCTTTATGAAAAAAAACTGCCCATTAGTTAAAAAAAAGCTTAAACACAAATTTGCTGACAAACCATGGTTAACCAAAGGACTACAAAAGGCGTGTAAAAAGAAAAATTTATTATATAAAGCTTTCATAAAGAAAAGGACAAAAGAAGCAGAGCAACGGTATAAAACATACAAAAATAAGTTAACATATATAATAAGATGCAGTAAAAGAGACTATTACAGTAAAGAACTGGGAAAAAACAAAGACAATATTAAAAATACATGGACAATAATCAACAGTATCCTTGGAAATAAAAGCAGAAATACTAGCTACCCAACTAATATTCCAAAAAATAATAAATCGACTCCGAATGTGAATATAGCTTCACCTGCAGATGAATTTAATAATTTTTTTGTTAACATTGGACCTAAACTGGCCCGAGAAATACCCACTACGGCGCCTACAGGTGATACAATATGCAAAAACACTGCTGTAAAAGACACCATCTTCATAAAGAACACAGACGAAAGAGAGGTCATTGAAATTGTTAAATCGTTCAAAAGTAAAACATCTACTGACTGCGATGGTATGGACATACTACTAGTCAAAACTGTTATCAAATGCATAGTGAAACCACTGATGTATATCTGTAACCTGTCTCTATCAGGTATATTTCCCAATGCAATGAAAATAGCTAAAGTAATTCCGATTTACAAGACAGGCGACAGAGGGGAACCCTCCAACTACAGACCAATTTCACTATTACCGCAATTTTCCAAGATACTTGAAAAAATATTCTGAGAGAATTGACAACTGCATACTGAATGATTTATTGTGTGAGCAGCAATATGGGTTCAGACACAAAAGGACAACAGCATATGCCTTAATGGAATTTACAGAAAAAATATCAACAGCCATTGAAAATAGAGTATTCAGTTGGAGTATTCCTGGATCATAAAAAAACATTTGATACAGTAGATCACAATCTATTATTAAAGAAACTACAAAATTGTGGTATTAGAGGGGTAGCACTGTCCTGGTTAAGTAGTTACTTAAAGAATAGATATCAGTTTGCATGTGTTAACAGCAAAAACTCAGTTACTGAAGGTCACCTGTGGAGTCCCACAGGGTTCAGTTTTGGGACCATTATTATTCAATATGTATATAAATGATATATGTAAAGTTTCAGAAAAAATGGACTTAATATTGTTTGCTGATGACACTAATCTGCTATGCAGTGGAAACAATTTGGAACAACTTCTGGATACACTCGGAAAGGAATTAGGAAAGCTGAAACTGTGGTTTGATTCAAACAAATTAATGCTCAATTTAAGCAAGACAAAATTTATAGTCTTTAACAACCATCACAACTACCCAGTACCCAAACTCAGTGTAAATGGTGTAGAAATTGAAAGGGTATCCGAAACTAAATTCCTTGGAGTAATAATTGATAACAAACTGTGTTGGAAGCCACATATTAATTATATAAAAGGTAAAGTATCTAAATCAATTGCAATATTACACAGTGAAAAATTTGCTGAATCAACCCACACTATACACCTTGTACCATTCATTAATACTCCCATACATGACATATTGTAATGAAGTATGGGGAAATACATATAAAACAAACATATATCCACTCTTTATGCTTCAAAAGAGAGCTATTAGAATAATCAACAAAGCAGCTTACAGGGAACCAACAAACCCACTTTTTCTTAAACAAAAAACTCTCAAGTTGAAAGATCTGATTGACTTTAAAACCGCAATAATAATGTTCAAAGTGAAGAATCTATCACTGCCCGCAAATATCCAAAAGTTGTTCCAAACAAGGGAGAAACGATATCACTTCAGAGGAACATGTATATTTCAAAAGCCTACAGTGAGAACAACCACCAAGCAACACTGTGTTTCAGTGCAAGGAGTCAGATTATGGAACGATTTTGGACCTGAATTAAAATCATGTACAAAGCTTGGACAATTTAAACAAAAACTAAAGGAAGAAATACTCCAAACATATTTACAAGACGACATGTAAACTCACATAAGGATTGACATTTCCAGCCTGTGTTGTGTTGTAGCTTAGTTTTTCTTTTTTTTTTTTTCTCTGTGACACTATGTCTTAGATTTGTTTTTGAATAGTAACCGCTTAACTTAGACTAGCTCAGTTTTCTTTTTTCTCTCAGTCACATTTTGTCTTAGCCTTGTTTTAAATTGTAATCGCTCTTGTCCTGTTTTCTCTTTTTTCTCCTTTGAATTCTTGGATGGAATATGGGTGGGCAATATAAGCTGCGGCTTCAGCCATCACCCATTTCGGATAACTCACGTGGAATTGTATAGTAGAAGGAGTCTTTGTCTAATTTGACCTTGTTGTTATATTATACAGTTTCTTTTAACCTGTAATGTACTATCCGAAATAAAAAATTCATTCAAAGTATTTATAAAATGGGATTTGTAGATCTGACCCTGCAAGCAGCACAGCCTCACCGGAAATGAAACTCACTGCAAATCACTGCACTGGAGGTGTATGAAATACAGTCATCCATGGTAGAAAAACCCAACAGCAGACTACCAAGTGCCTCTGCAGCTGGCTCGGTGTGTCTCCGTGCTTTTCAGCTGTAGGCCTCTATAGTTCAACTGCATAACTTTAGCTACCATTGTCATCTTTGGTGGAGTTCAAACATAGCAAGGCAAGAATCCAGCTGATATTAATATTCACTGATATTCACCAGACCAGGTCATCAGAGACGTGAACCCACAAGTAAGATCAGGCGCCAAGTGGACTGCAGCAGAGGCTGTTAAAGATGCAGAGGCTAGCCTACTTATTAAGGAATTCATGGGGGGCTACAGAGTTGGGCCAAGCAGGTCTTGGCAGCACCCCTTATCGATGGTTTTCAAAGGAGAGACCCAAGGGTCGAAGGGAGATGGTTATTGAAGAAATCTGCTCTTTTGAAGAGGAGAGGCATATGGGCAAGGGAGGCCAAGCAGTGCACCAGGACAACATGGGATTTCGCTAAACCTAGGAAACTCACTTGGGCCTCTCTCATGTCAATGGAGCCCTTAGCTATTTCCTTTCTGTTGTGGTTTATTTACGAACTATTGCCAACTTCAGCTAATCTTAAACTCTGGGGGTACATATGTCGATGCAGACACTTGCATCCATTGCTACAAAGAGTGGGGAACCCTCTGCCATGTTCTGCCTACATGTGGTCACTCACTGCAGATGTAGACAAAGAGACACAATGAGGTCCTCAAGATTGCTACAAGTATTATGGAAAGCCAATGTAGTGCACTCAACAGACAGCCTGTACAGAAGTCCAATCTTGGCATTATGTTCTACAAAGGTGGCACCCAGCCTCCATAGAAGGCCCGTAAAGCCATGCATTCCAGACTGTTGGCTGGAGTAAATGATTGGAAGTTGGCAGTGGACCTCTAAACAGCCCTCCATTTCTCCACCCACATTGTTCAGACCAACTTGCGTTCCAATATTGTGGTTTGGTCTGAAAGAGCAGAGCGACTTTTGCTGGTTGAGCTCACGGTGCCTTGGGAGGCCTTTGAGTACAAGAACTTGAGATATGAATCATTGCATCCTGATGGTGAGGATAGAGGCTGTTGAGGTGGGATGCCAAGGCTTTGTTGGCCAGTCCATGGTGTCCTGCCTTTCAAAGGTGGGATTCACCAACTGTGCTCAGAGAGATGCCTTGCAGCAACTTCGCACGGCAGCTTAAAATATGTAATTCTGGATTTGGTCAAGACCTCGAGTGAGAGTAGGCAATCTAGCTTAGCAATGAAATGAGAGCCCCCCCCCACCCACCCACCCCCACACACACACACATTTACTTTTCCTTCTCTAGGAGTAAGGCGTGGAGGATGGTCTTCAGTGGACCTCCTGACACCTCTGCACATAGAGTGTAACATCCAAGTAGGAGTCCTGTATGAAGTGGCTGTTGATTGGCCCTGATTTGGGTCATGCGGCGTTATGTGTGACGGCTTGTTTCAAGCTGCTGCCTCCTTGTCTGAAATAAACGGTCCATCTACACATTTGTAACTCGGCTTTTACCTTTGGCACAACACCCTCCAGTGGCTTGAGGTTGCCAGTTGCACTGGGGATGGCAGTCCCACCAGTAGCCACTGAAACTGTATTCATCCCAAGTTGGCGACTGATGAGGGGGGTGTCTAGTAACTGCAAGTTGTATGATTGTCTTCTATAAATAGAATACATTTCTTGACACATTTGCCGAAATATAAGAAGATGCATTCCACATACAGTGCATCCGGAAGGTATTCACAGTGCTTCACTTTTTCCCCATTTTGTTATATTACAGCCTCATTCCAAAAGGGTTTAAATTCATTTTTTTCCACAAAATTCTACACACAATACCCCATAATGACAATGTGAAAAGTTCTTTAGATTTTTGCAAATTTATTAAAAATAAAAAAACTAAGAAATCACATGTACATAAGTATTCACAGCCTTTGCAATGAAGCTTAAAATTGAGCTCAGGTAATGTAATGTACTTTATTTATATAGCCCTTTAAAACAACCCGTAGGTGACCAAAGTGCTTTACAGAAAATTAAACAGCATTAAAAACACATACAGCATTAAAAACAAATAACATAAACAAAGAAATAACAATAAATACCTAAAAATGCGAATAAAATAAAAACAAATGCCAAGACGAATATCACCACTACTGGGTATTAAAAGCCATCCTAAACAAATGTTTTATGTTCTGATTTAAAAAGGGCCAGATCAGAGATAGCACATAGGTCAGGGGGGAGATTATTCCAGAGCCTGGGGGCGACAACAGAAAAGGCTCAGTCACCCCAATGTTTATACCTTGACCTAGGTACATCCAGCAAAAGCTGATTGGATGACCTCAAAGCCCTGCCTTGGTCACGGACAGTCAAAATCTCAGACATATAAACCGGAGCAAGGCCATTAAGAGCTTTAAAAACAAAAAGCAAAAGTTTAAAATTAATTCTAAAATGGACTGGAAGCCAATGAAGTGAAAAAAGGATCGGAATAATGTGCTCTCGCCTAGGTGTGTTGGTCAAAAGACGGGCCGCTGCATTTTGCACAAGTTGAAGGCAGCCGAGAGAAGACTGAGAGATGCCAACATAAAGTGCATTGCAGTAATCAAATCGAGACGTAATTAAAGCATGGATGGCTATCTCAAGATCATGACTGCTCAGGAAAGGTTTGGCTTTGGATAACAGACGTAATTGATAAAAGCTCATCTTGACTACATTGTCAGTCTGTTTATCAAATTTTAAATGGCTGTCAAAAATCACCCCCAAATTTCTGACCGCTTAACTGAGCCTTAAAGAGAGGGTACCAAAGCCAGCCATTACAGTATCCCCAAATGAAATGCATTGTTTTTTCTTCATTTAAGTGGAGAAAATTTTGGCTTAACCACAACTTAATGTCAGTGATGCAGTCCAATAGAACACTTTGTGAGTTAGTTTGTTCTGGGTTCAAAGGTAAATAAAGCTGCAAATTGTCCGCATAACAGTGGAAAGACATGTTGTGCCTGGCTATTATTGACCCGAGTGGCAGCATATATAATGAAAACAGAATAGGGCCAAGGATAGAGCCCTGTGGGACCCCACAGGAGAGAGGCACTAGAAGAAGACATGTCACCAATCATTACAGAAAAAGTTCTATTAGATAGGTAGGATTCAAACCACTTTAAGTGCAGTGCCATGGATGACAACATGGTGATTCAGGCATGACAAAAGGATAGTATGGTCCACAGTGTCAAAAGCTGCTGTAAGATCTAGCAGCACTAAGACCACGGGGCATTTGGCATCAACAGACATCGTAATATCATTGCGCACCTTAAGCAGGGCAGACTCAGTGCTGTGACGAGATCTAAACCCAGACTGACACTTCTCAAAAATAGAACTGACTTCTAAAAAAGATTGCAACTGTATAAAAACAGCTTTTTCTAAAACCTTAGATAAAAACGGCAAATGAGAAATGGGTCTAAAATTAGCTAAAACTGAAGGGTCAAGGTGAGGTTTTTTAAGAAGGGGCCTAGTCACAGCATGTTTAAAAGCAGGTGGGACAAATGCTGAACTAAGGCAGGAATTAATAAAAACCAAAAGACCAGGCCCTACAGTATTAAAAACCCTTTTCAGTATTCCAGCAGGAACAACATCCAGCGAGCTATTTGTTGGCTTCAGAGACTTCACTATATCAGCAAGTGATGATAAAGAGACCAACTCAAACTGTTCAAACACAGCAGAGTAACTCGGGACAACAGACAAGCTCCCATTAAAACTGTTATTAATAACTCGTCTGACAGAGTCCACTTTATCAACAAAAAAGTGAAGAAAAGTCTCACATGTTGTAAACGAATCGTCTGTTACAGTCCGAGTGTGTGGGTTTATAAAAGAGTTAATTGTGTTAAATAGCACTCTAGGACAGTGACTGCTGCTAGAAATAATATCAGAGAGATACTGAAATTTTGCCTTTTGCACAGTCCTCTGGTAATCAGCAAGACAGTCCCTAAAAATTCCCAGAGACACATGTAATTTGTCCTTATTTCATTTCCCTTCAGCCTGCCTGACCCACTGTCTAATGGCACGGGTAGTGTCGTTTAGCCAGGGATCTGTTTTCGGTTTAGCTGTTTTAAGCCGAAATGGGGCAATAGAGTCCAAAATCCCAGAGCAGGTGGTATGAAAGGAGGAAAGAATATTATCCGGATGGGAAGGGGAAATGAGTCCATTCAAGGCAAAAAACTGTGAATCCCTAAAAGCAGCACTAAACTCCTCTGGTGTTGAACAAGTGATGATGCGACACCAGCATGATGGAGCCACAGGCTTGCTGGGTGATGAAGGGGTCAACAATTCAAAAATGATGGAGAAATGATCTGAGATGACAGACTCAGAAATTTCTTTGAGAAAGATTGAGAGCCCAAAAGAGATAACAAGGTCCAGAGTGTGACCAAGACGGTGTGTTGGTTTGTCCGCTAAAATATTTAAATTAAATATCACCAACAGTCTTTTAAAATCGGATGCCAGCTGATCAGATGGACAACAGACATGAATAGTAAGTCCCCACAGATCAAAAGTTTATCATATTTTGGCATAACATCTGCCAAAAATTCAGAAAACTCATTAATGAAGTCCTTATTATATTTTGGAGGACAATAGACAACAGCAAACAACACAGAACTTGTGAGATCCACCACAAATAGTTGCAGCTCAAAGCAGGAATAAGTATTTGTGGAGAGAAGGTGACATTTAAAACCGTCATTAAAAACAGAAGCCAGACCTCCACCCTGACCAGACACTCGCGGGAAGCTGAAGAAAGAACAGCCGGGAGGGAGGAGCCCAGAGAAGGCGGCGGTCTCACCTGGTTTAACCCATGTTTCTGTCATCAGAAGAAAATTCAAGGAATGTGAAGTAAAAGTCATTTAGAATAAAAGTGCATCCTGTTTCCAGGTGCATCCTGTTTCCACTGATCATCCTTGAGCTGTTTCTACAGCTTAATTGGAGTCCACCTGTGGTAAATTCAGCTGATTGGACATGATTTGGAAAGGCACACACCTGTCTATATAAGGTCCCACAGTCGATAGTGCATGTCAGAGCACAAACCAAGCATGAAGTCAAAGGAATTGCCTGTAGACCTCCGAGACAGAATTTTCTCGAGGCACAAATCTGAGGAAGGGTACAGAAAAGTTTCTGCTGCTTTGAAGTTCCCAATGAGCACAGTGGCCTCATCATCCGTAAATGAAGAAGTTCAGAACCACCAGGACTCTTCCTAGAGCTGGCCAGCCGTCTTAACCTTAACTGAAGCAATCGGGGGAGAAGGCCCTTATTCAGGGAGGTGAGCAAGAACCCGATGATCACTCTGTTAGAGCTCCTCTGTGGAGAGAGGAGAATCTTCCAGAAGGACAACCATCTCTGCAGCAATCCACTAATCAGGCCTCTATGGTAGAATGGCCAGACGGAAGCCATTCCTTAGTAAAAGGCACATGGCAGCCCACTTGGAGTTTGCCAAAAGGCACCTGAAGGACTCTCAGACTATCCATCCATCCACCGGTTCCGCCGGACCGGTGGCGCCACACGAGTAGGCTGCCCGTTGCAACAGCCTTTTTTTTTATCTTCCTTCTTCTTTCTACACCTTTCACTCTGTATATATATCACGGACGCACGGATCGCCCCGGGGGTCTCCCGGGTCGGCGGACGGAGCCACGGTTTGCAGCGGGAGACGCTGCAGCGGGGAGGAGCTAGTGCTAGCCAGCACTTGGCCGCCGCCCGGTGCTAATGGGAAACTCGACATACCGGGAGCTGTAGCGAAAACGACGCGGGTGCCGGGCTGGAGTTTAGGCGGTGTGCAAGAAATATAAGACAGAATAATAAAGAGCGATGGCAAGAACCAAGCAGACCGCCCGTAAAATCTACTGGAGGAAGAAGCCCCCCAGGAGACAGCTAGCCACCAGGGCTGCTCGGAGAGGCGCTCCAGCCACTGGCAGAGTGAAGAGGCCTCGCCGTCACAGGCCCGTGGCTCTGAGAGATCCGTCGCTACCAGAAATCCACGGAGCTGCTCATCCGTAAGCTGCCCGTCCAGCGCCTGGTGAGGGAGATCGCTCAGGACTTCAAGACCGTCCTGCATTTCCTGAGCTTCGCCGTCATGGCTCTGCAGGAGACCAGCGAGGCCCACCTGGTGGTCTCTTCTTCGCTAAGGGGGTCACCATCATGCCCAAAGACTTCCAGCTGGCCCGCCGCATCCTTGGAGAGAGAGCTTAGACTTTCTGCTGCACATTCACCAACCAACCATAATGCTCTGCACTGTGTGTCTCTATATATACATTTATAGTAATATGGACATATGTTTACTAGATGTTGTTTTTTCTTGCCTTCTGATTGTTGCTCTGAGTGTTGCTATCCCTGTGCTGTTGCAATCCTGGAATTTCCCCATTGTGGGACTAATAAAGGCTTATCTTATCTTATCTTATCATCTTCCGCTTAATCCCTTTTGGGTCACGGGGGGTGGGGTGGGGCTGGAGCCTATCCCAGCATCTTTAGAAAAGAGGCAGGGTACACCATGGACAGATCGCCAGTCCATCACAGGGCCAACACAGAGAGACAGACAACCATTCACTCTCACATCCATACCTAAGGACAATTTAGAATCCCCAGTTGATGCTAATTAACATGAGAAACAAAATTCTCTGGTCTGATGAGACAAAGATTGAACTCTTTGGCATAAATGCCAGGCATCATGTTTGGAGGAAACCAGGCATCACTCATAATCACGCCAATGATGGTTGCAGCATTAAGCTGTGGGGATGTTTTTCAGTGGCAGGAACTGGGAGACTAGTCAGGATAGAGGGAAAGATGAATGCAGCAATGTACAGACACATCCTGGATGAAAACCTACTCCAGAGCACTCTTGACCTCAGACTGGGGCAATGGTTTCAGCAGGACAACAACCCTAAGCACACAGCTAAGATATTAAAGGAGTGGCTTCAGGACAACTCTGTGAATGTCCTTGAGTGGCCCAGTCAGAGCCCAGACTTGAATCCAATTGAACATCTTTGGAGAGATCTGAAAATGGCTGTACACCGACGCTTCCCATCCAACCTGATGGAGCTTGAGAGGTGCTCCAAAGAGGAATGGGCGAAACTGCCCAAAGATAGGTGTGCCAAGCTTGTGGCATCATATTCCAAAAGACTTGAGGCTGTAATTGCTGCCAAAGGTGCATCAACAAAGTATTGAGCAAAGGCTGTGAATACTTATGTACACGTGATTTCTTAGTTTTTTACTTTTAATAAATTTGAAAAAAATCTAAAAAAAACTTTTCATGTTGTCATTATGGGGTATTGTATGTAGAATTTTGTGGAAAAAATGAATTTAATCCCTTTTGGAATGAGGCTGTAACATAAAATGTGGAAAAAGTGAAGCGCTGTGAATACTTTGCGGATGCACTGTATCGATGGCCGAAACACAAAACCTCCTATCTGAAAAATGCACTTTTTGAGAAAATGTAAAGAAAACCTTTTTGTTTTCTTGCAGAATACAATGCTATTTTTTTTCCATCAGAATAATTTTCTGTCACAATAAAGGGCAGGACTGTCTTGCAAATAGATATGAGCAGCCTTTCTTGTTCTCATCGTCCAAAGTGAAATCCACAAATCAGAAAATCCTGCAGGTAGGTTTTGCATTTCAGTCATTGAAATGCCGAATTATCCTTTAGAGCTACGTAATCAGAGCAACATTTTAGTATAATTTTTTTAAGCTTTAGATCTTCAGTATTCTCTTTTTCTGGTCAAATTTGTCACTTTTCACTTCCTTGTTTTGTTTGTGGAGCGCTCTGGTGACTGCCAGGTCGTGATGCTGCGTATTATCCAATCAGTATGGAGTCAGTCCAAAGCCCTGCCCACACTTCTAGAAGCCAGGGCATGAAGAAAGGAGTGGCGGCTAAACTTTTGATAAAAATTACATATTTTCACTGAGCAACTCTATACTTAGGGATGCACACCCTTGTAACCTCAGCAAAGCACTTATAAAACTTGAGGTCAGTCTGACGAATGGTTTGAGAGGTATCTGAGGAACACACACACTCACAGACACACACACACACACACACACACAGAGATATGCTGCATTGATAGATTTCTGATGGAGCCATTGACCTGAGATTTTCACCAGATATCAGTAACAACCCAAATGAGATGAGATAAGCCTTTATTAGTCCCACAATGGGGAATCCATACATACAAAGAAATCTAGCAACTGTGTTCACAAAACAAGTTATATTTAGTAAAGTGGAATGACACAGGGAATAAGTATTGAACACATGAAGAAAGAGGTGTAAAAAGCCATAGAAAACCAAGAAACCAGCTGAAATCCATCAGAATTTAGGAAGCCATCCCATCCCCTATCAGTGCAAATTAATTTCAGCTGGTTAAGTCCTGACTGATGGCCTTTAAAAAGGTCTGTGAATATCAGACCACAAAGAACTCATGATGGATAGAAGCAAGAACTCTCTCTAGACCAGGCCTATTCACTTAGCAGCCCATGGGCCACATGTGGCCCAGAAGCAACCTCTGAGTGGCCTGTGGGCCCAAGCCACGCCAAGGAAATATATTTAAGAAAAAAATATGATGGAATGACAGTCCACAAGCGCGCACACGAACAAAGTGTGTGACCGCCATCCAAATGGAGCTCAGAAGCTCCCTGCCCGTGTGACAGTTCCAGTCAATGGGAACAATAAGAGTCACTGAGCAAACAGGTGTGTTTAGACTTCATATGCAGGGAAAGAAGCAAGAATGACTGAATTGCTGAGGACTTACTTTACCAGCCATTACAATAATTTATGTTCATCATTACTGTATGTACCTGGCAAGTTAAAATGACTGAAATTCATGAAGTTAGTGACTTTAATCTGTTCACAGCCTTCAGACAAATTAAACATGAGAACATCTGGATTTCAAAATAAGGGAGGTTTTTCCTGCTGTCTGGTTGGTGAGATGATTTCTAAAGAACTATTGTGGAGAGTGCAAATAAAGGAACCAGACCTGCACGACAGACGAACTTCATTTCTCTCTCTCACTTCATTTATACACAGAAAGACTTTTCTCAATACACCAGGGTCTTTCCTTTTATATCACTCCATTCCTTCCCCCTGTTGCCTGAAATCTCGCATCACAGTACTTTCACACATTACAATACGTACTGTCCTCCATTAAATCCCCCACGCTCTGCCGGCAGAGGGAATATTCCCCTCCCTTCTGCTTCCAGTCTGAGATGAATATCCCAGCGTGGATTCCCTACACCACCCCCCCAGAGTCTCAGACTGAGCTTCAATCTTCATGTCTTTTTGGCTTCAGTCTCCTCCCATATCTGTTGTAACGAGGGTCCTTCGACTCCGCGGCGCTGCTGTGCCGGTGGGGGGCTCTTGGGGGTGTGTCTGTCTGCGGGTGGGCAATGGCGAGGGGAGGAACATTCTACCTGCCCGTGTGGCTGCTCTGAATTTTCTACCTGGGGAGTTCTCAGTGGGGGTCTTCCACGCCGAGGGGCCCAAGCCAACATCACTTGCTCGTCCGCCACCACAAAGGCGGGCTTAAGTCTGTCTATACATATTTTTTCCCGACGACCCCCCAAATCTAACAAAAAATGTTTGTCCCCTGGTTCCAGCACTCTGAACGGGCCATCGTAGGGTGGGTGCAATGCGGGGTGGTGGTGGTGGTGGTGTCCGCACTATGATGACAGGACTCGCTGCTAACCTCAAGGACATCAACGACACCAGGAAGACTGCCATCATCAATAATGAGCTGAAGAGACTGGGAGTGGATATCGCCACTCTCCAGGAAACACGGTTGGCTGACGCAGGCACACTGAGAGAGAAGGACTACACGTTCTACTGGCAGGGAAAGGGCAGTGATGAACACAGGGGACACGGAGTGGGCTTTGCAGTGAAGAACACCTTGCTGAAGATGGTGGAACCGGGCAGCAATGGCTCTGCATGACTCCTCACCCTCCGCCTCAACACCATTCAAGGCCCAGTCACCCTCGTCAGTGTGTATGCCCCAACACTGACAGCCACACCAGAGGCAAGACAAGTTCTATGAGAATCTCGCAACAACTGTCAGGATCATCCCCAACTCCGAACAACTCATTCTCCTTGGAGACTTCAATGCCAGAGTGGGTGCTGACCACGACTCCTGGCCCTCCTGTCTTGGACCGTTTGGCGTGGGCAGAATGAACGACAATGGACAGTGGCTGCTCGAGTTCTGCGCATATCACGATCTGTGCATCACAAACTCGTTCTTCAAGACCAAGCCCCAACACAAGGTTTCCTGGCAACATCCGTGCTCAAAGCACTGGCACCAACTGGACTTGATCCTGACCAGGCGCACCTCACTGAAGAACGTGCTAATCACCAGTTCGTTCCAGAGTGCAGATTGCGACACAGACCATTCATTGGTGTGTTGCAAGGTCAAGCTGCAGCTGAAGAAATGCCATCGTGCTAGACAGCCTAGAAAGGCATGGATTGACACCAGCAAGATGGCCCAGCCAGAACTTGTTGAGCAGTTTGCCTCCACCTTTGAGAAGGAACTTGGTGTACCACAAGAAGGAGAATCTGCAAAGCAGAAGTGGGAAGAGCTGCGAAACACCATCCACCGCACAGCCTTGGCTACCTTTGGGAGGAAGACCTCGAAGTCACAGGACTGGTTTGATGCCAATTTGACCGAGATGACCCCCGTCATTGAAGCCAAGCGCTCAGCACTTGCTGAGTACAAGAAGTACCCAAACGAGAAGAATCTCCAGATTCTCAGGGCTGCGAGAAGCAAAGTTCAGCAGACTGCTCGGCGCTGTGCCAACGAGTACTGGACTCAGCTCAGCCAAGACATTCAAACCGCTGCCATAACTGGGAACATCCGTGGTATGTACGATGGCATCAAGAAAGCACTTGGTCCGGCTCAGAGCAAGACGGCCCCCCTCAAATCCTCCACTGGGGAGATGATCACAGAAAAGAACAAGCAGATGGAGAGATGGGTGGAACACTACTCCGACCTCTACTCCAGACAAAACACCGTGACACCGTCAGCCCTTGATGCCATCGATTGCCTGCCATCCATGGATGAACTTGACGCCGAGCCAACTATCTACGAACTCAGCAAGGCCATTGATAGCTTGGCCGCTGGCAAGGCACCCGGCAACGACGGCATACCCCCCGACCTGATCAAGCACTGCAAGACCGCCCTACTACTGCCATTGCATGACGTCCTCTGCCAGTGCTGGAAAGAAGGTGCCGTACCACAGGACATGAGGAACACCAAGATCATCTGACCCTCTACAAAAACAAAGGGGAGAGAAGGGACTGCAACAACTACAGGGGCATCTCCCTCCTCAGCGTTGTTGGCAAAGTCTATGCACGAGTTGTTCTCATTCGTCTACAGAAGCTTGCCGAACGTGTCTACCCCGAGTCTGTGTGGCTTCCGCGCTGAGCGATTGACGGTAGACATGATATTCTCCATCCGCCAACTCCAGGAGAAATGCAGAGAACAGAACATGCCCCTGTACGTCGCCTTCATCGACCTCACCAAAGCGTTCGATCTGGTCAGCAGAGAGGGCCTTTTCAAGATCCTGCCAAAGATAGGATGCCCACCAAAGTTGCAAAGCCTCATCGAATCGTTTCACACCAACATGCAGGGGATAGTGCAGCACGACGGCAACGTCTCAGAGCCATTCAACATACTCAGCGGAGTGAAACAGGGCTGTGTACTTGCGCCAACCCTCTTTGGGATTTTCTTTGCTATGCTCCTGAGGCATGCCTTCAGCACAGCAACAGAGGGAATCTACCTGCACACAAGATTCAATTCAACTTTATTTATATAGCGCCATTTCACAACAACAGTCATCTCATAGCACTATCAACTGTAGGGGGAACCCCCACAGTTGCAGAAAAACCCCAGCAATCAGGCGATCCCCTGTGAGCAAGCACTTGGCGACGGTGGAGAGGAAAAACTCCCTTTTAACAGGAAGAAACCTCCAGCAGAACCAGGCTCAGGGAGGGGCAGTCATCTGCTGCGATTGGCTGGGGGGTGAGGGGATAGAGAAGAAAAGAACAGACATGTAGAGAGCAAACAGCACGATGGGGACAGCAAAACAGCAAGATCTGACGGCAGGCTTTTCAACCTTGCCCACCTGAAAGCCAGAACCAAAGTATGCGAGGCTCTAATCAGAGACATGCTGTTCGCAGACGACGCTGCAGTCGCAACCCACACACAGCAGGAGCTTCAGACCCTGATGGACCGCTTCTCCCAGGCATGCAAGGACTTCAGGCTTACCATCAGCCTGAAGAAGACTAACGTCTTGGTGCAAGGCACAGAAGCACCACCAACCATCACCATCGACGACTACGAGCTGGAGGTCGTGAATCAGTTCACGTACCTGAGGTCCACGATCAGCAACAACCTCTCCTTTGATACAGAGATCGACAAGAGGATTGGAAAATCAGCCTTCACACTCACTCGCCTCACCACACAAGTGTGGGAGAATCCCAAACTCTCTGTCAAGATGAAGATGGCAGTGTACAACGCCTGCATCATCAGCACACTGCTCTATGGGAGTGAGACGTGGACAACATATGCCCGGCAGGAAAAGAGACTGAACTCCTTCCACTTGCGCTGCATTCGCCACATCCTGGACATATCCTGGCAGGACAAAGTGCCCAACACAGAAGTTCTGTCCTGCGCCGGCCTTCCCACCATGTTCACTCTACTGACAGCACAGACTCCGCTGGCTAGGCCACGTTCACCGTATGGAGGATGGCAGAATCCCCAAAGACGTCCTCTACGGAGAACTGGCGACTGGCAGGAGAGACGTTGGCCTCCCACAGCTGTGCTTTAGGGATGTCTGCAAGAGAGACATGAAGGCCCTGGAGATCAACACAGAGCGCTGGGAGGACCTTGCAACGGACCGCTCCAAATGGAGAGGCACCCTGACCAGACAGCTCAAGGCGGGTGAAGAGACTGACTGCTGCAGCAGATGAAAAAAGGACCCGCAGGAAGAACCGCCACAGACCCAGCAGCACGGAGACCACCCACAAGTGCGACCTGTGTGACAGGGACTGCCATTCGCGCATCGGCCTGTTCAGCCACAGGCGGTGCTGTTCCAGCAGAGTAGACGTTTAGGATTCTCTTCCATGGTCATCATAGACCGACGGAGGCCAACGACGACATATTTTCTCCCGACGACCCCCTAAATCTAACAAAAAAATGTTTGTCCCCTGGTTCCAGCACTCTGAACGGGCCATTGTAGGGTGGGCGCAATGGGGGTGGGTGGGCATCGTGCCTGACAAACATGAACGCCGCGTTCTTCAAAGTTTTTGGCACAAAAGCGCGTGGAAAACAGTGGTGGGCCGGGCCCGGTAGCGTGCCTGTATCTGCGCTATGCTGCGAACGCTGAGACAGATAGTTGTCTGGCGTAGGATTATCTGGTAAAAATTCCCCGGGGAGCCGCAGTGGCTGAGAAAAAACAAGCTCAGCCAGGGAAGCCTCCAAATCCTCTTTTGGTGTGGAACGCAACCCGAACAGAACCCACGGCAACCGGTCCACCCAATTTGCATCCGTAAGCGAAGCCCTGTGAGCGCTGCTTTCAGCGACCCATGGAAACGCTTGCATAACCCATTGGCCTGTGGGTTGTACGCGGTTGTGCGATGAATTGCTACACCCAGGCTATGGGCCATCGTGGACCAGAGGTTGGAAACAAACTTCGGGCCCCTATCGGACGTGATGTCCAACGGGATACCAAAACGTGCCACCCATGTTGTCAAAAAAGCGTGCGCCATGTCCGCGGACGTGGTTGCCGCTAGCAGGACTGCTTCTGGCCAGCGTGTGGTGCAGTCCACCACTGTCAGAAGGTGCGTGAACCCCTGCGATGGCGGGAGGGGGCCCACGAGGTCCACGTGAACATGGTCAAACCTCTTAGCCGGTATACGAAAAGGCTCCAAAGGGGCCTTCGTGTGTCTGTGTACTTTGGCTCGTTGGCACGCTACGCAGGCTGCAGCCCACTCTTTCACTTGTTTGCGCAGGCCTGGCCATACGAATTTTGCTCCCACCATTTTGACTGACGCGCGCACTCCTGGATGCACCAGAGCGTGAACTGACTCAAACACTCGGCGGCGCCAAGCAACTGGGACCACTGGATGCGGGTGTCCTGTGGAGACGTCACAGATTGGGGGGGCTGCTGTCTTGCAGTACTCTGCTCTCCAGCCTTAACCCTGTTGGTCCAGACTGGAGCGCGCACACGTCCGCATCGCCAATCTGCTCTGCGGCCATGGCTGTATAATCTATCCCTATGCAGACTGGGGCCACTACTGCACGCGAGAGGCAGTCCGCCACCACATTCAATTTACCGGCCACATGCTGAATGTCGGTCGTAAACTCTGAGATCGCGGCCAGCTGTCTCTGCTGCCGGCCCGACCATGGTTCTGAAACCTTGGCCATCGCGTACGTTAGCGGATTGTGGTCCACGAACGCAGTGAAGCTGCACCCTTCCAGCCAGAACTGGAAGTGGCGTATGGCCAGGTGGAGAGCCAGCAACTCTCTGTCGAACGCGCTGTATTTACGCTCACTGTCGCGCAAAGCCCTGCTGAAAAAAGCAAGCGGCTGCCAAGAACCGGCGACGCGTTGCTCCACGATGGCCCCTATGGCCACATCTGAGGCGTCGGTAGTGAGCGCTATCCGGGCCGCCGGGTCTGAGGGCGCCAGCAGTGCAGCGTTTGCCAGGGCTGTTTTAACCTCAGAGAATGCCTGCTCCCGCTCCGGAGTCCATTTGACTCTGTCCGTCGGCTTCCATTTCTTGAGCGCGGCGTACAATGACTGCATGAGCTGAGCTGCTCGGGGGAGGAACCGGTTATAAAAGTTAACCATCCCCAAAAACTGTTGCAGTGCCCTGACTGTCTGAGGCCGGGGAAAATTCGCCACGGCGTGCACCTTGTCCGGCAAGGGTATTGCTCCCTCCAGTGAGATGTGGTGCCCCAAAAAGTCAATCCCCGTCACGCCGAACTGGCATTTCGCCGGGTTGATTATTAACCCATGCTCTTCCAACCTCCGGAAAACCGTCCTACGGGGGGTTATGTGTTCATCCTCGAACGCGCTGGCCACCAGGATGTCATCCAGATAGATGAACACAAATGGCAGATCGCGCAACACCGCATCCATCATGCATTGGAATGTCTGTGCCACGCCTTTTAATCCGAAGGGCATGCGTAAAAACTCAAACAAGCCAAACTGAGTTATTACTGCTGTTTTGGGTATGTCCTCCACGCGCACCGGGGCCTGGTGGTAACCGCGGACCAGGTCTATTCTAGAAAAAATGCGTGCCCCAGTGAGGTGAACGGAAAAATCCTGAATATGGGGAATCGGGTAGCGGTCATGCGCTGTGGTGTTATTCAATCTGCGGAAATCTCCGCACGGTCGCCACGATCCCTCGGCCTTAGGGACTGTGTAGTGGGGATGCCCATGGGCTGTTTGAGCGCCTGATGATGCCCAACCTTTCCAGGTTTTTTTTTTTTTTTTTTTTTTGGCAAAAAAAAGCGCACGAGGTTGGCAAACTCCTCGTGCGCTATGGCCAGTTTAGCTGCATCCAGGTGCCGAGGTCATGCGAAAACGGGCGGCCCAGTGGTGGTGATAAAGTGTTCCACCCTGTGTTTAGTGATGGCCGCCGAAAGCGTCGGGACCGTGAGTGCTGGGAACTGAATGAGCAGTGTGGGGAACTTACCGCCTGGAGCTGTGCTGGTGGCTAGTGTTGTTGGCCTGGCCCCTCGAGCTGTACAGGGGAGAGAATCAAGACATTGCATTAACCAGGCGTCTGTTAGTAACATCGACTAGCAACCTGTGTGCACACAGAAAATCAGCTCCCAAGATCTGGAAACTGCATGCCGCTATGACGAATGTCCATTCGTACATGCGGCCATGTAGGGATACGGTCAGTGTCCTCTCACCAAAAGTCCTAATGTCCGAGCCGTTTGCGGCTATTAGTTCGGGGCTGCTAGCTCCTGCTAGCCGGTCGGCGTAGAATGGCAGGATGAGGCTCTTTTGGGAGCCAGTGTCTACGAGGAACCGTCTCCCTGAGCGCGAGTCCGTCACGTAGAGCAGCTTGTTTTCTTCACCAGCGGTCGCAGCTGCTACTGACTGCCGGCCTTGGCATTTCCCGAATGCTTGAATTGGCACGGTGGCACACATTGGCGTGCGTTCTCTCCAAAACAGCGGTGGTAGGAGCAGAGCGTGTCTCTCTGGTGCTTCCTGGCCCTCGCTGCCGCTACCGTCGCCGGCTCATCACCTCCGCTGGTCGTCTCGCTGGGTTCCGACACTGCCGCATTCACTGTGAGGGCTCTGGTGGTGAGGATGATCTGATCTGCCTCCTGGGCTAGCGCACGGTAGTCGCGTGTGGCCACCAACGGCGAGTTGGCAAGGACCGCTCTTGCCTCTGTTGGGAGGTTCCGGAGGAAAAGGTGGGCAAACAGAAAATGCCTGTCGTCCGTGCCCATCCACGCCAACATCTTCTCCATCAGTTCGACCGCCGACCCATCTCCTAACTCGGCGCGCCTCAGGAGCCCCTCTGCTTTCTCGCAGTCCGAGAGTGTGTAGCGCCGGGTCAAGTCAGTCAAGATCCTCCTCCCCCGAGCTCCAACTCGGCCCGTTCCTCCTGCTGGTCCTGCCTGCTGAGTCCTTTCGAGGTGGCGTCATTCTGTCAAGTTGGGTAGCACAGGGCTCAATCGCAGGCAGGAATGCAGTGCAAAATGATGATTTGTTAACAAAACTCAAACAAACAAACAAATGGCAGCGCGTGGGCTGAAAACCAAACACAGAACAGGAGCACCCCGAACAGAACCGACAGAAACGGGAATGACGCCACACCTGACACAGACTGGCAGAGATATATATAGACAGGGAGTAATCACAGCTACAAGGAACAGGTGGGCACAATCAGGGGCAAATAGAGACACAGAGAATGACTACAGATACGGAAAAACATGACGGACTGAGACATGAGGCATGAACACAGAAGCAGGGGAGACTAGACCATGACAATAATGTTAATAATAATAATAATCATGATAACTAAAAGTACGTGGCTGCAAGAAAAACACAGAGAAACATAATAACAAAGGGCAAGGACATGAGAAAGCATGAGCATAGCCATGCCCAAACCTTTACAGTTATGCCTGATGTAAAATTAACACAGCATTTCATAAAAAGAACATCATACCAACAGTCAAACATGGTGGTGGTAGTGTGATGGTCTGGGACTGCTTTGCTGTTTCAGGACCTGGACGACTTGCCGTACTTGATGGAACCCTGAATTCTGCTCTCTACCAGACAATCCTGAAGGAGAATTTCTGACCATCAATTTCTGACCTCAAGCTCAAGCCCTCCAATATGCCTGAATTAAAACAATTCTGTAAAGAAGAGCGGACCAAAATTCTTCAATAGTGATGTAAAAGACTCATTACAAGTTATTGCAAATGTGTGATTGCAGTTGTTGCTGCAGAGGATGGCACAACCAGTTATTGGGTTTAGGGGGGAAATTAGTTTTTCACATCGGGCCAGGTGGGTTTGGATAGCTTTTTTTCCTTAAAAAATGAAATCATCATTTAAAAACTTTTGTATTAACTTGGGTTATTGCTCTCTTATATAAAAAATTGTTTGATCTGAACCCTTTGTGTGACAAATATGCAAAAATATAAAAAAAATCAGGAAGGTGGCAAATACTTTTTCATAGTACTGTATATATGTACATGGATAATTTTACTTTGTATCCTTCATTTATTCTAAAAATATTCGTCTTAGACAACTTAAGTGTAAACAAATGTACCTCTGTTTTTGTCAAAACTGTCCTTTAAATATACCTTTTGAATTTTCATTAGGAGACAAAATGTCATCTCTGGGCTGAAATTTCATCTGTGTGCACTGACTTTGATATTACATTTAAAATTCTTATTGATTTGTGTTTAATGATTCTATTAATGAGTAATGAATGAATGGACACAAATTTATTTCATTTGCAGTAAATTTCCTTGAGGCACATCTATGCACCTTTGGGAATTTCCAGCATGCATGTTGTGTGCTGTCAATTGTGCCACTCATCTATCAGCTGTCACTTAGCATCCTTCACATCGCTGAATTCAAACACTGAGGAAGAAGCAGTGGAATCTTCAGCTGAGGGGAAGCAGCTTTTCAAACATTTTATCAGACTGATATTCAAATGTTTCTTATTCCACAGCTCTTCGGGGAAATCCTGGCAGTCGGCACTAACTAACCACATCAAGGATTAATGTAGCTACACTGCTAGCACACACACCCACACATGCACACCTTCATATATGCCCAGACACACATATTACCTGGGGGGTCTGAGCTCCCCCTCTCTAGGCCTTCACCTCACATGCTCATCTCAATTAATCACCCAACAAAACAGATGTCAAGAACAAAGGAACCATCTCCAGCCCTGTGGGGGTAAAGGAGGGATGGAGGATAGGAAAGGAGAAGCGGGAAGGGGGGGTGGCTGGAGAAACAGGAAGGAGGAGAAGGCAGTCTGGGTGCATCTGGTGTCTGAGGCGATTAGTTTGAGGAAGGTGAGTGGAGGTCATAGGTGCAGTAAGAGTGGGATGTGTGTTCATGCGCTTCAAGCCCAATGATACTGTTACTGTACAACACAAGAAACTGTAAAAGAGTAGGGGGAAAAAAGGAAGAAGTCACGACGCAAGAGAGAGAGAGCAAGAGAACAACAAAGCCCTGGAGATGAAAGACAGTCGACAAAACAATGGATACAAAATAATGCTCGGCGGTGTGCAGAAATAGAGCAAAGATTGAAAACCTGCCAAGATAAAGACAAACCCCCGCTTTTGAACTGTCACTTCACCACGATACTGTCAGAAAACAAATGGCAATCTTGACAGGTTTCAGCTGCTTTGAAAGAGACCGAATCATATTTTATTCACAAACGCATATTTAATGGATTTTTACAGCAGAGATCGTAACCTGTTGTTAAGGACTGAGTTCTTGAGTCTTGTGCTGAATTATTGCCATTTACATTTTGTACAGATGGAGAGGTGGGGAATGGGAGAAAGAGGGGGTTGGAAGCTAAAGACATAGGAAGGAGGGAGGTGGAAAAAGGAGAGAAATGCCATGAGAGACAGAAACCATACAGTATTTTTGCAATGTTTGAACATTACAATGAATAGCCACCACTCTGGTGCCATTATCTGCTTCTTTTTCCTCCATCCTCCCATCCTTCTACAGCAGCAGCGACAGTCCTCCCCATCTCTGTCTGACTGTGGAGTGTGGACAGTGAGGCTCACAGCTCGCATCAATAACAGGAAGATAACAGCCCAGTCTTCAGTCTTCAAGCACAGCCTTAAATCACATCAGCCCTAGGGGGAAGCAAATGAAGAGAGAGGAGGAGGGGGAGGAGAAGGGGTGAAGCTTATAGCACTTACGAGGCACACAATAATAACTACAGTGCTGTGTTGGTAAAATAAATGCAAAATTACAAGAACACATTAACACGTTTTTTGCAGCATATCCACAAGGCTTGGTGTTTTAAGTGAGAGTTCCCACACTGAACAACACGCCATCAGAGGAGAGAAAGGAAGGCATTATGAGTGAGAAGACACGTGTGTGTGTGTGTGTTTGTATGTGTGTTTGCATATGTGTCACTGCATGTTTTCAGAACCATTTTTTTCTGCCTGTTTGTGTGACAACAGCATATTACCAAGCTGCCGTACACAACAGGAAAAAGCTCTTAATGATACGCCCCATCTCTCCAAGATACTTGATCCGAAGCTCAGTGGAAAACAAAATCCGCGGGTGTAGGTTCTGGACTGACCAATGACGTGCACATTCATTTGTAAAAGGACGACTGTGGTTTGTTAAAGTGGTATTTTATATATACACAGTGGTGTGAAAAAGTGTTTGCCCCCTTCCTGATTTCTCATTTTTTCATATGTTTGTCACACTTAAATGTTTCAGGTTATCAAACAAATTTAAATATTAGACAAAGATAACACAAGCAAACACAAGATGCAGTTTTTAAATGAAGGTGTTCATTATTAAGGGGAAAAAAATTCAAACCTATATGGCCCTGTGTGAAAAAGTGATTGCCCCTAAACCTAATAACTGGTTGGGCCACCCTTAGCAACAACTGCAATCAAGCGTTTGCAATAACTGGCAATGAGTCTTTTACAGCTTTGTGGAGGAATTTTGGCCCACTCATCTTTGCAGAATTGTTGTAATTCAGCTACATTGGAGGGTTTTCGAGCATGAACCACCTTTTTAAGGTCATGCCACAGCATCTCAGTTGGATTCAGGTCAGGACTTTGATTAGGCCACTTCAAAGTCTTAATTTTGTTTTTCTTAAGTCATTCAGAGGTGGATTTGCCTGTGTGTTTTGGATCATTGTCCTGCTACAGAACCCAAGTGTGCTTCAGCTTGCGGTCACAAACAGATGGCCGGACATTCTCCTTCAGGATTTTTTGGTAGACAGTAGACTTCATGGTTCCATTTACCACAGCAAGTCTTCCAGGTCCTGAAGCAGCAAAACATCCCCAGACCATTACACTACCACCACCATATTTTACTGATGGTATGATGTTCCTTTTCTGAAATGCTGTTACTTTTATGGCAGATGAAATGGGACACACACCTTCCAAAAAGTTCAACTTTTGTGTTGTCAGTCCATAGAGTATTTTCCGAAAAATCTTGGGGATCATAAAGATGTTTTCTGGCAAAACTGAGACAAGCCTTTGTTCTTTTTGCTCAGCAGTGGTTTTTGTTTTGGAACTCTGCCATGCAGGCCATTTTTGCCCAGTCTCTTTCTTATGGTGGAGTCATGAACACTGACCTTAATTGAGGCAAGTGAGGCCTGCAGTTCTTTAGATGTTGTTGTGGGATCTTTTGTGACCTCTTGGATGAGTCGTCGCTGCGCTCTTGGGGTAATTTTGGTTGGTCAGCCGGCCACTCCTGGTAGCTTTTGAGGATCTTCTGGTCTACTTTACTTTGTCAGGCAGGTCCTATTTAAGTGATTTCTTGATTGAGAACGGGTGTGGCAGTAATCAGGCCTGGGTGTGGCTAGAGAAATTGAACTCAGTTTTCCAAAGATGTGATAAACCACAGTTAATTTATGTTTTAACGGGGGGGGGGGCACTTTTTCACACAGGGCCATGTAGGTTTGGATTTTTTTTTACCCTTACTAATAAACACCTTCATTTAAAAACTGCATTTTGTGTTTGCTTGTGTTATCTTTTGTTACGTGTGGCCCTCGCGAGCCACACAATGAGAGCCGAGGGCGAGCCAGTGAGTTTGCGATGTTTTATTGTAACAGGGAACAGGGGATAAGGACCACGGCCTCGTGGGGCCAAAAAGCACGAATACTCATACAGTGGTACACTTACAAATAATGTAAGAATGACGAGCAGAGGACTGGCGCCGGGCGTAGGGGTTCCAGCCTTCGATGTGCTAAGTCACAGCCCCGAATGATCAGAGCTGCTCCTTTTTATGCTCATTAGCAGCGCCTCAGCTGATGAGGGTTAACTGGGCTCCAGCCGTCCCGTAACTGACAGCTGGGAGCCCGCTGAGACGCTGTCACAGAACAGGGCTGAGGGAATATGGTCTGAGCGCTGGATGACACGGCGTCTCATCCCACGTGACACAGCCCCCCCCCCCCCGCCACGGTCGGACTACGAACGACCCGTAACATCCAAGACCCACCCCCCCACCTAGGGTGGGCGGATGGGGCGCGGGTCAGGAGGGAGAGAATCAGAGAAAGGGGAGGGGAAAAAAAAACCCCAACAATAAACCAATGCGGAGTACAAAGGGAAAAACCCAAACACAATACTCCATACAACATGAGAAAAAAAAACCCAGAGAAAGGAGGAAAAAAAAAACAAAAACAGACAATAAACCAATATAGAGTACAAGGGAAACCCCCAAACACAATACTCCATAAAATATAACATGAGAGAAAAAACCCCAGAGAAAGGAAAGAAAACAGACAATAAACCAATATAGAGTACAAGGGAAAAACCCAACACAATACTCCATAAAATATAACATGAGAGAAAACCCATTCAGGCAGAGGAAAATTGCGGAGATAACAGCCCAACACACAGGGAAGAAAAAAACCCCACAATACCCCATAAACCATGTACAGGTCAAACAACGAAAATCAACCCCGGGGCCCCCAAAATGAAAAGAGAACTCCCAAGGGCGAAAATTAACTATACAGCCATCAATTCAATTCAACTTTATTTATATAGCGCCATTTCACAACAACAGTCATCTCATAGCACTATCAACTGTAGGGGGAACCCCCACAGTTGCAGAAAGACCCGAGCAATCAGGCGATCCCATGTGAGCAAGCACTTGGCGACGGTGGAGAGGAAAAACTCCCTTTTAACAGGAAGAAACCTCCAGCAGAACCAGGCTCAGGGAGGGGCAGTCATCTGCTGCGACTGGCTGGGGGGTGAGGGGATAGAGAAGAAGAAAAGAACAGACATGTAGAGAGCAAATAGCACGATGGGGACTCAATCTATGGGAGAGAACAAACAAATGTTAATGACCAGCAAAAAAAATATTTCATTGAGAGTGAGAAAAGGAGTGAGGCCCAGTGCATTACTGGAGGTCCCCCGGCTGACTAAACTTATTAGCAGCATAACTAAGGGAGGGTTCAGAAACACATGATCCCTCCCTAATTGTAGGCTATATCAAAAAGGTAGGTTTTAGCCCTATTCTTAAAAACAGAGATCGAGTCTGACTCCCGAATCCAGATTGGCAGCTGATTCCACAGGAGAGGAGCTTGATAACTGAAGGCTCTGCCTCCCAATGTACTTTTGGAGATTCTAGGTATTACAAGTAATCCTGCATTTTGGGAGCGTAGTGCTCTGTTAGGATAATACGGTAGTATCAGATCTTTTAAATTAAAAGGAGCCTGATTGTTTAGAGCTTTGTAAGTAAGAAGAAGGATTTTAAACTTAATTCTAAACTCTATGGGAAGCCAATGAAGGGAGGCCAGAACCGGGGAGATATGATCTCTTTCTAGTACCTGTTAAAACTCTTGCTGCAGCATTTTGGATCAGCTGAAGACTTTTTAAAGATGTTTTAGGACAGCCTGATAATAAAGAATTACAATAATCTAATCTCGAGCTAACAAAAGCGTGGATCAGTTTCTCAGCATCACTCTGAGACAAGATGCTCCTAATCTTGGCAATATTATGCAAATGATAGAAGGCAGTCTTAGAAACAAATTTAATATGTGAATTGAAGGACAAATCCTGATCAAAAATAACTCCAAGGTTCCTCACAGAGCTATTAAGAGAGAGTAACCGCATCCAAACTGAAAGTTTGATTTGGAAAGGAATTTCTAAGGTTTTTTGGACCAACAAGAATGACTTCAGTCTTATCTGAATTTAATAGCAAGAAATTACAAGTCATCCAAGCTTTGATTTCCTTAAGACAGGCTTCTAACTTGGCTAATTGATTACTATCATCTGGCTTCATTGACAGGTATAATTGTGTGTCATCAGCATAACAATGAAAATGTATAGTGCTTTCTAATAATGTTGCCTAATGGAAGCATATATAAACTAAAAAGAGTAGGGCCTGGACTTCCGGTTATGGCTGCCACGTAAGACGGACGTGTCTCGCTCTGCTCTGCTCCTGGAGAAAAAAAATCGGCAAATAACTCTCTCATTTGGGACAGAACGTATCCCAGCGTTTGGGCGAGGATATGTCGGCGAAGCCTAAGGCTGGAAAACCAGGTAAAGGAAAAAGCGAGCCGCCGAAACAGTCCAAATTAACGGACTTTCAGGTCTGTGACGCAGCAAATAAAACTCCATATATGGCGGAGGAGGCTGGCAACGGTGCGATGTCTGCGGGGGGAGGCGCAGATGCGCTGATGGCTGCCATG
Source organism: Pholidichthys leucotaenia (assembly GCA_020510985.1). NCBI lineage: Eukaryota > Metazoa > Chordata > Actinopteri > Cichliformes > Pholidichthyidae > Pholidichthys > Pholidichthys leucotaenia. The sequence goes on from CM035840.1 coordinate 116,824,406, forward strand.
AGTTCAATGAGAGCGGACTTTTCCTCTAGATTTGATGGGATTATGACAGCGTTGGAAGGAATAAGAAAGGAATTGGGTGACTGTGTAGAACGAACGGCGCAGATGGAGCTCCGTCTCGCTAGTGCTGAAGATGACGTCACCCGTCTTCAATTAAAGGTGCGCACTTTGGAAAAAAAAAATAAATCTCTGGAAAATAATATTTTGGATTTGGAATCTCGGTCGAGACAGAATAACTTGAGGCTGGTGGGTCTTCCAGAGGAATCAGAAGGTCGGGACGTATGTTCCTTTCTGGAAAAGTGGATTCCGGAGGTGCTGGGCAGCGAGGAGTTGCAATCAGCAGTGGTTCTGGAAAATGCACATCGTATTGGCCCACGGAGAGAAGGGACCGCCGAGGACCTTAATTATGAAGTTTCTTAGCAACAGAGACAGGATGAAGATCTTCAACGCTGCACGAGCTAAAGGAGAGATTAAACACCAGGACCAGCAGGTGCGGTTCTACCCAGATTTGGCCACAGGAATCCAGCAATTGAGGAAGCAGTTTGATCCCATACATAAGGAGCTGCGCAACCTTGGGATTCGTCATGGTGTAATCTATCCTGCGAGACTGCTGACCACGTATGAGGGCAGAACCCACATCTTCAAGACCCCAGAGGAGGCGCAGGAGTTCATCAAGAAGATCAAAGAAGAAGAAGAGACTGGTGGGAGCTAAGCATGAACAAAATATAAGGTAGAATAATTAAGCATTTGCACAGGCATCTGACTGACTTGAAGTAAATAGTAAGTTTACAAAATATAGATTGTATTATATATTAAAAAAACAAAACAAAAACAAAACAAACAAAAAAACTATGATGTACAAAGTTGTTAAAAATTTTGGAGTTAAGTTGGAAAACTACAGAGGAGAGTTAATGTTACGTCATTAAAAGCAGTAGAGTTAGGGTGATTGGGAGGATGAAGAAGGAGTGGCTTAGGCTGTTCCCCGTGGGTGTGGAACGGTCGATGGCTATATCGGGAGACAGAATTTTTTTTTTTGATTTTGGGGGGTTTGCCACAAGTGTGGGAAGGGGAAATTTGTTTGTGTGTAGTTTGTAGGATGAATGTTCAACCACTCATGTTTTTGCTTCTCTGTATGAGCATGTTTACACTGCAAGGTAATCCCAAACTCTCTATTGATCATAAACCAAAGTGTTAATCTTAATTTAACTTCATGGAATTGCAGAGGTCTACAAAATTTAAAAAAACTTAAACAAGTTATGAATAAAATAAAAGACATGGGTTCAAAAATTGTGTTTTTACAAGAAACTCATCTAATAGAGGAGGATGTTAAAAGAATTAGGAGTAGATGGCAAGGAAGTGTATTCACCTCTTCATTTTCATCCCGAGCCAGGGGAGTTATGACTCTCATACATAAATCAGTTCCTTTTCAAGTGAAAAATGTAATTGGAGACAAATTTGGAAGATATGTAATCATTCAAGGTTCTTTGCTATTAGAAAATATAAATCTTGTGAACTTATATGGTCCCAATATAGATGATCAGAAGTTCTTTGCTAATTTATTTCTTATCTTATCATCACTTACAGGGCAACATATAATAGCAGGGGATTTTAATTGTACATTGAATCCAGGTATAGATAGATCAACAGGACTGGATTGTACGCACATTGGATGTAGGATGACTATTAATCATTTTATGAAAGAATTGAGATTGTTAGATATATGGAGAGAAATGAAACCACAAGTTAAAGCCTATTCTTGTTATTCCAGTACCTACAAGACATTCTCACGTATTGATTATTTTTTGATTTCCACAGAATTAAGGTCCAAGATTCAAAACTGCTTTTATGATAACATCGTGATCTCTGATCATGCACCCTGTTGTCTAATATATGTAGATAAAAAATTGACAAAGGAATCAGGTAGATGGCAATTTCAGCATTAATGGCTTCAGGATGAGGAATTTGTCAAGTATATAGAAAAACAGATAGACGAGTTCTTTGACATCAATACTACACAAACATCAGCATGTGTAAAGTGGGAGGCTTTCAAAGCTTTTATTAGGGGACATATTATTAGTTATACAGGATCAAAATCTAAGAAGACTCGAGAGGAGAGAGCTAAATTGGAACATAAAATAAAAAGTCTTCAGGAAAAAGTGTATGCAGGAAGTGACCCAAGGTTGGAGAATGAATTACTGATTTTGAGAGCTGAATATGACAAAAAATCAGCGAATAGAGCTGCCTCGAGTCTTCTAAGATTGAAACAATCTTTTTATGAACAAGGTGAAAAATCAGGAAAATTATTAGCATGGCAGATTAAACAATTAGAAATTAAAACACCAATTACCAGTATTATAAGTAACGGACAGGTAGTTATAGATCCTTTAGAAATTAATAGAGCCTTTAGAGATTACTATGAAAAATTATATGATACCAAAAATGAACCTGATTTAACAAAACTAAATGGGTTTTTGAACGAACTATCTATACCGTGTATTCCAAATGAAAACAGGGAGATATTGGAGTCTAAAATTAGTCAAGAAGAAGTTGGGCTAGCCATTGATAATATGAAATCAGGAAAAAGTGCAGGACCAGATGGTCTTCCAGTTGACCTTTATAAAAAATTTAAGAATAAATTAATAAAACCTTTTTTGGAAATGGTTTTAGAAGCATTTCAAAATAATAATTTACCATCATACATAAATAATGCCTTAATTATACTGCTGCCAAAACCAGGTAAGCCCTCTAATAAATGTGAAAATATGAGACCAATAAGCCTATTAAACGCCGACCTTAAGATAATCTGTAAAATTTTAGCAAGACGAATACAAGAAATTTTACCAAATATTATTAATCGAGATCAGAATGGCTTTATAAAGGGTAGACAAGGCTTCCATAATGTAAGAAGACTATTTAATATTATTTATTTTAATAAAGAAGCACCGGATACAGCTCTCCTATCACTGGACGCCGAAAAGGCCTTTGATAGTTGAATGGCCCTTTCTTTTTGAAGTCCTACAAAGGTTTGGACTTGGAAATAATTTCATAAAATGGGTTCAAATAATATACAATAATGCTACAGCAGAAATCCTAACAAATAACAATATTTCAAAACCAATAAAAATCAATAGAGGATGTCGACAAGGCTGTCCACTTTCACCTTTACTGTTTACTATGGCAATTGAACCTTTAGCGATAGCGATACGTTTACATTCACAAATATATGGAATTAAAGTTGGACCAACAGAACATAAAATCTCCCTGTACGCCGATGACATAATTTTGTTTATGTCGAATCTAAAAAAATCAATTCCAACCTTGTTGAATTTAATAAAGAATTTTGGGGAAATATCAGGATATAAAATAAATAAAACTAAATCTTCAATATTAATGCTAAATGAGACCCAGAGAAATTACCCAGCCCCTGAGGTAAATCAATTCAATGTTGTAAATCAGTTTAAATATTTAGGAATCCAAATTGTGCCTAAGCTAGAATCAGTCGCCAGTGTCAACTATGAAGCCTTAATGTCAGATATCAATGAGTTAACTCAGAGATGGATGTCACTACCAATGTCGATGATCGGGAGAATCAATATACTTAAAAGTAATATTTTACCTAAAATACTTTATTTATTTCAATACATTCCCTTATCACCACCTTTAGATCTATTCTCAAGAATAAAAAAAAAGTTAGTGGAATTTATATGGAACAACAGGAGGGCTAGATTACGTTTGTCTTTATTATATTTACCATTTGATCGTGGAGGTCTGAAATGTCCAAATTTTATGTTGTATTATTGGTCGGCACAACTGAGGTCTATGACATATTATTTTTCATCAAATGACCTCCCTCACTGGACTGAAATGGAATCATACAATTTACCTTTACCTCTTCCCATATTCATATACTCAGATTCGGCAAAAAAATTACAAAAACAAGTTAAAAATCCATTTGTAAAGCATATGATCAAAATATGGTGTGAAGCTAAAAACTATTTAAAAGAACCACAGTTATTGTCACAATTTAGTCCAATATGGGGTAATCAATATTTTAAACCAGGGAGAGCGGACGCTGTATTTAAAGTATGGAATTTAAAAGGGATACAAAAGATTCAGGATTTATATTTGCCATGTGCAGATAACATAATGTCTTTTGAAGAGCTGAGGATCAAATTTAATCTCAATAGAACACATTTTTTTAAATATCTTCAACTTAGAAACTTTATTCGATCAAATCAAAATAAAGCTCTCACTCGACCTATTTATTCATCCTTGGAAAAAATGATGATGAAAGATAGTAAAAGAAAGGGTATTATTTCAGAGTTTTATAACTCATTGACACTATCTGCAAGTGAAAATTCACTGAAAAGATTAAACTACTGGAAAGAAGATCTGCAAACTGAAATTTCAGAGGAACAATGGGAATTGGCTTGTACAGAAGCTCAAACCAAATCAATAAATGCACGTCTTAAATTGATACATTTCAAATGGTTAATGCGGATGTATGTTACACCGGAGGAGTTAAATAGATATAACAAAAATATACCAGATACATGCACAAAATGCATGGAAAGTAAAGGAACCCTATTTCATTGTTTATGGGAATGTAGATTAATAAGAATGTTTTGGGAAGAGGTGAGGGTAACAATTGAAAAAATAATCTCAAAACAAATCATATTGAATCCTAAACTGTTTTTGTTGGGTCTGTACCCAGAAAAGCATAATTTTAATAAAAGTGAAAGAACATTCATAGACCTCAGTTTGCTTAATGCCAAAAAATGTATTGCACTATTATGGAAAAAGACTCATAGACCAGATGTGACTCAGTGGTTAAGACAGATGTTAACAAACCTTCCATTAGAAAGAATAACATATATACTGAAATCAAAGGAAATTGTGTTTGAGAATATATGGAGACCTTTTATTGATTATGTAAAAAATTTAAACATAACTCTTGAAGAAGAAGGTGAATGATGTGTGTGGACCTTGTAAATTCCAAACTGGTGAACATAATATGTATACTTATGTATTGGACTGTCTAGACTAAACAGAGGAGCATTGTTGAAGACTTGATTTTGCTGGTGGTTGTTGGTGTTTTTAGTGCATTTTTTTTTTTTGTAGTACTTTAGTGTTAGTGTTTGATTGTTTGTATCATGTTTGTTAAAAAAAAAAAAAAAGGTTCAATAAAGATATTGTGGAAAAAAAAAAAAGAGTAGGGCCTAGCACAGATCCCTGTGGAACTCCATGACTGAGCTTTGAGTTGAAAGAAAACTCATTATTTACATGAACAAACTGGAACCTATCAGATAAATAAGATCTAAACTACTGCAACGAAGTTCCATTAAGTCCAACATAGTGTTCTAATCTATCAAGTAGAATATTATGATCGATAGTATCAAAAGCTGCACTAAGGTCTAAAAGGACAAGTACAGCAGAAACTAGTCCATTATCAGATGCAATGAGGAGGTCGTTAGTGACCTTCGCTAAGGCTGTTTCAGTACTATGATAAATTCTAAACCCAGACTGAAACTCTTCAAGTTAGCCATTTCCCTGTAGGTGGTCAAATAATTGCGTAGCAACAACTCTTTCTAAGATTTTTGAAATGAAAGGGAGATTAGAGATTGGTCTATAGTTAACTAAAGCTCCTGGATCTAGTGTTGGCTTTTTGAGTAAAGGTTTAATTACAGCCGTTTTAAAAGCCTGCGGTACATGGCCTAAAGTTAATGAAGAATTGATTATATGAAGAATAAGGCTACCAATAAGTGGGAAGACTTCTTTAAATAACCTGATAGGAATAAGGTCTAAAAGACAAGTTGAAGGTTTGGATGAGGAAACTATTTTGTCTAACTCACAAAGGTCGATTGGAGTAAACTCATCAAGACAGACATCAATAGAAGGAGTTGTAGTAGTTACAGTATTTAAGTTAACTGTGGGAAGAATCTGATTGATTTTATCTCTGATGGATGAAATTTTATTATTGAAAAAGTTCATAAAGTCCTGACTAGTAAGCTCTAAGGGAATGCTAGCATTGACAGAGTCCTGACTCTTTGTCAACCTGGCTACAGTACTGAAAAGAAACCTGGGAGTATTCTTGTCCTCTTCTATTAATGCAGAGTAATAACTCGTTCTAGCTTTTCTAAGAGATTTTTTATAAATTAAAAGATGATTTCTCCAAGCTAAATAGATCCCTCACACAGGAGGGGAAACCAAAAAAAAAAAAATCACGCTAAACGCGGAACAATAATGACAGCTTAGCTGTACCCACCCAAACATAAGCACAGCAACAGACATTCAGTTCGGGGGGTCTCCCCGCACCCAGCGTCCCTACCGCTAACAGGGGTGAAGGGAAAAGTTCCGGCGGCCTACCCGAACCCCAGGCCAGAAAACACAGTTCCTCGGGAGGCCGAACCAGGTCGTCGAACAGAAAGTCTAGCGGGTCGGGCGGCCGCACAAGCGAGCCGAAAGGGCACGGCAGACCCTCCGACAGCCGACCCGCATCGCTCAACCACCAGGCCCGTAGGGGAGAGGGAAAGGTCCACAAGGGCCCTAGTGGAAGAGGCTTGGGAGAGAGCTGATGACGAGGTGGTCCAACGTCAGATGGCAGGAGATCAGCAGCTCCCTCACCGGAGCTGGACACCGCTGGTGCAGAACCCACGTCGGACCCCGATTGGGTCTCGGGTGAACCCACGTTGGACCCCGATTGGGCCGGTGCCGCACCAGAACCGACCTCCGATGTTGAACCCGGACCCTCTGGCACCACGAGTGATGGCAGCTCCTCGCCGGCGATCCTGGGAGAAGGCTCAGGAGAGAAAACAGAACCGGGATCAGGATCACCGGCAGCGCCAGAACCCGGCGAGATAAGCTCGGACGCAGCGGACGGCTGCACCCGGCTCATCTCCCCTAGAGACAGGCTAAAGTGCTCTAAAGTAAGGAGAAGAAAGATAAGATGGAGCACTTGCCTGATCTCGGGTTCTGATGCCGTCCAGGACTGCGAAGATCCGGGATCCGGCATCAGGAGGTCGTCGTCAGGCTCCCACTCAACTGTGTCGGGCTCCGCAGCTGGCATGATGGACAACGCAGCTTGTGAGTCCTCCGGCACCGGTGCCCACGCCGACAGCCCACACGGCGTGGTGGCAGGAGAACCTCGTCCCGCTGGACCGGACCGCTCCTCCGTGGAGACCCGGGGATGCTTGGTCGTCGGCGCAGACTCCACGTAGCAATCCGTCCTCCTCCTCCGTCCACGGCATAGCTGCGGAACCGGAACCAGGCTGTCCAGAACCGCAGGCCCCCTCCTCATCCCACGACGTTGGCCTGGCGCTGGGGACCGCTCAGCGGAGGGAGACACAGAGGGTGCAGGATTAATGACTAAAGCTACAGCAGGTGGTGGGAGTTCGGGGAGCTGCGAACCCCGAACTCCACCTCCAGGAGTTTGACAGGGCAAATCACAGGGTGAATGTGAAAAAACTGGGACTTGCCTGTCTCCTGGAGGCTGGATGGTGCCTGCTGTAGTGGACGTTGCTCCTCCCTTTCCCCACCGGGCGGTAACGGAGGACCCCCTGAGAGGACGTCGGGGAGCCACTCGTGTAGATTCCAGGAGGGAGCTCGCCAGGTCAGGACTCTGGATGCACACAGCAGCCGGGGAGCACGTCGAGGAGGAGGGGGTGACAGCTGAGATGAGCCGGGCCCGAAGTGCTGGCGTGACAGCGGAGGGAGGAGGCTCAGGAAACGAGGCTGCGGGATCTCCTCTCAGACGAGGCGCAGGAGTGACAGCTGCGTGGGAGGATGAGACCTTGCGGCGACCCGGAACTGGATCCGGACGGGGTACATGCTTACTAACTGAGGACGGATGCACAGCGGAGCGAGCAGCAGCCACTCGGTGCCGGACCTTAATGGCTGTCAGCTGCAGATCCTCCGGGGGAATCCCGAGTGACGTCGTGCTGGTTGGGGAAAACCCCCTGGATGGTGCGAACTCCCAGGCCGGAGTGGAGGCAGGAACGGGATCCCGAAGTGAAGGGTGACGTCTCTTCCTCTTCGGCTTCCTGCCGGGATTTCCCTCCAACCCATGGAGTATTTCCCGCTGTGCGGCTATGTCTAATCTCCTCACACTCACCTCAGGATGACAGGCGAAGCGGGGAAGATAATCGAGCACCTCCTCAGCCTGGTCTAAGTACCGGTGCACGTCGCTACTGAAGTTAAGGAGGGAAGCGGTGTTGAGGATGTCATCCACGCACTCAAGGGTGTCTGCGAGGACATCACTCGAACCCTGAGTGCGGGACCTCCATGACGGCATGCTTCCGCGACGGTACCTAGACAAGTAAGGGCAACAGTCCAACGCAGCAAACTCACGGCCGCCGGCAACTCGTCTGGCTGTGACTTACTGTTACGTGTGGCCCTCGCGAGCCACACAATGAGAGCTGAGGGCGAGCCAGTGAGTTTGCGATGTTTTATTGTAACAGGGAACAGGGGATAAGGAACATGGCCTCGTGGGGCCAAAAAGCACGAATACTCATACAGTGGTACACTTACAAATAATGTAGAACGACGAGCAGAGGACTGGCACCGGGCGTAGGGGTTCCAGCCTTCGATGTGCTAAGTCACAGCCCCGAATGATCGGAGCTGCTCCTTTTTATGCTCATTAGCAGCACCTCAGCTGATGAGGGTTAATTGGGCTCCAGCCGTCCCGTAACTGACAGCTGGGAGGCCGCTGAGATGCTGTCACAGAAAGAACAGGGCTGAGGGAATATAGTCTGAGCGCTGGATGACACGGCGTCTCATCCCACGTGACATCTTTGTCTAATATTTAAATTTGTTTGATGATCTAAAACATAAGTGTGACAAACATACAAATCAGGAAGGGGGAAAACACTTTTTCACATCACTGTATAAGTTTTTCCCTTCCACAGCATGTGGGACACCATGTGGAGTATGGGGCGGCGCCCATCTCCGTTTCACTAACCGTAGGCCACACAGCTATTGTGAGTAGTGAAAGCTACAGTGGTGGGGTCAGTCCTCTGGTAGCTCTGTGTGTTAACTTTCCTTTCCCTGTTCTATTATGCTGAGCACCAAGCTAGAAGGCAGAAAGTACCATTTTTGTATGGTCTTTGGTATGACCCAGCTGGAATTTGAACCACAACTGGAAGGTTGTGGGGTGGATGCTCTACCAACTAGGCCACCACTCCAGTGTGCGCGCGCGTGTGTGTGTGTGTGTGTGTGTGTGTGTGTGTTAATTTATCCGCTTAATGGCCAATGGCATAACGCTTCACAGCTCCAGTTTTGGGTGAAGAGGACCAGACTTCTGGGTGAAACAATTTCTCCTCAGCAAAGAATAACTTTATAATTCAGAATCCAGCCGTTGACACTACTTACTCCCCCCTCTGTATCAATGGTGAGCACTGATCATCTTTGGTACACATACTTGGCAGCTGGTTCCAATGGAAGACTACTGACTCAACAGCTGAGCTAATGGTTCTGATGTCCGTAAGCACTGAGCTTGTAAACAGTGTCTATTCCTGTCTATAGATCTTTGGGTTTGGTTTACAGTAATAAAACAAAACTTATAGGAATCTTCAAAAATAGTTTGACTATGAACAAATATAAAAAATGTAACATTTTCTGAAAAGGATATATTGTATATGCATGGAAAACTCAAAAATTCTGGGTACAAAAGTACAAAAATAAAAAGTATGTAATTTTTACATACTTTAGGTAAATGTTTCAGCTAAGTAATATTGAGGTAAATCAAGGAGGTTCAAACTGGATTGATTTATCTGACCTAAACCATAGTTCCATAGATGTCTGGGTTATAGGGTGTTTGAGGGCTTTGTTCTGGAAAACTGAGCGAACATGGAATGCCATCATTGTTCTTTGAATGCCAATGAAGAGTAAATTTATGATCACTGAGAAAGGGACAAGAGGAGGTGAAACCCAGCTCTTTGCTAAAGTGTTAGCTGGGAAGCTAATGTTTCTAACTACTTTTGAGAGTAACATAGACACCGGCTGTGTTTGGGCATAGTCACCCTTTAACACGAAGAGCAAAAAGTTCAAGACCTTGTTGAGTTTGGCCGACGCTTCGGAACAAACATTCAAAACCAACACAGTATCTTGCAAAGTTTTGGTAATGGTTTTTGGTTCAACTACCTGGCGTTTCAGTGTAGCGGTGTTGACCAAGTTAACAGTGAACGTGCCAAGGCTAACAAGACGCCCTAACACTGAGGCTGTTATCGAAAATCCACCTAATGATTGTCGACTTCTTGTCCTGGCTCCGCCCAGTTCTGACTGGGTGACAGAAGGTGTGATTGCTAGGTAGACGGCTAAACTGAAAAACAGGAGGGCCATCATGCTGGCAAACAAATAGAAATGAATGATTTTAATCTCAACCTTCCTGTTGTTTTTTTTTTTTATCTTTAGACACTTGAGTGCCAGATGAAAATTATTCTCAGAGATGGAACTGTTTCTTTTAGAGATTGAACTCTACTGGGGATTTTGATGTTGTTAGCTCAAGCTAATGGTATTGGATGTTTTGTGTGTACTATCTGAGAATAGTAAGTTGCTTGAAATTGATTAGAATTTTACAGAGCCCTTTAAGATTAGCGTAAGGGATAATGTGGTTTTAATTTACCTTTTTTCTTTTGGAAGTTTTGATGCCATTAACTGATTGGTTTGGAGAAATGCAACTGAGTGTACCTTAGGCTAATAGTTAGCTAACAGTTTTTATCAGACGCAGGCCTGATTTTAATCATATTTATGGACTTACTGTGACAGTGTTGTCCCCAACAAGTCCCATGATTTTGTAAAGTTTAGTTTGATTGTGATGAGCCCATTTGAAAATGGGGTCCTGGATTTGGTACATAAGTGGCCAAAGTTTGTTGCTGACAATGTATGGATCTGTCCACCTGGGCAGGAATTTAGGAGTGATTTCCTTGCCTGTAGATTGATGTGTTGTATTTGCAGTACAAATACGTAGTGGAAGACCTTGACCCCCCACTTGAGGTTTGCCATGGGAGGCTTTTTGGTCGTTGTATGCTTTGCGTCGTTTGGCGTATTGGTCCAAGTGTTTTTGAAATGTGGCTTAGGAGAATTGTATGCCATTTTGATGCCTCTGTGTTCTGCAGCTGAAAGATCATGGGTGCTGGCAGTCATCACTCCTCTCTGGTTTCGATGAATTACGAGCGGTGGCCATGATTGTCTGTCGGTAGCATGAATACAAGTGACGGCACTTGCAGAGAAAGCCGCATTGCAGGAAGTGTATTCAATTTCGGTATGTCAGAGATTTGACACGGGGAGCACGTGAATAGTTGGGTCTGACTGGTGTTTGACTGTTGTATGGACCATGGGGTCACAGATTTGAGTAGGTACGCGTCTAGCATTCAAAAAAGTTAGGGCTGTAGGGAGCTTGAAATGAAGAAGCGATATGATTTTATAAACCAAAGTTTAATATCAGCTTCACCTCCCTAACATGTCTCATCTAGATGCAGAAGCAGAATAAGAGGTCGAGCACAGTCAGACCTTCATACTTATACCCACACTCAACAAAAGATATTGCATATCAAAGCCGACATCCCGCATTAACATAATCCCCCCTCCATTGTCCTCCGTCTCCTCCACCTGACTCTGGGTGGTCAGGGAGATCGATCCGGTCTCCACCGCTGCGACTCTGTCTGCTCTTTGATCCTCGCCGGCGGTTGAGATCTCTTGTCCTGTTCTGAGGCGTGAGGTCATTCCACATATGTAATCACTAAACATTCTAATATGTCTATACATATGTAGGTATGGAATATATGATTAATATAAGCCACAGCCCTCCCCAAACGACTAAGAAAAGGACAATCACATTAAGTTTACTGTTTAAGATAATCTCTGACATATTATACTGTTAAACCTCTTGACAGGGAAAACAAGGAAAAATCTTTCCAGCAGTCATGCTCCTGTAGAGAATTCAGTGGTAACCACAACAGTATAGTAATATCACAAATCAGCCTTAAAACTGTCACGGCACAATCTGATAACATAGTTAACAACTCTTGGTCAATTTGCATCAGTCCCTGTGCCGTCTGGGTTTTAATCTTCTCCCGAATCTGCTGTAGGTCCGCTTTGGCGTCCTGGTGGGACCCTCCTGTAAGGAATCTGCAGCTTGGGGAGGAGAGTGGTTATTTGTTTCCTGCAGGGGGGCTGAGTTTTTTTTCTTGGGGGGTCTACCCCGCCGAGGTGCTCTCGCCACCCGTGCAGGTTCGTCTCTCAACAAGAAGGCAGGTTTAAGACTGTCAATGCTGACTGTTTCTTTTCTGTCCCCTAAATCAAGCACAAAATGCTTATCACCAGGTTCCAGCACTCTGAATGGTCCGTCGTATGGTGGACAGAGGGTTGATTTTAAAGATTCGTGTCTAACAAAAACGAACTCGGCGTTTTTTAAAGCTTGGGGGGCAAAAACCCGTGGAAAAGAGTGATGTGCCGGTCCGGGGAGAGTGTCCGGTCCGGTGCTACCTAAAGGTCTCAGGACTGGAAGATGCCCAGGCTCTGGATTCTCTGGTAAAAACTCACCTGGGAGTCTGAGAGGTTGTGCAAAAACTAATTCTGCTGGGGAGGCGTCTAGATCCTCTTTAGGCGCAGAACGCAACCCCAATAAAACCCAGGGAAGTTTATTCACCCAATCTGTATCCGTTAGTGAGGCCCTGAGGGCGGCCTTTAAAGATCTGTGAAAACGCTCGCATAACCCATTAGCCTGAGGGTGATATGCGGTGGTGTGGTGAATTGTCGCCCCTAAGCTGCTGGCCATGGCTGACCAAAGCTCTGAGACAAATTGAGGCCCCCTATCGGACGTGATGTCCGATGGGACGCCAAAACGTGCCACCCAGTTTGTTAAAAAAACGCGAGCGACTTCCGCAGCTGTGGTTGACGCCAAAGGGACCGCCTCAGGCCAGCGCGTAGTACGGTCTATCATTGTTAACAGGTGTGTGAAACCCTGAGACGAAGGTAGTGGTCCCACGAGGTCGACATGAACGTGGTCAAACCTTCTGGCTGGGATTCGAAAAGGCTCTAGAGGAGCTTTTGTGTGTTTGTGTATTTTGGTGCGCTGACAAGACATGCAAGTTTTTGCCTATTCCTTTACATTTTTGCGCAGACCCGGCCAAACAAACTTTTCCGCGACCATTTTAACCGAGGTGCACACCCCTGGGTGCACGAGGGAGTGAACCGAGTCGAAAATGCGGCGGTGCCATGCAGCTGGGACTACCGGGTGAGGTCGGCCGGTTGAAACGTTGCAGATTAGGGGGGGTACACCGTCATGTAAACCCCTTTCCTCCAGTCTTAACCCTTTTGGTCCAGACAGGAGCGCGCGCACGTCCGCGTCACTGCTTTGTTCCTCTGCCATGGCTGCGTAATCTATCCCTACGTGAATTGGGGCTGCGTACACGTCCGCGTTGGCGAAGAGTTCTGTGGCTGAGGTAGTATAATCTGTCTCCTCGTGCTCTGGCGATGTCACAGCGCGAGAGAAGCAGTCTGCTACCACGTTAAGTTTGCCTGCCACATGTCGAATGTCTGTGGTGAACTCTGAAATTGCAGCTAGCTGTCTTTGTTGCCTGCCTGACCATGGTTCTGAAATTTTAGCCATCGCAAAAGTGAGCGGTTTGTGGTCTACAAAAGCCGTGAAAGGCTGCCCTTCTAACCAGAACTGGAAGTGGCGGATGGATAAATGAAGCGCTAGCAGCTCCCTGTCAAAAGTGCTGTATTTACGCTCGGTTTGGTTTAAAGATTTGCTAAAAAATGCTAAAGGTTGCCAGGTTCCGCCAACATGTTGTTCCACGACTGCCCCTATGGCCAGGTCTGAAGCGTCTGTGGTTAACACTATGCGGGCCGAGGGATCGGGGTGAACCAACAATGTGGCATTCGCTAGAGCACTTTTTACTTCCGCGACGGCGCGTTCGCGCTCCGGGGTCCATTCGACCGCGTTGGAAGGCTTTTGTTTTCTGAGCGCGGCATACAGGGGCTGCATGAGTTGAGCTGCGCGGGGGAGGAAACGGTTGTAAAAATTCACCATTCCCAAAAATTCTTGCAGCGATTTGACCGTTTGTGGTCGTGGAAAATTTTTTACCGCGCGGACTTTGCCTGGCAATGGGACTGCCCCCTTCGGTGAAACTCTGTGTCCCAAAAAATCAATTTGACACGCTGAATTTGCATTTGGCTGGGTTGATTATTAGCCCATGCTCTTCTAGTCTCTGAAAAACTGTAGTGAGGTGTTCGTGTTCTTCCTCTGACGGGCTGGCTACCAGCATATCATCGAGGTAGACGAACACGAAGGGGAGGTCGCGTAATACCGCGTCCATCATACGCTGAAAGGTTTGAGCAGCACCTTTGAGGCCGAACGGCGTCCGCAAAAATTCAAAGAGACCGAAAGGGGTTATTACAGCCGTTTTAGGAATGTCTTCCACTCGAACGGGGACTTGGTGATAGCCGCGGACCAGGTCTATTTTAGAAAAAATGCGCACACCCACCAGATGTAGTGAAAAATCTTGGATGTGAGGAATTGGGTAGCGGTCATGCGCTGTTGCATTGTTTAATCTGCGGTAATCGCCGCAAGGTCTCCAAGAACCGTCGGTTTTCGGGACCATATGGAGTGGTGATGCCCAGGGGCTTTTCGAGCGTCTAATAATGCCTAATTTTTCCAGGGTGGTAAACTCGTCCCGTGCTATGGCGAGCTTGGTCGCGTCTAAGCGCCGAGCTTTGGCAAACACGGGTGGGCCTGCTGTGGGGATGAAGTGTTCAACCCCGTGTTTCGCTACTGTTGCCGAAAATTTGGGAACTGTGAGTGCTGGAAATTGGGTGAGGAGTTGGTCAAACTTATCTCCTGCTGTTGTGACGCTGGCCTGCACGGGTGGTGGAGAAACTCGAGCTGAGCAGGGGATAGAAGAAAATGACTAGATCGACTAACAACCCATGTGCACACAAAAAATCAGCGCCCAACAAGTTAAAACTCACCGCCGCTACAATAAATGTCCATCTATAGTTGCGGCCGTGGATGCAAAGAGGCAGGTTCCTTTCACCGAAAGTGTTGATGATCGAGCCGTTGGCTGCCATCGCTCCATTTCCCTGGGGACCCATGGCCCGGTCTGCGTGGGAAGGGGTGATAAAGCTCAGCTGAGCTCCGGTGTCAATAAGGAACTGTCTCCCAGTGTGTCTGTCAGTCACATAAAGCAGCTTATTCGTCTCGCCGAGAGCCGTAGCTGCCAACGTTTTCCGGGCTTTGGCGTTTCCCAAGTTTTTGAAATTGCAGGGGGGCACGCATTTGTACGCCCTCTCGGCGAAACGCTGATGAAAATAGCAGAGGTCGTTCTGCCTGCTGCGCCTTGGTCGTGTCGCTGCCATGGTGGGCGGGCTCTGCTCCGTTGTCTGCGGTTCTCCGCTGCTCTGGGCTTCCGTGCTGAGATCTGCAGATGCTGCTGTGGCCATCTGTTCGCCGCAGGCGTTGCTGAGGCGCTGCGCTTCTCGGGCCAGCGCGCGGAAGTCCTGCTGGGTGTTGCATTGCATGTTGACCAGCGTCTCTCTCGTGTGTGGCGGCAGAGTGCTGAGGAAGATATATTGGAAAAGGAAGTTGTCGTTGTCCTCTTCCTTAAGCTGCAGCATGTCCTCCATGAGGGCCTTGGGTCTGCATCCTCTGTGGCCGTAGATCGCCAGAATCCTCTCTGCTCTCTCCTCGGCTGAAGGGACGAAGTTCTCAATAATGGTCGCCTTTAGTTCTCTGTATTTGTCGTGGGCGGGCGGTTATCGAATTATGCTCCGCGCGCATCTTGACGTGGCGGCGTCGAGTTTGGCGACGATGTAGTAAAATTTTGTCTCGTCCGCCGTTATGCCCACCAGTGCAAACTGAGCCTCAGCTTGCTGGAACCACGAGCTCGGGTCGTTTTGCCAGAATTCTGGCAGCTTGACGGTGACGGCGCTTGTGTGGGCCGTCCCTGATGTGTCCGCCGGGTGAGAGCGCCTTTCTTCTGCTCTCACGGCGGAGCTGGGGATGGCGCTCGGTTGAGCCCTGTCTGTAGATTCTGCCGTGGGGGAACGTCTTCCATCCGTTCCCCTGTCTGCATGGGTGCCGGCGCTTGCCTGGGTCGCCTCCGATGAGTTAATCGCGGGAGAACGTCTCTGTTCCATCCTCACGTCTGGTCACCAGTGTAGGGAGCTTGAAATGAAGAAGCGATATGATTTTATAAACCAAAGTTTAATATCAGCTTCACCTCCTTAACATGTCTCATCTCGGTGCAGAAGCAGAATAAGAGGTCGAGCACAGTCAGACCTTCATACTTATACCCACACTCAACAAAAGACATTGCATATCAAAGCCGACATCCCGCATTAACATAATCCCCCCTCCATTGTCCTCCATCTCCTCCACCTGACCCTGGGTGGTCAGGGAGATCGATCCGGTCTCCACCGCTGCGACTCCGTCTGCTCTTTGATCCTCGCTGGCGGTTGAGACCTCTTGTCCTGTTCTGAGGCGTGAGGTCATTCCACATATGTAATCACTAAACATTCTAATATGTCTATACATATGTAGGTATGGAATATATGATTAATATAAGCCACAAGGGCCACCAATGCAGACCCCTTAGGTTGCGAAGGGTCTGGGGAGCTGGTTGATTTGGCTCTTGTGACGGCGCAAGCCAAAGGGGTGGGTGGGAGGGTGAGGTTCAGAAGGTGACACCAACAATGGGTCAAAGGTACAAAGGGGGCCATGTGGAGCTTTTTGCTCAACCAGTGAGTTCCCAAGGTCATTCAATTCCTTGTCTTGACCTTGTGTTTGAAGGCGACCTTTGACTTCTTGAGGACGATGTTCACCTTGGTTTTTGTGGTCGCTTTTGATAGGTTTCAATTGTTCCAATAGCGCTAGTTGGGTTAGACTCGGGGTGTCCGAAGTGTCAAGAACAAAGCACTTTGATTCTGTTGTCTTTGGTAGGTCAATTGGGTGAGGGTGTTGAGTTTGAAACCCATAGTTTGAGATTCTTTAAGTCTATCAGTGGCTCAAAGTGATTTAGTAGGTCTTTGACAATGAGCAATGAAATGGAGTCAAGTTTGGACACATAGACCACATGAGTCAAGGTCATGGGACCAATGGAGACTTTGATTTGTGCCACGCCTGACAGAGTCGTGTTAGTGAGCGTGTATGGTTGAATGGCTAACAAACAAGGTCCCAGTTTTAAATCTTTGAGTGCAGTTAGCAGCTACATGTAGTTGGTCAAAAAGATTGTGTGACATAGGAATGATGTCAGCAATGGTGTCTAAAAGAGCATCATGAAACACCACATCTACAAAAGTCAGTGGAAGGTAGAATTTTTGTGCCACCCCCCTCTCAGTTAAATTGCACAGAAATTGTGGAAGTGGCGGTTCGACATGGATTTGCGAGATGTCATTTTTAGAGGAGTGGTCTTTGGCTTGTGGCTGGACTGCCAGAACCGCGCTGGACTGCGTTGGTGTCAAATGCATGCGTAAAACACAGCGCATGTGGGAAGGAAGCGGAAACCTAATGCAGGAAAATGCTGTGTATGTGAATTTATTTAGCTTAACAGATGGCAAGTGGATAATTGGCTCCAATGAGCACACAGAGAAAAACACAGGATAAACTCAATTGTACTCTGTGGTTCATTGGGTAACACAGCAGGATAGATGAGCCCCATGCACTCCCAGGTGGGACTGGGCAGCGGAGAGAAAGGGCTAGCCCCACACGCCCCTCCAGGTGGAAATGGGCAGCAGAGAGAAAGGGCTGGAAATAATAAGGAAAAGAGCCCCCGGCGGAACGGTAGGCAACATACTTACAATTGGAGGACTCGACAAAGTAGGCAACTCTGGAGTGGAGATGACATCCAATAAACCAGCGAGTGACAGGAGAACTGACAGAGACTTAAATACTGATAAACATAATGAGGAAAATGAACACAGGTGTGGGTGAGTGTGTGTGTGTGTGTGGGAATGAATGAGTGTGTGCGTGCGAGTGAGTGTGTGGGCAGACAAGGAAATAGACAACAGCTGTCAACACTGACAGGAGGAGGAGGCGTGGCTGTCAGAGAGTGGGGCCACCCAGTGGTGCCCAGAGTGCTGCCTCACAACAAATAAGGCACACAACAGACACAAAAATAAGACGAGAAAAGCAGCCATGTCATGAAATAGGGTTTGGAAAAAATCCAAAACCCCGCTCATGACAGAGCCCCCCCACCTCCCCCCCCATCCCCCAGGAGGAACTACACAGCTACCCAGGGTGGGTGGTAGGGGAAACAGGCCAGGAGAAACAAAAAACAATGCAATTGAAGAATAACACACAGAAACACCAAGTCCCCCTCACCCCTCACGTTCAGAAGTAAAAGGCTCGGGAGGCCGCCCAAAGTCCCAGACCCCATAGTCAGAACAATGAGGCCAATCAGGTGGCCTACCAGCATCCCAGACCAGCCGAACAGTCAGGATGATCGAGTCGGGTGGCCTGCCAGGGAAATTTGGCCACTGAACTCAATGACACAGTACATCATGCAGCTGGCCTGGGTTCTTCAGCCACTAGCTCGGGAGAGGCGGACCGGGCGGTGGCTCCCCCACTGGGAGACCCACCACTGAAGAGGGGAGCTGAGGAGAGGGAGCCCGGATGTTAGACAGTGACGGGGAGGAAACCATTAAGTCCACAGTGGCTAGGATCTGAAGAAAAGCTGCACCCATGATGGTCCAGGTCTGGGACAAGGTAGCACCGACGGCGATCTCTATGAGGAGAGCTGGACCCTGGGTGGCCTTCGGTGGCAATCCTGGACCCTCGGAGATGTCTAGCGGAGAGGGCGGAGGGACGACGCCTTCGATGGTCTCAGGCAGGGGAATGGTTGCACCCGTGGGAGTCCTGGCTTGGGACAGGGCCGCACCCGTGGCGGACCCCAGCTGGGTCAGCGTTGCACCCTCGGTGGACCCCAACTGGGCCATGGTTGCACCCACAGTGGAACCCGGCTGGGCCCCTGCTGCACCTGCGGTGGACCCCGACCAGGCCATGGTTGCACCCACAATGGAACCTGGCTGGGCCACTGCTGACCCCAACGCTGCCTTAACCGTGGGCCAGCTGACCTGTGTGAGCACTCAAGCCAGGAGGCGATCAATCATGGGCACCCTAGACTGGAGCTGAGCACCTATGACGACCTCCTCCGTGGGGGAGGCAGGACCCCCGGTGACCTGCAGTGGTGAGCCTGGATCCTCGGACTCGTCTGGCGGTGAAGGACTCTTTCCGGCAACCCTTGAAGAGGACTTGGACAGAGAGCAAGATGGGTCAGGGTCGCCGGCAGCGGAGGAGCCCGGCGTGGTGAGCTCAGGTGTAGCATGTGGCTGCAGCTGGCTCTTCTCACCTAGAGCTAGGCAAAAATGCTGTAATATAGAAAAGAGAGAGACAAAAGAGAGCACTTGTCTTAGCTCAAGCTCCACCACCATCCAGGACTCCGACGAGCCGGGCGATGTGCTCATGGGCTTGGCTTCCTGGAGGTTCAGCTCGGGTGCTGATTCTGCTACGGCAGCATCTGCAGCAGGCGTGATGGTCACTGTAGTCTTATCAGCCCCAGTCGGCGTGCTCCACGCAGAAGGCTCCTCTGGCGTGACGGCTGGGGTCTGGCTTACCATTGGTTCAGGGGGAGGATCCTCCCGGACCTCTGGCTCCTCCTGGTCCTGGCGGTTCAGCTCTGGCACCGGCATACACTCGGAGAAAACAGAAGAGAGCATAGAGATGGCTGGTGAGCAGTTCATAGCTGTAGCAGGTGGAGAGATCTCTGGGGACTGCATACCCAGAGATTCTCTATCAGGGATCAGGGAAGACGTTTAAAGTTTTAGAAACAAAGAGGGGAAAAAACTTGCCTGTTCTCCTCACTTGTGATGTTTCCTGCTGCAGCTGGAGAGGCAAAATCCTTCGCTGTGGCTGTAGTGGGTCTAGGCTCCTCCACTGGCTGCAGACAAGCCTCTCAGATTGGTGCTGAAGAGGAAGATGTGACTGCCGATCTGTCCTCCTCCAAGTGGTGATCTATTTCTGCCAGCAATGCCAGTCTGTGCTTCTCCCAGTTTCCCGCAGAAGGAGCGGGCACGAGCTCTGAAGACAAGGGCGGAGCTGGAGCGGGAGGGCTACGGGAGGAGGAAGGCTTCCTCCGTCGCGAGCGCTTCTTCTGTAACGCAGACAGCTTCTGCGTTGGAGAGTCCCTCCCAAGCTCCACGTAAGGCAGGGAGAAGATGGTGTGGACAATGTTGGCCGACTCCGGGAAAAAACAGAGGTCGGGACACTCTTCCAGCACCTCCGCTGCGGTGTCCCAAGCAACCTGAACATCACCGGGAGTACACGGCCCCAGCATCCATGAAAAGGCGTACTCCAGGAGCTCCAGTCCGCGCAACTCCTTGTCACTCCAAAAGTCCATGATGCTCAGCAAACAGGTAGGAAGAAAAACACAGAAAGGAGAGAAATGACACACACACTTCTGTGGGTTTTCTTAATATGGCCGGTTCATTCTGTCAAATGCGTGCATAAAACGCAGCGCATGTGGGAAGGAAGCAAAAACCCAATGTAGGAAAATGCTGTGTATGTGAATTTATTTAGCCTAACAGATGGCAAGTGGATAATTGGCTCCAATGAGCACACAGAGAAACACAGGATAAACTCAACTGTACTCTCCGGTTCATTGGGTAACAGAGGAGGATAGATGAACCCCACGCGCTCCCAGGCGGGACTGGGCAGCGGAGAGAAAGGGCTAGCCCCACGCGCTTCCCAGGAGGAACTGGGCAGCAGAGAGAAAGGGCTGGATATAATAAGGAAAAGGGCCCCGGTGGAATGGTAGGTAACGTACTTACAATTAGAGGACTCGACAGAGTAGGCAACTCTGGAACAGGGATTACATCCAATGAACCGGCGAGTAACAGGATAACTGACAGAGACTTAAATACTGACAAACATAATGAGGCAAATGAGCACAGGTGTGGGTGAGTGCGTGTGTGTGTAGGAATGAATGAGTGTGGGCGTACAAGTGAGTGTGTGAGCAGACAAGGAAATAATTGACAACAGCTGTCAACACTGACAGGAGGAGGAGGCGTGACTGTCAGCTGTCACAGAGCGGGGCCACCCAGCGGTGCCCAGAGCGCTGCCTGACAACAAATAAGGAAGACAACAGACACAAAAATAATATGAGAAAAGCAGCCACGTCATGAAGCAGGGTTTGGAAAAAGTCCAAAACCCCGCTCATGATAGTTGGGTCCTTTGGTTCTTCTCCGATTTGTAGGAGAAGTTTTCTTTTTGCCTTTTCTTCATGATTTAGAGCAGGTATTCTGGGTTGGCACAGCTGTGATAGCTAGGATGTCAGCTGTTTTATCTTCTCTGGTGTTTCGAATCTTTGCTAGGAGATGTTTGACAGCTTCTATATCTTCTCTGTTGAGAGCAGGAGTTTCTTTCTTCTTCCAAGGTTTTAGATTGGTCTCTACTTCTGAGCTTCTATGATGAGGTGGTGGAGACCATTGACTGCGGTTACGTGAGTCTTGGGATCAATATTTGTCATCCTGAGGATCCGTACCATATTTTCGTAACCTACCTTGTGGACTTGGACTACGACGGTAGTCAGGCTTTGGTGAAATTGATCTTGAGCTAGGTCTAGAAAATTCGGTCTGGTTCTGACCTGGATGAGCTTGTCTGGAGAACTGTTGTGGTTTTCCATGTGACCGTGGTGCAGGAATAGGGGCTAGCCTCGGGGCGCCCTCTAGGTCCAAAGTTTCGGAGGTGGTGTTGACAGCTAGCACTGTAGTAGGCTCTGTGTGCTTATTGTTGCTTTGTCACTGTTTTTGGAAAGCATAATGTGCGAATTCTCTCAGCTGGTCTAATGAACTTGACCTTGGATTAGCTGTAACTCCAAGGTGGTGGCTCACAGTGGGATGGAGATTCTGGATGAAGAGGGCCTTAAAATTGTGGTTTTCTTCCATCCCTGGCATATTTTGAGATCCAAAATATGTGAGAAGGAGTCACTGGTAGTAGGCCTGGAGTAGGCCAGGGATATTTTAGTGAGAGAAAAAACCCGCCAGCCAAAGTGGAAACTCGAGCCGAATATCCCTCCACGAACCCCAGCATCGGAGACTTAAGGCACCGCCGACATTCACCGTGGCTTTGACACCACGTGCAAAGGTTGTAACTCTAGCGCCGCAATCACCACTAGAGGGCACCGCTACACCACGAAGGTAAAAGAGGCCTACGTTGAACTGTTTATGTCCACTTCTCTGATGAAAATGGAGCCGGAGTTGGAGAAAGTGCAGTTAGGAGTTAAAGGTGCATTATACGAACTGAATGTTGAACAACTGCTTAATGTATGCAATGGACTACAAATATCTGGAATGGGAAAAGAGCAACTTGCAAACAAAACTTGAGGCCAGCTAATCACATTTGTCACAAGTTATGTTGAAAGAACTGAGTTAACTGAGCTAGAAGATGAAGGGATATCTCATTTGCTAAATATAAAGGACTTGATTGAAAATGCAAAGATGCCAGAGTTAGAGATAGCGGGTGAAGATAAACAGAACGAAGACCTGCAGAAAGAGGTACATGCTTTACGGGCCACACTTCAAGCCAAAGAGGAGGCTATGCATCAGCTAATGAGTAATAAACTGAGCCTACAGAGCACACCGATGCACAGACGAGCTTCAGCGCCTCCAGATAACTCCATGTGGCATAAAGACTTTAAGATATCAGGCCAAATAGGGGAGCCGGGACAAAAAGACAAGCTCACATTTTCCAGTTTGGCCAGGCAGATTGAAAGTGGGCTCAGTAAAGGCTACCATGAAGATGAGATCATCGATGCAGTGATTCACGCCATCACACGAGGCCTGCAGCTGAGAAGTTACCTAGAAGGCAAAGGTAATCTTACTCTTCCTGCCCTGCGGAGGATCCTAAGGTCTCACTATCAGGAGAGAGGGGCTACTGAACTGTGCAAGCAGCTTTCTTCAGAAGCTCAGAGCAGTAAAGAGACTCCTCAAAACTTCCTTCTGAGAGCCGTGGACCTTCGCCAGAAGATTCTTTGTGTCCCAGGAAGATGAGTCGGGTAAAAAATATGATCCCGCCTTGGTCCAAAGTTTGTTCCTGCGCACCATCCTAACAGGTTTGCAGACTGACAATGTTAAGAGTGACATGCAGCCGTACCTTCTTCAGCCCACAACACCTGATGAAGTTTTATTGGAAAAGGTGAATATTGCGTGCGCAAATGAAAAGGAAAGACAAGACAAGACAAGAAGAAACATGCTGTCCCCCAGCGAGCAGCCGCCGTGAATGCTGTTCAGCCCAGTGACACTCCTGCACCTGCAGAAAAAAAGACAGTTCAAAAACAAAGCACAGCCGTTCCGTCACCTGATCTGCTGGCAGAGATTAAAGAGATGCGGTCTGAGATGGTACTTTTAAAGGACTTGCGAGCTGAAGTGTCCCAAATCCGAGAAACCATGCAGAGGTCTTCAGCCACAGCACAACCCACCACCAGCGGGGGACCTGAAAACCACTCCCCAGCACCGACTTTCACGCCATACCCACAATACCAGCTGGACCCATCTGCTCAGCACTACTTTCTTCAACAGCGGCCCCAAGCAGCTCTTCAGCAGTACTATCCAGTGCAAGGCCTGGCCCCAATGAGAGGCACTTCACAATTCCAGCAGCACTTCGCCCCTCAGTGGTACCACATGCCCCACCCACAACCAAGGTGTTATTATTGCATTCAGACAGGTGAAGAGTTTTGCCAACACTGTTTTAGCTGTGGGAGCAGCGAGCATTTTAGAGCAGGCTGTAAAGCACAGAAGCCAGTGAAACCAGCCAGAGGTAACTCTTTAAACTAGAAGGGATCACTCCAACGGGACATGGTGTGACCAGTGACATAAAAGAAAAGGTCCCAGTATTGTTATAGCTGTGTTACACAGGGTGAAAACCAGAGTTTGAAATGTTGTTCAGTGTGTAAAAGTGCCTTGTACTGCTCCAAAAAGTGTCAGGGAGAGCACTGGCCCACACACAAAACCAAATGTAAGCCCTACACATGTGGTGGTATTCGTAAAGGGGGTAGAAAGTTCTCTGAGAAAAACGTCAAGAGGAAAATCTGTGAAAAAGAGAAAATACTGTCTGTCAGACAGTTAGTGGGGAGAAAATGTCTCATTCGGTGCTTTTTAGGCAACAAAAAGGTTGAAGCACTTTGGGACTCTGGCTCACAAGTTTGTGCTATTGATAAGTCATGGAAAAACACTAATTTACCTGAGTTACCGCTGAGAAATGTGAGTGAGCTTATCAATCCGAATGAACCCCATCCATCTTGAAGCAGCCAATGGTACAGACATGCCATACGTGGGGTGGGTTGAGGTACCATTTAAACTTACAGCCAATGACTCTGAGTTACTCATACCTGTTCTAGTGCTTAAAGGTAACCAGCAACAATGTCCAGTTATTGGGTTTAATGTTATTGAGCACATGATTTCAGAAAGTATGAAAGGTGAAAATAATTCAGGGGAAAAAGAGAAACTTCTGAGAGCAGTGAAAGTAGCTTTTCCACATCTTAAGAAAAACAAAGCTACAACTTTCATAAAAGCAGTTAGTGTTGGACAAACCCACGAGTACAATGTGAGGACAACAAAAGAGAGAGTGACTGTACCCAGCCAGAGTTCAGTGTTTATTGAATGTAGGGTGCAGGCCAAGACATTTAAAGAGGATATTACACTGATTTTTGAGCCTTGTGAAAACCCACAGTGGCCAGACAGTTTAGAGTTTTGTGACACATTAGTTTCAGTGAAAGCAGGGTCTATTCCAAAGATTACTGTTAGTGTCCAAAACCCTACCAACCATGACATCGCTCTATCAGGAAGAACCACTATTGGTACTGTGCAGTCAGTGGGGTCAGTCTATCCTGCTAACATCTTCACCAGAGACCTCCCGTCTGCAACCGTCAACGAGATCCACATACAGGAACCCACAGGATGCACCCCCACCAGTGAGTAATGGGACCCTCCTGTCGACTTGTCCCATCTGGATGAAAATAAAAGGAAGACTATTCAGCAGATGTTAAGAGAGGAATCAGCATCATTTTCAAAGACAGACGATGACATAGGGTGTGTGAAAAATCTGCAAATGAACATTTTGTTAAAGGACACTGAACCAGTTTCAAAAACTTATCTGTCTGTACCAAGGCCTCTGTACAGGGAGATGAAGGACTACTTACAGGACTTGATAGCACAGGGATGGGTGGAAAAGTCTACTTCCTCCTACTCGTCTCCTGTTGTGTGCATAAGAAAAAAAGACGGTTTGCTGCGCTTATGTATCGATTACAGAGAGCTGAACCGCAAGACACACCCAGATCGACACCCCATACCAAGGGTACAGGATATTATGGACAGCCTGGGGGGGAACACCATCTTCTCACTACTGGACCAGGGTAAAGCGTATCACCAAGGGTTCATGTCCAACGAGAGCAGACATCTGACCGCCTTTGTGACCCCCTGGGCCTTTACGAATGGATTAGGATTCCTTTTGGCCTTATGAACGCACCAGCAGCATTCCTGTGATGTATGGAGCAATGCCTGGAAGGACTGCGGGACGAGATGTGTCCCTTACCTGGACGATATTCTAGTGTTCAGCAGGCCTTTTGAAGACCACGCTGAGGACGTCAGGAGAGTACTGCGACGTCTCAGGGACAATGGGATAAAACTCAAACCACGAAAATGTGACTTTTTCAAACCAGAGGTGAGGTACCTTGGCAGAATTGTCTCTGCTGAAGGAAGCAAAATGGACCTGGCAGATACAGCTGCAGTGCGAGCACTGAAAAACAAGCAGCCAGGTACTGTTGGTAAGCTCCGAGCAATACTAGGACTGTTAAGCTACTATAGGCAGTACATCAAAGATTTCACTTGTATTGCTAGCCCTTTGTATGACTTGCTTAAAGCCCCTTTGGAAGCAAAGACACAGAACTATACAAGAAAAAGAACAATGAAACAGAACAACAGTGTCCCCTTGAGTACTCCTAATCAGTGGGGTGATGCATATCCGTCAGTTTTGGAGCAGTTGATGGACTGTTTGATTCAGCCTCCTGTTCGTGGTTTCCCGGACTTTTCACAACCCTTTCTTACATACAGATGCCTCTAACCAGGGGTTAGGAGCTGTATTGTATCAAAGACAAAATGGTAAATTCCATGTAATAGCTTATGGCTCTAGAACCCTAACTGCGGCTGAGAAAAATTACAACTTACACTCAGGCAAGTTAGAATTTCTAGCTCTTAAATGGGCGGTCACGGACAAGTTTTGCGATTATTTGTACTATGCACCTTTCTTTACTGTGTTCAGCGACAATAACCCGCTTACTTATGTTTTGTCGACAGCAAAGTTGAATGCTACAGGGTGTAGATGGGTTGCAGAACTTGCCGATTTCCATTTTACTGTGAAGTATCACCCTGGCAGAGAGACCATAGATGCAGACAGTCTGTCTAGAATGCCTTTAGATATGGAGACTTACATGAAGGCATGTTCAAAAGAAATGTCCATACGATGTTGTGAGTGCAGCCTGGTCTATGGGTATTTCAGCTAAGAGTGCCACAGTGTCAGTGAGTATGCCTATCACTCCACTTATTGTAGTACAGATCAAACAAGACCAAGAAACTGATCCCATTATTGGACAGGTTGTTAAATACAAACTGGCAGAGATAAAACCCTCAGGTTCAGAACTCAAACAGCTTAGTTCACAAGTTGTATGGCTTTTAAGAGAGTGGGACAAGTTACAGTTCAATGACAGAGGTGTTTTATATAGACAAACGACAAACAGAAAGCAACTTGTGCTACCAGAAAACACAGGCCAACAGTGTTAAGAGAACTGCATGATGAAATGGGTCACCATGGTGTATAAAGAACTACTTCTTTGATACGGGATTGTTTTTACTGGCCTTTCATGCAAAAGCAGATAGAGGACTATGTATTGAGACAGTGTGTGTGCCTTAAAAACAAGAGACCAAGCCACGAGACTAGAGCGCTGCTCACTAACATAGTTACTACTCAACCTTTTGAACTTGTCTCAGTTGACTTTTTACACTTAGACAAATGTAAGGGTGGTTATGAGTATGTATTTGTTCTTGTTGACCATTTTACGCATTTTGCCCAGGCTTACGCAACCACAAACAAGTCTGGAAAAACAGCAGCAGACAAAATCTTTAATGACTATGCTTTAAAGTTTGGGTTCCCCCTGAGACTTCACCATGATTAAGGTGGTGAATTCGAGAACCAGCTTTTTGCCCAACTCAAAAGAGTATTGTGGAGTTGCAGGCTCGCGAACCAGTCCCTATCACCCACAAGGAAATAGGCAAGTTGAACGCTTTAACCGAACTTTGATTCAGATGTTGAAGACACTCACAGAGAAACAAAAGAGTAAGTGGAAGGACTCACTAAACAAACCGGTGTATGCCTACAACGCTACTAAAAGTGAAGTGACAGGGTTTTTGCCTTTTTACTTACTTTATGGATGGTCACCAAGGTTACCAGTGGACATGTTGTTCAGTTTATCCCCAAACATAGATCAGGGTGACAGTAAACATCAGAGCTACATGCAGAAGTGAAAACAGGGGATGAAGGACGCTTACGAGATCACACAAGAAAATGCAAACAAAGCCACTGCTCGGAGTAAGAGACTGTATGACAGTAAGATGAGGTATTCTACTCTGTTGCCCGGTGATCGTGTTTTAGTCAGGAACTTGACTCCACGTGTGGGTCCAGGCAAACTGAGAAGCCACTGGGAGGATGTTATACATACAGTGGTTCGACAAGTGAGTAAGGACATTCCAGTTTATGAACTGAAACCTGAGAGAGGCAAGGGTAGATCTAGAACTCTGCATCGCAATCTTCTTCTGCCATGTGATCATTTGCCCTTGGAGACTTCTTTGCAGCCTCGTTCAAAGAAATACACCACTACCAGATCAGCGGAGACACCGGAGATTCACTCAGAAGAGGACGACGATGATGAGGAAGAGTATTATCCAGTGCCACTTCACTTGAGCGCTAGCCCTGATTCGCCACCGCCTGAGAGGACCGCAGACCCAGCTCAGCAGGACAACATACCTGAAGAGGTGCAGCAGGAGACAGAGCTTGAAGCTGCAGCAGCTGACCAGTCACCAGAGGACGACATTGGTCAAGTAGAGGACCTACCTGCGGAGGTGAGCCTTCCTTCACCGCACCCTCCTTCTCCTACCTACAGTGATCCTGGTGAGGAAGTGAATCAGAGACCTTGACGTAATGCTAGAAAACCGAAAGTATTCACTTATGATACATTGGGTACACCAGCATGTTATAACATACAGATGTTGCCTTATTATCCTGAACAGATCATGTCATGGGTATACAGTGTACATCCTTTCTACTTCCAAGAGTTTTGTGGTCAATGTTAATGGGTTGGTGGTCATTTTGTATACTTGAAGTAGAGTAAATGCAGTTACATTGGACTCACACTGAAAGATTGAGTTTTAAGGTCGTTTGACTCATTGGGACTGACTTTAAAAAAAAAAGGGAGGGGGGACTGTGTTGGTGTTTATCCCAGTATGTACAGGATATGCACTTAAAGTGTAATGGACACTTGAGACTGTGAATGAGTTCATCTCAAAGCCAGAATGTATGAAAAGAGTTCCAGTCTGTAAATTTTTTTTGAATTAGTTGACTATGCACTTTTTGAGAATTTGGCACTGTGACAGTGGTTATTATACATTTCACATGTCCTGATGTTGGGGACAACATCTATTTTGAGGGGGAGTATGTGACAGGTTAAAAATAGAAATTAATAAATTAATTAAAAGCGTATCATACACAAGTTAAAAAGCAGATTACAGGTTAAAAAGTAAGTTAAAAAGCTGAATGTAGACAACATATACAGTTAAAAGCAAGAGTTAAAAAGATTAATATTTCATTGTTTTTGCACATGATTGTGACATTTAAAAACATTAATACAGTACTAAAAAAGGGTTGAATACTGTGTGCACTATTTACAGTTTGTTGAAAGTTCAGTGATTCACAGGTTGATTGCTTTTGCCCAGAGAGAGAACTGTGTTGTGCGCTTGTGCAGAAGTTTCTGTGTTCTTTTGAATAAAGAAAAATGGAGTGAAGACGTAGACCGCGACTCTGCTCATTATTTTTTGCTCAAAAGTACCACGTACCTCTCCCAAGCTGTGGAGCAGAGGGCACAACACAGACATGATGGAAGATACGTTTTTGCACCGCCTGATTTTGTTCTGTTGTTTTCAGGTTAGTAAACTGTGAATAAAGCCAACTAACTAATGTAAACTATGGTGCAATGCTAAAGAATGTATAGGGGAGAGGTTGGCATGGAAAAAAATGTGAATATATTAGTGTGAACTGAGGGAATGAGTTTTCAGACGTGTGTGTTCGATAATGGCGGTGTGCTGAAATGTCAGTGGTTAATGATTCTGTTAATGAAGGGTCATGGAAATATTACTTTATTTTGGGCTCCCTGAACACTCCTTTGATGTTTATAATGTGTCTTTAAGGTGTGAAATTGTGTTGTGTAAGGTTAAAATGTTAATTCATGCACTTTTCTGAAGTTAAAACCTAAGAACTTGGTTAAAATAATTATTTCATGCACTGAAAAAGGTTAAAACAGGTCAGCTAATGTATTTAGAAAGAGTAAAACATCAGTGTTGGAACTGTGATTTTATTTTGTGTACAAAGGCTATATGTGAATGATAGCTAAAGCTACACTATACTTTGTTTAAAAGATATTATCGGTAAATAAGCTGAATGGGAATGCATGTGAGAATGACATGTATATTGAATGTTTATTTTTTTGTGGTTCTATGGAAAATGCAAAAGCTAGAAGACAATGTAAGAAAAAAGATGATTTATTTTTGTTGAAGCATTTGTGAATAAATGTGCTATCTTTCTGCTGAGCCAGACATGATGGAAGACACACTTTTGCCCCGCCTGATTTTGTTGTGTTTTCAGGGGAACACAACTTTCTTTCTTTCTTTCTTTTATTTAATATGGACATAACAAAATACATTAGTCAATCACAAGGAGAGACCAGATGTTTTGCATAGGTGTATATAGCACAAGTGCTAATTCTCAATACCAGTCCATAGGTGGCTTATATACAGTTAGGCCCAGAAATATTTGGACAGTGACATAATCTTCATGATTTGGGCTCTGCATGCCACCACATTGGATTTGAAATGAAACAACTACAACGGAATTGAAGTGCAGACTTTAAGGTTTAATTCAAGGAGTTGAACAAAAATATATGATTAAACATGTAGGAATTGTAGCTATTTTTATACAAACGCTCCTCATTTCAGGGGCTCAAAAGTAATTGGACAAATAAACATAACCCTAAGTAAAATGTTACTTTTCAATATTTTGTTGAGAATCCTTTGCAGGCAATGACTGCCTGAAGTCTGGAACCCATGGACATCACCAAACGCTGGGTTTCCTCCTTTGTGATGCTTTGCCCGGCCTTTACTGCAGCTGTCTTCAGTTGTTGCTTGTTTGTGGGTCTTTCTGCCTTAAGTTTTGTCTTGAGCAAGTGAAATGCATGCTCGATTGGGTTGAGATCTGGTGATTGACTTGGCCATTGCAGAATATTCAACTTCGTTGCTTTAAAAAACTCCTGGGTTGCTTCTGCAGTATGTTTTGGATCATTGGTGAAGCGCCGTCCAATCAACTTTGCTGCATTTGGCTGAATCTGAGCAGAAAGTACATCCCTATACATTTCAGAATTCATCCGGCTGCTTCTGTCTTTTGTCACATCATCAATAAACACAAGTGACCCAGTGCCATTGGAAGCCATACATGCCCATGCCATCACACTGCCTCCACCATGTTTTACAGAAGATGCAGTGCTTTGGATCATGAGCTGTTCCAGTTCTTCTCCAAACTTTCTTCTTCCCATCATTCTGGTACAGGTTGATCTTAGTCTCATCTGTCCAAAGAATGCTGTTCCAGAACTGGGCTGGCTTCTTTAGGTGTTTTTTGGCAAAGTCAATTCTGGCCTTTCTATTTTTGAGGCTGATTCATGGTTTGCACCTTGTGGTGAATCCTTTGTATTTACTCTCATGAAGTCTTCTCATTATGGTAGACTTAGATACTGATACACCTACTTCCTGGAGAGTGTTCTTCACTTGAGTGGATGTTGTGAAGGGGTTGTGAAAGGATTCTACGATCATCCACCACTGTTGTCTTCCGTGGACGTCCAGGCCTTTTTGAATTCCCAAGCTCACCAGTGCACTCTTTTTTTTCTCAGAATATACCAAACTGTTGATTTGGCCACTCCTAACATTTCTGCTATCTCTCTGATGGATTTCTTCTTTTTTTTCAGCCTCAGGATGGTCTATTTCACCTCCATTGAGAGCTCCTTTGACCGCATGTTGCGTGCTCACAGCAACAGCTTCCAAATGCAAACGCCACACCTGGAATCAACTCCAGACCTTTTAACTGCTTAATTGATGACAGGTTAATGAGGGAAGAGCCCATGCAGCCTTGTTATTTTTTTTTGCAGCCTTCTGAGTCAATTGTCCAATTACTTTTGGTCCCTTGAAAAAGAGGCGGCTACGATTAAAGAGCTGTAATTCCTAAACCCTTGCTTCAATTTGGATGTGAATACTCTCAAATTACAGCTGAGTCTACACTTTAAGCCCACAGTGATTATATAATTGTATCCTGAATATGTTTTCGTAAACAGCTAAAATAACAAAATTTGTGTCACTGTCCAAATATTTTTGAGCCTAACTGTAGGTCATAAATTAGGCTGCACAAACAAAATTTACAAGTTAATTAAAATTACAAATACATTACAAATTATAAATAGAGCAAGAGATCCATGATCACAACAAACACAATTCAGATGACACATGCACACATTGCTGGTGGGATTTTAGCCAATTTTTAGCACCTCTGTTGAAGAGGTTGGCATTTGTCTCCAATTTAAAGTGAGTTGGCAGAGAGTTCCATAAGTTTGCCCCTTTTATGGAGAAAGCAGACTGACCAAATGAAGTTCTAGACATGGTGACAATGCAGTCACCGTTGATTTGCAATTTGGTCTAAACCCAAATTGCTGTGAATAAAGTAATTGGTTGGACTCTAAATGTTCTATCAATTGATCAGCAATAATCTTCTCCAAAATTTTTGAGACTACGGGCAATATGGCAATCGGCCTGTAGTTGCTTGCTAAGTCCTTGTCTCCCGACTTATAGACCGGTTATATACAACACCCTAACCACTGTTATTATAATCTGATTACAACGCCCGAGCCCAGGACTTGTAGCATATAGTAGTATTGAAAATTAAATCTTTGAATCTTAAATTTGTTAATTGAGGGTTAACCTTGATTAACCTTGATTGTTGATTATTTTATAGTAGTGGTCATTATAAGCTCTTTTAGCACTAGTTCCAACTTACAGGCTTATAAGAAGGGAGGAAGAATTTTGACATTATTGTAGGAATTTGGAGATGTGTTAGTTTGTTTGTTGAAACTGTATTTTGATTTGTAGTTCAAAAATTTGTAGGGATTGACTTCTTCACTTAGAATTTTCAAATCCTAGTATTGGAATTGTCATCAATAACTAGCCTTGGAGTTTCGTTGACTGTCACTTTAAAGTGATGATTTTATGTTCAAAAGAAATAACAAAAACAGACAAGGTTAAATGCTTTAGAGATTTGAGGTCATAGGTTTCCACTTTTCAAGTTAGGGCTGATTTTTGTTTTATGTGGCGGAGTGGTTAGCACTGTGGCAGCACAGCAACTCACCCTTGGCCGGGGGATCCTGGGTTCGATCCCAGCCCACGACCAACAGTGATCTGTGTGGAGTTTGCATGTTCTCCCCGTGTCTGCATGGGTTTACTCTGGGATTTCTCCGGTTTCCTCCCACATGCCAAAAACATGCAAATTAGGTTAATTGGCATCAAACTGGGAATTCTAAATTGTCCTTAGGTATGACTGAGAGTGAATGGTTGTCTGTCCCTCTGTGTTGGCCCTGCGATGGACTGGTGATCTGTCCAGGGCGTACTCTGCCTTCCGCCCAAAGATGCTGGGATAGGCTCCAGCCCCCCTGCGACCCGAAAAGGATTAAGCGGAAGAAGAGGTTACAGTAAAATTTTCAAATAAAGCTTTAAATGTTTTAATATTTACAGATTAGAAAATACAAGTGAATTGTTTTGTGTATTGTCACCAAGGATTCCTTAGGATTAAAGCTAATGGTGATTTACTTGATTGTTATAAAGTTTTATTTACAGAATAATCAATATATTCACCTTGTGATGTTCTTTTAAATCCTGGTGAGAAGTAGGGAGTTGGTTAATGTTTTCCTTTTTCTGTAGAGGAAAAACATGAACCACGAATGGCACAATAGATTTAAGGTAACACCTAAAGCTTTTAAGTGTTAATTAATCGATCAGAGTAGTTTAAAATTTTGGGGACATTTTGGTAACTATTCAGGTGTAGAGAATGCGTTCAAGGATGAGGCTGAGTTTATTTCTCAGGTTCAGCTTTATTAAGTGAACACATTGCTCTATCATTCTCTAAGAAAAAGAAGAGACTGAGCAATCACATACCACACTCTTATACCCTGCAGAAGCCACACAACCTAAGTCACATGGTGCTTTGACAAACATACAATCACATGGTACATAATCCCAGTCACAATGCACTCTTTGATGTTCCTCTATTGTCTCTTATCCCTCGATGTTCCGGGAATCCTCCTGGGGCATCCTCTCCGAGACAAAGGCCCAAACTCACACCTCCTCGTCATCTCCTGTAGATCTCTGCAGGCCCAGACCTCTTTTGTCCCACGAGACGTGAAGCCCCCAATACATATACAGCCATACATATGTGGGAAATATGAACTCAATATATGCGCCACATAACCCTCCCCAAACGTCTATTCAGGGACAAAACATAATCAGAGATGCATGGCAGAAAACATCACAACATATCACAAATCAATCCCCCAATTGCTTGGGTTTTAACCTCTTGCCATATCTGCTGTAAGCCGGCTTTGTTCCTTCTGCAGCGGCTCCCTGCATCTGTGAATCAGAATCATTAGCACATCTCTGTGGTGGCTCAGAACAATGTCTTCCCGGCGGCCTGCCACGGCGGGGGGCCCTGGCCAACTGCACGTGTTCATCAGCCAGAACAAAGGCGGGTTTGAGTCTGTTAATGCAAATCAACTCTTTTCTGTCTCCCAAATCAAGCAAAAAATGTTTCTCCCCTGTCTCCAACACTCTGAAAGGCCCGTCGTAAGGTGGCCGCAAACCTGGTCGTTGAGCATCATGTCTAACAAAAACAAACTCCGCATTTTTTAAAGCCCTCGGCACAAAAACGCGCGGAAAACTGTGATGAACTGGGCCAGGAAGGGTGTTTGATCCTGTGCAGAGCGGGGGGGGGGGGCAATTTGGTGCAGGGTTGTCCGGAAGGAATTCCCCCGGCAAACGGAGGGGTTGAGCAAAAACTAATTCAGCCGGAGAGGCTTGCAAATCCTCCTTAGGTGCGGAACGCAACCCTAATAAAACCCATGGAAGTTTATCCACCCAATTTGTATCCGTAAGAGACGCTCTGAGGGCTGCTTTCAATGACCTATGAAAGCGTTCGCACAAACTGTTAGCTTGGGGGTTATACGCGGTAGTACGGTGAATCTTCACCCCCAGGCTGTGGGCCATGGATGACCAGAGCTAGGAAACGAATTGGGGACCTCTCGTTTGGGGACCTCTCGTCATAACGTCCTCTCGGACGTTATGTCCGACGGAACTCCAAAATGCGCAACCCAAGCCATTAAAAACGTGCGTGCAACGTCTGCTGCCGTAGTTGACGCTAAAGGAACCACTTCTGGCCAGCGCGTGGTGCGATCTACCATCGTTAAAAGGTGTGTGCACCACTGCGACAACGGAAGGGGGCCCACCAAATCGACATGCACATGATCGAAACGTTTAGCCGGGATGTGAAAAGGCTCCAAAGGGGCTCTAGTGTGCTTGTGTATTTTGGCTCGCTGACACGCTACGCAGACTGCTGCCCATTCTTTGACCTGTTTACCCAACCCCGGCCAAACAAATTTCTCCCCCACCATTTTAATAGATGCACGCACCCCCAGGTGCGCAAGAGAATGGATTGAGTCAAAAACGCGGCGGCGCCATGCAGCTGGAACCACGGGGCGAGGGCGCCCCGTGGAGACATCGCAGATTAGAGGGGGCATACCTATCTGCTGCACCCTGTGCTCCAGCCTTAACCCTGTTGGTCCAGACTGGAGCGCGCGTACATCCACGTCGCTAACCTGCTCCGCAGCCATGGCTGCGTAATCTAAACCTACACGGACTGGGGCTGCGAGCGCTTCCGCGCCACAAACCTGGCCCGCGGCCACGGCCGCCGAGTCTGCCCCCACGGGGCCTGGCGCTGCTACCGCACGCGAAAGACAATCTGCCACTACATTATGTTTGCCCGCGACATGCTGAATATCGGTGGTGAACTCCGATATCGCGGCCAGCTGTCTTTGCTGCCGGCCTGACCAAGGCTCTGAAATCTTGGCCATCGCAAACGTTAGCGGCTTATGGTCCACAAACGCGGTGAGACGGCGCCCCTCCAGCCAGAACTGGAAATGGCGGATGGCCAAATGCAGGGCCAACAGCTCCCTATCGAACGCGCTGTATTTCCGCTCGTTATCGCGCAAAGTTTTGCTGAAAAACGTGAGCGGTTGCCAGCTCCCTGCCACAAACTGTTCAACGACCGCTCCCACCGCTAAATCGGAAGCGTCCATGGTGAGCGCCATACGGGCCGTTGGCACTGAGTGTGCCAACAAAACAGCGTTCGCCAGGGCTGATTTGACCTGGGAGAATGCGCGCTCCCACTCCAGGGACCATTCGATCTTATTTGCAGGTTTTTGTTTTTCAAGTGCCGCGTACAATGGTTGCATGAGCTGCGCTGCGCCTGGGAGGAAACGGTTATAAAAATTAACCATTCCCAAAAATTCCTGCAATGCTTTGACCGTCTGAGGTTGGGGAAAATCTGTTATTGCGCGTACTTTATTGGGCAGAGGGACCGCTCCTTCTGGCGAAACGCGGTGCCCCAAAAAATCTATTTGCGTCACCCCGAACTGGCACTTCGCTGGGTTAATTATTAACCCGTGCTCCGCCAGCCTCCGAAAAACCGCTGTGAGGTGGCTTTCATGTTCGTCCTCGGACGTGCTTGCTACCAAAATATCATCCAAGTAGACGAACACGAAAGGGAGGCCGCGTAAAACTGCATC
The DNA here is from genome assembly GCA_020510985.1 of Pholidichthys leucotaenia. Taxonomy (NCBI): domain Eukaryota; kingdom Metazoa; phylum Chordata; class Actinopteri; order Cichliformes; family Pholidichthyidae; genus Pholidichthys; species Pholidichthys leucotaenia. Next base: position 116,860,639 of record CM035840.1, read on the forward strand.
CATCATGCGCTGGAAAGTGTGCGCGGCACCCTTGAGTCCAAAAGGCATGCACAAAAACTCGAAAAGCCCAAAAGGAGTTATTACCGCTGTTTTGGGTATGTCCTGAGCGCGGACTGGGACTTGGTGGTACCCGCGCACCAAATCTATTTTAGAAAAAATGCGCGCCCCCGCTAAATGCACCGAAAAATCCTGGATGTGCGGAATCGGGTGGCGGTCATGTGCTGAAGCGTTATTCAACCTGCGGAAATCACCGCAAGGCCGCCACGAGCCATCAGCCTTGGGGACCATATGCAGTGGTGAAGCCTAGGGGCTGTTAGAGCGTCTAATGATGCCCAGTTTTTCCAGGTTGGCGAATTCCTCGCACGCTATGGCCAGTTTAGCTGGCTGGGTCCAAGCGCCGAGCTTTTGCAAAAACGGGGGGGCCGGTGGTAGTTATAAAATGTTCCACCCCATGTTTAGCCACTGACGCCGAAAACGTTGGGACTGTGAGTGCTGGAAACTGAGAGAGCAGTGCTTGAAACTTACCACCCGCAGCTGTGACGTTGGGCTGTGCAGTAGGCTGGACCACCCGGGCTGTACAGGAAATGGAGTGGAAAGACAGTGCATTAACCATACGTCTATTAGCAAGATCAACCAATGAACCATTTGAGCACAAAAAATCAGCACCTAACATGTTATTACTGACTGCAGCCATGACGAAAGTCCACTTGAATGTCCGACTGTGAAAAGACAGGGGGAGGGTCTTCTCCCCGAAGGTCTTGATCGTCGAGCCGTTCGCCGCTAACACCAGGGGACCGCTGGAAGTCGCCAGCCGGTCAGCGTAGGAAGGTGTGATGAAGCTCAGCTGGGAGCCCGTGTCCACCAGGAACTGCCTCCCTGATTTCGCGTCTGTGATGTAGAGCAGCTTAGTCTTCGCGCCGAGAGCAGCAGCTGCTACCGACTCTCGGTCCTGGCGTTTCCCGAGTGCTTGAACTGGCACGGTGGAATGCACTTGTGTGCCCTCTCGGCGAAACGTTGATGATAAAAGCAGAGGGCGCCGCCCGCTCCGCGTCTCCTGGCCTCCGCCACTGCTGACGTCAGCGAATCTGGTGCTGCAGCCTCTGGCCTCCTGCCGTCTCCCGGCGTTGCGCACAGCTCCGCTGCTGCCGTTGTGGCCGTGTGCCATCTATGGGCGTCGACGAGTCGCTGTGCCTCCTGGTCCAGCTCGTGGTACTCTCGGTTGGTCAGCAGCTGTGAGCTGGCTAGGGTGACTCTCACCGCTGACGGTAGTGTCCTGAGGAAAAGATGGGCGAAGATAAAGCTGTCATCATCATCGCCTCTCAGACTCAGCATCCTCACCATCAGGTCCGCAGGCCTGTCTGCCTCACCTTCAGTCAACACCAGGAGCTTCTCTGCTCGCTCTCCCAGCGAGGGGGTGAAAGCGCGGATGAGGGCGGCTTTCAATGCGCCGTACTTGTCGTCGTCTGGTGGGTGGTTAGTCAGGCTCTCCATCCGCTGTGCTGTGAGGCTGTCCAGCTTTGCCACTACATGGTAGAATTTCGTTGCGTCCGCTTAAATTCCCCGAAGATGGAACTGCGCCTCGACAGTGGTAAACCAGGAACGCAGGCTGTGCTGCCAGAAATCGGGCAGCTGGACTGCAGTAGCTGCATTAGCCCGGTTGGCTCCTGTCGAGTCCGGTGCGTGAAGGTCGTCACCGGCCATAATTTGTCGTAGGGTCACCAGTGTAGAGAATGCGTTCAAGGATGAGGCTGAGTTTATTTCTCAGGTTCAGCTTTATTAAGTGAACACATTGCTCTATCATTCTCTAAGCAAAAGAAGAGACTGAGCAATCACATACCACACTCTTATACCCTGCAGAAGCCACACAACCTAAGTCACATGGTGCTTTAGCAAACATACAATCACATGGTACATAATCCCAGTCACAATGCACTCTTTGATGTTCCTCTATTGTCTCTTATCCCTCGATGTTCCGGGAATCCTCCTGGGGCATCCTCTCCGAGACAAAGGCCCAAACTCACACCTCCTCTTCATCTCCTGTAGATCTCTGCAGGCCCAGACCTCTTTTGTCCCACGAGACATGAAGCCCCCAATACACATACAGTCTTACATATGTGGGAAATATGAACTCAATATATGCGCCACACAGGGAATCACTGAATCTTTTACCAGCATGCACAGGGTCAACACTAATCTAAGGTCACTTTTGAATAAATATTGGCATTTATTTGGATCTTTAGGTTAAAGTGGATTTCCTGTGTGATGAATCAAACAATGCAGGCACTTAAAACACACACATATATAGCTCCAAAAGTTTGCAGTTGTTACTTAAAATATGTAAATATGTGTTTTTAACTTTAAAGATTAAAATGTGTGGTTAAAATAAGTGCTTAACTACAAAATGTGTTTTTATGCACTTCTGATGTTCATTTACATTGGGCCTGGGGCTGATCCAACAAGTTCCTTTTCACTGCTTTTGTCATAGAAACTGTACATTGGTTTTAAATGTAGGTTATTCTGAATAATATGGATTGCTTTTAAGTTAATTTGGAAGCTTGATTCAGTTAGGTACCCTCTTAACAAATTCAAACATTATTTTTAATTTGGATGCAATTCTGTGAAAGGATGTAGTTATTATAGTTGACCACTAGATGGAGGCAGTTCTTTCTGCACTCCAGAAGGAGGAGACAAGTGATGTCACTTGAGAGCAGCCCAGGAAGAGGAGACAAGATGGCCGCCACTTGAATTGATTGGACCCCAGCTTACTTTACAGCCAGAATTTAAAGAAACAACAATGCACTTTTGGTCACCCACAAATGCGTGACACAGCCTGTTCAACAATAAACCACACCTTGCTTTCTTTCGCACTTCCACTGACTTGCTTTGCCAGCAACTTTTAAAGAATGGAGTACAGATTCATTATCGGCCAGCTAGTGATGCGCCAAACTCCATTGACAATTATAGCAATTCTGCAGATTATTCATGCAAGAATAATCTTACAATTTTAACTTCACGTACAATTCGGTGCTGTTGTCTTACAATTTCCTCTCAATAACCAGTATTACTGCTGTTCAGCATGAACTAGCTAGGTTCACAGCCTTACAGATGAAGTTTAAAATGGTTAATTCAGTTTCCCAGCAGGAACCTCGCCACATGGCTGAATTAACAAGAGACAGTTCAGATTCTTCGTGATTCTGCCTCTTTAGGCCTTTATTTTATTTAATTTAGTGTACGGCAACACTTTATTCAACTTTTAGCATGCTTTGAAAAAACAATGGCTCTCTGGCCTCTGGAGTGGGCGACCCCTCCCTTTTGCGCTCAGATACACACACACTCTGGCTGCACACCTGGTGCATCCTAAGGGTTAACAGCAGACAACACAGTAACTGAAAATTCACCGTGCAGAGATCAGATCTGACTACTAGCATACACACAGCTTGTGACCTCAGAATTTCATGTCCATTTTCAAGATTTTACGCAGCCTTGCATGGGGCACGTTTATATGTAGTGTAGTTTATCCACATTATGGCCGACGGCATAAAGCTTCACAGCTCCGGTCTTGGGTGAAGAGGAGGGGTTTATGACCAGACTTTTGGGTGAAGCAATTTCTCCTCAGTTTCTCCTCAGCAAAGAATACTTTAATAATTTGGAATCCAGCATTTGATGCTTATATATAGTGGTGTGAAAAAGCGTTTGCCCCCTTCCTGATTTCTCTTTTTTTTTTTGTATGTTTGTCACACTTAAATGTTTCAGATCATCAAACAAATTTAAATATTAAACAAAGATAACACAAGTAAACACAAAATGCAGTTTTTAAATGAAAGTGTTTACTATTAAGGGTAAAATAAATCCAAACCTACATAGCCCTGTGTGGAAAAAGTGATTGCCCCCCTGTTAAAACATAAATTAACTGTGGTTTATCACATCTTTGGAAAGCTGAGTTCAGTTTCTCTAGCCACACCCAGGCCTGATTACTGCCACACCTGTTCTCAATCAAGAAATCATTTAAATAGGATAAGCGATCTTTATTGTCATTCATATCCATACAGCCAATCATGTACAGTAGAACGAAATTATGTTTCTCTTATCTACAATGTTAATCACACACATATAGAATCAGAGGGGTTGCTGCCATGCAAGGCGCCGCCACAAATTTCCCTCCTCCGTTCCATTATTGCTGAGCACCAAGCTGGATGGCAGGAAGTTCTGCTTTAATATGGTCTTCGGCATGACCCGGCCGGGATTTGAACCCCAGCCTCCCGGGTGTGGGGCAGATGCTCTACCAACTGAGCCAGCACTCCGGTTTAAATCGGACCTGGCTGACAAAATGAAGTAGACCAAAAGATAGTCAAAAGTTAAACATCATGCTGCGATCCAAAGAAATTCAGGAACAAATGAGAAACAAAGTAATTGGGATCTATCAGTCTGGAAAGTTATAAAAACATTTCTAAAGCCCTGGGACTCCAGAGAACCACAGCGAGAGCCATTATCCACAGATGGTGAAAACATGGAACAGTGGTGATGTCATGAGCTGAGCACTGGGGGTTTCCACCATGCTCAGTCTCATGGCCTTTCTCTATATTTGTTGTATTTTGTGTTTTTTTGGTTTCTGCGTATCTCGTACTGTTTCTTATTTTTCTCATCCTCTTGTTTATGTCATAGTTTTAACTCTTTTTATTTGTTATTAGTTTGTATTTATTTCTCAGTCCTTATTTGTTGACATTTAATTCTTTATAATCGTACTGTTGTGCTCTCTCTCCGGGTTGACAGCTGTCAGTGGCACTTCCGGATTTTTGCTCTGTGGTGGGCGGTGTCCCTGTCAGCAATCAGTCCCATCTTCTCCCCGTCATTACTCTCAACTGACCCCAGTTGTAATCATTGTTACCTCCTGCCCTCTCATGATATCCACACCTGTTATCATTTGTATTATGCCCGCTGCTTCATGTATTCCTCGCTGCGGTCTTCAACTAACCAGACGTAAGTTTGACGTTCTCCTTTTCTCCTCTACGTGACCTTGTTAGTCTCCCTGTTGCCTTATAGTTTTGTTATGCACTTTGTACTTTGTAATAAACTGTCACAAACTCGCAGTTCAGCGCGTGAGTCTCCTCTCTGCCCCGGAGGGGCATTCATGACAGAAGACCGCAGGCTGTTTGTGATCCAGCTGTGGGTTTGTGTTTTTTACTTCTCCTACATGTATAGTTTATTTCTCTTATCTTATCATGTTTAATGTTGCAGCATTGTACCGAGACAAATTCCTAGTTTGTGTACTACATGAACAATGGCAATAAACCTGATTCTGATTCTGATTCCTACCTTTCCGTTTTTCACCGGAGCTGTCAGCATGTTCCCCGATTACACTAGATCAATGGGCGGGCGTGGGTGCCTGATGAGCCTGGGGTGGGAGGTTTGCAGGACACGAATGGAATTGGACGATCAAATCTCCAATGCTCACAGAGCTTGTACCCCTAAAGACGTTCTCTGGAACCTGGGCCTTGCGGAGGCGGCTGCTTGCCGGTGCCCTCAGCTCGCGGAGCATGCTGAGGGGGTAGAGAAGATTATGTTGGTGGCAGCCCTGCGACGGGAGAACAGTGGTATGGAGAGAAGCTCCACGAAGAAGCAGAGGTCTGGGTCTATGGGGAGGAGTCCCCGGGCCTCAGTATCACCGTCTCCTCACCCGCCTAAAGCTCCAGCTCCCGCTCCACCAGCTCCAAGACACCACTGTCCAGCTACAGGCTGCCGGGAGAACTCCTCCACCTCCCTGTCAGCAACTTCTCTTTCGTCAAGGCAGAAAATTCCGGCAGAAATTCCCTCTTCTTGGTTTTCCTCTCCGGCTGCCCCATCAGCGTCCTCCTCCTCCATTGCTGCTGCTTCCCTCTTCTCCTTGGCTTTTCCTCCTGCTGCTGAGGGTCTGGTTGTCTCCTCCCTGGCTCTGCCTGTCATGTCTGCAGGGGCGGCTCCTCCATTTTCCGCAAAGGGGTGCATCGCCACTGTGGCCATGGAGAGGACAGATTCAAGGCCTGCTGCAGCAGAAACCATCATGCCCCAGGAGTACAGGCAGGTGCTTTTTCAGTCTCTTTTTCCTAAAAATGAATTACCTTGCCTGATTCCCGGTGGTGAGGCTCAACCACTGCAGTCCACTGAGCTCTCATCACCTGCTGCAAATATTAATTCCTCACCAGCTACCTCTGTGTCTCCTCCTGTATCCCCTGGATGTCTGCTGGTCCCGGGATTGAGCCGCCAGAAGACGGAGGAGCCTGTGGGCCTGGAAGACCAGGTTCCAGTCCCACAGCCTTGGGCCGGACAGAGGGAAAGCTCTACCATCAACCTGAAGCCTGTGCTGACGATAGAACATCCCCTGGCTTCAGCTACGTGAGATCCAGCGCCACCGGTGGGCCGACCTGCCACCACACTGGGCAAGCCACCTGCGTGGGTCACTTTACTGAGGGGTTCTAGGACTGCACCAACCACCATACCTGCTACAGGGGCCACCGCAGCAGAGCCGGAGTTGGACCTCCAGAGGGCCGGGCCCGAGACATCGCCGTCTGGATCGACGGAGTCCTGGACGGCGGTGGAGCTTGAGCTCAGGCAAGTGTGCTCCTTTGTTTTCATTGTTTCTATTTTGGAGAGATCTTGTCAGGCTCTTGGTGGGGAGAGCCAAGTGCAGCAGTCAGCTGCACCTGATCTCACCTTGCCGGGCTCCACTGCCGCCAGTGACCCTGCCTCTTTGTCCCTCCTGTTGGAGTCTTTCCCCAGGATCACCGAGGTTCATCCAACTTCGTTAGAGGTCTCTGTGGGTCCAGCCTCGCCACCTGAGAGCTTTGTGGGTCCAGCTCCTCCTGCTGAGGTCATCACAGGTGCTTCTTTCCAGCCCGAGGCCTCCGTGGGTGCTGCTCCCCCTTCAGCTGAGGTCATCGCTGGTCCTCCGTCCCAGCCCGGGACCTCTGTGGGTGCTGCTAACCCTCTGGATGAGGTCTTCACGAGCGCTCCATCCCAGCCCAGAACCTCCATGGGTGCTGCTCCCCCACTGGATGAGGTCTTCACGGGTGCTCCGTCCCAGCCTGGGGAATCCGAGGGTGCTGCTTCCCTGTCAGATGAGGTTGTTGCGATTGCTCTGTCCCAGCCTGGGACCGCCATGGGTGCAGCTTCCTCTCAGTCCTTGTCTCTGTGTCCTAGTCGGGGACCATCGTGGGTGCTGCGCCCCAGCCTGAAACCAACATGGGTGCTGCGCTCCAGTGTGGGCCTGCCATGGGCATTACGCTTCAGCCCAGGGGCCACCATGGGTGCAGCTCTGGCCCAGTCTGGGTCCACCGAGGGTGCAGCTCTGACCCAGTCCAGGTCCACCGAGGATGCAGCTCTGGCCCAGTATGGGTCCACCGCGGGTGATTCCTTGCTCCAGCCCGGGGCCACCGTGGATGCTGCCTTGCTCCAGCCCGGGGCCACCGTGGGTGCTGCCTTGTTCCAGCCCGGGGCCACCGCGGGTGCTGCCTTGCTCCAGCCCGGGGCCACCGCGGGTGCTGCCTTGTTCCAGCCCGGGGCCACCGCGGGTGCTGCCTTGCTCCAGCCCGGGGCCACCGCGGGTGCTGCCTTGCTCCAGCCCGGGGCCACCGCGGGTGCTGCCTTGCTCCAGCCCGGGGCCACCGCGGGTGCTGCCTTGCTCCAGCCCGGGGCCACCAGGGGTGCTGCTCTGCTCCAGCCCGGGGCCATCGCGGGTCCTGTGATGTCCCAGCCCGGGGCCACCGAGGGTGTTGCGGAGCTGCCAGACGCCATTGTGGTTCCCTCTCCTCTGCCCGAGGCTGTCGTGATTCCTTTTCCTCCACCTGACATTGTCGTGTTTACCCCAACTCCTCTGTACCCTTCTTCGTGGGGCTTCCCCATGGGGCAGCTGCCTCTTGGGCCACCTCCTCTGTTTAGGTGGCTAAAGAACTCTGGCTGACTGCCTGACAGACTGTGCTGCTGGGTTGGGTGGCCCACATTCTCCGGCAGGCCACCCGATTCGTTCCACCACGCCATCTGCCAGGTCTGGGACTTAAGCCGGCCGCCTGAACTGTCCAGCTCTACGGTCCAGGGGGCCTAAGTGCCTGGGCTTTGCTTGGGTGTGGGTCCTGAGCGGGGTTTTTTGTTTTGTTCCCTCCTAGCCTGTTCCCCCCACCACCCACCCAGGGTGGTTTATTCTTCTACTCCTTTTTTTTGGGGGGGGGGGGTCTTTTTCTTTTTTCACGTTACCCTGGGTGTCTGCAATCCACCCCTTGAGAGGGGGGCTTTGTCATGAGCTGAGCACTGGGGGTTTCCACTGTGCTCAGTCTCATGGCCTTTCTCTATATTTGTTGTATTTTGTTTTTGGTTTCTGCATATCTCGTACTGTTTCTTATGTTTCTCATCCTCTTGTTTATGTCATAGTTTTGTTACTCTTTTATTTGGTATTAGTTTGTATTTATTTCTCAGTCCTTATTTGTTGACATATAATTCTTTATAATCGTAGTGTTGTGTTCTTTCTCCGGGTTGACAGCTGTCAATGGCACTTCCGGGTTTTTGCTCCATGGTGGGCTGTGTCCCTGTCAGTAATCAGCCCCGTCTTCTCCCCTGTCATTACTCTCAGCTGACCCCAGTTGTAATCATTGTTACCTCCTGCCCGATCATGGTATCCACACCTGTTATCATTTGTATTGTGCCTTATTTTCTATGACATTACATTCTATAACACGGTGGTGGCATCAGCCATCACTTTTGGAGTGGTCTGCTGGGGCAGTGGCATTACTGCAGCCGATAGGAAGAGACTGAACAAACTGATCAAGAAAGCTAGCTCCGTCCTGGGGCAACGCCTTGATCCGGTGGAGGAGATAGGAGAGAGAAGGACGGTGGCTAAACTGTCATCTCTGCTGGAGTCCGAGTTCCACCCTATGCAGGACATACTGATTTAGCAGCAGACTACATCATCCCAGGTGCACAACCGAGAGGTTTTGCAGGTCCTTCCTATCAACGGCTGTCAGACTGTACAACCTAAGCAGGGCTGCTCGCAGAGATAGCAAAAAGACGTAACAACCTAATAGTTTTTTGAATGCAAAAGATGCAATAGACTTACACAATGGTCCCCTCCGGCATACAACTAGGAAAAAACCGGTAGCTACGGAGGGTGAGAATATGTATGGGTACATAATCATACCATGTAGGATAACTAAGACGGTTGTGCTGTTTCATCCCATCTTGTTATGACCCGAGCGTCGGTTCTGATCGCGCTCGGGATAAAGTTATGTCTCGCTGCCGGCCTTGACAGCTGCGGGCGGTATTCTGGCCTCTCCGGGCTCTTATTGTGAAAGTGCTCGGTGGGGCTTCCGCCTGTCAACGGTCGGCCAGCTGTGTGTCATCATTGTCATTAGTACCTTGTCTATTTAAGCCCAGCACTGGCGTCGTTAGGACGCTGCAGTGTCTGATCGCTAACTGATCGCCAACCTGGTCATTTAACTGTTCACCCACCGTCACGTTGCGGATGCCTGGACTGTATTCACACCTCGGCTGCCTTGGGCTTGACCGTCTTTCACAGGTACCAGTAAGTGTGCTACATTAGCCTTATTCCTCCCGGTGTGAATTGTTCTGTAAGTCCCTGCCTTAGCAGCCAGTGTGCTACTATTACCAAGCCTGACTGTGTGTGACTGTCTCCTGCTCTGGACCTATAGTGTGCTGTATAGCCCAATGCTTCCTGTTCTGTGAAGACTCCTGTCATTATCTCAGCAGCTTGTGTTAACACCTTTTCACCGTAATAAACTCACTGAAAAACTCACTGGTGACTCTGTGTGCGTCTTATACTGGCTCGCAAGGGCCAGCGCATGACACATCTAGCAACAATGCTCTGCACTGTGTGTGTTTATACATTTACATATTTATTCCATCTAGCTACAATGCTCCGCACTGGGTGTGTCTATGTTTATGTTTATATTTATATATCTATATATTCATTCCATCTAGCTACAATGCTCCGCACTGTGTTTATATATTTACATATTTTTTCCACCTAGCTGCAATGCTCCGTACTGTGCGTTTATATATCTACATATTATTCCATCTAGCTACATTGCTCCGCACTGTGTTTATATATTTACATATTTATTCCATCTAGCTGCAATGCTCCGTACTGTGTGTTTATATACTTATATATTTATCCCATCCAGCTACAATGCTCTACACTATGTCTGTGTGTATATATATATATATATTTATAGTAATATGTACATATGTATATTAGCTGCTCTTGCTTGCTTGCTTTTTTTTTTTTTTCCTTGCCTTCTGATTGTTGAGTGTTACTATCCCTGTGCTGTTGCAATCCTGGAATTTCCCCATTGTGGGACTAATAAAGGCTTATCTTATCTTATCTTATTTAAGACCCGCTGCTCCGTGTATTCCTCGCTGCGGTCTTCAACTAACCAGATGTAAGTTTGACATCCTTCTTTTCTTCTCTACGTTACCGTGTTAGTCTCCCTGTAGCCATATAGTTTTGTTATGCACTCTGTACTTTATGTTTGTAATAAACTGTCACAAACTCACAGTTCAGTGCATGGGTCTCCATGGGCATTTATGACAGGTGAACCTTCCCAGGAGTGGCCGGCTGACCAAAATTACCCCAAGAGTGCAGTGACGATTCATCCAAGCGGTCACAAAGACACCACAACAACATCCAAAGAACTGCAGGCCTCACTTGCTTCAGTTAAGGTCAGTGTTCATGACTCCACCATAAGAAAGCGACTGGGTAAAAATGACCTGCATGGTAGTTCCAAGACGAAAATCACTGCTGAGCAAAAAGAACAAAGACTCATCTCAATTTTGCTAGAAAACATCTTGATAATCCCCAAGACTTTTGGGAAAATACTCTGTGGACAGACGAGACAAAAGTTCACCTTTTTGGAAGGTGTGTGTCCCATTACATCTGCCGTAAAAGTAACAGTATTTCAGAAAAGGAACATCATACCAAAAGTAAAATATAGTGGTGGTAGTGTGATGGTCTGGGGCTGTTTTGCTGCTTCAGGACCTGGAAGACTTGCTGTGTGGTAAATGGAACCATGAATTCTGCTGTCTAATAAAAAATCTTGAAGAATGTCTAGCCATCTGTTTGTGACCTCAAGCTGAAGCGCACTTGGGTTCTGTAGCAGGACAATGATCCAAAACACACCAGCAAGTCCACCTCTGAATGGCTTAAGAAAAACAAAATCAAGACTTTGGAGTGACCTAGACGAAGTCCTGACCTGAATCCGATTAAGATGCTGCGGCATGACCTTAAAAAGAGGTTCATGCTTGAAAACCCTTCAATGTGGCTGAATAACAACAATTCTGCAAAGATGAGTGGGCCAAAATTCCTCCACAGTGCTGTAAAAGACTCATTGCCAGTTATGGCAAAGGCTTGATTGCAGTTGTTGCTGCTGAGGGTGGCCCTACCAGTTATTAGGTTTAGGGGCAATCACTTTTTCATACAGGTTTGTATCTTTTTCCCTTAATAATAAACACCTTCATTTAAAATCTGCATTTTGTGTTTACTTGTGTTATCTTTGTCTAATATTTAAATTTGTTTGATGATCTGAAGCATTTAAGTGTGACAAACATACAAAAAATGAGAAATCAGGAAGTGGCAAACACGTTTTCACACCACTGTATATATCAACATTTTTCTCATTTAAACATATTTCTGATGGAGCCATTGACCTGAGATTTTCACCAAATATCAGTAACAACCCAAGTAATCCATACATATAAAGAAATCAAGGCAACTGTGTTCACAAAACAAGTTATATTTAATTAAGTGGAGTGACACAGGGAATAAGTATTGGACATGCTTGGTGAAATTAATATTTAGTAGAAAAGCCTTTTTTGGTAATAACAGCTTCTAGACATCTCCTGTATGGAGAAACTAGGTGCAGGTATTGCTCGAGTGATTATAGCCCATTCTTCCACACAAATTGTCTTCAACTCTTGAAGGTTCCGTAGGTGTCGTCTATGAACTCTAATCATCAGTTTGTTCCATAGATTTTCAGTTGGATTCAAGTCAGGTGACTGACTGGGCCATTGTAGCAGCTTTATTTTCCTTCTCTGGAGCCAGTTGAGTTTCCTTGACTGTGTATTTGGGATCATTGTCTTGCTGAAATGTCCACCCTTGTTTCATCTTCAGCATCTTGGTAGATGGCAACAGGTTATTATCAAGGATGTCTCTGTACATTTGTCCATTCATCTTTCCTGCAATTATGAGGTCTGCCTGTACCATGTGCTGACAAACACCCCCTCACCATGATGCTCCCACCTCCAAATTTCACTGTTGGTATGGTGTTAAGATAAGTCTTTATTAGTCCCACAATGGGAAAATTCCAGGATTACAGCAGCAAAGGGGTAGCAGCACTCATGTTTGACTGAACATTATCTCTGTCTTCAAGTTTTCATTCCTCAGGATAATTCTCAGGACCCTATTTGAAGAGGTGACCAACTCTGTGATGAACAATCATGGTTTAAAATATTTCATTAATCATTGATTTGAAATGTGTTGCATGCCTGAAAATATGCTTAAACAAACCTTATTTTAATGCATGCTTAAGGAAGTAGTAATGGAAATTAGTTGTGACTCACTGAAGCTAGTTTAGCTTATATATGGTGATTCTTTGTATTTTTCTTTTAATCAATATGTGTTCTTCATATTCAAACACAAGTCATCTGACTGGCTCAGCCAATCACCAGGCCGTCTCTGTTGGCCAATGCCCCCTTTCATTCTATTGGTCGGTTACAGACAAAAGACTGTTTTCTTATTGGACCAGAGTTCATTCAAATGTCCTGCAATGGGAGACAATTGGTTCCCTTTCATGTCAGTCAAGTTTTTCTCCTTTGAAAGTGCTCAGTTTAAGGGAGAAACACCCAAGTTTGTCAAGTTGTCTTTGTGTCCTGTTCATTTACATTCCTGCCTTGAATTCTTTTTTCTTTAAACTTCTGGGAAAAATACTTTTTCTTCTGTTTGAGCTCAACCTTCTCTTTTATATGGAGTGAAACTCTGTTCTCAGACATTTTTTTCCCCTATTTTATTCTGTTAAACTTTTTCTAATGATTTTCCTTAACTCACTGTGTTTAAAATGGACTGATCATTTTTTTTCTTTACTCACACTGGAAGCTGCTTTCACCAATCACCACGAAATCTGAAGAACTCGGTTTTTGTGGCTTAAATAGTTTAATTTTTGTCTCTTCAATTCTGTGACTTTCATCAGACTTTGAACTATCATCAATTTATTTGGACCTGAGAAAGCCACTGAAAAAACCCCTCAAGTTGTCCACATGACATACTGCTTCAGAGGCCAGCAGAAGTCTCATCATCATTGTCAGATCTCAGCTCCTGACATTTGCCTCTGGGAAGAAATTATCTGCTGGCAGCTAATTTCTGGTATCATAAAATAAAACTTCAGTGAAGGATCTAGCTGAAAGCCAACGCAACAGGTCACGTGAGCCAGATCCCTTTGTTTCATCTGCTGAGTTAATGCGATGTTCATTGCCTTAAAGTATGCCATAATTTGTCTCAGGTTTAAAACTAGTTCATAACTCTGATCGGAGCTATAGAATTAGGGAGAAATTCAATTCAATTCAACTTTATTTATATAGCGCCATTTCACAACAACAGTCATCTCATAGCACTATCAACTGTAGGGAGGACCCCCACAGTTGCAGAAAGACCCCAGCAATCAGGCGATCCCCTGTGAGCAAGCACTTGGCGACGGTGGAGAGGAAAAACTCCCTTTTAACAGGAAGAAACCTCCAGCAGAACCAGGCTCAGGGAGGGGCAGTCATCTGCTGCGACTGGCTGGGGGGTGAGGGGACAGAGAAGAAGAAAAGAACAGACATGTAGAGAGCAAACAGCACGATGGGGACTCAATCTATGGGAGAGAACAAACAAATGTATCAAATAGGATCCCTCTTTTCATTTAATTCTGTTTTTACTTTTTAGAGTAACCCAGAATTTCTTTCTTCCATATAATCAGCTTTTATCATTTTCTTCATAAAATTTGCGTCCAATTTTCTTCATATTTTGGTTAATTATTTCAGTCTCCATTTTCATCAGTTACAAATTCACACTGTTTTCTTGGTTCCACAAATGTGATTATACTCTTTTTGCCCAATAATCCGTTACAAGTTAATATGATGTTTGATACTTGTTGGTCATTTCACCGTGCTTACAAATCAATTGAATGTAATGTCATTTAATCTGAGTCTGATCATTACAACTGTAAATGGTATATGGAGGTTTCTGCTTGATTTGTGTCTGGTGTCTGTTTCGACAGTCATGCAGGAGAATTCACGAATATTAGAGACTGATTGATTGATGGTATAAAGATTAGTTATTACCTCCGCCAGGCCGAAAAGGCCAGGAGGAGGTTATGTTTTTGCCAGGGTTTGTGTGTTTGTCTGTTTGTCTGTCTGTCTGTTGGTTAGCAAGATAACTCAAAAAGTCTTGGACGGATTTGCATGAAACTTTCAGGCGTTGTTGGAAATGGTACAAGGAAGAACTGATTAAATTTTGGGGGTCCGGTTCACCGTCTGGATACAGGAATTTTTTTAAAGCATTTTTCAACACTGTGACATAGGGCCATTTTCAACATGTGCGCAGGCGCAATGGAGGCCGCTGGGCGTCGTGTCTGACCAACACAAACTCCGCCTTCTTCAACGTTTTAGCCACAAAAGCATGCGGAAAACACTGCTGGCCTCGGACCCCCAGCGTGCCTGTGCCAGCCATAGGCGCTGCGCACATTGCGCTGGTCGTCGTGTCTGACCAACACAAACTCCGCGTTCTTCAACGTTTTAGGCACAAAAGCACGCGGAAAACACTGCTGGCCTGGGCCCGCCAGCGTGCCTGCTTTTGCGCCACGCTGCAAAACCTGACACGGACACCTGTCCGCCACCCCATTATTTGCCACAAATTCCCCACCCAGCTATAGGCGCTGCGTAAAAACGACCTCTCTGCCGGGGAAGACTCTAAATTCTGTTTTGCCGCGGACCGCAACCCCAATATAATATAAAACCCACGGCAACCTGTCTAACCAATCTGCATCCGTCAGTGGAGGAGATGGACACACCAACACTTCAGTTTATTACCTCCGCCAAGGAGGCAATGCTTTTACAACCGTAAAACGGGGCTATAAGGGACGGCGGGGTAATATGGGACACTTTTCTAAATGTAATTCTGCTTTTTTAATTTTGCTTCCGCCTAGATTTGAGGAAGGATTCATGGATATTTGACAATAACAACACAACTCAGCGTCCTGCTCAAAATAAAAAAGCAGAATTACATTTAAAACATTTCCCACAAAAGTGTCCCTTATTAACCCGCCGTCCCTTATAGCCCCATTTTACACTACTGAACCACTAATCCTATCACTATCACATTGATTGTCATTCATTAATTGTCTGTTTATTGCATTGTCCATGTCAAATAAACAAATGATCATTGTGAATCCAATTGCTACTCATATCTTTTCATGCTCAGGGAATCTGAAAACGTACACACAAACACTGTATGGGGGGAACTGTGCCGTTTGGCGGAGGTCTGCGCTCTCCAAGTGCTTTTCTAGTTAATAAATTGTTCAAGTTTTGGACTGGTGCCCCCCAAAACAAGTTCTTTTTGTGTGTGTGTGGACCCGAAGCAAACCTTCATTTCCACACTCACCTATAGGTATAAATTAAGTAAACTTTGTACCTTTTAACCAGTTTCTCCTACATATTTTTAATGTGCCTTGTGTGAGGTTGTGTGCACTTTTGAAACAGATGCAGAAAAGAATATTAAGCCATAAGCTGTGTGTGTGTTCTGGTCAAATCTGATCCCCTTTAAGTGGTGAAGCTCTGTGTCCCCTGCTCTGTTTTCTGTGTCTCTCTCATCATGAGGGGGAGGAGAGAATTTGGGCTCCTTCTTCCATCCTGATCAGAGCCATTCTGGGGTTTTTTAAAAGCATGCTAAAGGTTTGCTGCCTAGCCTCCAGCTGCGGGGATGACTCCTGCTGCTCTCCCTCTCTGCTGTCGTCGCACACCGCACTGTCCAACTCATCAGCGCTCCAGTCCTCCACCTTCCTGTGCTTCGCGGCTGGCCCGCCGTCTTCAGTGACTGGGGATTTCCCTGGTCCCACATTGATGCCCAGCTGGTAGCTTTGAGCCCTCTTTTGGTGCTCAGTTAGCTTTGTGGCTAGCCCTTCCATAGACACTTGCTGCACCGTTAGCTTCTCCCAGCTAACTAGCTTAGCCTCATTTGGTTCCAACACTCGCGCCACCCACAGCGTCATGGTCCTCGTCTGCCCGGCAAAAAATTCAGCCAACCGCTCAACAGCATCCTCATATCACTCTGTCTCTCCCAAGGTACCGAGAATTCTTTGGCCCTCCTCGCCAAGATGATGGGCCAGGAGCGCTCGTCATCTTCTCGTATTGAGTCCACCTAGGCCCAGCGCCCTGATGTAACCCTCAAACATGGCCCTCCACTTTGGCCACAGAGTCACCGGCTCTCCTGTGTACTCCAGAAACGGCACTAGGGGTTGAGGTAGCCCATACGCTTCCATAATTATTCTCGTCGCCAAAATGTTATGTATGAATAATGTGAGACAGGAGCCGTGCTGAAATGAACAGTGAACTACTCTTTACTAGACACACACACACACAAAACTAGTATATATACACAGTGGGCCGTGCCCACCTGACATTACGCCAGTGGGCGGGTACGGCATCACACACACACTACACCACACACTGTCTTTTAAGAAATATCAATGATCATAAGGGAAAAAAGAAATGATAAAACTGAGGTGACTGCAGTGAATGTGCTTGTGCTACTTATCCATTTTTATTAAGAAATAACTTTTCAACAGTCTTATACTCTCTTTCCCAGTACATTGATCTCTGCCCTTATTGTCATGCAGGGCACAATAGTGCCTCAGCATAATGATGTGTTATTGTTGTATCCAAGCTTTTTTGAAACACAACAGACACTTCACCTTATACTGGGTGCATGCGCACGCAGCGACCGGCAGCGGGTGAAAAAAGTTTGACGTCTGTGTCTTTGTTTTTATGCACTTTAATGTGTTTCAACGTAATTCTCTGTGTCGTTTTTGTCCTTGAATGTTTGTGGACTATATAATGAAGAGCTCCCTTGTGTCACCATGGGGTGAGACGCCGGCTCGGCGCTCAGCCCATGCTCCTTTTATCCCTGCCTCTCATTGGGCAGTGCCTCAGCTGGTTCCCAGCTGTCAGTGTCACGGGACGGCTGGGGCCAATTAATCCTCATCAGCTGGGGCGCTGTTAATGAGTATAAAGAGGAGCAGCTTCGATCATTCGGGGCTGCGACATAAGCACTGCTAGGCTGAAGCCCCTTCGTCTGGTGTCAGCCTTAACTCCCCTTGCAGCATTCCGGTGTTTGTATCCCGCTGTGAGTATGCACGTCTTGTTACCCCCATGTCCGGTACGAGCTACCTACCCCTGCGCTGTGCAGCCTGAGAATGTACGTCTGTATGAGTGTCTGTGCTCTCCTCATCCCTTATCCCTTACCCAGAATAAAACATCTCGACTCACTGGCTTGTCCCTGGCTCTGATTGCCTGGCTCCCTAGAGCCGGATATGACAGTATGTCGCAGCCAGAAGAGTTGCCGGCGGCCGTGAGTCGCTGTGGAAATGTACCTTTCTATCCGGGTGTCAGCGCTGCTAGCATGCCGTTTCCCAGGAGTCACTTCCAGCGCCAGGGCGACGAGCTGAGGTCCATCTCGGAGGCTGTCGACGGGACGTTCTTCACCCTGCACGACGCCTCCAACGCGAGACGCTGGCATCCGGGCCGTGCTGAGGAACTCCTGGACTGTCACCCTCACTCTCTGTACCATCTGGAGGACAGTGCCAGGATAGACGCTGCAGGTACACAGCGAGAGAAGCTCCACGGGGTGGATGGAAATCCCGGCAGGGAGTCGAAGTGGGCGACGTCTTTCCCCGCTTCGGAGTCCCGTTCCTGCCGCCATTCCAGTCCGGGAGTTCGCGCCAACCAGAGGACTTCCCCCGACCTGCGCCACGTCACTCGGGATTCCCTTCAAGGAGCCGCAGCTGACAGCAGTTATGTCCGGGGTCGAGTGGCTGTCGCGAGCTCTACTGTGTTCCCTGTCACCACCTTCAGGCATGTGGCGGCGGCAGTGAGATTGATGGTGAGGACTTCAGGGCTACGAAGCTTTCCCGTGCTCGACGCCTTCCTCGTCTCTATCTCCGATCTGGAGCGGCGAATCCTGGGTTTCCCCCTCGCTTCGTCCCCTGGGAGTAGTCGTCATCACATCGCCGAGTCACCTCTGCACGAACCTCGTCCGGATCCAGTTCTGGGTCATCGTCAGGACCGTTCCTCCCACGCAGCTGTCATCCCTTCGCCTCGTCAGTGTGGAGATTCTACAGCCTCGTCCCCTGAGCCTCGTTCCCCCGCTGTCATTCCTGGACATTCGGGCTGGCTCACCCCGGCTGTTTCCCCCTCCTCCTCGACGCGCTTCCTGACCGCTGTGTGTGCCTGGAATCCCGGCCTGGTGAGCTCTCTGCTGGAGACAACGCGAGCGATCCTCAGACGAATTCCCGGGGGGTCCTCCGTTTTCGCCGGGCGGGGAGAGGAAGAAGCAGATTCCACTACAGCAGGCGATACTCAACCTCCAGGGGGCAGGCAAGTCATTGTGTTTTCACACCTGCTTAATGATTTGCTCTGTCACATCCCTGGAGGAGAAGTTCAGGGTTCGCAGCTCCCTGAACTCTCCCCACCTGCTGTAACCTGTATTCCTAATCCCGCATCCTCTGTGTCTCTCTCCGCCGAGCGGTCCCCGGCTCCGGGTCAACGTGGTGGGATATGGAGAGGGCCTGTGGTTCCGCTGCTACATTGCGGACGGAGGAGGGGGACTGACTGCTGCGTGGAGTCTACGCTGACGACTGAGCGTCCCTGGGTCTCCACGGAGGAGCGGTTCGGTCCAGCGGGACGAGATTCTTCTGGCTTCACGCCGAGTGGATCGTCGGCGGGGTCACCGGAGGAATCTCAAGCTGCGCTGACCATCGTGCTGGCTGCGGGGCCCGACGCGGCTAGATGGGAGCCTGACAACGACCTCCTGACGACGGATCCTGGATCTTCGCAGTCCTGGACGGCGTCAGAACCCGAGATCAGGCGAGTGCTCTCCTTTCTTTTCTCTCTTTTTATCTTTGAGCACTTCAGCCTATCTCCAGGGGAGACGAGCAGGGTGCAGCCGCCCGCTGCGTCTGAGCTCGTCTCGCCGGGTTCTGGCGCTGCCGGTGATCCTGATCCCGGTTCTGTTTTCTCTTCTGAGCCTTCTTCCAGGGTCACCGGCGAGGAGTTGCTGTTCCTCGTGGTGCTGGAGGGTCCGGGTTCAACGTTGGAGGTCGGTTCTGGTGCAGTGTCCAACGTGGGTTCGCCCGAGACCCAATCGGGGTCCAACGTGGGTTCGCCTGAGGCCCGATCGGGGTCCGACGTGGGTGCTGCCCCAGTGTTGTCCAGGTCCGGTGAGGAGGTGGCCGTTTCCCTGAGGCCCGCCGCCCTCGTCATCGGCTCTCCCCTGAGCCTCTTCCACCGGGATCCGCTCTGATCCTTCGTCCGTCTCAACGGTCCTGGTGGTTGAGTGATGCGGGTCGACGACCCGACCCGCAAAACTTTCGGTTCGGCGATCTGGTTTCCCCCCACTGGTCTGTGTTTGCCTTTGGGCGGCCTGGTTCGGCAGCCGTTGGACTGGATTCCTGGGATCTGGGCCCAGAGTTCGCCGTCCGAACATTTCTCTTCCCCGGGTTGCCAACTGGACAATGGGCGGGGAGATTACCAGAACAATTCCGGCCGTTTTGGACTCTGCCTGCCGTCTCCTCGGGTGTCCTTTACTACTTTTATTATTATTGAGGTCACTCGGGTGTAGTTTCTTTGTCCATTAGGGGAATATATGTTTTTGTGCTGTGTGTTGTTTTTTTTATTAACCATACTCAGCATTTTTATCGTATTGTTATCCTGTTACCCTGTCACCTTTTTTTCCTCTTGGTGACTCACCTTATGTATCGCGCTGTGTATTGCATTTTCTTATCTTTACTCAGCGTTTTCATTCATCCTTACCTTAGCCTTGGCCTCGTCGGTGCATCATGGAGTATGCGTGTGGTTTCCTGTTCAACCATACTCTGTGATCACCCCATTCTGTCTTATTATCCTCGTGGGGGGCCTTCCCTAGCCCCGACTTTAACATTGACTGTGTTTGTTATTGTTTGAAGTAATGTGTTTCATTCCCACTTAACCGTACTTCATTATTACCCATTTGTCCTTGTCACCTCTGTTTCTTTAGGTGATCTTTTATATATTCAGTGCTGTGTGTTTTGTTTTCTTTAGTATCCATGCACAGCGTTTTTCATCATTTTTTGTCTTGGTGCATTATGGAGTAGTGTGTTTTGTTCCCCTTAACTATACTCTGTGATTGCTTTATTCATTCCTGCCACCTTTTTGGTGGGTTTTTGGTTTTCTTTTTTTTGCCCCGATCTATACGTTATTTGTATGCTGTCTGTAGTCATATTTGGTATTTTCCCTACCTGTGTCCTAACTCAGTTTTCTCCCTAACTGTGCTCTGGGTTAATCCTTTTCCCTGTGTTGTAGGGTATTGTATTTGGGGTTTTTTTTTCTCTGCCCTGCTGCCCTACATTGGTCTATTGTTTTTTTTTGTCCTTCCCTTTGCATCTTCCCCTCCGGTCCTGCCTCCCTTCCGCCCGCCCTAGGTGGGGAGGGGGGGGCTGGGATGTTCCTGGTCGTTCGGGAGCCCGACCGTGAGGGGGAGGCTCTGTCACCATGGGGTGAGACGCCGGCTCGGCGCTCAGCCCATGCTCCTTTTATCCCTGCCTCTCATTGGGCAGTGCCTCAGCTGGTTCCCAGCTGTCAGTGTCACGGGACGGCTGGGGCCAATTAATCCTCATCAGCTGGGGCGCTGTTAATGAGTATAAAGAGGAGCAGCTTCGATCATTCGGGGCTGCGACATAAGCACTGCTAGGCTGAAGCCCCTTCGTCTGGTGTCAGCCTTAACTCCCCTTGCAGCATTCCGGTGTTTGTATCCCGCTGTGAGTATGCACGTCTTGTTACCCCCATGTCCGGTACGAGCTACCTACCCCTGCGCTGTGCAGCCTGAGAATGTACGTCTGTATGAGTGTCTGTGCTCTCCTCATCCCTTATCCCTTACCCAGAATAAAACATCTCGACTCACTGGCTTGTCCCTGGCTCTGATTGCCTGGCTCCCTAGAGCCGGATATGACACCTTGTTCCATCAGTATGGATTTTCTTCTTGTTTTTGCACTGGCGTTTCTTTCCTACCAGCTCTTTGTCTTGGAGGTAAGCGCGATCGTGGTCACTCCGGGAAGAATACAGTATTCCAGAGAAATGTTACTGCATTTAAACATGGATAATGCAGCATCAGTGTTTGAGTCTGTGCCGCAACTGCCGGACTTTATTTTAAGAGATTTTCATGGACACAGTGATGAAAAGAGAGACAAGAGAAAGAAAAGCGAAAAGCGTGGAGGCGTAAGATTAAGCCTGAGGAGGCGTCAGCTTAACCGCATTCCTCTTCCTTCCATTATTATGGGTAACGTACAATCCCTGAGAAATAAAGTTGATGAAATTCAAGGGAATGTACGATATCAGAAGGATTTCAAGAACTGCTGTGTCATGGCTTACACGGAGACGTGGCTTACGGCACATGACTGGGATGTGGACCTGTGGATTGACGGCTTTGGAGCCCCACTTCGCTCGGATCGGCAGGAAGAGGTAACGGGGAAACGTCAGGGGGGCAGCGTATGTTTACACTACCATTCAAAAGTTTGGGGTCACTTAAAAATTTCTTTATTTTTGAAAGAAAACCACTTTTTTTCAATGAAGATAACTTTAAACTAACCAGAAATACACTCTATACATTGCTAATGTGGTAAATGACTATTCTAGCTGCAAATGTCTGGTTTTTGGTGCAATATCTACATAGGTGTATAGAGGCCCATTTCCAGCAACTATCACTCCAGTGTTCTAATGGTACAATGTGTTTGCTCATTGCATCAGAAGGCTAATGGATGATTAGAAAACCCTTGTGCAATCATGTTAGGTCTGCCATGCTGTAATTGCTGCAAATGGAGGATTCTTTGATGAAAGCAAAGTTTGAAGGAAAAAATTATTTCAAATACAAATCATTATTTCTAACCTTGTCAATGTCTTGACTATATTTTCTATTCATTTTACAACTCATGGTGGTAAATAAGTGTGACTTTTCATGGAAAACACAAAATAATTGTCTGGGTGACCCCAAACTTTTGAACAGTAGTGTATATATTAATAAACAGTACTGTACATCTGTCACGGTCAGAGAGTGCATCTGTTCACCAGATGTGGAGCTTCTGTCCATGTCACTATGCCCCTTTTATCTGCCCCACAAGTTCCCCCAACTTTTCGTAACGACTGTGTACATTCACCCGAGGGCAGATGCTGACTCCGCCTCCAGCACCATCTTTGATGTGGTACAGCGGTTGCAGTCGATTTCCCCAGAGGCTCCAAATTTTATCCTTGGGAATTTTAACCATGTTTCTTTAAAGAAGACACTTAAAAACTTTTATCAGTATGTCTCCTGCCCAACCAGGCAAAAAAAACATTGGACCTGTGCTATGGATCCATTGAGAAGGCCTACAAATCTATTCCCCTTCCCCCTTTAGGATCCTCAGATCACAACTGTGTACATTTGCTGCCCACATATAAAACTGCTCTCAGAACAGACAAGGCGAAGACCAGAGACATAAACATGTGGACAGAGGATTCAGTGCACTGCCTCCAGGAATGCTTTAACTGTACGGACTGGGAGGTGTTCACACTGTCCTGTGGAGAGGATTTGGACTCTTTAGTGGATGTGACATGCTCATACATGACTTTCTGTAGAGACATGATCGTTCCACATAAACGTGTCAAAATATATCCCAACAACAAGCCACGGGTTACAAAATCAGTTAAATCCTGCTTACAGAGGAAAACACTTGATAGCTCAAGTAGGTTTATTTTGTCTTCTTTTAATTATTTACTTTTTGTTCTTATTAAAGACAAAAATAGAAAGGAGATGTCTGTACCTTCTTAACATGTTTCGACTGTGCACTGCAGCCTTCGTCAGAAGCACTTGCCTTTAAACGGGGTTGTTTCTGAGCTGCAGGTTGCCGCAAAAGAGCTGAAGGCTGAAATTTTAAGAGCAAAACAGAATTATAAATCAGAGTTGGAAAGTAAGATGGCAACAAAGAGACTTGGTTCAGCCTGGGCCAGTATGAAAACTATTGCAGGCCTTCAGAGCACAGAGCACAGTAATCGTATGTTTTTAGATGGTTTTAATTCAGACACAGAGCTGGCTAATGCTCTTAATTGTTTTTATGGTCGTTTTGACTCCTTTGATTTTAGCACAGAAACCCAAGGTTTGAAACAGAAACTCAAAGACAATCAGCACTTTAATAATGAGGTGCAGGATGTTAAAAGGGCCTTCTGTGCTGTAAAAGTGAACAAAAGTCAGGGCCCTGATAATATATGTGGGCACTTGGTAAAGTCCTGTGCACATGAATTGAGTCCTGTATTTCACTACATTTTCAATAAGTCCTTACAGACACAACGTGTGCTTAAGATCTGGAAAGATGCTGTGGTTGTCCCCATTCCAAAATCCAGCTGTCCTAAAATGGTAAATGATTTTAGACCAGTTGCTTTGACTTCAATTTTAATGAAAATTTTTGAAAAACTGGTCAGATTTGAGGTCCTAAAGCAGACTGAGCATGCATTGGATCCTCTGCAGTTTGCCAATAGGCCTCACAGAGGAGTGGAGGATGCCACTGTCACTCTGCTTAACATGCTTTTTGAACATCTGGATTTTAATAGGACACACGCCAGGCTTTTATTTGTGGACTTTTCTTCCGCCTTTAATACAATCCAACCTCATATTTTAGTTGAAAGGCTCCTGCAACAATTTGATTTGAGTAATAATCTGGTGGGTTGGATTCTGGATTTTTTAACCAACAGGGCACAGAGTAAGGGTCAACGGTACATTGTCTGACCAAAAGTGTTCTTCTACTGGCTCTCCGCAGGGGTGTGTGTTGTCACCACTACTCTTCATCCTGTACACAAACATGTCGGAGCAGACATGACAGCAGACACATTATAAAGTATGCTGATGATTCAGTTGTTGTCAGTCTCCTCCAGGATGGTGAGAGTGGCCACGACCCAGCAGTTGATGATTTTGTTCACTGGTGTGAGGATTCCTACCTGCAGCTGAATACGACAAAAACTAAAGATATGATTATTGACTTTAGGAGGAAAACTCCCAGGCACGAAGTCACTGTACTAAAAGGCCAGACCACTGAATGTGTACAAGCCTTCAAATATCTTGGGACGATTTTTGATAGTAATTTAAACTTTGAAGAGAACTGTGAAAGGGTGTGCAAAAAGGGTCAGCAACATTTGCATTGTTTAAGGAAACTTGCACACTTCCAAATTGACCGAACCATAATGATAGTGTTTTATCGGGCTTTTATTGAATCCGTTTTATCCTTTTCTTTAGTGTCATGGTTTGGTCAGATAAAACTGAAACAGAGGAAATCCTTGGATCAGGTGGTTAGATGGTCCAGTCGTTTGCTTGGTGAGTCACAGCTGAGCCTGACATCCCTGTACACCAGACAAGTACAGAGGATTGCTACCTCCATTTTAAATGATGACTCCCACCCTTTGCACTGCCACTTTCAGCTTCTTCCCTCCAGACGGAGGTTTGCTGTCCCAAAAAGTAAAACCCAGCGCTACAAAAGCAGCTTTGTTCCTGCTGCTGTTAAAGAGTTGAACAAGATGTTAACAATATATTGCACATAATTTAGTTACCGGTACCTATTTATTGATTTTATTTTATATTTACTTATTTTTGTAGGTTTTTATTTGGGTTCTAAATCTTTTATTGGGTTTTAGACTTTTGAGTTTTTAACCTCTTTGACTAGTCTTTAACTTTTTAATAAGACCATTCTCTCTTCTCTCTTTGTTTTTTCTCTTATCTCTTTGTCATATGTCCTGATTGGTGGAGCCTTGAGTGCTTTTATCATGTTTATAGTCAGCTTCATGTGTGTTTGTGTTCATGTTGAATGTAATTGTGGTTTGTAAATATGGATGTCACCTGACTGCAAAACAAATCTACCTACAGGTACAAATAAAGTAACCTGAACCTGAACCTTGCAAATAAAAATAAATTATCACAATAACCCTTGACTTGAACCCCAGCTCTCCAGATGCAAAACAGATATTTTAGCTCTAGGCTATAACTTAGTGATGGCCAGATAAGGCTTTCTTGAAGACTTGAGCCTTTCCATCAAAATGGTTCATATAGACGAAGCCTCAAGTGAAACTTCATTTGCTCTACTAGCCAATGTAGTCGACAAAAAGTATACAGCATGCAGATTTTTACAAGGGCATTATTAGTTTAATGTGTATTTTTTCAATTTCAATAAATGTGCCGTCTTTTAATAAATATCAATGATCACAAGGGAAAAAAGAAATAAGACTGGGGTGACTACAGTGCTTGTGTTACTTGGTGTGCTTGTACTACTTATCAATTTTTATTAAGAAATGATAAATTTTCAACAGTCTTATACTGTCTTTCCCAGTGTTATGTCTGTATATGGAGCCAAGGAAGAGACCAGGTGTCGAGCTGAACACATGTTCATTAATGAGGTTGGCACAGGTTCACCACACTTAGCCGCCAGGCAGGAGGAATGGCAAAAGAGACCGCCCCTCCTGCCCACCACCCTCTTAAGGTGTGTTCACACCAAATGTGAACGGGCGGCGCAAATCCATACAAAGTGAATGGGAAGACGCGAGTACGCGCAAATTTGCATAGTCGCGTGTTCGCGTCCGCTAGCGATTCTGCTGTCACCAGAGTAAAAGTATCACCACTGCAGAGTAAACTAGTTTGGAAATGAAACTCACTCACCGAGAGACAGGAGGACCGGGACCTCTTCAGCTGAATCAGGATTTTGGAGTTATTTACCCAGGGTTTCCGGCCATGGACGTGCTAGCAAGCTAGCAACGTAAACACCCATCATCTGAAGTTTTGGAGGCTTGAGACAACATTTTCAGGTGAGCCCCTGGTCGGATAATGTAAACCTAAGCGTGACATTATTTGGGGAATTTCCACAGCAGGTTGAACACAGCTGCAGAAGTTTTAAAGACAACTTCGCCTGTCTGCATCTCACTATTCATGTCTGTTGGCGTGTTTACATTGATTTATAATGTAATCGCGCTGTGTGAAAAATTCACCTGTTTGTGTTTGGTGTGAACGCACCTTTATAGCTACGGGTGGTGGCAGAACCGGAAGGTGGAGCCGCCACCCATACCTCACAAATAAGACTAAACTATATACAACACCCAGTATATTCAACTCTGTCTTTATTCTCATGAAGGGCACAATGGCAATAGTACCTCAGCATAATGATGTGTAATAACACAACATAACAAAAATAATTTTTTTTGTAAGTTATCTGTGTTTTTTCAACTGATTTAAGACCATTTTTCACAACTGAGTCTGAAAATGGCATCCGTTTCTCTTGATCAGGTCAGGTTTTTATGCTAAGTTGTAAGCAGTTGTACAGCAGTTGTACAGTTGTACTGTAAATTGAGTAGTAGACACTGATAAAGGTAAGTACATGTAAATTGAATGTTACATCATCATTGTTTAAAATTCAGAGAATTTCAAGAAATAAAGAATTGTGCATCATATAAAGCGAAAATACCCGTACATGTAAACAAAAATGTAATAAACATGTGGCCATAGTTCAAAAAGTTGACCTGATTGAGCAAAACCAATGTGATTTTTGGATTCAGCACATCAAAATTGTCCTAAATCAGCTAAAAAAAACTTAGACAATAAATTTGGTGTTGACCAGTGTAAAGATCCAAGCTCTTTGAAACAACACACATTTCACCTTGCAAATAAAAATAAAATTACAAGAATGACCCAGCTGGGATTTGAACCCCAGCTTCCCACTTGCAGAACACATGGTTTGCTGCTAAGCCATCACCTCAGTTACAATAAATATCCACTATTTGTGGAAAATACATCAATGGGAGAAATGCTCTCGAAATGTTCCCAAACGGGAGAAGTCCATGTTTTTGGTGCTGGCTCCATGTGAAAAGTGGCTGTGACAAATTCTACACAGGCAAACATGACAACACAAAATGTGAGTGACGGGGATTTCCATTGTGTATCATTGCTCACTTTATTTCATGTTGTGTGCAAAATCATGACTGGCTTCCTGACCCAGTCACGTGGTACGACATCAACACATACAGTACGTCAGCAATACACGCCTCGCAATGCGCTTCACCAAATATTTCCTGGATACACTCGGAGCACCCTCGAAGCTCCGGAGCCTGCCGTCCCATCACTACACTTAACATCGATAAAGTGTGTCATGATCCTTTTTTCTAATGGCACATTTTCCTTTGTGTTTAACTTGGTTCAATGAAAGGACTAGCTGTTACAATCCCTGATGTTTGCACCACTTTTGAGTCCATGAGGAGTTCTTGAGAGATGGCTACTATAAGGCTTCACCGCTGGGACACATCGTCAGTTGTGTACCTCAACATCACAGGGTGTTTTGACCATTTATCACAAGACACCCTCCGCTGAGGCAGGCCCACCACAGGTTGATCAAGCCTGGGTATGTGTCCCACAGTTTAGCTGTTTGCCTGAGAAGCTCAGATGATATCACTTCTTTTCATTCTCAGCCAGCAACTGGTCCTCTTCTTCTTCTTTTAGATTTGATTGGAGGTTGGCAGCCAGCTTACAGGTGCATTACAGCCACTGACTTGATTATCATCACTCTATGTCTTTGTATAAGGAGTTCTGAACAACTCCTTACATGTGAAAAATTTATCCGTCCTTGGATTGTGTTCTCGGCGGCATCGACTAGCTGTCAGCTAGTCTGTCTGTCTACAAATCATAACTGGTCCTCTTGGCGGCGGCGACCAGCTTTTGATAGCCCATAGATCATAGGAAATGGTCCATAGGCTATATGATGTCCTAGACATCACAGACCCACATGATCCTAAATGATGTCATAGACATCCCATATAATGTCATAGACAGACTATTAAATGCCGGGATCCTTTGATGTTGACGATGAAAAATTGTAGCCCTGATGCTGGAATCCTTTGATGTTGACAATTCCATGAGTTGTTTTGATGCCAGAATCCTTTGATGTGACACCCTCCGCCAAGGCAGACCCACCACAGGTTGAGCAAACCTGGGTGTGTGTCCCATGGTTTAGTTGTTTGCCCTAGAAGCCCAAATGATGTCACTTCTTTTCATCCACAGCCAGTGACTGGTCCTCTCAGCAATGTCGGCCAGCTCTCTAATTGCCTGTCTGTAATCCTGTCCCCTGATTCCAATCTCCCTGAGCAGCTTTACAGTTGTTGTGGCTACGAAGCCCCTGCATCCCACCTCCACCGGGCGCACCTTTATCTTCCAGCCTCTGTCCTCTGCCTCAGCTGCTAAGTTGGAATACCGCAGCTTCTTACACTCATAAGCTTCCTCGACAGCGTCCTCCCAGGGTACTGTCAACTCAATAATATAGGCAAGCTTAGATGAATTATACCAGAGGACGAGATCTGGTCGCAGGGTAATCATTGTGATCTCCGGAGGGAAAATGAGCCTTTGATCCAAGTCAGATCGCATCTGCCAATCCCTGGCTGCGTTCAGTGGACCCAGATCAGGGAGTAAGGGACCAGTTCTCAGCTTGGCCCCCACTTGAACAAATGATGGTAGGTGTCGGCGCACATCCTGGTTGTTGAAGGGTTGGGAGTTGATGGATACTCTCTTGCACTCAAGTTTAACGGCTAGACACCTGAGGACCTGGTTGTGTCTCCACGTGTATCTACCTTGAGTGAGGCTAGTCCTGCAACCAACCAAGATGTGCTTGAGTGTTGCTGGGGCTGTACACAGAGGGCAAGATGGATCCTTTCCAAGCCACAGCTGCAGATTTGTGGGAGAGGGCAGCACATCATATGTAGCTCAGATGATGAAGCTCAGCCTGTTGGATTCCATGCCCCAGAGTTCTCTCCATGTGATTTTCCTCTTTTTGATACCCTCTCACCTCGTCCATCGAACCTGTTTGGCTTGTGCTACGGCTCTGGCCCTTCTGGCTGCTTCCTTCTGTTGACACACCTCCTCTACCACCATAGTTCGGTGTTTGGCTGGATATGCCTTTTGCCAGAGAGCTGTCACTGTTCCAAAGCCAAGGCCTCTTGTTGGACATGGCCCACCACGTCACAATGGATGAGTGCAGATTTGGCCTGTAGTACAGCCATGTTTGAGGTCCACTTCTTTCCTGTTGCCAGGGTAGGAGCAGCACCTCCTACTACAGGGTCCCGGCAGTTGGTGAACGACATGTCCAGCCTCACCTTGGTACATTTGAATTCCTCAATCAGGCGACAGGGCTCCATCGCTGTAGAGTCCAATGCTGCTGAGACATTTTGGGAGGCCAAGCCACTTCCTCACATAAGAGCTCACTAGCCTTTCCAGACGCTGACCATGGGTTAGGGAGACTTCATACATGTTAACAGCCACAGGAGTCTGGGCAGCAGCCCAAACTGGAGGCACCAGAGCTTCAGTTTCCCTGGAAGTGCAGTGTTATTAATCTGCCTGAGGCCATTAGCCGTGTC
The DNA here is from genome assembly GCA_020510985.1 of Pholidichthys leucotaenia. Classification (NCBI taxonomy): domain Eukaryota; kingdom Metazoa; phylum Chordata; class Actinopteri; order Cichliformes; family Pholidichthyidae; genus Pholidichthys; species Pholidichthys leucotaenia. The sequence goes on from CM035840.1 coordinate 116,890,354, forward strand.
CTGCCGGAATTGTTCAAATTGTTGGGTGTCTCTGAGGTCTGTGTTATACCATTGTCCGAGGCTCTTGATGGGCTTCTCTAAGACCGTGGGGATTGGTTCATCGCTGATGTGGAACCGCACTCCCGTTAGTTGGCCTTTAACAATGGAGAAGCTGCGAGATTTGCTTGGCTTAAATTCCATTCTTGCCCACTGGATGTTCTCCTGGAGTTTCTGCAGCAAGCGTCTAATGCATGGTTTTTTTGCTGTGAAGATGGTCATATCATCCATGGACGTGCTAATTGGCAGAGGATGCAGGCCACTCTTGGTCCTCTCGCCACTCACTATCCAACGGGATGCCCATATGATCACTTCCATTGCCATGATGAATGCTAGGGGGGAAAATGGTGCATCCTGCCATGATGCCCCTTTCCAGGTGCTGCCAGGCTGTGGTGTTGTTCCCGGCTGTCAAACAAAACTGGAAATCCTGAAAGTAGCTCTTCACCAGCTGTGTGATGTGGTTTGGTATGGTGAAGTACTCGAAGGCCGTCCACAAGATCCTGTGTGGATTTGTAATGGAAAGCTCATCTGCTTGTTAAGGGGTCAGTTAACATCCGTGAATTCTATGTTAACGTTAGCCTACAATATCACTCAGTTCAAAGCAAATAATTATGGGAGGGATATCTCCACTGCATTCATACTGTTATTTGATTCCAACCTGTCTGAGGGTCCCCCGGGGAAATGGGTAGCTCCGCAAAAAGAGCATTAAACACTACACTAATCATATAAAAATATAGTCATATTACATTTTTTACGCAGAGCTGAAAATTATAGTTATGGTATGTAGTTATGTAGTTTTTTGCTGTCTTCTAGCTGAGTTTACTGTGAAACAGTACATTTGATAATGATTCTGACACTTCTACATCAATTCCTTACCTTTTGTGCTGACCTGTCAGATATTGGGTGGGGTTATGTTCCCTCTAGTGGTGGTTTGCGTTACTGCACCTTTAATTGTAGCTACTTGCTGTTTCCTGCATAAACCCTTTTTCTTTGTTCAATCTGCCATGATGAAAGCAATGTGAAAATGTGCTCGCCAGAAATTTGGTTATACTAACCTAGGAGTGGAACCAACAGTAAGTTAATGCTGAAAATTGTTGTAATACTTGTTTAAGATGACCATAGTTTGGAATATGATGTTAAAAACGCTAAATTTAAGCTATAAAAAGATCGCGATTAAAAGGTGTTAATGGCTAATCGTTTGCAATGGTACTTAGCTAACTGCTGAGTCATTTAGCCCTTTGTTAGCCCAAGTTATATTGTGTTGTAATGGTGCTTCGTGTGAAAGCTAGTTAGCTATTCATTTGGCTATGCTTACCTGCTTACTTAGCTGTGTAGCTGTCCTCTGTAAAATAAAAATGTTAGTATAATTTCGTAATACTTACCTGATTTAACTTACCTTAACTTTGTAACCTGTGGAAACTGTGAAATACTTACCTTAGTTTGAATCTGTAGAGCAAATTACTTACCTGAGTTAAGTGCCTGTAATAAGAGAAACTGTTTATATACAGAGTGTTGTATTATTATTTCTTATGTAACATTCTGTATTATGTATATTTCATTGTGTTTCAGTTAAAAAAAAACAAACAAGACAAAAACTGATTTCAGTAAATCAGTCAACCTGGAATCAGCCTGCTGTCTTTATTGTTCGCTATCTGTCTACAATACCCAGCCGTATTACCAGGACAGAATAGTAAAATGTTGACCACGCAGCGGGGATAGGCAGCTGAAATACGGTGAACAGCATACAGAAGCAAGCCAAGATGAGCCACGCTGGTGAAGAGGACCGTCCGTCTCAGTTGGAGACAAGGTCTCAAGCCTCAAATTCACACAAGTGCTCCAGAGCATCAACCCGGTCATCTGCCAGCATTGTTGCAGCAAGAGCCAGAGCTAAGGCTGAAGCAGCTAAAGTTAAAGCATCCTTTGCAGAGAAGGAGGCAGTCATGATGAAACAAAGGGCTTCAGTAGAGGCTGCCATGATTAAAGAAAGGGCTTCAATAGACGCAAGTCTTCACGTGCTGCAACAAGAGAAAGAAGCAACTGCAGCATCAAGAGAGGCAGCTATATTGGAAGAAGCTGCAGCAGCAAAGCTCGATCCAAGACACAGCGACTCTCTTGGTGAGCTACAGAATCTAGCCCTTGATGATCCAGTGAGACGCACACAACGCTACGTGGAAACACAGCCATTCAGTAAAGAGCTAGATTCACTGTATGAGTCTTTCGTGGACAGAAATGAACACAAGCCCATGATGGTTGGACACAATGTTCCTCATTCTGCCCCAAAGCCATTTGTTCCAAAGCAGGAACATTCACCTGTTCTCCCTGACATTAAAAGGAAAGACACTGCAGCTAACCCTCCAGCCTCTCATCCCAACCAGGGAAACAAATCCTCACCTCCATCAGCACAAACCCATGTCTTGGCCCAGTATCTCATGAGAAAAGAGATGGTGAGCTCAGGACTCCTTACCTTTGACGACTGCCCAAAAAACTACTGGGCGTGGAAGGCCTCCTTCCTAGCAGCCACAAAGGAGCTTAACCTCTCGGAGCAAGAAGAGCTCAACCTACTGATCAAATGGTTGGGGCCCAAGTCGTCAGCTCAAGCCATGAGGATCAGGTCTGTGCATGTAAACAATCCTAGACTAGGTGTGTGGACGGTATGGGAGTGCTTGGAGGAAACTTATGGAAGCCCAGAGGTGATTGAAAGTGTCCTAATGAAAAAATTGGACGCCTTCCCAGTCATCTCTAACAAAGAGACACACAAGCTCAGAGAGTTAGGAGACTTGTTAAAAGAGCTACAAGCTGCTAAGTCAGAGGGATTCTTACCTGGGCTCATGTATCTTGATACAGCTCGAGGGGTAAATCCAATTGTGGAGAAGCTTCCATTCTCACTTCGTGAACGCTGGATGACACAGGGATCCAGGTACAAGGAAGTTTATCATGTGCCTTTCCCACCATTCAGCTACTTTGTGGAATTTGTATGTTCTCAAGCTAAGACTCGCAATGACCCCAGTTTCGCATTCAACCTTTCCTCTACTCCCAATCAGTCAAAAGGTGAGAAAGACCAAAAACACATCTACAAATCCGCTGTAACAGTGAGGAAAACTGATGTCACAGCCGCAGGTGGTGCATCTCAGGACAGCACATCTGTGAAGAAAACTGAACCGGACAAAGAATGTCCAATCCACAACAAACCACATCCGCTCACAAAATGCCGTGGGTTCCGAGGAAAGCACCTGGATGAGAGGAAAGCGTACTTAAAGGAGAACTCGATCTGCTTTAGATGTTGTGCCAGCACCAAGCACATTGCCAAAGACTGTAAGACCGCACTCAAATGCAGAGAGTGTGAGAGTGACAAGCACACTTCAGCGATGCATCCTGGTCCAGCACCATGGTTGCCTCATGGGCAGGCTGGGCACTCACCTGGGAATGACCAGAGCGGGGAGCAAGGAAGGGAGCAAAGCGGGGAGAGTGAAGTTGCAGCAACTCCTGTTGTCACTTCTAAGTGCACAGAGATATGTGGCGATGCACCCCAGCCTAGATCCTGTTCTAAAATCTGCTTGGTCAAGGTTTCCCATGCTGATAATCCAAGCAAGTCTCACATAGTATATGCTGTACTCGATGACCAAAGCAATAGGTCTTTAGCGAAATCTGAGTTCTTCAGTCTGTTGGGTATTAACAGCAGGGCATCCCCCTACACGCTAAAAACATGCTCAGGCAGAGTGGAGACTGCAGGAAGGAAAGCAACCAACATCATTGTGGAATCTCTCGATGGGAAGACCAAGGTCACACTGCCCACATTGCTGGAGTGTGAATACTTACCTGGTGACCGGTCAGAGATCCCGACCCCTGAGTGCGCACAATATTTCCCTCACCTCAGACCAGTGGCTGACAAAATCCCTGCACTTGACAACAGTGCACCCATTCTTCTGCTACTAGGCCGAGATGTTTTGAGCTTGCACAAGGTGCGAGAGCAGCGCAACGGACCACACAACTCGCCATACGCTCAGCGCCTTGATCTCGGCTGGGTCATAGTGGGAGAGCTGTGTCTGGGTGGCGCTCACAAGACTCAGGAAGTCAATGCTTATAAGACCCATGTCCTCCAAAATGGACGCCCTTCCTTCTTTAAGCCCTGCACTAACAGCATTCACATCAAGGAGAGACCCAGTGAACCGATTCAGTGCAGCCTTCAGTTCCCAACTCGCAGTGAGGAAGCCATTCCAGAGACATGTAGGGATGGTCTTGGTGAAAGTATGTTCCAGACAACACCAGCCGACAACAAACCAGCCATGTCAGTAGATGACAGTGAGTTTCTGAGAATAATGGAAGACGAGGTGTATATGGACAATGAAAACCACTGGGTGGCGCCACTACCCTTTCATACTCCTCGTAAGCGTCTTCCGTGCAACAGAGAGCAGGCTGCTCAAAGACTCCAATCCCTCCAACGCTCATTCAGGAAGAAACCTGACATGAAACAGCACTTCTTTGATTTTATGCAAAAGGTCATTGACAACCAACAGGCCGAGCCAGCTCCTCCACTACAGCTCGGGCAGGAGTGCTGGTATCTGCCGACATTTGGCGTATACCACCCCCAGAAGCCGGGGAAAATAAAAGTTGTATTTGACTCCAGCGCGGAGTACAAGGGGACATCATTGAATGATGTGCTTCTCAGTGGACCCAACCTGAACAACACACTAATAGGAGTCCTATTACGGTTCAGAAGAGAACAAATTGCTGCTACCGCTGACATAGAGCAAATGTTCTATGGGTTCAAGGTCAGAGAGGACCACCTCCACTTCCTCAGGTTTCTCTGGCACAAAGACAATGATCCAGACAAGGACATCATTGACTACTGGATGACTGTGCATGTATTCGGCAACAGCCCGTCTCCAGCAGTTGCGACTTATGGGCTGAGGAGAGCTGCAGAGCAAGGAGAAGCCAAGCATGGTAGTGATGCAAAGGAGTTCATCTTCAGGAACTTTTACGTCGACGATGGGCTCATGTCATTGGCCAAGGAGCATAAGGTGATCGATCTCCTGCAGCGAACCAAGGCTCTGCTAGCTGAGAGCAACTTAAAACTCCACAAGATTGCCTCAAACAGTCCAAGGGTCATGGAGGCTTTCCCAGTGGAGGAACGAGCAAGTGACCTGAAAGATCTCGATCTGGGAGCAGACCCATTGCCCCTTCAAAGGAGCTTAGGCCTGAACTGGGTGCTCCAGACTGACTCCATCCGTGGACCTGTCAAGCACTTAAGGTCGGATAGAGGCACTAATTTCATTGGTGCATGCCGCGAGCTTCAAATCAACACTGACGATCCTGAGATCAAGAACTATCTGCAAGAGCAGGGATGTACATGGACCTTCAATGCTCCCCATTCTTCACACATGGGTGGAGCCTGGGAGAGGTTAATTGGAGTGGCAAGACGCATACTGGATGGACTGCTTGCGAAGGATGGTGCTACCCGACTGTCTCATGAAGTTCTTACAACCTTGATGGCTGAGGTTATGGCTATCATGAATGCACGCCCGCTAGTCCCAGTCTCCAACGATGCAGAGGTACCTGAAATCCTCTCACCTGCCACTCTGCTCACCCAGAAGGCGAGTGTCAGTCCTGCACCCCTGGGAGACTTCGACCTGGATCACCTCAGCCAGGTCCAATGGCGCCAGGTCCAGAACTTGGCGGACTCCTTCTGGAAGAGGTGGCGGTCGGAGTACCTGGCCACACTTCAACCACGGAGGAAGTGGACCTCTGAGAAGTCCAGTCTCCAGGAAGGTGACATTGTTTTGATAAAGGACAATCAAGCAAAGCGCAATATGTGGCCTCTAGGGCGAATAGTTAAGGCCATTCCTAGTTCAGACAACAAGGTCCGTAAGGTCACAGTTAAGACCTCTAGCTAAGGGGTAGTTAAAGAGTACCTTAGACCCATCTCTGATGTTGTGCTATTGATGTCACTAGAGAAGACTAAATAGTGGTATACATGTATACCAAGCGGGGAGTGTGCTGACCTGTCAGATATTGGGTGGGGTTATGTTCCCTCTAGTAGTGGTTTGCGTTACTGCACCTTTAATTGTAGCTACTTCCTGTTTCCTGCATAAACCCTTGTTCTTTGTTCAATCTGCCATGATGAAAGCAATGTGAAAATGTGCTCGCCAGAAATTTGGTTATACTAACCTAGGAGTGGAACCAACAGTAAGTTAATGCTGAAAATTGTTGTAATACTTGTTTAAGATGACCATAGTTTGGAATATGATGTTAAAAACGCTAAATTTAAGCTATAAAAAGATCGCGATTAAAAGGTGTTAATGGCTAATCGTTTGCAATGGTACTTAGCTAACTGCTGAGTCATTTAGCCCTTTGTTAGCCCAAGTTATATTGTGTTGTAATGGTGCTTCGTGTGAAAGCTAGTTAGCTATTCATTTGGCTATGCTTACCTGCTTACTTAGCTGTGTAGCTGTCCTCTGTAAAATAAAAATGTGTTAGTATAATTTCGTAATACTTACCTGATTTAACTTACCTTAACTTTGTAACCTGTGGAAACTGTGAAATACTTACCTTAGTTTGAATCTGTAGAGCAAATTACTTACCTGAGTTAAGTGCCTGTAATAAGAGAAACTGTTTATATACAGAGTGTTGTATTATTATTTCTTATGTAATATTCTGTATTATGTATATTTCATTGTGTTTCAGTTAAAAAAAAACAAACAAGACAAAAACTGATTTCAGTAAATCAGTCAACCTGGAATCAGCCTGCTGTCTTTATTGTTCGCTATCTGTCTACAATACCCAGCCGTATTACCAGGACAGAATACCTTTCTTTTGAACCCAAATTTATTGAGAAAAATGTTTTTATTCTTGAAATATAAGCTTGTAGGCTTAGCTGTTTAAATAGATGAGCAGAGTGAGGCCGCCATTAGGGTTAATCATGGCCAGGTGTGACGCTCAACACAAGTATTCAGATCCAGTAAAATCAGTCTAATAACACCCAAAATATGACCTAGGTTCTGCATTCAAAACATGAGTTACATACATATGTAAGTACTCTCAATCAAATGACTTTAAAGGCCAAATGTCACGTAACAGGGTACTTTAAATATCTTGAAACTAGATATAAAAGGGAACCGATCCGTTCGGGTCTTGGTGCATATGCTTCAGTAACAACGGAATATTCGTTAATTTAAAACTGCCGCGCTTGGCCTGACATGGCCCCTGGAATCGCCTGGGGAAGAAGGCGGAAGTGACGAAATCGATTGTACCCTAGTTTGATGCTTGGGGTATTTCAATTGATTGTTTATATGGAGACTGGAAGGTTGAAGTGAGCAACAAGAAAGAAAAAATTGGATATTTCACCCATACCTTAAAACGGGACTATCAGGGACAGCTGGGTAATAAGGGACACTTCTCTGGGAAATGTTTTCATACCTGTCAAGTGAGACGTTTTCGCCGTACTTCAACACCGTAAAAAGTGGCTATAAGGGACGGCGGAGCAACAAGGGACACCTCTCTGGGAAATGCCCCAAATGCAACTCGTGTTGTTATTGTCAAATATTTTAAGGATTCATGGATATTTGACAATAACAACACAACTCAGCGTCCGGCGCTAAATAAAAAAAAAAAAGCAGAATTCTGTATTTGTCAGGCGATCTCTGTCTGTTCCGCAACCGCTGCACAGCTCAACGTGTTAAACCATTGTCCTAATGACTTCTCATTGTAGTGAGAATAGCTCAAGCTGAGCGATCAGCCCGCCCAACAATTAGACTAATGAGTGACTCCACACTTCTCATGGTAGTGCGAATAGCTCACGCTGAGCGATCAGCCCGCCCAGACAATCAAACTGATTTACTCCACACTTCTCAGTGAAGTGATAATAGCTCAGGCTGAGCGATCTGACAGCACCAGCTGTGGGTGATCACACACAGGACGGGCTCCTCAACACACTCAGTTTTTTTTCCAGTATATTTTTTCTTTTGGGCGTACAGAAATGGCAATACGCCCGTTTTTGCTAAAATTGCATTTTCCCCGTATTTTCCTTAAAATATTTGACAATAACAACACGAACTACATTTAAAACATTTCCCAGAAAAGTGTCCCAAACCACTCCGCCGTCTCCCACAGCCGCGCTTGGCACCAAAATACGGCGAAAACGTCTCACTTGACAGGTATGCGCCTCCATTTTCATATTGATCTGGTCAATTTCTTGACAGCAGCGGCTCTCCTCCACTGTAATAATAATGGCTTCCGAAAAATCAATATTTATGGGGCGCCCTCGACAGACCCCCTTCGGCTTCGCAATTCTGGAGGCGATTAATGTCCAGTTCAATGACATTTTCCACTGGTTCTGCTCTCTGGTCATCGTTGGAACTGTTGTCATCAGACAAAGCATCTGATTCCATCTCGGACGGCTCGAACCTGTAAGGTTCTATGCCTCTGTCACTGTCTGAACCACTGACAAAAAAAAAAGACAAAACTAAACTAATTTGTTCACAATCGCTGTCACTTTCCGTCATGATTGTCCAATGTTGATAAGTGTGAATGTGGATAGGCAGGGCAGCCAGGGTACAACTGGTGATGTCAAAAACATGGGCGTGATCTGGACTGGCTGTCACAAGCCAGCAAGCAAGGTGGGGCCTTCACCTGGTGTATTTTGTGCAATTATGTAAATACAGGTGGGTGATATGGTCTCCGGTATGAATATTTGGTTTAAGCTATGTGTATTTTATCTAAATTCGTTGTCATTTAGAAAAAAAAATTACGTGACATTTGGCCTTTAAGTATGAAATATAAAAAAATGTTCATTCTTCATACAAAAAAACGAAGTAAAAGTGGTCATTGTGTAAAATGGTGTTTCATTATTTTATGGGATGCTTATAGATTAATTTTACTGCTGCATTAATATGTAGCATTGAAAGGTTAAAAAAATTCTTTTTAAGTGTTAAAATGCTGTTGATAAATGTGGTTTGTTATCTGAAGCAAGCGTTGTCTTTTCCCTTTATTTTCTTCTCATAGTACACCAGAATGCGTAATTTACATGTTAAAATCACAAAATTTTTCTGGGGGGATGCCCCTAGAATCCCTTACAAGGATTTAGTTTGTCACCTTTTTCACCCCCTCTGAATTTTCAGGTATGCACTAAGATTACTATACCTTTAAATAATTTGGGAAAGCCCAGATGATGATGCCATGGCTTTGGAAGCTTCTGATAGGTTAATTGACAACATCTGAGTTAATTGGAGGCACACCTGTGGATGTATTTTAAGGTGTACCTCAAACACAGTGCTTCGTTGTGTGGCATCGTGGGAATTCAAAAGAAATCAGCCAAGGTATCAGGAAGAGAATTGTGGACCTCCACAAGTCTGATTCATTCTTAGGTACAATTTCCAGGTGCCTGAAGGTGCCACGCAAGTCTAAACACCATGGGAATATCCAGTCATCATACCACTCAGGAACAAGACAAGTTCTGTGTTCCAGAGATGAACGTGTTTTGGTGTGAAATGTGCATATCAACCCCAGAGCAAAAGCAAAAGACCTTGTGAAGATGCTGGCTGAAGCTGGTAAGAGTGTAATTTTCCACAGTGAAATGAGTCCTGTACCAAGATGGGCTGAAAGGCCACTCAGCCAGGAAGAAGCCATTAGTCCAAAAGCAACATAAAAAAAATCCTGATTATAGTTTGCAAATGCACACAGGGACAAAGACCTTAATTTTTGGAGACATGTCCCGTGGTCTAATTGAAACTAAAATTGAACTGTTTGGCCATTGTAACCATTGTTGCATTTGGAGGAAATGGGGGGATGCTTGCAAACCTGAGAACACCATCCCAAATGTTAAGTACAGGGGTGGCAGTATCATGTTGTGGTGGTGTTTTGCTATAGGAGAGATTTGTGCGCTTCATAAAATAGATGGCATCATGAGGAAAGAGCATTATGTGGTAATATTGAAGCACCATCTCAAGACATTGTCCAAATGGACACTGACTCGAAGCATACCACCAAATTAGTTACAAAGTGCCTTCAGCACAACAAAGTCAATGTTGTGAAGTGGCCATCACAAAGCTCTTATCTTAATTCCACAGAAAATTTGCAGCGCTGAAAAGATGTGTGAGTGGTACACCTAAAGGAAGGTGACCACAATAACATAATATTTTCAAGTGATTATTTGGCCAAATATTTTCGGAATTATCCTTGACATATCTATATTTATGTGGAAAAAAGTAGGAGGTAACACTGAACAAAACTATGCATACATATGCATATACATATGCAGTATATTTTTTGGTGTTAATCTAAGGTCTATTTTATTAAAATAGTGCAGGTTCAGTAAGGCAGAACATTCGTGCTCGCTCCAGTCGCTCACAGGGGTTCATACAAGCGTGTGCATGCAGCACCCCTCAGACGCAGGCCGGAGAGAGACAGAAGCATCACGTCTTCATTGTTCCTGCTTTCACCTGCTTTATACAGGTCAGTAAACCATGAGTAGGTCATAAATATTAACTTAAACCTAGGTTCATCACTTTGAGAGTCTGGTGAAAGTGTGGCAATAGCTAGTGTGTTAACTGACGTGAAAAGGTTTATCGTGGTCAAAAGTTTCCCGCCGTGAAGACTCACACTGCCCAGCAATTAGTCTGGTCCTGTTGGTTAGCGTATGATGGACCTGAGGCTCCTGTACACTAATTTCTGTTAACTTTGGGGTGTTTTCCTGAAACATGCACGTGTAAATTAAAGTCAAATGACGAGTTACAGTTAAGTAAGAAAGTTAAGGTTTAAGCAATAAGTTGTGATTTATTGAAAATACTTTGCGTTGCATAAGCACTTCCTTATTATTCCATTTGAAGGTTTTATGGCTACGCAGATTCGTGTCATTCAGAGATATTTAAAGGTGGACTGTGACTTTTTTGGGCGATATACTGGAGATGTGCCAGAGTGTTAAAAACAGTCATATAATGTGAGAAAATGGTTTATTTACCTGTTTACCTGAACAAAAAGTTAAGGAAATGTGTTTATTCTATAACAAAACCTAAATGGTCAAAGAGAAATGTGTTTTTTAAATTGTGAGTAATGTGACTAGAAAATGGACTTTAACTACTATACTATGTACTTAAGTCATGTGAAACTTGAAAATGGACATTTAGAAAAATGTTGAGTGCTTTTGGATTATTATTTGCTGTGTTGCTTTCACCTGCTTTATACAGGTAACATGATTGCTGCCCTGGCCTTCAGCCCGGAGGAGGGTAACACGAGCAAGGCAGCCTACAAACCTGACACAGTTACACCAGTTCTGTCAGGAGGACTGGGCCAAAATTCCAGCAAACCATTGTGAGAAGCTTGTGGAAGGAGACCCAAAATGTTTGACCCAAGTCATGCAGTTTAAAGGCAATGCTACCAAATACTAAAGAAATGTGTAAACATCTGACTTTCAAGAAAGTAATAAAAAATTATCTAAAAAAATATTTAGCAAATATAGAAATAATTTTGCAAACAGAACTTTGGTAATCCTAACCAACCTATAACAGGAAAAGTTTAAGATAAGATAAGATAAGCCTTTATTAGCCCCTCAATGGGGAAATTCCAGGATTGCAACAGCACAGGGATAGCAACACTCAGAGCAATAATTAAGAAGATAAGAAAAATAAAAATAAGAGCAGTGAATATACATACGCACACATAAATATATATACAAAGTGCGGAGCATTGTAGCAAGATGGAATAAACAGCATAACCGTCTTAGTTATCCTACATGGTATGAATATGTACCCATACATATTGTCAACCTCCGTAGCGACTGATATTGTCCTAGTTGTATACTGGAGGGGACCATTTGTGTAAGTCTGTTGCGTCTTTTGCATTCAATACTATTAGGTCGTCACGTGTTTTTGCTATCTCTGCGAGCAGCCCTGCTTAGGTTATACAGTCTGACAGCCGTAGGTAGGAAGGACCTGCGAAACCTCTCGGTTGCGCACCTAGGATGATGTAGTCTGCTACTAAATGAGCTGCTCAGTGCGTTCAGTATGTCCTGCATAGGGTGGGACTCGGACTCCAGCAGAGATGACAGTTTAGCCACCATCCTTCTCTCCCCTATCTCCTCCAATGGATCAAGGCGTTGCCCCAGGACAGATCTAACTTTCTTGATCAGTTTATTCAGTCTCTTCCTATCGGCTGCTGTTAATCTGATTTAACGTCAAACAGTGGTTAAAAAAAAAAGGTTATGGGCCATTTTATACAGTTTATGTAAACTTCTGGTTTCAACTGTAGATCCACAATTCAAAATTTATTTTAAAGGGAGCATATGATGAAAATGTTACTTTTTCAGCATTTTCATGCATCAGTTTGGGTACCTATAGGGACAACCAGTGCAAAAAAGTTTTGATTTGGCTGATGATGGCATGACAACCAGAGCTCCTTAGAATGATATCATCCCTCCATCTTAATCGCTGATGGCCCAAATTCACATGCCATTCTGGTCAAAAAACAACAAAACAGGTCAGACTAAAGATGTATATCTGCTAAAATAACTTGCTAGGACAAATGAAGGTGTGTGGGTTCCGATGCTTAATATGGGTGGAAAAGTTAGCTCAGCAGCACAAGTTGGCACAAATGCAGTTTTTATGGCTTTTCTCTGTAAATTAGTCACTACACTAGAGGTCAGTACTGGATCATTGATCCACAATCGATTATATCTCTTGCTATTCTGGTTTTTTAAAATATTCTGGTCACAAGAATTCTGCAATGGCATTGCTAGTCTAGCTTATCTCACACTTCTGGCTCCCCTTAAGGTCAACAAAACAAACCCTTCAGTCACTCATGGTCGTTTCTGTGCTTAATATACTCCAGGGACTAGTTCTGTCCTCTCAACCACACAAACTACACACCCCTGTGCCCAATAATGTTTTATGTGAGCTTTTACATTCAGCTAGTTTTACATTAATGAACCCAGGCTGGTTCCAACAGCCCCAGCTAACAGCTCACATTAGCATGGCATCAACCATAGATCTCAGCAAAGACGAAAGAGCCGTGTTGTCAAATCCTCAGTAAGGAAAGTAGCTGTTGGCTGTCCTAGAAGTTGCTAGAAGTCGCCGAATGACATCATTGCCTAATTTGCATAATTGGTCATTTGCATGTAATTGTAATGGACGCTGTAGGAGAGAAGAATAATATTGTGGGAGAGACAAAAAGTAAGTTTAAAAAAAACACCCTAAAAGTTTAGAACTACAAATTAACTTTCATCTGTTAATTCTTGGTTTGTTTGTTTTAATTTTGCCATATAAACAGGCTATTATTTCTCAAAATAACTTAATGACTTTAATGCTTTGTCTAGACCCACATTACATAAATCAGTTTTGTCCTGCATTGTTAAATGTTACAATATCAAATTAAATCAAAAGACAGTTATGTGGGGTGGAATTGCTAGCTCTACGTCCAACCCTCCTCCTTTATCCGGGCTTGGGACAGTACAGCCAGTATGCCCGTGTATCATCTCCAGTAAACAGGTTCCTGTAAAATAGGGCGGGATTGGGAGGGGGGAGGGTACGCACAATTTATTTGCAGTCTCACTCTGGACACGAGTGGCGTGGGTCTCCTCTCTGACTGCTGCAAGAGGCTCCTATGAATTGGGCTTCAAAGGTGCTGTAGAGAATTGATGAGACGAAACACGAGCTTTGCAGATTCAGACTTTATTCCTCCATCCTCAAAACATGACTGACTTCTGGGTGCCAAAGCAAACCTTTTATACATCTTACACTTCTCTTCTTTGGCACCATGAGTACACATCATCACAATAGCGTACATAACATGACAATACGTTCACACCTGTAGTCCCAGGTGTGAAGGCACATTCTTAACCTCTTTTCTCCCCCCTGGTGCACTGGTGCCTACCTCTGCATCTCCTCCTTTCAACGCTTCCCCCTGGGTGCCACAGCATCTATATTTGCCTCTCCCACCTGAAGCGCACACATTTCCATTTCTCACCCCTTCTCCCTATTCCCAAGGTCACTGGGCAAGAGTAAGACCTCCCGGTGTGCCCGAACACCCAGAAGGGGCCTTAACTGTCCAGTGCCTTGGGCTTGAGCAATCGCCTGTACCGACTGTAATGTGGAGCCACCGAGCTGGCCGAAGGACCTTCTTGTTGATGTGGATAGGGAGAAGACTCAGTCTCCAGTGCGCAGTCCTCTGTAGGGGGAAAAGGTGGGGAGGGGAAAGATTTGGTCTCCTGCAAACAGCTCTCTGAAGGGGGGAAAACAAACCTGTGGACCCACCTCAGGCGGGCGACCACACCAGGGAGCCTGGGCTAGCACCACCTGCTCATCTGCCAACACATAAGCGGGCTTCAGCCTGTCTATACAGATGGTTTCCTTACGCCCCCCAAAATCAAACACGAAATAATTTGCCCCGGTTTCCAAAACTCTGAAAGGGCCATCGTAAGGTGGACACAGCAGGGTTTGGTGGGTGTCGTGTCTAACGATAACAAACTTGGCGTTTTCCAAATGCTTGGGAACCAAAGTGCGGGGAAAACAATGGTGCACCGGACCCGGAATGCTGCTAGCCCCTGCTCTGGGAAAAATGCACGCAGACGAGTAGGTACCAGGTACGGGATTTTCCGGCAAAAATTCACCTGGGATCCGTAATGGTTGACAAAAACGAGCTCCGCTGGGGAAGCTGCCAAATCTTCTTTGGGTGCGGAACGCAACCCCAGTAGGGCCCAAAGCAGGCGGTCAACCCAATTCGTATCTGTCAACGAGGCTCTGAGCGCTGCTTTAAGCGACCTGTGGAACCTCTCGCGCAAACCGTTAGCCTGTGGGTTGTACGTGGTGGTGCAGTGGATTTTGACCCCCAGGCTCTTGGCCATCGCGGACCAGAGTTCTGAAATGAACTGGGGACCCCTCTTGGAAGTGATGTCTGACAGGGAACCGAAACATGGAGCCAAGATGACAAAAATGCGCGGGCAACATTGGCCAATGTGGTGGAAGCCAGCGGAACTGCCTCTAGCCAATGCATGGTGCGGTTCACTATTGTTAAAAGGTGCGTGAACCCCTGCGACGGTGGAAGGGAGCCCACCAAATCCACATGTACGTGGTTGAACGTCCTGCTTGGAATCCGGGAAGGTTCAAGGGAGACCTTGGTGTGCCTCTGGACCTTAGCCCATTGGCACGCGACGCACGCCACAGCCCACTCCTTCACATCCTTACGTAAGCGGGGCCAGACGAATTTAGACCCTACCAGCTTAACCGAAGCCCATACGCCAAGGTGTGAAAAAGAGTGGACGGCCTCGAAAATATGGTGGTGCCAAGAACTTGGAACGCCCGGTGGAGATGTCACAAAGCAAGGGGGGCAACTGTCTCGTACCGCCCTGTTTTCCAGTTTTAGTCTGGTACCCGCGGATTGGAGTGTGCAAATGTCCGTGTCCCCTGGCTGGTCAGCGGGCATGGCAGAAAAATCAATACCCACGTAGACCAGGAAAACTAACGCGCGCGAGCCACGACACGACATGAAGTTTACCGGCTACATGTTGAATGTCAGTAGTGAACTCTGAAATTGCGGCTAGGTGCTGTTGCTGCCGGGCCGACCACGGTTCCAAGACTTTGGACATTGCATAGGTTAGGGGTTTGTGGTCGACAGACGTGGTAAATTCGAGACCCTCGAGCCAGATCTGAAAGTAACATGTGGCTAGGTGGAGGGCCAACAGCTCTCTGTCAAAAGTGCTATACTTATGCTTGTTGTCATGCAAAGTACAGCTGAAAAAGGTGAGAGGTTGCCACGAACCGGAGAGGCACTGCTCCTACCGCGATTTCAGACGTGTCTGTAGCGAGCACTATCCGTGCCGATGGGGACAGGTGGGCCAGCAGAGACACATTAACGAGTGCCGCTTTGGTGCCTGTAAACGCCTGGACCCCATCGGGGGTCCAGTCAACGCTATCCGTGGGTTTCTTTTTCTTGAGTGCACCGTATAGCGGTTGCAGCAGCTGGGCTGCCCAGGGAAGGAAACAATTGTAAAAATTGACCATCCCCAAAAATTCCTGCAGCGCCCTCACGGTGTGCTGACACGGAAAATCTGAGACCACTCGTATCTTATCCGGCAGCGGGATTGCGCCCTCCGGCAAGATGCAGTGGCCTAAAAAATTGATCACCGGCAGCCCGAACTGACACTTTGCTGGGTTAACTATTCAATTCAATTCAGCTTTATTTATATAGCGCCATTTCACAACAGCAGTCATCTTATAGCACTTTCAAATGTAGGGGAAACCCCCACAATTGCAGAAGGACCCCAGCAATCAGGTGATCCCCTGTGAGCAAGCGCTTGGCGACAGTGGAGAAGAAAAACTCCCTTTTAACAGGAAGAAACCTCTAGCAGAACCAGGCTCAGGGAGGGGCAGTCATCTGCTGTGACTGGCTGGGGGGTGAGGGGATAGAGAAGATGAGAAGAACAGACATGTAGTGAGCAAACATTAAAGGGTTTGAGAAGCCCAGTACATTATTGGAGGTCCCCCGGCAGTCTAAATCTATAATGGCCCTTTTCCACTAGCCCCATTCGGCCTTACTCGACTCGACTCGCCATTACTTGTTTCGGCCTCGGTTGTGTTTCCATTGCAGCTGGGTACGCCTGGGGTCGGTGGGATTTCTTTAACAGCAAGGTGGCGCCACACTCTCGTGACGTAAAGCACGTGACAAAATCCTCCACAAAAATAAAATGGAGGATTACGAGGGGAGGATTTACATGTTGCTTGCTCTGTGGCTTTTTATCACAATGAAGGCCAGACAGTTTAACCAGAGAAGACGACGTGCATTGAGACAAAACACGGTGGAACGGTACAGGAGACTCTCGGTTGCCTTAGCGGAATATGAAGCCGCAACTGTAAGGTTAACTACTCGACAGATGAGGGAGCGGATTTCGGTAAGCTAACGCATGCTAATGCTTGTGCTAATGCTTGCGATTGTCATTTTATAGTCATGTCATTCTTGTGTACAGCATTTTGATGTCGAAAGGTTATCAGTATTAAAGGCATTACAATATGTATGCTGTGTGTGTGTTTCAGATGGCTGCGTTGTTGCAAAATAATCGCTGCAGACCATTGGTCTGGACATTAAACCGTACCTCGAAGTGGTGGGAGGATATTGTTCCCGGCTTCTCAAACACGGAGTGGTTGCAGAACTTCTGGATGTCCGAGGACACTTTTACCTAGCTGTCCCACAAATTGCGTCCATGCATGGAGCGTCAACATACGACATTCCGCCAATGTGTGCCTCTGAGGAAGAGAGTGGTCATTGCACTGTGGAAGCTTGCTACCGGTTCAGAGTATCGCACTATTGGACATCTGTTTGGGGTCAGCATCACAACGGTGTGCAGGTGTGTGCAGGACTTTTGTGCAGCAGCAGAGTCATTGCTGGTTCAAGAACAACGCCGTTTTCCTGATGAAGGGAGGTTCACGGAAATGTTGGCCTACATCGAGAATCGGTGGGGGGTACCATTGTGTGTTGGTGCCATCGATGGCTCCCACATACCCATCATAGCACCACAACAATATCACACTGACTACTTTAATCGTAAAGGCTGGCACTCCATAATCCTTCAAGGTGTTGTTGATGGAAAGGGGTTGTTCTGGAATGTGTTTGCTGGGCTGCCAGGGAGCATGCATGATGCTAGGGTGCTGAGACTGTCCACACTGTGGGATTTAGCCAGTCGGGGAAACCTCTTCCCACCTCACATCAGGAACATTGGTGTGGTACGTATGGGCTACTACATCCTCGGAGACTCTGCTTATCCACTGCAAAACTGGCTGTTGAAAGCATTCCATGACACCAGACGACTGACTGAAGAACAGCACATGTTCAACCAGACCATCAGTCGAGTACGGGTGGTTGTGGAGAATGCTTTCGGCAGGCTGAAGGGAAAGTGGTGCTGCCTTCTAAAACGGAATGACTGTGACATCGAACTGGTGAAATCTATGGTGCTGACTTGTTGTGCGCTGCATAATCTGTGTGAGAGTCATGGAGAGACGTTTGACACTACACTGGATGATGCAGCAGATGAACCAGTGGTGGCAGCGGCACAGGGAGTAGAGGAGCAGGGTGGAGATATACGAGATGCTGTGATGCAGTATTTGTGTAGCAATAAGTAGAAATTTAATTTCCTCAGTATTCATGTGCATACATATGTCAAACAACTGTGTTTTGTAAATAAAATGTTGTGCACTTGTCATCTACGTTTTCTCTGTTGTTCATAAGGGTTATCTGTTAAGGTACGGCTAATTACATGCTAAAACACCGGAGAAACTGTCTGCAAAAAATGCAGCAGCTAGACAAGTCACTTTTGGTTTGGTGGAACTGCAAACTGACCTAGAAATTATGTGTTGAAACATGTTATTTCCATTTAATCCTATCCCACTTTTACTTACAAAATTATTTTTAATATTTTTAAAAAGCTCATATAAATGTAGCACCACAACTTGTGGGTAACAGCGGTTGTGGGCAACAAAAACACAATTGTGTTCCTTTTCCGATGTGTCTACTGTTATTTATAAGGGTTATCTGTGAGGGTAATAGTAATAACATGCAGAAACACCGGAGAGGCCTTCTTCAAAAAATGCAGCAGCTAGACAAGTCACTTTTGGTTTGATGGAACTGCAAACTGACCTAGAAATTATGTGATGAAACTTGTTTTATTCCTATCCAATCCTGTCACATTGTTACACTGGCCAACACCAAATTCTAATTTTTTTTTTCAGATCTAGGACAGTTTGGATGTGCTGAATTCAAAAATCACATAGGTTTTGCACACTCATGTCAACTTTTTGAACATCGAAACTGTTGTTACGTTTGTGTTTACATGTACGGGTATTTTCCCTTTATATGATGCAAGATTCCTTCTTATTTATTGAAATTCTCTGAATTTTGAATGATGATGCAACATTCAATTTACATGTACTTACCTTTATCGGTGTCTACTGTTGAATTTAAAGTACACTTGTACAACTGCTTATAACAACATAAAAACTGTACCCGATCGAGAGAAATGGATTCAGCGGTGCAAATTTGTTTTAAATTTGGAGAAAAAAGTACAGACAGCTTACCAGGACATTATGTTTTGTTGTGTTGTTAACAATTACATTACCATTACAATGGTATACACCTGACCTGATGAACAGCAGCCTTTGGTCAGACGAGAGAATGGAATGTGTATGTAATTATTGGCTTTTCTCATCCAGTGTCATAACAGACAAACCACACTTATGATGCAAACACTACCATTTTATTGCAGAAGCACAATTTACAAAAAAACACACAGACTGGGGGTGGGGAGACATGGTTGCACACACCGACCACTCAGTGCGTCAACTAGCCTGCCAAATTGTGTCAGGAAAGCTCGGTTGAAGGAAGCCGTCTCTGTCAGCTCCTCCCTTTGGAAGGAGGCTTCCAGCTCCTGGGCTACCCGCGCGTCTGCTGCAACCTCTCTCAAATGCTGCATGTACTGCCCATGGTGTTGTTTAAGCTCTTCATGGTGTCGTTCGCGCTGTTCGTGGAGCCGTTCCTGGTGCCGTTCCTGAAGCTGCATCTCATCACCATGCATCTGGGCCATCACTGCTGCAAGGTCGGCGATGGAGTTGCACCTTCTCCTCTTGGCTAGATGAAAGACAGAAAGGCATGGTGGCTAGTTAAAGCCGGATCAAAACATATATTATGGAATTACACTGGTGAAAGCCTGTGGTGGGATGTGACTATGCTTCGGTGCTGTATTTAAGCTCACCTGTCATGTTGCTGCCCCTCAGTAGAGCGGATTTTGCAACTCCTGGGGTGCTGTGATAGGCTACATCCCCCCTGCAACCCGAAAAGGATTAAGTGGAAGAAGATAGATGGGTTATGTTTAAAAGAATTTGTTTGTATTGTGGCCTCAGAAATCTGAATGGGTTAATACAGTCAGCTGACGTGAAGCATTTCAATGAAGCCTGTTGATTTGAAAGTCAGTTCATGTGCTATATCTGTTTTTCTAAAATGAGTTACAAAAGTACTTCCACCACCACACCTAAAAATGGGACTGGGTTGTGGACCCCCAACAACTGAACACCCCAGAATCCACTTTTTTGTACATGTACAAAGACATTTTAAATTCATTAATATGCGGCTATAGGAAATAACATTAATCACTTTTGTAAATCACTTGTTTTTATTTAAGATTTTGGACCCTGGAGTCCGCTTGACCTGTATCCATAAACACAACCGGGTGGTAATATTCTGTTTATTGTGCCTTACCAGCACCGCCATCATTATTGAAAATACCGTTGTAAAGCCGCTCACTGTGGTTACTCGCTGAACAACTTTACAAATGGCGGTCGTGTAGATTCCACAGAAGACGGATGCTTTCGTGACGTTACGCCCTGACCAATCAGTGGCTCGCAGTCTGTTGACGTCACATCTCGGCTCAACTCAGCACGGTTGTACCCTGGCCTCGAGTGGATACGAAAATAGGACCTGTTAACCGGTGCTGGGTATAACGGAAAAGGCTAGAAAACGAGTCGAGTCGAGTAAGGCCAAACCGGTACTAGTGGAAAAGGGGCTTAAGGGAGGGTTTAGAGACACATGATCCCTCTTAATTGTAGGCTATATCGAAAAGGAAGGTTTTTACCCTATTCCTAAAAACAGAGATCGAGTCTAACTCCCGAATCCAGATTGGTAACTGGTTCCACAGGAAAGGAGCTTGATAACTGAAGGCTCTGCCTCCCATTGTACTTTTGGAGATTCTAGGTATTACAAGTAATCCAGCATTTTTGGAGCATAATGCTGTATTAGGATGATAAGGTAGTATCAGATCTTTTAAATTAAAAGGGGCCTGATTGTTAAGAGCTTTGTACGTAAGTGAGAAGAAGGATTTTAAATTTAATTCTGAGCTCTATGGGAAGCCAATGAAGGGAGGCCAAAACCAGAGAGATATGATCTCTCTTTCTAGTACCTGTTAAAACTCTTGCAGCAGCATTTTGGATCAACTGAAGACTTTTTAAAGATATTTTAGGACAACCTGATAATAAACTTACAATAATCTAATCTAGAGCTAACAAAAGCGTGGATCAGTTTCTTAGCATCACTCTGAGATAAGATGCTCCTAATCTTGGCAATATTATGCAAATGATAGAAGGCAGCCTTAGAAACAAATTTAATACGTGAATTGAAAAACAGATCTTGATCAAAAATAACTCCAAGGTTCCTCACAGAACTATTAAGAGAGAGTAACCGCATCCAAACTAAGAGTTTGATTTGGAAAGGTATTTCTAAGGTTTTTTGGACCAACAAGAATGACTTCAGTCTTATCTGAATTTAATAGCAGGAAATTACAAGTCATCCAAGCTTTGATTTCCTTAAGACAGGCTTCTAACCTGTCACGCCACGCCGCTCATCAGTGGCGCCAGCTGCACGCACACCTGCACATCATCAGCGGTGAGGGATTTAAGCCGCCTCGCCCTGGGCTTCGGCCTGAAGCCGTCAGACTTCACTACGGATTGCTGTGAGTTCCCTCTCATTCTCAGCAAACATTGCGGTAAGAAGATCTTACCTTTTTCTTCTCCAAGTCTGCTCCCCTGTGCACAGGTGGATTTCCCGGCGGCGGACTATTCCTCTCCATCGCCTGTTCCTCGCTGCTGCACCGGACTCTCCAGGTGGCTGTCTACCGGACCTCGTTCCTTGCTGCGCCAGTCATCCGCCCTTTCCAAGTAAGCTCCTTCCCCACTTGTATATCTCCTGTGTTGGTGTGTGCCCGTCACCCTTCTCCCTGTGCTTTTCCCATAGGGTTGTCCGGCTGTACGGTCTCCTGCCTCTGTGCCCGAAGCAGACGCCACCACCAACACATTCACATCTCGCAGACACACATTCATACACCCTTGTTGTCAATAAAGCTATTTGAGCTACTCTGAGCCTGTGTGTGTGCGTCTCCTGAGCCGTGCATTATGTCAGTACGGCTTCAGCAGAGCGGCTCGGCAGACGGCGGGCTCGCACACCGGCTTACCACTCTCGAGGCTCGAGTGGACCAAATAGCTTATCAGCAACAGGTGATACTCAATCAATTGATAACTATAACTAACCGATTGGACCGCTTGGACCCCCAACAGCCGTTCCCCCCCGGCTCGTCAGGGTGGCGCGGCTCCTGCTGCTCCAGCGGCCGTCCAGCAGGCTCCGGGAGCACCGACTCGGCTCACGCCCATTCCAACCCCCGCCCGCTTTAGCGGTAGGCTCGGCGGAGCGCGGGGGTTCATAATGCAGTGTGAGTCCGTGTTCCACCGTGTGCCCGGAGACTTTCCCTCAGATCATAGCCGAATTGGTTATATCGGGAATCTCCTAGAGGGGCGAGCATTAACCTGGACTTACGCCGTAATGGCGAGGCCCAGTTATGCCACCCTCACGTATGACCAATTCGTGAGACGCTTCCTGGAGGTCTTTGACCACTCTCGTACCGAGACGGTCCAGGTCGATCGGCTTCTCAGCCTCCAGCAGGGAAGCCGGTTGGCAGCGGACTATGCGGTCGACTTCCGGGTAGCGGCGGAGGAATTGGGCTGGGAGGAACGCTCCCTCTGTGGCCTTTTCCTCCGCAGTCTCAACGATGATCTGAGGGATGAACTGGCTGGACGGGATATCCCGGAGACTCTAGCGGAGCTAACGTCTCTTGCCATCAGTTTGGATAACAGGCTGCGCGAGCACTCCTCGGGGCAGAAGTCGTCTTTTTCTCGCCCTCGTGGAGCCTTGTCATGCCCGTTCCAAGCTCGCCCCCTGGCGACGCCGCCACCATCGCGCCCCGAGGAGTCGGAGCCGATGGTGACGGGCTGGACAAAGCTCTCCCCGGCGGAGAGACAACGCCGCCGTGAGTTGAATCTCTGCATGTATTGCGGAGATAATCAACACACGGTAGAGCTTTGTCCACAGAAGCCAAACGGCGGGGTCCGCGAGTCACTGTAGGGGGCCTTGCGGATGTCAATCGGTTAAGTCCCCTCACCCAATTGAAGCTGCCCGTCCGATTTTGTCACAACTCCACTGGGCATCTCACTCACGCACTGGTGGATTCGGGCGCGGAGGGCAGTTTTATTTCACAAAGCCTGGCAACCCGATTGGGCATCCACTGCCAGGCATTAAAAACCCCTATCTCCCTGGTCAACCTCTCCCGTGTCTCCCTGGGGAGAGTAACACACCAGACCGTCCCCATTCCGGTTATCATCTCTGGAAACCACCGGGAGGAGATAACCTTCTACGTTCTGCCCAACTCTGTGTTGCCCGTCATCCTGGGGTGTCCCTGGCTACGCCTCCACAACCCCGTTTTGGATTGGAAGTCCGCCGGGGTGTCGGCATGGAGCACATTCTGCATGAGCACCTGTCTACAGTCCGCTGCCTGCTCTCCGTCCTCTCCTCCTACACCTACGGACGCAGCGCCCCCGGACCTGTCCCTGGTGCCATTGGAATTTCACGACCTGGGTATGGTATTCAGCAAGTCCAAGGCGATGTCTCTTCCTCCTCATAGGCCCTATGACTGCGCAATTAACCTCCGCCAGGGGGCACCCTTACCCTCTGGGCGACTCTACAGCCTGTCAGCGCCGGAGAAGGAGACCATGAACGCTTACCTCAAGGAGTCGCTGAGTGCTGGGATAATCCGCCCATCGTCATCACCTGTGGGGGCAGGATTCTTCTTCGTGGGTAAGAAGGACGGGTCCCTCCGTCCTTGCATCGACTATCGCGCCCTAAACGACATTATGGAGAAGGATCGCTACACCCTGCCCCTCATGGACACCGCCTTCCACTCCCTCCAGGGGGCGATTTGGTTCACCAAGCTGGATCTACGCAGCGCATACCACCTCGTCCGGATCTGGGAGGGAGATGAGTGGAAGACAGCCTTCCGTACCCCGAACGGCCACTTCGAGTACCTGGTGATGCCGTTCGAGTTGACCAACGCTCCAGCCGTCTTTCAGCACCTTATCAACGACGTCCTCCGGGATTTCAGAATCAGAATCAGAATCAGGTTTATTGCCATTGTTCATGTAGTACACAAACTAGGAATTTGTCTCGGTACAATGCTGCAACATTAAACATGATAAGATAAGAGAAATAAACTATACATGTAATAAAGTGTAGGATAAGATTAAGTGATACTGGTCAACAGTTAAAATATATATTAGCCAGCAGCAGATACTGTGGAGAACTATATAGTGCAGTCGGTAATGCAGGAAGAAAACAGTGATGATTGACATGAGTCTGGTTGAGCTGCTGTACATGGTGCACGAGAGTCACTTAGTGTTCAGCAGTCTAATGGCAGAGGGGAAGAAGCTGTTCATGTGACGGGAGGTTTTAGTCTGGATGGACCGAAGTCTTCTACCAGAGGGGAGGGGGGCAAACAGTACGTGACCAGGGTGTGAGGGATCGGCTATGATCCGGCCAGCACGCCTCCGGGTCCTGGAGATGTACAGATCCTGGAGAGATGGGAGCTTGCAGCCGATCACCTTCTCAGCAGTGCGCACGACGCGCTGCAGCCTTAGTCTGTCCCTGGCAGTGGCTCCTGCGTACCACACGGTTATGGAGGTGGTGAGGATGGACTCGATGATGGCTGTGTAGAACTGCACTAACATCTTGGTGGGTAGCTTGAGCTTCCTCAGCTGCCGCAGGAAGAACATCCTCTGCTGGGCTTTTTTGATGAGTGAGCTGATGGTCAGCTCCCATTTGAGGTCCCTGGTGATGGTAGTGCCTAGGAAGCGGAAGGAATCAGCAGTGGTGATGGGAGAGCCTGAGAGGGTGAGGGGGGGCAGAGGAGTAGTGACTTTCCTGAAGTCTACAATCATCTCCACTGTCTTCAGAGCGTTCAGCTGCAGGTTGTTATTGCTGCACCAGGTCGCCAGCTGGGCCACCTCTCTCCTGTAGGCGGACTCGTCGCCATTGGAGATGAGCCCGATGAGGGTGGTGTCGTCCGCAAACTTGATCAACTTGACAGACTGGTGGCTGGAGGTGCAGGAGTTGATGTAAAGGGAGAAGAGTAGGGGGGAAAGTACACAGCCCTGGGGTGATCCGGTGCTGATGCTAGTATAGTCTGAGACAGTCTTTCCCAGCCGCACATGCTGCCTCCGGTCCGTCAGGAAGTCGATGATCCACCTGCAGAGGGAGTCAGGCACGTTGAGCAGGGACAGCTTGTCCCGGAGCAGAGCGGGGCGGATGGTGTTGAATGCGGAGCTGAAGTCCACAAACAGGATCCTGGCGTAGGTTCCCGGGGAGTCCAGGTGCTGCAGGATGGAGTGGAGGGCCAGGTTGACTGCATCGTCTACAGACCTGTTGGCTCGGTAGGCAAACTGCAGCGGGTCCAGGAGAGGGGTGGTGATGGACTTGAGGTGGGACAGGACCAGGCGCTCAAAGGACTTCATGACTACAGAGGTGAGCGCTACAGGTCTGTAGTCATTAAGTCCAGTGATCCGTGGCTTCTTGGGGACAGGGATGATGGTGGAGGATTTGAGGCAGGATGGCACGTGGCATAACTTAAGGGAGGTGTTAAAAATGTCTGTGAATACAGGAGCCAGCTGTTTCGCACAGAGTCTCAGGGTGGAGGGAGACACGCCGTCTGGGCCGGGGGCCTTGCGCGGGTTCAGTCTGGAGAACTGTTTGAGCACATCCTGCTCACTGATGATAAGGGGAGGGGGGGAGGAGGGGGGGGTGCCTTAAATGAAGTAGGGAATGTGGAGGCTGTGGAGCTGGAGGGAGGGGGGGAGTTGGACACAGATGACGAGGTGTCAAAACGGGCATAGTGTTGGGACAGTCTCTGACAAAAGGCTTTGTCATCCTGACCTTTAGGAGCCTGAGGCCGATAGTTGGTGATCTGCCTCAGTCCTCTCCACACGGAAGCCGAATCATTAGCAGTGAACTGCTGCTGGAGTCTCTCTGAGTACACAGATTTAGCCCTCTTCAGCTCTCTGTTAAACCGGTATTTAACCTCCCTGTAGCAGTCCCTGTCTCCACTTTTCAGCGCTGCTTCCTTCTCCTTCCTGATCTGTCTGAGCTTGGCAGTGAACCAGGGCTTATCATTAGAGTACTTCACCCTGGTGCGTGATGGAAGAATGTTCTCTTCACAAAAGTGGATATATGAGTTCACAGTGTCCGTGTACTCATCCAGATCATGCGTGGCTCCTTTAAGCATGCCCCAGTCAGATATTTCCATGCACGTTTCCAGCTTCTCCTCAGCATCACTGGTCCGTATCTTCGTAGTGCTCACAACAGGTTTAGTGAGCTTCAATCTCTGTCTGTATGTGGGAATGAGGTGAACCATCACGTGATCAGATAATCCCAGCGCAGCTCGAGGGACAGCGCGATATGCGTCTTTCA
The DNA here is from genome assembly GCA_020510985.1 of Pholidichthys leucotaenia. NCBI lineage: Eukaryota > Metazoa > Chordata > Actinopteri > Cichliformes > Pholidichthyidae > Pholidichthys > Pholidichthys leucotaenia. The sequence goes on from CM035840.1 coordinate 116,916,691, forward strand.
CTGTGGTGTAACAGTGATCCAGTGTGTTTAATCCTCTGGTGGGGCATTTAATAAACTGTTTGTAGCGGGGGAGATCGTGGCTCAGATTGCACTGATTAAAGTCGCCAGCCACAATAATCAGCGAGTCTGGAAAACTCCGCTCTGTGTGTTGAATGTGATCCGCGAGCACGCGCTGAGCTTCGCGCGTGTCCGCGTCGGGAGGGGCGTACACAGCGATCATTATAAAAGAAGCAAACTCCCGCGGGGAATAGAAGGGCTTGCAATTGATAACAAGAAATTCCAAGGCAGGAGAACAGTGTTTGGAAATTACCGTTACATCAGAGCACCAGATGCAGTTGATGTAGAAGCAGACTCCGCCTCCTGTGGTCTTGCCGGAAAGCTCTGTGTCACGATCAGCACGGAAGAGCTGAAAGCCGTCGAGGCGCAGCGCGCTGTCCGGTATATTTTCCCGGAGCCAGGTCTCAGTAAAGCAGAGGACAGCTGAGGAGGCGAGGTCCTTAAAATGCATCAGCAGTCTCAGTTCATCCACCTTGTTAGAGAGAGAGTTGGTATTGGACAGAAATATGCCAGGCAGCGCCGTTCGCGAGCCTCTCCTGCGAAGTCGTACGAGAGCGCCCGCTCGTCTTCCTCTCTTCCGCCGTCTCACTTTCCGAGCCAAACAATAAACCAGGTCGGCGGCAGGGGCTAGAAAAACTGGGAGGAGGTCTGTGGGGGTCAAAGTCCTGATATTTAAAAGTTCTTCACGGGTATAAGTGCAAGCAGACACACAATTGACAAACAAAAACAAACAAAGAGCGCAGCGAAGCACCATGTCGACCGCTGTGGGCGCCATCTTGGATCGAAGTCATTGGCCTTTTTCATTGGCCTTTTTGTGTTCGTCGACCTGGATGACATTCTCATCTTCTCCAAATCCAGGGACGAGCACCGGGTCCACGTGAGGCGGGTCCTCCAAAGACTGCTGGAGAACCGGTTGTATGTGAAGGCCGAAAAGTGCGAGTTCTACGCGAAGACGACATCCTTCCTTGGGTTCATCATCTCCCACAACCAGGTGCTTCCGGACCCAGAGAAGGTGAAGGCGGTGGTGGAATGGCCCACACCTGCATCAAGAAAACAGGTGCAGCAGTTCGTCGGGTTTGCAAATTTCTACCGCCGCTTTGTCCCAAATTTTGGCACCATCGTCGGCCCGCTGACCCGCCTCACGTCCCCTAAGGTCCCGTTCCGGTGGACCGAAGAGGCCGCGGCTGCCTTTCAGGCGCTGAAGGCGGAGTTCTCCTCCTCCCGGGTCCTTAGCCAAGTCAACCCTGCGCTGCAGTGCATCGTGGAAGTGGACGCTTTGGACACAGGAGTGGGGGCGGTTCTATCCCAGCGGTCGCCAGATGACGGAACCAAGCGGCCCTGCGCCTTCTTCTCCCGGCGCTTGTCCCCGGCGGAACGGAATTTCGACGTGAGGGACAGAGAGCTCCTCGCCATCAAGCTCGCGCTACAGGAGTGGCGTCACTGGCTAGAGGGGGCGAACCTGCCGTTCGTGGTCCTGACGGACCACAAGAACTTGGAGTACCTAAGATCTGCCAAGCGCCTGAACGCCCGCCAGGCGCGCTGGTCCTTGTTCTTTGCCAGGTTCCAATTCACCATCACCTTCAGGCCTGGCTCCAAGAACGGCCTGCCCGACGCCCTCTCTAGGCAATTCGCCCCTGAGGAGTCGGAGGACACGGTCCACACCATCCTACCCAGGTCGTGCGTCGTGGGAGCCGTCACCTGGGACATAGAAAGCAAGATCCGGAAGGCGCAGGAAGTGGAACCTGACCCTGGCGGCGGACCGGAGGGGAGGCTGTTCGTGCCATCCACGGTTCGGGGGGAGGTAATCCACTGGTTGCACACATCCAAGCTCACCTGCCACCCTGGCTCCTCCCGGATGATTGACCTCCTCCAGCGGTCCTTCTGGTGGCCGGGCCTGCGGAGGGACGCTGCCCGCTACGCCTGGGCCTGCCCAGTGTGTGCCACCAGCAAATCAGGTAATGCCCCTCCAGTGGGTTTGCTCCAGCCTCTGCCCATCCCTGGCAGGCCCTGGTCGCATATCGCCCTGGATTTCGTCACCGGACTCCCAGTCTCTAACACCTTCAACACCGTCCTGACCATCGTGGACCGCTTCTCCAAGGCGGCACACTTCGTCCCCCTACGAGGTCTCCCAACTGCCCTGGAGACGGCGGACCTCCTAATCCAGCACGTGGTCAGGCTGCATGGGATTCCGGTGGACGTGGTCTCGGACCGGGGGCCCCAATTTTCTTCAGAGGTTTGGAGGTCGTTCTGCAATGCCCTGGGAGCCAAGGTGAGCCTCTCCTCCGGCCATCACCCCCAAACCAACGGGCAGTGTGAGCGGACCAACCAGGAGCTGGGGGCTGCGCTCCGCTGCGTCACGGCGTCCAAACCAACGTCCTGGAGTAACCACCTCGCCTGGGTTGAATACGCCCACAACACCGCTCGCTCTTCTGCTACAGGGATGTCCCCCTTTAAGGCGTCCCTGGGTTACGACCCCCCGCTGTTCCCGGCGCAGGAGAGTGAGGTAACTGTCCCCTCAGTACGGGCGCATCTCAGGCAGTTCCGCTCCATCTGGGCGTCAGCGCGCAATGCGCTTTTACGCACGGCGGAGTGCAACAGAGCCGTGGCAGACCGGCACAGAAGACCTGCCCCGGCGTACAGAGTTGGTCAGCAAGTCTACGTGTCGACCCAGGACGTGATTTTAAAGGGCGAGAGGAGGAAGCTGGCACAGCGTTTTATGGGCCCATACCCCATCACCAGGATCATCAACCCGGTGGCTGTGCGTGTAGCTATTCCCCCCTCCCTCCGCATCCACCCCACCTTCCACGTGTCCAAGGTGAAGCTGGCAGTCTCCGACCCCCTTTGCCCTCCTCCTGCTGCGCAACCCGCGCCCCGGATGATTGATGGCCATCCGGCCTGGCCTGTCTCCTCCATCCTGGACTCCCGGCGCCGGGGTCGTGGGTTGCAGTACTTGGTGGACTGGGAGGGCTATGGGCCTGAACATCGGCAGTGGGTACCCTCGTCGTTTGTGTTAGACCCATCGCTCATCGCTGAATTCCACCAAGCGCACCCAGAGAAGCCATCGCCAGGAGGCGCTGCTAGAGGGGGGAGTACTGTCACGCCGCGCCGCTCATCAGCGGCGCCAGCTGCACGCACACCTGCACATAATCAGCGGCGAGGGATTTAAGCCGCCTTGCCCTGGACTTCGGCCTGAAGCCGTCAGACTTCACTATGGATTGCTGTGAGTTCCCTCTCATTCTCAGCAAACATTGCAGTAAGAAGATCTTACCTTTTTCTTCTCCAAGTCTGCTCCCCTGTGCACAGGTGGATTTCCCGGCGGCGGACTATTCCTCTCCATCGCCTGTTCCTCGCTGCTGCACCGGACTCTCCAGGTGGCTGTCTACCGGACCTCGTTCCTTGCTGTGCCAGTCATCCGCCCTTTCCAAGTAAGCTCCTTCCCCACTTGTATATCTCCTGTGTTGGTGTGTGCCCGTCACCCTTCTCCCTGTGCTTTTCCCATAGGGTTGTCCGGCTGTACGGTCTCCTGCCTCTGTGCCCGAAGCAGACGCCGCCACCAACACATTCACATCTCGCAGACACACATTCATACACCCTTGTTGTCAATAAAGCTATTTGAGCTACTCTGAGCCTGTGTGTGTGCGTCTCCTGAGCCGTGCATTATGTCATAACCTGGCTAATTGATTGTTATCATCTGGCTTCATTGACAGGTAAAATTGATCATGATCATAACTGATGAATTTATCAGCCCGTGGGCTTCCAACAGACGGAAAACTTGCTTCAGATGGGAGAGGTGCTCCTCCTCTGACGCGCTAGCCACCAGAATTTCATCTAAGTAGAAAAACATGAATGGCAAGTCATGGAGCACCACGTACATCATCCTCTGAAAAGTCTGAGCTGTGCCCTTTAACCCGAACGACATGCAAAAAACTCAAAAAGGATGAAAAGTGTTATCACCGCCGTTTTTGGGATGTCTTCAGCGCGAACCGGGACCTGGTGGTAGCCACAGACCAGATCCACTTTAGAAAAAATGCGCTCCGGCCAGGTGCACCAAAAAAATCTTGGATGTGTGGGATGGGGTAACGGTCGTGTTCAGTGACATTGTTTAGGCGACGGAAATCACTGCACAGCCGCCATGAACCATCGGGCTTGGGCACCATCTGCAGCGTGGATGCCCAAGGGCTATTGGAGCGCCTAACAATCCCCAGACATTCCAAGTTGGTAAATTCTTCCTGCACGATGGCTAGCTTAGCTGTGTCCAGACGGTGCGGACGCGCAAAAACCAGCTTAGTTGTGATAAAATGCTCAACCCCATATTTGGTCACACTACCGGAAAAGGTGGGCACCATGAGCGTGGGAAACTCGGAAAGCAATGCTGATACACATCCCCCAAGGCTAAAAAATTGGTATGTGTTGGTGGCCCAGCTCCCCGAGCCATACAAGATAGTAAGGCAAAAGACAGCATCCACTAAATGTCTGTTAACAACATTGACAAGGAGACCATAAACACACAGAAAATCAGCACCTAAGATAGGAACCAAACAGGCGGCTACCACAAAGTCCCACTTGTAGTTGCATCCATGCAAACACACAGTCACCGACCTCTCTCCAAAAGTCTTGAAGGGGGATCCGTTGGCGGCCATTAGTGATGGGCCGCAGCCTTCCGCCAGCCTGTCAGCACTGACTGGCAAAATGAGACTCTTCTGGGAACCAGAGTCCACCAAAAACCATCTCCTGAAACATGTGTCCTCAATGAAAAGCAGCTTCTCCCTGTTGCTAGCGGTTGTAGCTACTACTGACCGCTGGCTGGCCTGTTTCTTGGGCATCTTGAAGCGGCACAACGGGAGACAATGCCGTGCATCAGCGTCAAAACGCTGATGGTAGAAACAGGTCGTCCCATTCCGGCATCCCCAAGTGGCTGTCCCGGCCACTACCTTCAGCTCCTCACCGTTGGTGTGCTCCACCAAAGACTCCGGTCTCACCGACTGGACTCCGAAACGCCTGCTCGCCAAGATAATGCGATCCACTTCCTCTGCCAGCGAGTGGTAGTCCCTGGCAGCCAGCAGTGGTGAGCTGACCAGAATTGTCTGTGCCAAAACTGGCAGTTTCCTCAGGAAGAGATGGGCGAAGAGAAAAGATCCGTCATCTATGCCCAGCAAAGCCAGCATACTCTCCATTAACTCCACAGCCGATCCGTCCCTTAACTCCGAGTGTGCGAGGAGCTTCTCTGCTCTCATTCCGGCAGAGAGAGTGTAACGCCGCAACAGCAGCTGAGAGTGTTGTACTTCCCTTGGGCTGGGGGGGCTCGGAGCAGGCTCATGGCACACTGAGTGGAGCACGGGTCCAGCAAAGCCACCACGTAATGGTACTTTGTGTCATCAGCAGAGACTCCGTGGAGAGCAAACTGGGCTTCCACGTGGATGAACCAAGCTGCTGGGTTAAGGAGCCAAAAGTCCGGGAGCTTTACCACCACAGCGAATGTGGCGGGGGGAAACTCTAGTGTGGGTGGTCCCGTAGAGGTGCTCGGTTCGTCTTCCATTCTCATGTCATAGGTCACCAGTGTGGAGGATTGATGAGACAAAACATGAGCTTTGCAGATTCAGATTTTATTCCTCCATCCTCAAAACAAGACTGACTTCTGGGTGCCAAAGTGAACCTTTTATACATCTTACACTTCTCTTCTTTGGCACCAAGAGTACACATCGTCACAGTAGCATACATAACATCACAATACGTACATTCACACCTGCAGTCCCAGGTGTGAAGGCACATTCTTAACCTCTTTTCTCGCCCCTGGCGCCTCCCTCTGCATCTCCTCCTTTCAATTCTCCCCACTGGGTGCCACAGCACCTATATTTGCCTCTCCCGCCTGAGGCGCACACATGTCCATTCCTCGCCCCTTCTCCCTATTCCCAAGGTCACTGGGTGAGAGTAAGACCTCCCGGTGTGCCACCACAGTATGTGTCCACCTAGGCATCTGCTCCCCATGCCTCCTCCACCTCTGGATCCATCAGGAGCATGGAGGGCGCGTAACCAGGGAAGCGTAAAAATATGCACGCCTAGGTGGGCAATGTAAGAGCAATATTGCTTTCACATTAGAGTCTCCAACCCCCCACCACCACCACCACAAAAAAAGTCTCCAAAACACCAGAAAAGTCTCCAATAACACCAGGAAAATTCGCTAGATTTGTCACTAGTTGCTTTTGACAAAAAAAAGTCACCAAGAGGATTTCAAAAGTCACCAGATTTGTTGGCAACACTGCGAAAGAGGGAAGGTGGGATTGAAATGGAGCTCATTACCATAAAGACACACTCTGGTGGATATAAATCCTCTTAAAAACACACCTCCATTGTCTAAAATGGTATCTTATGCCCTTTATAGACCAAAAAAAACTTTTGTGGCCTTTCAGTTGATTGTGAAAATCATTTCCTTTCTCTGCTCTCAAACGCTGGGATCTAGAGTTGGAACGTTCAAAAAAGATTTGTTCGAGTGTACTAGTTCTTTTGGGTGAACGAACTGCACTGAATCACTTACCGTAACTAAACGAATCACTTAGGAAATAGTGGCCATTTCATCCCCCGTTTCAGAATTACGTACATGTCATTGACTGGTAACTCTCCTAGCCTTCTATAGCCTATTACAGCCTCGTAAACCTGGAGCTCTGGAAGAAGCTGCTTTTATTGGACAAGTTGTTCATGAAAGGCCCCTCCTGCCTGGCCTGCAGGAACCAGAAAGTAAACAACGGATGGATTCAACACAATGAAATGAAACAGCAAAAGTGAATTTGAAGTGAGAAATATATCATTTAGTTGCTAACTCTCTTTTTACATGACACACATCTGCTCGTTTGCACCTCAGTAAGGAACAGTAATCAATAGTGTTTAAACAAGGTTTATTAGCAATCGCTGTCAGGCTATACAGTGAATATAAAAAGTCTACACACCCCTTTTCAAATGCCAGGGTTTTGTGATGTAAAAAAATGAGACCAAGATAAATCAAAACTTTTTCCACAATTAATGTGACCTACACCCTGTGCAACCCAATTGAAAAACAAACTGAAATCTTTTAAGGGGAAAAATAAAATACTTACAATAACCTGGTTGTCAGGACGTGAGCCAAATCTCATGCCCTCATCCTAATTTATTATTGTGCCATCTTGCCCTTGCCTTAAATTTCATTTTGGAATTTTCTGCATCTCATTCTGGTTATTATCTGTATACTGATTTGCCATTATCATTATTCTGTTTTGTATATTTATTTCTCCGTGGGTCATCCTCATTACTATTATTATTATTATTGTTACTACTATTATTATTATTCTCATGGTCTTGTCTCCCCTGGTTCCTCTGTTCATGTTTTGTGTATCCTCCATCTATGATCATCTGTGTAGCCCCACCTGTCCTGTGTCTGTGATTAATCCCTGCCGTCTCAGTTTGTCACTGATTGTGCTCACCTGTTCCATATTATGTTTGATTACTCCTGTATCCATTTATGTCAAGCCCCAGTCGGTGTTTCCTCATGTGTCGTTAGTCATGTTTGCGTGAACAACACGCTTCTGTTCTTGTCCTAAATCCTGCCTGTTCTGTGGATGTTTTTGTTACAGCTTCCGAGCTGTCAGTCTCTTTTTGTGTTTTTTGAGCTGCGCCCATTTGGCCAGCTCTTAATAAATCAATCACTGCTGACTTTGAATACTGCATTTGGGTCCAGCTCACCACCCACCGTGACAGTACGACACACAACCATGGATCCAGCATATTTAAAGTTTTGGCAGTTAGGCCTCAATGAGAAGGAAGCATGGGAGGCGACCAACACTGAGGCCTGCACTGAGGATGTCTGCTCCTCCCACACGCCGGAGGAAGCCCTCTTCTGCCTCAAATGGGCTGAGGAGTTGAGTGAGGCACTTCCAGCCCTCCGACGGTTCCTTCAGTTCGCCCGTCTGCATGAGCAGAGGATAAACATATAGATCATCATCCAGGGGCTAATGGAATTATTCGCGGCGGCGGAAGAGGTGCTGTTGGAGGAAGGACTGCATCCATCCATGGGAAGACATGGTCGGCGCCGGTGCCGTAGATCAGCGGTCCAGCTTCTCATCGCTGGCGAGGCCACACCAGGCTTCTGCTCCCTCCTTCGGCCCACCACCAGCACAACATCATTAGGCATCCCTTCCCCGTCTGACGAACTCCAGCTTCTGCCGGGAGAACTCGCCAGACAGGTCAGCGGCAGTGAGTGAGCATACAGGCAGAGACTTGGCCGCGACTGCCTCCCGCTGCTGAGTTCTCTCCACCCCACTCTGCATTAAATTCTGCTGCCCTGTCCGTCCACCCATCCTCACCTGCATCTCCGGTTTCCCAGTCTCCTTTTTGTGAGAGACTGGTTATGCTGAGAGGCAATCTACTTGTCTGGGATGAGCCGGCTGCCCCTGAAGCTCTTCCAGCTGCAGCTACCTCCAGGAGGGGGCTCCAAGTAGCTGCAGCCCTGAGACCTGACATTCCACCGGTTGCTGTTACTGTGTCTGGGCTGTGTGAGAATCATCCAGCACCAGTTCCATGCCACTCCCCAGCTCCAGTATCAGCTCCACATCACTTCCCAGTACCACCACAAAACAGCTCCACCCATCCCCGAGGTGCATACAACGGCGCCAGCCATCCCCGAGGTGCACACAACGGCGCCAGCCGTCTCCGAGGTGCACACAATGGCTCCCGCTGTCCCTGAGGCACTCGCCACAGCTCCAGCTGTTCCCACAGTGCACACTTCAGTTCCTGCTCTGCCCGAGGTCCACCCTCTGGCTCCTGCTGCTCATCCTGAGGAGGTCACCCCAGGAGCTCAGGCGAGTGCTTTTCTTTATTTATAGAACATCTATACTAGTTAAGACTTGTCTAGCTCCTGGTGTTTTTGGTGATGCCTTACCCTGCCTTTCTCCCCTGTCCGAGGTGACTGCAATGGGGTGGTTCTCCAGGCAACGGGGCCGGATGCTCCTACACCATCTGTCCAAGAGGTCAAGCAGTCCACTCCACCCGTCGTCCAAGAGGTTGAGCAATCCACTTCATCTGTCATCCAAGAAGTCGAGCAGTCCACTCCACCCATCGTTGTTCCTGAGGTTGAGCAGTCCACTCCACCCGTTGTTGTCCAAGAGGTCAAGCAGTCCACTCCACCTGTCTTTGTCCAAGAGGTCGAGCAGTCCGCTCCAACAGTCCTTGTCCAAGAGGTCAAGCAGTCTGCTCCAACAGTCCTTGTCCAAAAGGTCAAGCAGTCTGCTCCACCCATCATTATCCAAGAGGTCGAGCAGTCCACTCTGCCTGTTCTTGTCCAAGAGGTCGAGCAGTCCGCTCCACCGGTCCTTGTCCAAGAGGTTGAGCAGTCCACTCCACCCGTCATTGTCCAAGAGGTTGAGCAGTCTGCTCCACCCGTTGTTGTCCAAGAGGTTGAGTAGGCCGCTCCACCAGTCGTTGTCCAAGAGGTTGAGCAGTCTGCTCCACCTATAGCCCTAGAGGCTGGCATGCCTCCACCTTTTGTTCCAAAGGCTGGGGTCAGCATGAAGCAGTCATTGGTCACAGGGCATAGGGCTCCTCTGTGTTTGTTTGGTGAGCTCTGTGCTTCTGCGGCTACTGTTCCACCTTGTTTTCCAGTTCGGTAGCCTATGGACATTGGCAGACCGCCTAACCGGCCCTGCATTCCGGTCTGGGGATCCATGCACTGCCCAGAGAACAACATGGGTCGGGGGGGTGGGGCAGTCCATGGATCCCCAGACCAGCCTGCATTCCGGTCTGGGGATCCATGGACTGCCCCCGCCCCCCCCCGACCCATGTTGTTCTCTGGTCCGAGGGCCTATGGACTTTGGTAGACCCCCTGACCCATTGTTTGTTGCGGTCCAGTGGCCCATGGACTTAGATAGACTGCCCGACCCACTTTGTTTTGGGTCTTGGGACCTTGGACTTTATTTGGCCCGTGAACTGTGTTTGTTTTGGGCATTGCTGTGGGGGGGTTACAGTTTTTTCAGCCAACCTGGCCTTGTACCCCCACCACCCACCCTGTGAGGGTTTTTTTTTTGTTTTTTCTTTTGTTGGCGTTACCCTGGGGTTGTGTGGTGGCCGCCCCATGAGAGGGGGATACTGTCAGGGTCTGGGTCTGGTCTCATACCCTCATCCTAATTTATTATTGTGCTATCTTGTCTTCAGGGCATGGACTCCTGCCCTCACCCTCACTTTAAGTTTCATTGTGGAATTTTCAGCATTTCATTCTGGTTATTATCTTTATCCAGTTTTCCATTACCATTATTCTATTTTGTATATTTATTTCTCCATGGATCATCCTTGTTATTATTATCATTATTGTTAGTATTAGTATTAGTATTACTACTATTATTCTCATGGTCTTGTCTCCCCTGGTTCCTCTGTTCATGTTTTGTGCATCCTCTGTCCATAGCCCCCTTTCCACTAGTACCTACTCAGCCCTACTCGCCTCGACTCTACTCAGTTTGTAGGGCTTTCCATTATTTAGTACTTGGTACCTGATACCGGGTACTTTTTTGGGACCTACTTCAGGGAGGTTCCAACTGTGCTGAGTCGAGCTGAAAATGCAACGTCAACAGATTGCAGGTCAGTGATTGGCCAGGGAGTAACATCAGTGGATGAGAGCGACATCTTCACGAGATTCCAAACCGCCATTTGTAAATTTGGCCATGAATTTTTATTACTTCTGTGAACATCAACAAAATAAATGGCTACACATGTCACAAACCCCCATGCGCCATAACACGGCACACAAGGGAGAGAATGAAAAACCCAACCGCTGGAGTAGCGAGTGCCATGTTTATTAAAGTTCACCACAAAACAACAAGTCCAGTTGACCACCAAGTTACAGTTCAGTTTAACCACACAAAAATACATAGAGGTGTATTGACAGGATTAGGCCACCAGACATGCAGGGCACCTCCCAGACGCTCTACAGCCCGGTCTATGGGGAGCCTAGTGCTGCAGGGCTGCGATACGCACAAAACAGGAAGGCAATCAGCCTAGTGCTGCAGGGCTGCTTAGCACGAGAGAAAAGATGAAACAGACACTTACAGGGCTGGAGCAAATCCGGGGTGCATCATGCAGTCTGGAGGATGAGGTTGAGAAGCAGGGCCAGCCGAAACACCAAGGGAATACTCAGGCTTGAAGTGACAAGCTGGAGAAAAGTGAAGGTAATGATCCACATACAGGGAGAACTGGCTGCCGCGTATGGAGGTGAATGCCTCGACAATCTCTTTCCTCTGAAGCGGTGAACAAATACTCCTGAAGCTAACAAGGAAAGAGATTGCCAGTGTGGGAATGTGTGAGCAGGACTGATTGGCACCAGGTGTGTGAGAGAGCGTGTGAAATGAGAGTGAATGGAACGTGTGCATGTGTGCGTGTATGCGTGTGACCATCCGTGACAGTGCAGCTGACGGCACTTGACAGGAGGAGGGAGCGTGCCAGAGCTGTCAGGAGGAAACTAGAGCAAAGCATGACAATAAGTCAGAACTGGGCAAACCCAGATTCATGACAACACACAAATCAACACTGTCACAAAACACTCACCATCTTCCCCATGAGCAGCCATCAGCTTGGAGACTTATAGTATTTTATTTCGGAATGCTCCGCCGGCACCGGGGCTGTAAAGTTCATAGGCTGAAAAGTTCATATAGTGGTCAAATTTAATCTAATGTGGTGATTTTTCAACAGTCTCCCCGTCGGTGTGCACAGTTCTTCCATCGGTATTGCAGCGCTTGGATCACTGTGCTTGAAAATTAAACTACATTTGGTCAAATTTGACAACTATGAACTTTTCAGGCCCATCGTCCCTGCTGTGGCTGAGCGACCCGAAATGAAAAAGTATACCAGGAGGTCTCCAAACTGATGGCTGCTCACGGGGAAGATGGTGAGTGTTTTGTGATTTTAAGCATCTTTTACATTATTTATCAGTGAAAATGTCAGCATGTCAACAACATAACGGGTTAACGGGCCGCCTTCCTGTAATGAACCCAACCGCCAACTCCACCCACTTGAGGTGGTACTCGGTTGAAATGGAAAACCAACTACACCGTGTTAAGCCGAGTAGAGTCGAGGCGAGTCGGGCTGAGTAGGTACTAGTGGAAAAGGGGCTTATGATCATCTGTGTAGCCCCGCCGGTCCTGTGTCTGTGATTAATCCCTGCTGTCTCCGTTTGTCACTGATTGTGCTCACCTGTTCAGTATTATGTTTGGTTACTCCTGTGTCCGGTTATGTCAAGCCCCAGTCGGTGTTTCCTCATGTGTGTTGTTAGTCATGTTTGCGTGAACAACACGCTTCTGTTCTCGTCCTGAATCCTGCCTGTTCTGTGTACGTTTTTGTTACAGCTTCCAAGCTGTCAGTGTCGTGTTTGCCCCTTTCAGAGCATAAATGAGGCGCCAGATGCCAACAGAGAGTTTGCTAGTTTATTTACAGAAAGAACAAAATAAAGAACCATGTGGGGCAATGCACATACACTAAACTGGAACACAAAATAAAGAACACTAACATCAATGCAAGAGCACTGGGAGGGCGGGACCTGACGCTATAGGATAAACACTTACAAATGATGAAGTGAGGATGAACCAAACACAGAAGGAAGACTGGAGCCGGGAATAGGGACTCCTGTCCTGGTAGACATAGGTTGCAGCGAGGAGTGAGTCTCAGCTGCTCCCTTAAATACTGATAACAAAAGCCATGAACCAAACAGGAGAGGAGGAAACGTATTGACCAAAATCATGATCAGCTGTGACGGTGCCGGCTAGACTTTGACAGCCGGAAGTTCGGCCACGGCGCTGTCACAGTAAAAGCCCTGGGAGCATCAATAATAAACTACGCAGAAATGAAGGAGAAAAAAGGGAGAATACTGAGTGGCCCGGGTGCGGATAAACAGCGCTCGGATCACCACAGTACCCCCTGTTCAAAGGATGCATTCCAGGCGTCCAAAGAAACATCCGAAGAGCCCCCAACAAGAAGGCTAACAAGACCAACCTCAGGCGGGCGGAGGGGAAAAGAGACTAGGAGGGAGAGAAACCCAAAAGAAAACAGGCCCAAAAAGTCTAAAAGAAAAAAAAACACAAAGAGCAGAATGAAAAACAAAGGCTCAAGCACAAAATAGCACAGCTAATACACACATATAACACGAATAACGAATCAGAATGTCCAAAACCAGATACGCAAGTGAAAACAAAAATACATGTACACTTCAACTTAGAAAATGCTCAAATGCAGCAGAATCAGCAAACACAAAAATATATCAGTACACTGCAACTCGATCACAAGGCAGGAGAAAAAAAACTCTTTAGCAATATACAATAGAGAGAGAGGAAAAAAAAACACCACGAAAACACAAGTATGGGGGATACCGGCAGGTAGAGAGGGGAAAAAAAGGCAGTTCAGGTGGCCTACCCAGGATGCAGAACCGGCGGAACAGTCTTTCAGGCGGCCGACCTGCGTCCTTAGACCACCAGGACCGGAGAGGGGAGCTCGGCTTCCCTACCGAGAGGCACAACAAAGGGAAGCCAAACTGAATGAAAGGGACCCCAGCGGCGTCTGGTAGTGGAGAATGGGGGGGAAGGGGAGGAAACGGGGAATCAGTCCGGCGTCAGGCGGAAGGGGATCTGCAGCTCCCACACTGACCTCGAACCGGGCCAGCACAGCACCCTCGGTGGACCCCGACTGGGCCAGCGCAGCACCCTCAGTGGACCCTGACCGGGCCTACGCAGCACCCACGGTGGACCTCGATTGGGCTGACGCAGCACTCACGGTGGACCCCGACTGGGCTGACGCAGCACCTGGGATGACCTCCAGAAGCGAACCCAGAGCCTCGACGATATCGACCGGAGCAGACTCATCTCCAGTGACCCTGGAAGAAGGCTCGGAAAGAGGGAGAGAAAAGGGGTCAGGATCACCAGCAGTGGCAGAGCCCGGCGAGACGAGCTCGGATGCAGCGGTCTCCCCAAGAGACAGGCAAGAATGCGCCAGGACAAGGAATAAGAAGACAAAATAGAACACTTGCCTGATCTCAGGCTCTACCGCCGTCCAGGACTCCGGCGATTCAGGCTTGACGGTCAGGGGGTCCATCTTCGGTTCTCACTCGACTGCAGTGGCTTCTGCAGCTGGCATGATGGTCTCCACAGTCCGAGAGTCCCCGACGCTGAAACCCACGCTGATGGCCCACTCAGCGTGGTGGCAGGGGGTCCATAGCCTGCTGGAGCTGACTGCTGCTCCACGGAGACCCGGGGACGCTTTGTCGTTGGCACAGGCTCCATCTGACAGTCAGCCCTCCTCCTCTGCCCGTGACATGGCTGCGGGGCTGGAACCAGGCTCTCCAGAGCCGCAGGCTTCTCCTCCGTCTGGCAGTCTACTCCTGGCAGCGGGGGATGCTCGGAAAGAAGGGGAGGAAACACAAAGGTAGCAGGTTCAATTTTAATGGCTGCAGCAGGTGGTGGGAGCTCAGAGGACTGTGAACCCTGAGCTCCACCCCCAGGAATCAGACACGGTAATTCATCAGACAGACATTTAGAATGAAAAAAAACACTTGCCTGCTTTCCCGGGGAATGATGGTGACTGCTGCAGCGGACTTGCTTCTTCCTTTTCCTGTGGGAATGGTGATGAAGGACCCCTCCAGAAGACAAAGAGGAGTCACCCCAACAGGATCGATAACGGGCGGAGCCAGGCAAGGAACCACAGGGCTCACAGCAGCTAAAGGAAGCGCCGAGGAGCAGCCAAGGCCGTCTGGGGACGTGGAGCTGATGGAACAGTGGGAAAAGATGACCCGGAGGCTGAGGCTGCTGTTTTCACCTTTTGTCGTGGTGCGGGGAAAACAGCTGGCTGCGAGGGGGAGTTTCTTTGGTGGCCCGGGGCAGGATCCGGATGGGAATCTTGCAGAGGATCGGCCCGGTCAGGACACTCCCTCCCTGTCAGAACGGCCATGTCCCGGGGAAGAGATAGATCACGGGCAGGGCGGCGACGTCTTCTGGCTGGAGGCGAGGCTAAATTCAGGTCAGGGAAGTGGCGCTGCTGCGCAGAAACTGAAGCCGGCTGCTCAGCGTACTCAGGATAATTATTTAGTCCGGGATTAGCCTCCACCAGTCTAACAGCCACCACAACGTTCTTTAAGATTCTGCTGGGATGGAAGGAAGAGCGTGCTTCAGCCACACAGCCCTTGATGAGCTCAGCTGCCCACTGTTTCTCTTCACTGGGGACTCCAGCTGCCCTCTTCCTCTGCTGCGTTGGGAGACGGCTCTTCGGTGACGCAGAATCTGGGGCTGGACGCGTAGCAGGAACCCGATCCCAGGGCGAGGAATGGGGATGTCTCACCGTCGGCTCCATCTTCGGCTTCCTGCTGGGTCTCTTCACCAGCCCACGATTCTTCTGCTGAAGTGCCGCCAGCTCGGCCATCCTTTCCCTGCCCTCTGCGTGCTCGGCCAGGTGAGGATGGCGCTTTACTGCCGCCTCTGCGAGGTCCAGGTACCAGTGTGCATTTCTGGAGGTGGCGAACATACAAGCATTGGAAAGGAGGCCATCAAGCTCCATCACAGCCTGGACAAGCTCGAAGCCCAGGCTCATAGGATACCCAGTCCTTGATGACGCCATATCTCCAGACAAAACTGGCACCCAGAAAAAGGGGGGGAAAAATCAAGCCCAAAAACAAACTTACTGTGGCTGGCACCTCGCTTGGCTGCGACCTACTGTCGTGCTTGCCCCTTTCAGGGCATAAATGAGGCGCCAGCTGCCAACAGAGAGTTTGCTTGTTTATTTACAGAAAGAACAAAATAAAGAACCACATGGGGCAAAGCACATACACTAAACTAGAACACAAAATAAAGAACACTAACGTCAATACAAGAGCGTAGCGAGGGCGGGACCTGATGCTATAGAATAAACACTTACGAATGATGAAGCGAGGACGAACCAAACACAGAAGGAAGACTGGAGCCGGGTATAGGGACTCCAGTCCTGGTAGACGTAGGTCACAGCGAGGAGTGAGCCTCAGCTCCTCCCTTAAATACTGATAACAAAAGCCATGAACCAAACAGGAGAGGAGGAAACATAATGACAAGAATCATGATCAGCTGTGACAGTGCCGGCTAGAATTTGACAGCCAGAAGTTCGGCCACAGCGCTGTCATAGTAAAAGCCCTGGGAGCATCAATAATAAACTACACAGAAATGAAGGAGAAAAAGGGAGAATACTGAGTGGCCCGGGCACGGATAAACTCAGTGCTCGGATCACCACAGTCAGTCTCTTTTTGTGTTTTTTGAGCTGCACCCATCTGGCCAGCTCTTAATAAATCAGTCACTGCCGACTTTGAATACTGCATTTGGGTCCGGCCCACCACCCACTGTGACACTGATTGCACAGATATGCACACCCTGTTATAACTGGGGATGTGGCTGTCTTCAGAATTAACCAATCACATTAAAACTCAGATTAAACTGGAGTCAGCACACACCTGCCACCATTTAAAGTGCCTCTGATTAACCCCAAATAAAGTTCAGCTGTTCTAGTAGGCTTTTCCTGACATTTTTGTAGTCACATTTTCTTCACCGCAGAGACCTTCCAAAGCATCAGAGGGATCTCATTGTTCAAAGGTATCAGTCAGGAGAAGGGTAGAAAAGAATTTCCAAGGCATTACATATACCATGGAACACAGTGAAGATAGTCATCATCAAGTGAAGAAAATATGGCACAACAGTGACATTACCAAGAACTGGATGTCCCGCCTCCAAAACTGATGAAAAGACGAGAAGAAAACTGGTCAGGGAGGCTGCCAAGAGACCGACAGCAAGACTGAAGGAGCTACAGGAATTTCTGGCAAGTACTGGCTGTTTAATACATGTAATAACAATCTCCCGTCTTCTTCATATGTCTGGGCTATGGGGTAGGGTGGCAAGACGGAAGCCTTATGTTATGAAGAAAAACATCCAAGCCCAGCTGCATTTTGCAAAAACACATTTGAAATCTCCCAAACGCATGTCGGAAAATGTGTTATGGTCCGATGAAACCAAGGTTGAACTTTTCAGCAATAATTCCAAAAGGTATATTTGGCACAAACACAACACTTCTCATCACCAAAAGAACACCATCCCTTCAGTGGAGCATGGTGGTGGCAGCATCATGCTTTGGGGCTGTTTTTCTTCAGCTGGAACTGGGGTCTTCGTCAAAGTGGAGGGAATTATGAACAGTTCCAAATACCAGTCAGTGTTGGCACAAAACCTTCAGGCTTCTGCTAGAAAGCTGAAGATAAAAGCAACTTCATCTTTCAGCATGACAATGACCCAAAGCACACATCCAAATCAACAAAAGAATGGCTTCACCAGAAGAAGATTAAGTCTTTGGAATGGCTCAGCCAGAGTCTAGACCTGAATCTGATTGAACATCTGTGGGGTGATCTGAAGAGGTTTGTACACAGGAGATGCCCTCACAATCTGACAGATTTGGAGTATTTTTGCAAAGAAGAGTGGGCAAATATTGTCACATCAAGATGTGCCACACTGGTAGACTCCTACCCAAAAAGACTGAGTGCTGTAATAAAAGCCAAAGGTGCTGCAATAAAGTATTAGTTTAAGGCTGTGCATATTTATGCAACCAGGTTATTGTAAGTTTTTTATTGTTCCCCTTAAAAGATTTCAGTTTGTTTTTCAATTGGGTTGTACAGGTTATAGGTCACATTAATGGTGGAAAACGTTTTGAAATGATTTATCTTGGTCTCATGTTTTTTTTACATCACAAAAGCCTGGCATTTGAACAGGGGTGTGTAGACTTTTTATATCCACTGTATATAAGAGTGAAGTTAAGTTTACAATTGGTGGTGTCAGGACGTAGGCTGGGTCCCATGTCCTCACCTTGATTTATTCTTTGTATTCTTTGTCACCAGGACATGGGCTCCAACCTACATCCTTGCTTTAAGTTTTAGTTATGTGATCCTCTGTGTTTTGTTTCATTAACATCATGGTTTTTATGTTTTGTATCATTTTGATCCCTGCTTTGTCCTTAGTCCTTGGTTTTCATTATCGTTATTATCCTAGTTACATTTGATAGTTTATTCCTTGTCCCTGGTCGTCGCTATTATTATTATTATTATTATTATTATTATTATTTTGATTACATCTTTTACCTTTATTCTTGTCATTATCTGTAGTTTTGGTTTGGGTGTTTATGTTGACTGTCTTTTTCATTATTTCTGTCTTTGTGTAGTCTGATTGCGTGTTGTTAATTTCTTGATTATTCACAAGCTGTGTTTAATTTTTGTTTTGTGGGTAACCCCCACAACATACTGGGACAAGCAGAGCACTCAGCTGGAGCAATTAGCAGAACAATGAGATGTGTATTGATATCAATAGGCAGCCTCTCTTTGTCTAGCTCCTTTCCGCCAGTATCCTGCTGTTAGGTATGACTCAAATGCAAATGTTCATGCTTCCTGCTCTGTACTGTGATGCAAATGTGCCTTTCATGTATTGTCTGTAACTGGGTATATAAGCGGACTGAAATTCACATGTTCTCTCTCTCTGACCACTGCTTCTGACTACACGCATTGCTGTTTGCTGAGAGCTCGCTCCAGTGCGCATCTCACAGCACTGGAGCGGCTCTCGTGATGGCGGTTAATAAACACCCTTTTTAACTCTCAGTTCGCCGCTTATTATTTCATGCCGCCACACTGGTGACCCCAAGAAAAGAACACGCTGGCAGCCCCCGGCGGTGACTCTCCGACGACAAGCGAATGCAGCAGCCTGACGCAAATGATCTGCCCTCCCTTCTGCTACAGGGAGACCTCGACGCAGAGCCACCACCAGGCGAACTCTCCGGAGATCACCCACGACCGGGAAAGCCGCAGAACGCTTCATGGTGCAGCCCTCGCCTGAGATTCTAGACATCCACGCCGGTACCTGCCGAGGGACACAGAACGTCTACTCCCTCTTGCCGCTCCTCCGCATCGACACGAGCCCGAGGGACAAAGATCGTCTACTCCCTCTCACCGCTCCTCCGCGTCGACACGAGCCCGAGGGACAAAGACCGTCTACTCCCTCTCACCACTCCTCTGCATCCACACGAGAGCGCACGCACCTCGTCCTCTCTCCATGACGGCGACCTCGAGGGCCAACGGAGAACGCAGCGCGTGGACCTGAACGCACCATGACCGAACGACAACAACAGCCTGAACAGGGATGACCATCGGCGCCGACGACGCTGATCTCCAGCAAGCTCCCTGACCCTGACTCGCCTCTACAGCGGACCTGCCATGCACCGATCCCCGCACGCACACCGGGGGGTTATGAGGACAGCGCACCACGCACGGGACAATACCAGCTCCACACAGACCGCCATCGTCCTTCGCCGCTGCACACAGAACATTCAGGGCTGCTCACACCTGAAGCGCGCACGCAGCTCGCTCACAGGATTTTGTATGGGTCTCAGCCACGGCGCACAAGGGAATTCAGCCGCCTGCTGTCCCCGAGGGCTTTAGGGCTGCGCGTGCACCTAAAGTCAACACGCCAAGTCCCACACTGCTGCAGCTCCTTTTTTTTTCTTCTTGGCCGCGAGAGGAGTCAGAGACAAACTTCCCTTCTCACAGCCTGTGGATCTCCGCCACGCTCAACGGGACAGCCCCTCAACATCGCGGATCCACAGGCAATTTTTGCGCGGCTCAGACAACTTCACCGTCCCAGGCCGGCACTTGCTACCCCCACCCTCCTCCCTCCCCCTCCTCCGGCACAGAACTTTCACCGCAGCTCGTTCCCAAAGCCGGACTATCGAGGCCTCAGTTTCCTGCTGAGCCCTCTGGGGGGGAGTAGTGTGGGTAACCCCCACAACATACTGGGACAAGCAGAGCGCTCAGCTGGAGCAATTAGCAGAACAATGAGATGTGTATTGATATCAATAGGCAGCCTCTCTTTGTCTAGCTCCTTTCCGCCAGTATCCTGCTGTTAGGTATGACTCAAATGCAAATGTTCATGCTTCCTGCTCTGTACTGTGATGCAAATGTGCCTTTCATGTATTGTCTGTAACTGGGTATATAAGCTGACTGAAATTCACATGTTCTCTCTCTCTGACCACTGCTTCTGACTACACGCATTGCTGTTTGCTGAGAGCTCGCTCCAGTGTGCATCTCACAGCACTGGAGCGGCTCTCGTGATGGCAGTTAATAAACACCCTTTTTAACTCTCAGTTCGCCGCTTATTATTTTATACCGCCACAGTTTAATAAAATGTCAAACTCTCACCACGTTATCTAATCCTGCTTTCTGCTCAGCCCAGGCATCAGCCGTGACAGCTGTTTTGTTTTTTTTTTTAAGTTATCCTTTAAAAAAAACACTAAAACCCCACAACGAAACATGCAATAATAACATGCAACAAATCAACCGGTAAAAAATAAACAAAAAGAAAACAGCAAACTCAATTAAAACCAATACAATGCGTAAACCCCCCGAGTATAAAAATAAAAGGGTTATTAAATATACTTTTAAAATAATCCAACATAATAATAATAATCTGTTACATCTGTTTACCATGTCTAAACGCGCAACACGAATCCAAGCCGCCTCGCCTTCTGCTTCGTTCAGCAGTCTCCTGCACATTGTCAGTACAACGTGTACTGTGGAGCAGATACCGGAAACACTACTGATTTGTTCAGCAGCCTCCCGCACAATTCTTAGTACATGAACATGTACTGTGGAGCAAAGACCAGAAATACAAATGATTCATTCAGCAGCCTCCTGCACAGTTCTCAGTACATGAATGTGTACTGTGGGGCACAGACCAGAAACACTACTGATTTGATGAGCAGCCTCCTGCGCAGTTCTCAGTGCATGAACGTGTACTGACTCAGGAACAGAGATCGACACACCAGCTGATTTGTACAGCCACTGATTCATACAGCAGTTGTCTCCCTCATCTTCTCATTAGTCCAGTCAGTGAGCGTACCGAAGAGCAGTAAAGGATTGAGCCCCACCTGCTCAGTACAGCCGTGTTAGTGCTGAACTGAGCAGCTGCTAGCTTTGTTAGCACATCTGTGGCAGGAATCCTTGGATAAATATCTCTGACATTCCAATTCAGCTGAAGAGCTCCTGGTCCTTCTGTCTGCAAGTGAGTGTCAGTCTCATTTTCAAACTAGTTTACTCTCCAATGTTGCTACTTTTACTCCAATGACGGCAGAATCTCAAAGCTAGCGTTATCCCTCGGACGTGAACGCGCAAATGCGCGATTTTGCGTGTGCTCGCCTCTTTCCATTGACTTTGTATGCATGGTATGAATGCACCTTTAGAGCTCCAGTACAGCACTGAGTGATTCAGTGTACAAATCTTTCGAACAAATCTTTTTAGTGAACAAACCAAAGTGACTTAGTACATTTTAGTTAACTGTGGATCCCATGACTACTGGGATCTACTGTATGAATATTCTCATCAAGCCCACTCACATCCCGCACATAAGGACTCTGATGGTGGTGCCTCTCTTCAAGGACCAGGCAGAAACAGCCATATACAAGTCTGCAAGCTGGCAAACTTGACCAGAAAATTTATTGGAGTGTGGAGGTAAAAGATCAGGCGAGATGCGACGAGCTGGAAGGGTGCAAAGTTCTATTTCCTCCAACATAATGAGATGCACATCGTAGCTCTGTGCACTACTGTGCTGCTGAGGCATGTATTGCAAGCTCTTTTATACATGTTATACAGACAGAGAGAATGCATGGCACATTAGCATAGTGATATACATATCAGTCAATACATATTAGCGTGACCAACTGGCGCCCGGATGTCCTCTCCCTAATCCCGGGATGTATACACAACAGTCCATTGTTCTGATTGTGTAAATTGTCCTCTGCTTCCTCCAGACCTGCTGAGTGTGAGAAATGTCCGAGTAGAGTGTGGTGGGTCACCACAGGAGACCTAATGTTTGAAAAATTATATTGTAACATCGGGGCCATGTTAAGGGGGGCAGGGATTTCCCAGCATGCTTTGCCAGCTGAAAACGTTACTGTGTGTGTGTAATAAATGTTATTACTGAGTTATTATACTGCTGTGTCATTATAACTGCGTTATAATGACCCAGCAGTGTTTATAGGCAGGATTAGGGCAAGATGTATTATGTGTTGTATAACCATGATTGAAACGGAGGTCTGGGAGAATGACCTCCTCTCCTGTCTGTGCTCAGGGTTGTGGGTGTTGGGTGGTTGAATAAAGCCTGTTCGTCACAACCATCTGTTCCTCTTCTTTGTGTGAACCTCGCCTACGTCACACTGGTGTCAGGAGTGGGGATGGAGCAAGATGGTGGCCAGGACCCGGGTGGAGGTCCAGCGGCCGGGGCAGTTCATTGCTCGACTGGGAACGGAGCGCAGAGCTGAGACGCCGACTCCCGGAGAGGCTCGCCGCGATGGCGGACCAGCGTACCCTGCCTTCCGCCTTTTTCAAAGCAGAGTGGGCCAAGCAGAGCAAACCAGCCCTGCTTCCCGCCCTTTTCAAGGCAGGACGGGCTGGCGATTCCAGGGCGATCAGGAGCGGCGATCGACCGGGAGGCGACCGTCCTATCCATCCGGCAGCGGGCCAAGATTCCCCACTACAATGGCGAGAACCTGTTGGATGACCACCTGGCCCAGGTCGAGTTGGCTGCCATGCTGAATGACTGGTCACCGGAGGAAACCGCCGTGCTGACAGCGAGGGGGAGGAGGAGGAGGAGTTACGGCAGACCACGGTGGCGCGCCCACGGAGGAGACGGCCGCAGCGACGCGTGGAAGGGTGCTTCCGCTGCGGAGAGCCAGGGCACATCGCACGGTACTGCCCCGCGCCCACCCCGCGAGAAACTGGCCCCTCGCCGACGTTAAATTACAGCGAGGTGGCATGGATGGGTAAAGGCCGCCTCTCGCTGATGCTTCCCCCGGTGGTGACGTCACAGAGGCCCTCGGCGCGCAGCAGCAGCGGAGCGAGCAGGACAGATCCGGTCTTTTCCCGAGCTCGGCAGGGGCTGGACGCTTGGACGCGGGCCAGTGGCCGCCTGGGAGGTCCTGGCAGCGGTGGGAGTCGTGACTCCCGCTGCCAGGGGAGGGACTGTGCGTAGTCCTACCGCCTCCCGCAGATGCTTCCCCCGGCAGTGACGTCACAGAGGCCCTTGGCGTGCAGCAGCAGCAGAACGAGCAGGACAGATCTGGTCTTATCCCGGGCTCGGCAGGGGCTGGACGTCTGGACGCGGGCCAGCGGCCGCCTGGAAGGTGACTACCAGGAAGGTGGCTACCAGTCCAGGCCGCCTGGAAGGGACTGTGCGTAGTCCTACTGAAGCTGTTGGATGTGCTGGTCGCCGGCATCGAAGCCGCCCCCAACACCTGGACTGATTCGCGTTGGACTTTTATTTTTCTGGGGACAGAAACCAGTCTGGGGGGGGGGCAGTGTAATGTCGGGGCCGTGTTAAGGGGGGCAGGGATTTCCCAGCATGCTTTGCCAGCTGAAAACGTTACTGTGTGTGTGTGTGTAATAAATGTTATTACTGAGTTATTATACTGCTGGGTCATTATAACTGCGTTATAATGACCCAGCAGTGTTTATAGGCAGGATTAGGGCAAGATGTATTATGTGTTGTATAACCATGATTGAAACGGAGGTCTGGGAGAATGGCCTCCCCTCCTGTCTGTGCTCAGGGTTGTGGGTGTTGGGTGGTTGAATAAAGCCTGTTCGTTGCAACCATCTGTTCCTCTTCTTTGTGTGAACCTCGCCTACGTCACAATATTATTATAGTGGCCATAGGTCAGTCTGTGGTTATACTGGGACACTTCCAGGTGTGAATGTGTAACTGTATGAGTGTGAACAGGGCGTCCTTGAAAAAGATAGGCTGCCTCTCAATGGAACTCCCCTGTATAAATAAGTTAAATTAAAAAAAAAAAAATTCACGTGGCGTAACTGCTCATGTGACTTTGTTCATTAGCCATTTTGGGTATCAGTTGCCTGGCAACTTCATTTAGGCTGCTTGTCCATGGAGTGGATGAAAATGCTCTAAACCTGAGGCACGTTCAGTTGACAAAAGTTTGCAACTGTTTGGAACTGTTCGTTAGTTTCTGTAACTGAATGACACGGTAGCTGCGAACCGTCTTCTCTTTGGCCGAACTCTTTTGGAGGTGACTTGCGTAGCAAACAAAGATGGTGGCTAGGTAAGATAGTTTGCGATATTCTTTTGTTTTCTTTTATTTTTGGAGCAATTCCATCAATTTAAGAGTAGAGGATATGTCATTTTGTAAGTAAAACAATATCATGCATAAAATATTGTTTTTGCTGGGGGTATAACAGAGAATTCCTAGGTAATATGAAACTGAAGTAGGCTACAGTCTACGCCGTAGTTACTAGGGTCCTCTACCGGCTGACAGAGGACCATAGATCTACACAACTACAGAATGCGAGAGCCGAACAGAAAAAATGTTTGCCAAGAACTGCCCGTTCATTTAGGTCAGTTCGCCTTGCAAGCTATGTTTGGCGAACTGTTTTGTCAACTGAACACAGGGCTGTTCTGTGCGTTTCACTGGCCCACTTAATTAAAAGGTCTCCCCTTGTATCCTACCAACCACTTGACTTGTCAATCAAAGCTTGCCTTGTGGTTTTACAGCTTGCCCTGAAGCGCTGCCCTAAATACACTAAACAGCGTCAAATAGGAAAGAAAATATGCATTACTTGAAGCTTTTGCTGTTAAATATCGATCATAGTGTCCTTTCAGCCTGATTCTGATTTGGCTGATTAGTGAGGTGTGCTGCCGATGAGCTCCAAAAGTTGAACTTTTTTAAACTTTCAGCGCCGTGCATGCAGTAACAAGAACACACAAAGCTGAGAGTACTTTTGCACTGAGGGCACCGAGCATGTTAAATGGCTGGATTACACAGAAAATTAACAGAAAATAATTAAATCATTTTTATTTTAATATTTACTGGCAAATGGGCACAGCTGACGTGCCAGCTGCAGCCAAATGATCATTCTGTCATTAATTTGATTACAGTTTCAAAAAGTTTTTAATAACCAAATATTGCTAAACTATGAAAGGTGTGGTCTATATTAATCATATATCCCATAACCTACATATGTATAAGCATGTGAGAATGTTTGGTGGTTACATATGTAAAGCGACTTCACACTTCAGAACAGGACAAAGGGTCTCAACCGCCAGTGAAGATCAAAGAGCATCCGAGGCACTGCGGTGGAGACCAGATAGGTCGCCCTGACCTCCCAGGGCCAGGTGGAGGGGTACGGAGACAAAGGAGGGGATTAAGTTAATGGGGGATGTCAGCTTTGATATGCATGTCTTTTGTTGTGTGTGAGTATAAGTACACAGAGCCGAATGTGTTCGCTCTCTTACTTCTTCTGCTGCTGCACTAGATGAGACTTGTTAGAGGAGCGAAGCTGATAATAAACTTTGGTTTATAAGTCACATCGCCTCGTTATTCCAAGCTCTTCTACACTGGTGACCCTGACGTGAGGATGGACCAGAGGCGTTCCCCCGCGATCGACTCATCTGTGGCGACCCAGGCAGACGCCGGCGCCCATGCAGACAGGGGAACAGATGGACGACGTTCCCCCACGGCAGAAGTGATAGAGAGGGCTCAACCGAGCACCAGCGCCGTGGCGAGAGCCGAAGGAAGGCACTCTCACCCTGTGGACACATCAGTGACGGTCCACACAAATGCCGTCACCGTCAAGCTGCCGGACTTCTGGCAGGAAGACCCCGCCTCGTGGTTTCAGCAAGCTGAAGCCCAGTTTGCACTTGCGGGCATCACGGCTGACGATACAAAGTTCTATCACATCGTCGCCAAACTCGACGCCGCCACTTAGAGATGTGCGCGGAGCATCATCCAGCGGCCGCCGGCCCAGGACAAATACAGAGAACTGAAAGCGACCATCGTGGCGAATTTCGTCCCCTCGGCCGAGGAGAGAGCCGAGAGGATCCTGGCGGTCTACGGCCACAGAGGATGCAGACCCAAGGCCCTCATGGAGGACTTGCTGCAACTTAAAGAAGAGGACAATGACAATTTCCTCTTCCAATTTATATTCCTCAGTACGCTGCCGCCACACATGAGAGGGACACTTGCCAACATGCGATGCAGCACCCAGCAAGACTTCCACACGCTGGCTCACGAAGCGCAGCGACTCGTCAACGCCTGCAAGAAACAGACACCCACAGCAGCATCCGCAGACCTCAACGCTGATGTCCGGAGCCACGGGGAGCCACAAACCACGGAGCAGAATCCGCCCGCCGTGACAGCGACACGGCCAAGACGTAACAGACGGAGCGACATCTGTTATTACCACCACCGCTTCGCCGAGAAGGCCTACAAGTGCGTTCCCCCCTGCAAATTCACGATTTCGGGAAACGCCAAAGCCGAGAACCGTTAACAGCGGCGGTTCTCGGCGAAAAAAGCAAGCTTCTATATGTGACGGACGGACACACCGGCAAGCAGTTCCTCATTGACACAGGAGCTCAACTGAGTTTTATCATGCCCTCCCAAGCAGACCGGGCCATGGGCCCCCGGGGCAATGGAGCGGTGGCAGCCAACGGCTCCATCATCAACACTTTTGGCGAAAGGAACCTGCCCCTCCGCATCCATGGCCGCAACTACAGATGGACATTTGTTGTAGCGGCGGTGAGTTTTAACTTGTTGGGCGCAGATTTTTTGTGAGCACATGGGTTATTAGTCGATCTAGTGAACAGACGCTTGGTTAATGCACTGTCCTTTGCTTCTATTCCCTGCTCAGCTCGAGTTTCTCCACCACCCGTGCAGGCCAGCGTCACTACAGCAGGAGGTAAGTTTGATCAACTCCTCACCCAATTTCCAGCACTCACAATTCCCAAATTCTCAGCTACAGTGGCTAAGCACGTGGTCGAACACTTTATCCCCACAACGGGCCCACCCGTATTCGCCAAAGCTCGGCGCTTAGACGTGACCAAGATCGCCATAGTTCGGGACGAGTTTACCACCCTTGAAAAACTAGGCATTATCAGGCGCTCAAAAAGCCCCTGGGCGTCACCGCTTCACATGGTCCCGAAATCCGACGGTTCTTGGAGACCGTGCGGCGATTACCGCAGATTAAACAATGCGACAGCGCATGACCGCTACCCTATTCCTCACATCCAAGATTTTTCACTACATCTGGCGGGTGCGCGCATTTTTTCAAAAATAGACCTGGTCCGCGGCTATCATCAAGTCCCCGTTAGAGCAGAAGACATTCCTAAAACAGCTGTAATAACCCCCTTCGGTCTTTTTGAATTTTTGCGGATACCTTTTGGCCTCAAAGGCGCTGCTCAAACCTTTCAGCGAATGATGGACGCAGTATTACGCGACCTCCCTTTCGTGTTCGTCTACCTCGACGATATGCTGGTAGCCAGCTCGTCTGAGGAAGAACACGAACAGCATCTCACTATGGTTTTTCAGAGACTAGAAGAGCACGGGTTAATAATCAATCCAGCCAAATGCAAATTCGGCGTGTCACAAATTGATTTTTTGGGACACAGAGTTTCACCGAAGGGGGCAGTCCCACTGCCAGACAAAGTTCACTCAGTAAAAAGTTTCCCACGGCCACAAACGGTCAAATCGCTGCAAGAATTTTTGGGAATGGTTAATTTTTACAACCGTTTCCTCCCCCGTGCAGCTCAGCTCATGCAGCCCCTATATGACGCGCTCAGAAAACAAAAACCTTCCAACGCGGTCGAATGGACCCCGGAGCGTGAACGCGCCTTCGCGGAAGTAAAAAGTGCCCTAGCTAATGCCACATTGTTGGTCCACCCTGATCCCTCGGCCCGCATTGCGCTAACCACAGACGCTTCAGACCTGGCCATAGGGGCGGTTGTAGAACAACACGTCGGCGGAACCTGGCAACCTTTTGCATTTTTCAGCAAATCGCTAAACCAAACTGAGCGTAAATACAGCACCTTTGACAGGGAGCTGCTAGCGCTTCATTTATCCATCCGCCACTTCCAGTTCTGGTTGGAGGGGCGGCGTTTCACAGCTTTTGTAGACCACAAACCGCTCACCTTTGCGATGGCTAAAATTTCTGAACCGTGGTCAGGCAGGCAACAAAGACAGCTAGCTGCGATTTCAGAGTTCACCACAGACATTCTACATGTGGCAGGCAAACTTAACGTGGTAGCAGACTGCCTCTCTCGCGCTGTGACATCGCCAGAGCGCGAGGAGACAGATTATACTACCTCAGCCGCAGAGCTCTTCGCCAACGCGGACACATACGCAGCCCCAATCCACGTAGGGATAGATTATGCAGCCATGGCAGAGGAGCAAAGTAGTGACGCGGACGTGCGCGCACTCCTGTCTGGACCAACAGGGTTAAGGCTGGAGGAAAGGGGTTTACGCGACGGTGTACCCCCCCTAATATGCGACATCTCAACCGGCCGACCTCGCCCGGTAGTCCCAGCTGCATGGCGCCGCCGTATTTTTGACTCAATTCACTCCCTCGCGCACCCAGGTGTGCGCGCTTCGGTTAAAATGGTCGCCGAAAAGTTTGTGTGGCCTGGCCTGCGCAAAAACGTAAAAGAATGGGCAAAGACTTGCATTTCTTGTCAGCGCGCCAAAATACACAAACACACAAAAGCCCCTCTAGAGCCTTTTCGAATCCCAGCTAGAAGGTTCGACCACGTTCATGCCGACCTTGTGGGACCACTACCTTCCTCCCAAGGTTTCACACATCTGTTAACGATGATAGACCGCACTACGCACTGGCCTGAGGCGGTCCCTCTGGCGTCAACCACAGCGGAGGAAGTCGCTCGCATTTTTTTGACAAACTGGCTGGCACGTTTCGGCGTCCCATCGGACATCACGTCCGATAGGGGGCCTCAATTTGTCTCGGAGCTTTGGTCAGCCATGGCCAGCAGCTTAGGGGCGACAATTCACCGCACCACCGCTTATCACCCTCAGGCTAATGGGTTATGCGAGCGTTTTCACAGGTCTTTAAAGGCCGCCCTCAGAGCCTCACTAACGGATACAAATTGGGTAAATAAACTTCCTTGGGTTTTATTGGGGTTGCGTGCTGCACCTAAAGAGGATCTAGACGCCTCCCCAGCAGAATTAGTTTTTGCACAACCTCTCAGGCTCCCAGGTGAATTTTTACCAGAGAACCCAGAGCCAGGGCATCTTCCAGCCCCGAGGTTTTTAGGCAGCAACGGACCGGACTCTCTCCCCGGGCCGGCACATTACTCTTTTCCACGGGTGTTTGTCCCCCAAGCTTTAAAAAACGCTGAATTCGTTTTTGTTAGGCATGAAGCTTTAAAACCAACCTTCCGCCCACTATACGATGGACCATTCAGAGTGCTGGAACCTGGTGATAAGCATTTTGTGCTTGATTTTGGGGACAGAAAAGAAACAGTCACCATTGACAGACTTAAACCTGCCTTCTTGTTGAGAGACGAGCCTGCACGGTTGGCGAGAGCACCTCGGCGGGGTAGACCCCCCCAAGAGAAAAGACTCAGCCCCCCTGCAGGGAACAAATAATCACTCTCCTTCCCAAGCTGCAGATTCCTTACAGGAAGGTCCCACCAGGACGCCCGAACGGACCCACAGCAGATTCGGAAGAAGATTTAAGCCCAGACGGCACAGGGACTGCTGCAAACTACTCAAAAGTTGTTCACTAATTGTGCTGTAACAGTTTAGGACTGATTTGTGATATTACTATGCTGTTATGATTACCACTGAATTCTCTACAGGAGCATTGCTGCTGGAAAGTTTCTTCTTTGTCAAGAGGTGTAGCAGTTAGTATGTCATAATAATTATCTTAAACTGTGAATTTTTCTATTGTCCTTTTCTTAGTCGTTTGGGGGGGTGGGGCTGTGGTCTATATTAATCATATATCCCATAACCTACATATGTATAAGCATGTGAGAATGTTTGGTGACTACATATGTAAAGCGACTTCACACCTCAGAACAGGACAAAGGGTCTCAACCGCCAGTGAAGATCAAAGAGCATCCGAGGCACTGCGGTGGAGACCAGATAGGTCGCCCTGACCTCCCAGGGCCAGGTGGAGGGGTACGGAGACAAAGGAGGGGATTAAGTTAATGGGGGATGTCAGCTTTGATATGCATGTCTTTTGTTGTGTGTGAGTATAAGTACACAGAGCCGAATGTGTTTGCTCTCTTACTTCTTCTGCTGCACTAGATGAGACTTGTTAGAGGAGCAAAGCTGATAATAAACTTTGGTTTATAAGTCACATCACCTCGTTATTCCAAGCTCTTCTACAAAAGGAATATATTAGAATGGGTCTCAAATGTTTGTAGAAGTGTCCCATTTGTTGTCTTGATGTCCCATTTGGTCTCTTCGTTATAATTTATTGCCTTATTTGGGCGTTTTGTGTCCAGTTCGTTACTACAACACTGCCCATTTGTCCTTAAATATTAAAATAAAAATGATTTAATTCATTATTCCGGTGTTTGGTGTCTGCTTGGTCCCGTTCATTGTTTAGTCACACCTGAAAAAAAAACACGCTTAGTGGATACACAGCCTTACACTGTGAATGGGGATAAATTTAAAAATTTCCATCTAATATAAGCTTAAGTGGGTGCACTTATATGAAATGTTGACTACAAATTCTTGAGTTTGTAGTCTGTCACAGGACAGCCAGTGACAGCAGTATAATCCATAATTTTCTCCTTTCAACTTTCTTGAGAAAGCGATAAAATGAAATTCCCTTGGTGCTAGAACGATCACAGCAACACAACAAGAGGTGATGATAACATAAAATGTTGCTAACAATCACAAATCTGCGCAATTAAACTTTTTTTTTAATCACAAATGCGGCTTATAACATGATATCCGTTATGGCCATGATGGCAAGTTGACCTTTGATCGGGGGCGTTGTTGCACATGGTCCATAGAAAACACAGGAGCTCACATGAGACACATCTGCTCGCTGCAAGAGTGTTAAAGTTAAGCGCAAGTTATGCATCCGCATCAATACAACGCAGCTGCAACAGCATCAATGCAGCGTCAACGTGCGTTCCTATTGTATCGCCTGACGTGCATCTTTCCAGAAAAGGAGAGGTGCACATCAGCGACGCAGGCTGTAAGAGCTGTGATTGGTCCGCTTTGTCTCCTCCTTGACATTTCCTGGTTCTCGCCGCTGCACTGCTGTGATTGTTCACCATGGCACGACTTCCAGTGCGAGTCAGTTAAACAACAGACCAAATTTAAAAGAATATTGAGGAAGTAAGCACATACAGAACATTTTATGGCTCGTCATAACCCCAGTAGTTACACAGCTTGTCCGCTTTGTCTCCTCCTTCACATTTCCTGGTTCTCATCGCAGCTTTGCTCTGCTTGTTCGCAATGGCACAACCTCCAAGGTGAGTCAGTTAAACGGCGGTCCAAATTCAAAAGAATATTGAGCTAGTAAGCACATACAGAACATTTAGTGACTCGTTAATCCCAGTAATTACACAGATTGTCAAAACGGCAGCGGTAGTGGTTGCACGCACTGTTTTCTCCAACTTCTCTTTTTCTCTGAGCAACGATCGTATTAAAAGTTGCTTTTTCTTAACATTTATTAACTCCAACTCCATCACAGTCTGCTCTTGTCCGTTGCTATTTCATAAACAAAAACACACAACAAACACAAATCAGTACACACATTGACTGCAACACGTTTTGGTAACAGAACAATACATTTCACCCAACACACAAGAAAAAATTGCCGATCACTGCGTCTGCGACGGACGTTGGTAATGCCGTTGACGTGATGCAGGTGTATAAATCCAGCTTTACTCCCATAATACTTTCCAAAGTCATTAAGGGAATTAAGGCGGCGAAGCGCGCCTCTGCGGAGAAAATCCAGGGACACCTCTGTGACACTAGGAACACCAAGCAGATGTGGCAGGGAGTTCGGACACTGACAGGCTATAAGTTTAGGCAGGGGGTCGATGATGACGATGCTTCACTTCCAGACAGGCTCAACGACTTCTTTGCACGTTTTGAAGCATCAAACTCAACAACCAGAGGGAGGGCTGGCCCACCCCCACCATCGGTCGGACCAGCTTTTACCATCAACACAGCGGACACATGGAGGACCCTAACCAGAGTCAACCCACGCAAAGCTGCAGGTCTGGACAACATCCCGGGACGTGTGCTCCGAGACTGCGCGAGCGAGTTGGCGGATGTCCTGACTGACATTTATAACATCTCCCTGAGTCAGGCCAGCGTTCCCAGATGCTTCAAGACCTCTATCATTGTACCGGTGGCAAAGAAACCAGTTGTGTCCGGTTTGAATGACTATCGTCCTGTTGCACTGACACCAATTGTGATGAAGTGTTTTGAACGGCTTGTCAAACCACACATTACAGCCTGCCTCCCTGCATCACATGACCCGCTCCAGTTTGCATATCGTTCAAACCACTCCACGGAGGATGCTATAGCCACCACCCTACACTCTGTCATCACCCACCTGGACCAGAAAGACACCTACGCCAGACTCCTGTACATTGATTTCAGTTCAGCATTCAACACCATTATTCCCCAGAGACTGATGGAGAAATTACTCCTTCTTGGTCTGAACACCGCCACATGTCTCTGGATCCTGGATTTCCTGACTGAGAGACCTCAGTCTGTCCGGGTTGGAAACAACATCTCCAACTCTGTCACGCTGAGCACTGGATCCCCTCAAGGCTGCCTACTCAGTCCACTGTTGTTTACACTTCTAACACATGACTGTGTATCCAGACACGAGGGGAACCAGATTATTAAGTTTGCAGATGACACCACGGTGGTGGGACTTATTCAGAGGGATGAGGAATCAATGTACAGGGAAGAAGTGAGAGACCTGGAGGGCTGGTGCAGGGAGAACAATCTGGTGCTCAACGTGGACAAAACGAAGGAGATGATTATCGACTTCCGGCGGTCACAGCCTGAACACGTCCCCCTCAGCATCGATGGCCGTTTAGTGGAGGGAGTGGAGAACATCAAGTTCCTCGGAGTGCAGATCTCGCAGGACCTGACCTGGAGCAAGAATTCCTTGGGGATCAGGAAGCGGGTTCAGCAGAGACTGCACTTCTTGAGGAAACTCAAACAGGCCTCTCTCCCCATCTGCATCCTTAGGACCTTCTACAGAGGTGTGGTGGAGAGTGTTCTGACGTACTGCATTGCTACATGGTACTCCAGCTGCAGTATGTCAGACAAAAAGGCCCTGCAGAGGATAGTCAAGGGAGCTGAGAGGGTAATTGGAGTCTCCCTCCCCTCTGTCCAAGAACTTTTTCAGAACCGTTGTAGGAGCAGGGCACTGAACATTGTCAAGGACTGTTCTCACCCTCTGCATAAACACTTTGAACTTCTTCCATCTGGTAAACGATTCCGGAGCATCAGAGGCAGAACCACCAGACTGATCAACAGCTTCCTTCCACAAGCTGTCAGGATGCTGAACAGTTGACCCGGAATCTCTCATACACACTACTGCACCAACGGACATTTTGTATATTATTTGTATATTATAGTTAGTTTTTTTCCCAAGTATGTCTCAGGGATGTGTGAATGGATGGGGGGGTGGGGGTGGGGGTGGGGTGAAGCTATGTGTGAGTGTGTCTTAAATCATGCTGCTTCTATTTATATGGATGCCGAGAGAAACGCAATTTCATCTTGCCTGCACTACAGTTGTATGTACAGCAATATGACAATAAAGTTTGATTTGATTTGATAAAGTATCTGTGGTCTCTCTACTTCTTCTTTCGGCTGCTCCCTTTCGGGGTCGACGAAGGATGTCATCACCTGATAGCGCAACGATCTGCATGATGATTTGACAAGGATTTTTATGCTGGATGCCCTTTCTGACACGACCCTCTTCATTTATCCGGGCTTGGGACCAGCACAGGGAGTACACTGGCTTGTGTTCCTACTGTGGTTGGGTCACCAATTTTCTACCCACCCCATTCAATTATGCTGAGCACCAAGCTAGAAGGCAGGACGTCTTATATGGTCTTTGGTATGACCCTGCCAGAGCTTGAACTCATAACCTTCCAGTTGTTGGGGCAGATGCTCTACTACTAGGCCACCACTCCGGTTTGGTCTCGCTACTTGAAAAACCTTTTTTTTTCCAGTAGAAAACCCGCAAGAGCTCTTCCTCCTTGTTTGGAACTGAAAGATGCCTTTTTTTAATATATTCAGTTTGAGGTGGACCCTCCCCTTCCATATGTACACAGTGGTGTGCCAAAAGTTTCAAAAGGAGTGTACTGGAAAAGTAGGTGGACGTGTCCACAGTGGAAACAAAAGTCAGAGAATACCAGGAGAGGGGGAATCAGTGCTGAGCTGTCACTGATAGCACTCACCGTTAACAGAAGATAGGAGCATTTGATTTAATACAGAAGTGTAAAATAAGTGTATAGAACATGTTTAAATTGAGCTAAATGCAAGTCAGGTGGTTAAGATCTGACATCATAAAATAGTGACACTTTCTGCTTCACTGTCATGCTGACATGATGGAAATACATACACACAAGACTGAAAGATGTACACAGTAATGGGAGATCTACTTGAGTCTATCATCTACAATAATGAGCATGTGTGGCACTGTCTAAGTTAAGGTCAGGGGTCAGATGATGGCCCGACCCTTTTTGTACCCTCGCACTGTTAGTGTCACACATCCCTCATGGACAGCTGCTGCCCATGCTGCCTCCACGCTCTGAAGTATGGATCAGAGCAGCTAAAGAGATTTAAAGGGATTACTTCACTCTCTCTCTCTCATACATGCAGACTTACACGTTTCCTCACAAACATGCTATGGCACATACAGTCCATGCAGTGAGAAAGGCTTAAATATGGCCACGCTGCTGCAATGTTTATTTTGTGTTTGATAATGTCATTGTGTCAGACTGCAACCTACAGCGAACTGCCCTGACCTCTGACCTCTTCTCAGCACCTGCTAACCCTGTTTACAGGAAAGGTCAGAGGTCTTGGACTAGTAATATGGATACAAGGACCACACCTACTAAACACACACATGGATTTCACGCCATGTGAAATCCCTGTCATGTAGGAGACATCTTCTTTTCAGCCTGGCAAACTGGGAACTGTAAGTACTCTATGGGTGACTGTTATACTGGTGCCACACACAAACATTACGCTCTTTTAGAAAAGTCATCTGAATTCAGTCACTGAGAGAGTGAATAGTGACCTCTAATACCGCTCACTTATTCTGAAAACAATGACAGAAGATCATAAAATAGTAACGGTCTCTGGTTTGAAACAGTTGATAAAACTTGATAAACTTTTTTAGACGCTGTTACTTTTAAGTCATTTCTCAGGCAAAAACACTTACATATGAGGCGGATGATAAAATAAAGGCTGCGAAGTGAGGTTTTAAGTAGGTTTATTAAATCATACCGCCATCACGGAGCTTGCCCCGGTGCCGTGCATGCGCGCCGAGAGCGAGCCCGGAGGCTCTCAGCAGCAGCAGTAGAAGCAGTCGTCAGAGTGAGAGAGTGAATTACAGAACATGTGCGGTATTTATACCCAGTTACAGACAATGCATGAAAGTCATGGGACATTTGCATCACAGTAAGAGCAGAAGGCATGAATGTTTGCATTTGACTCATACAAAACAGCATGATATCAGCGGAAGGAGCTAGACACAGGAAGGCTGCCTATTGTTCTGTTAATCGCTCCAGATGCGTGCTCTGCATGTCCCAATCTGTTGTGGGGGTTACGCCACACGCTTTCCCCCCCCCCCCAGAGGGCTCGGCAGGTGGCCGAGGCCTTGATAGTCCAGCTTTGGCAGCGAGCAGGGAAAGCTCTGTGCAGGTGGAGGTGGAGGGGGGGTGGGGAGTAGTAAATGCCGGCCGGGGACGGTGAAATCGTCTGGGCCGCGCAAAAATTGCTTGTTGGTCCGCGATGTCGAGGGGCTGTCCTGTTGAACGTGCGGAGGTCCACAAGAAGAAAAATTAGTCACTGGCTCCTCCCGCGATTAAGTCCTGCAAGGATTAATAGCGGCCGTGAAGAAAGACAGGGGCGGCTGTAAGAAAAAAACAAAAGCAAAGGGACTTGGCGTGTTGACTTTAGGTGCGGGCACAACCTTAAAGCCCTCGGGAACCGCAGACTGCCAAATTCCCTATGCGTGCCGTGGCTGAGACCATTAGCAAATCTTTTGAGCATGCTGCGTGCGTGCCTCAGGTGTACGAGCAACCCTGAAGGGCCTGTGTGCAGCGGCGAAGGAGGATGGGGGTCTGTAGAGCCGTATGCGTCCCGTGCGTGGTGCGCCGTCTTTGTAACTCCCCGGTGCGTGTGCCGGGGCTCCGTGCGTGGGTGGGCCAGCTGGAGAGGAAGAGCCAGGGTCAGGGAGCTTAATCATCCCTGTTGTAGTTGCAGTAGATGGGTCATGGTGCGTTCAGGTCCACGTGTACTCCGTCGGACGTGGAGGTCGCCGTCGTGGAGAAAGGACAAGGTGCATGCGCTCTCGTGTGGAGGAGCTGTGAGCGCGGCCGGTCCAGCGTGGATGTGCCGATCTAGGCGTGCAGATCCCACCATGAAGTTTGCTGCGGCTTTCCCGGTCGTGGGTGATGTCCGGAGAGTTCACTGAAGCAGAAGGGAGCTGCTGCGTTCGCTTGTCATCGGAGCATCACCGCCGGGTGCTGCGTTCGCCGGCAGCGTGTTTTTTTCAGCGTCGGGTCACCAGTGAGGTGGTCCAGACCAGAAGGTTGCGTTGCACAAAACGTGTGCGTCCTCGGGGTCACCAGTGAGGCGGATGATAAAATAAAGGCTGCGAAGTGAGGTTTTAAGTAGGTTTATTAAATCATACCGCCATCACGGAGCTCGCCCCGGTGCCGTGCATGCGCGCCGAGAGCGAGCCCGGAGGCTCTCAGCAGCAGCAGTAGAAGCAGTCGTCAGAGTGAGAGAGTGAGAGAGTGAATTACAGAACATGTGCGGTATTTATACCCAGTTACAGACAATGCATGAAAGGCATGGGACATTTGCATCACAGTAAGAGCAGAAGGCATGAATGTTTGCATTTGACTCATACAAAACAGCATGATATCAGCGGAAGGAGCTAGGCACAGGAAGGCTGCCTATTGTTCTGTTAATCGCTCCAGATGCGCGCTCTGCATGTCCCAATCTGTTGTGGGGGTTACGCCACAACTTATACTTTATTAATTAATAGCCTATCATATAGCATTACTTTTTCAAGTTATAATCAGTCCATTGAGCGTGTGGATATATAGTAAAAAAAACAACTGTGTGCCCACAGTTCCCAGTCACCATGCCTGTATTGTGAGCTCATGATCTTCCCTTTAATCACCAATGCACCACCCAGTTCTACACTTTGTCCACTCCGTACAACTGTATGGCAAAGTAATGCATGTGCACATTGCAAAACCTCTAATCCCACCCATAGACTGTCTCACCTGATCAGGCAGTGTGCCTGTGATAAGGGTGGGGTTTTTCCATTATGCTCTATTTGAGACCCCCACCCCAACCCCCATCAACAAGTGCAACCTTAAATATATACTGGCAACAACACCCTGCCTGTGACATCCTCCAAGATCTGGACCCCTGGCTGCCTGCATTCAGTCCATCCACCAGTCCACCTGTAAATGTTCTACTGTGTAAATGCCTGTTTTTTTTTAGCCAAGGGCAAGAGACTATTTAACAGAGAGAGGCTTATATTCAGAGTTAAAGAGAATGCAGGCACTTAGAAACAGTCCAAAACACTGTTCAAATTGATATGTTTTAGTAGGTACTTGGTATCAAGTTGACTAAAAGCAAAACCAATTCTTTTTTTCCCCCTTGCCTGTCAGGCAGCTAGGTGAGCCAAACAGAAATCTGCTACCCTTATTGTGCCAAAACAGATTTACTTTGCCAAAAGGAGCTTTATACAGTACCTATCTATTCAAGATTCAAAGGCTTTATTATCATGTGCACAGTTAAGAAATGCAACATGCAACACATGAACCTGAGATGGCATAAGCCTATGTAAAGTGTGCAAATGAGCAATGTGCAAATTACAAATTAGCACCCAGTGTGAGAATTTCTCTGTAATGATAATACCCAGGGGACTGTACAATGGTAATTTAGCAGCAGAGATGAGACGGGGTGAGACTATGTACACTGTGCAAGTAAGCAATGTGCAAATTTAGCAACTAGTATGTGAATTTTTATTTGCAAGCTGTGTTTGCAAAGATGAAGTTTGTCGGGGAGTTTATTTGTTCAGGAGTCTGATGGCAGTGGGAAAGGAGTTTTTTTAGTCTGGTTGCCCTGCATTTCACACTTCTGTACCTCTGGCCTGAGGGTAGAAGTGTGAACATTCTGTGCAGGGGGTGGGTGGGGTCCTGGAGGATGGCGGCAGCTCTCCTTTGGACTCTGCGGTGGTAGATGTTCTGCAGAGAGGGGAGTGGAGTCCTGATGATCTTCTCCGCTGTCTTCACCACTCTCTGCAGGCGTTTGTGGTCAAGGGCAGTAGTGCTGCCATACCACGCTGTGATTAAGTTGGCCAAAATGCTCTTGATGATGCAGATGTCAAAGTTGTTGAGGATCCTGGGGGACATGCCAAACTTCTACTGCCTCCTCAGAAAGTACAGCTGCTGTTGAGATCTCTTAACCAGCTCTGTGGTGTTATGTGCCCACATAAGATCCTCGCTGATGTGGATGCCCAAGTATTTAAAGCTACTCACCCTCTCCACCTCAAGCTCCCAGACGAACAGCGGCCGATGGGGTCTCCTCCTCCCCTTCCTCATGTCCACTATCATTTCCTTTGTCTTGTCCGTGTTGAGGGTGAGGTTGTTGTCCTCACACCATGACACCAGGTTGGCCACCTCCCTCCTGTAGGATGCTTCATCACCACCAGTGATGCGTCCTATCACTGCTGTATCATCTGCAAACTTTAAGATGATATTGTCCTTGTGGGAGGCAACACAGTCATGGGTGAAGAGGCTGTAGAGGATGGGGCTGAGAACACAACCCTGTGGGACACCTGTGTTTGTGATGATGCTGGCTGAGGTCCTGTTACCCATCCTGACAGACTGGGGCCTGCCAGTTAGAAAGTCCAGTAGCCAGTCGCAGAGGGTGGGGTGCAGGCCAAGTGAAGACAGTTTGTCGGTGAGTTTGTGGGGGATGACCGTGTTGAAGGCGGAGCTGTAGTTGACAAAGAGCATCCTAA
Source organism: Pholidichthys leucotaenia (assembly GCA_020510985.1). Taxonomy (NCBI): domain Eukaryota; kingdom Metazoa; phylum Chordata; class Actinopteri; order Cichliformes; family Pholidichthyidae; genus Pholidichthys; species Pholidichthys leucotaenia. The sequence goes on from CM035840.1 coordinate 116,955,845, forward strand.
TCTGGGAGTCTTTATCTTCCAGGTGGGAGAGAGAATAATGGAGTGCAGCAGCAATGGCATCTGAGGTGGACCTGTTGGGACGGTAGGCATACTGCAGGGGGTCCAGGGTATCCGGTATGCTGTCCTGAATGAGGGGCAGCGCCACTCTCTCGAAGCACTTCATGATGATTGGAGTGAGTACTACCGGTCTGTAATCATTTAGACAGGTCGGCAGGCTCTTTGGAGAGGGGGACGATGGTTGTCGTTTTGAAGCAGGAGGGGACAATGTTCTGGTTGAGGGAGAGGTTGAAGATGGATGTGAGAACGTCAGTCATTTCGGCAGCACATGTTCTGAAGGCCCACCCAGGGATGTTGTCTGGTCCTGCTGCCTTGTGGGGTTGATATTCCTCAGTGCTTTGTTTACATGGCCTGATGAGACTTTTAGTGGAGGGGGAGGGTGCGTGTGTGCGTATCTCCTCTCTGCACTATAGCTGGTGGTCTCAAAGTGGGTGTAAAAGCTGCTGCCTTGTGGGGGTTGATATTCCTCAGTGCTTTGTTTACCTGGCCTGATGAGACTTTTAGTGGAGGGGGAGGGTGCGTGTGTGCGTATCTCCTCTCTGCACTATAGCTGGTGGTCTCAAAGTGGGTGTAAAAGATGTTGAGATTGTCCGGCAGGCTGTCTGTGGAGCTAGTGGTGTTGCCGTTGGTCCTCTTGTAGTCTGTGATGTGTTGCAGGCCTTGCCACATGCGCCCCGGGTCAGGAGTGAAGTAGAGGCTGTCCAGCTTTTCTCTATGCTGCCTCTTGGCTGTTGTTATAGCCCGCCTCAGTCCATACTTTGCAGCTTTGTACTCGACCTCATTGCCTGATTTAAATGCAAGAAAACAAGCACGCAGCATCTGAGATATCTGACTTTTGATCCAAGGCTTCTGGTTGGGGAACTTCCTGACTTGTATGGTGGATACGATGGTGTCAGCACGCGTGCTGATGTACCCAGTCATATACTCAACATAGTCCTGTATGTTTACAGAAGAGTCCTCCCGGGTGGCTGTAGCTTTAACACATCCAAGTCTGTACAGACAAAACAGTCTTGCAGGATGCTGTCAGCCTCTGGAGTCCAGCGTTTAATTTGTTTCATAACAGGGTTTGTTTGTTTCAGCTTTTGTCTGTAGGCTGGGTACATAAACGGGAGATGTGATCTGACTGTCCAAAGTGGGGGCGGGGTGCCGCTCTGTATGCACCATGTACTGTATGTTGGTGTAAACATGATCCGGTGTGTTCTTATCGCGGGTGGGAATGTCCACATACTGGTAATATTTGGGAAGTACAGTCCATAAATTGCACTGATTAAAGTCACCAGCAACAATAAAAACAGCATCGGGATGGGTCGTCTCTACTGTGCTGATGACATCATGTAGTTTGCGTAGCACTGCTGTGTAGTTGCTTTGCGGGCAAATGTAAACAGTGGCCAAAAATGCGGCAGTGAATTCCCCAGGGTCATTCTATGTACTGTGTATTGCTGTAAACTCCTCCTGTAGTAACTTTTAACCCTCTGAGTGTGAGATTTCACGTGCCTCTAGTGGCAGAGCGCGGCGCTCCGCCTGTCAGCTCACTCTGACATCCCCGGCTGCACTGAGGATTTGTACTGATTTGTACTGATCTGCCAGTTTCAGAAGGTGGCAGACATGCGTTGGAGGACTCAATGGATGGCACGTAATACACCAAAGAAGAAGAACTCCTCACTTCCTTTTCCTGTTTTCATCCTTTTAGCCCAGAAAGCTAATATGGCTGCCATTGATCGTCGTGCACTGTGACTTAGACGGCTTCGTACACAGAAAATAGCCGCGGGATACAAGAGAAATTTATGTGGGATAATCATAAGACTTTGTACATGTGGTAGAGAGCATAAATGACCGACGGAACGCAAAATGATGACCAAAAATGCACTGTCCACGGCAGCGAGCGAGTCCCCTTAGCCGCCAGTAAGTGAAGAATTTTTTTTTTTTTTTTTTTTTTACATTGTACTGAATTTCTGGTTCATATACTTTGAAGACAAGATAACAACATACCCTGTAGAGGCAATGGTGTCAAAAAACGAACCATTCTTTGTGTAAATATGTCCAAAGTCCAGTTTTGACTGAGTTATAGAATTTATATAGCTGCCACCACATTATGCAAATTAGATACATAAATTTATTCCTATCTGAAACTTTGGATCATATTTTACATCTTTCTAATTGACAGTAAGCCATTATCTCTTACCACTTTCAAGTTATAGCCTTGGAAATCTGAACTATTTTATTGATAAAAAATATTTACCACTCTTGACCACTAGGGATTTTGTCGCAATTCGGTGACAGTCACACTCAAAGCCTTAATACTTTACTTAAATTATTTTACCCATGAAGGATCCAACAAGATGGGGAATGGAGAAGAAAGTGTCGGGAGGAGGAAAGAAAAGGGAGAGGAACAGACAAAAAAGACAAACAAACCAACAACTAAAACCAACAGAAGACAGACTGCTTCTTCCACCGAAGAGGTCTCAACACAAGTCTGGTATCCGCACCTGTTAAAGCGGAGACATTTGTGCGTGTGCGTCCATGTGCATGTATATGAGAGCGCATGCAATATAAGTGTGTGCATGTGAGTGGCTTGTCAGAAAACATATGTAGAGGGCGGCCAGTCGCAGCAACTCCCCCCTTCCCCGGAAACCCTGAGCAGACGAGGCAGCACCACCAACCCCACAGGGCACAAATGTCTGGGGTCAACAAGCCCCAGGAAAGCCAGACATCTGCCACCGGAGGGACGGCCGAGGGAGGCCAGGCCACCCGGCGGCTGGTGTGGCGGGCCCACATCCTCGGGCCCGCCATCCCCCCACCCCCCCAGCGTGGCCAATGCCAGTCCCTGGGCCCCAGGCACCTGGAGGCCAGTGCCCCCACCCCCTGGGCCGGAGACCAGCCTGCGCCCTCGCCGTGAGCCCCCCCAGGCACCCCCACAGTGCCCCCCCCACAGCGCCCCCTCCACAGCGCCACCGCCACACACCCCGGGGACCCCCACACTCAAAGAAGCCCCCTCCCTTCCAGGGGAGCCCACCTAGCCGAGAGGCACTACCCCCTCAATCCAGCACCTCCCAACTAGCAGGCACACCCATTCCCATACCTTTATACCCTCATGCTCTCATACGCACCCACATGCACTCACTCACTCTCGCTCCCCCACTCCCCCACACAGTCCCACACTCGCACTCCTGGACCCACCCATTCTCTCTCACTCCTGTACCAGCTCAATCTCGCTCCCTCTCACCCTCAGGGTCATCCACACTCACTCACATTTACCCATACACACACTCTCACTGACACTCCAACCTACTCACATCCATTTGTGCTCTTCCCCACGCAATCACCCACCCTCATTCACCCTTATTACTTAGGGCAACCGCAATGCAGATGCAGCGAGCCTGAACGTGCACCAGTGGCACATTCCAGCAGCCACCTCCTCACCCCAGGGCGGCCGCGGCCACAGAAGCAAACCCCCACCCCCAGCGCCCACCCAAGCAACTGATCAGCAGACCACTGCACATGCTCCAAGATGCCACCTGACACACAAAGCGCCACACAAAACCGACCCACCATCACCATCTCCACTCACCACTCCCTCACTCTCGCTTACTCTCTTGTTCAGTCCCACTCTCACTCCCTTGCTCATATCTATTCATTCAGCAGTACCCAAGGATTTTGACAACATGATGGGTCCCAGGCTCCCCACCAAGTCCCCAGCAGAAGGAGGGCAACGGGGTGGGGGAAGACCCCCCCTTGCACATATCATGATAGGTATGTGCCGGTTGTATGATGTGATTGTGTGCAGGTGTGCGAACTACCATAGTGCAGTTAAGATTGGGGGGATGGTGGTTGGAGCACCACTAGCCACTGTGATAAGCAGCGGGGACCCATCCCCCCAAGCCCTCAGTGTCTAAAATGCAATTAAAATTGAGGTGAGGGCAGCCCCACTGTGCAGCAGGGGTATCCCCTTCACCGACACAGTGCAGCACACACACACACACACACCCAAAAACCCTAAGTGTATCCAAGAAGATGTATATTCCACCCAGCATCGGGGGGGGGGGGGCAGGAAATAAGACTGGGAGGGAGGCGGTCCAAAAGGGAACCCATCCCCCCCAGAAGCCAGCTCGTAAACTGGTTCATGAGGCCACCCACTGCCCCCAAATCCCAACCCAGGGCGAGGGCCACCAGGCCGAGCAGGCCAGGACCCACCAGCGTCGCACTCCTGTGCTCCCAGCACTACAAACATGATGAGGCAGCCACACCCATTCCCACTCATCTTGCACACACGAACATGCACAACAACAACAGTCACAATAGTGAACAATGGGCTGGACCCACATGGAGCCCCACATGCCAAGCGACACCCCTTAGCATTCACCACAAGCCCACCAACCACCCACCCCAGACACACACCGACAGCAGCAGACCGCCCTGCAACCACAGCCACCCCGGAGCAGCCTAACGGCAACACGGCCGCCAACTTGTACCAACGCCCCCCGCCCGACCACCCCCGACTACCCACACACACCTGGCGCCAAAGACACCAGGGGCAATGCAACAAAGCGCCCCGCCCCGTGACACAACGGCAGGTCGGCCGGGACAAGCAGGCTCCAAATCATCAACACCCAGGCCACTAGATGGTCCGCCCCACCCCCACCACCCAACGAGGTTCCCCCACACATCCACCCACAGGTATCCACACGCGTACACACACACACACACCCTCCCACCATCATGTGCACACACACACTCACCATCACAAATGCCCACCTACACCCACACACAGCCCCACATGCCCACACACAATACACACACAAAAAAAACCAATTCTTTACCCCCCACAGAGTCCAAACCCCAATACACAGTCTTGTTGATCCACCCCAAGTCCAAAGTCTCAAAATGGATCGGGTGATCTGCCAGCATCCCAAGACCACAAAAAGGCCCAAAACAGAGCATTGGGTGGCCTGTCCAAGTCCATAGGCCACCAGACGGAGGAACCCAACACGTCGGGTGGCCTGCCAAAGACCAAGGACCACCAGACAGATGGACACGGCGCATCGGGTGGCCTACCAAAGTCCAAGGGTCACCAGATGGATGGACACAGCACCGTGGGGGTATTGACCTCAGGAGCCTTTAACATAGGAGCTAACAACCTGAAATCTTTAGACTCGGAAGATGACAATATGAAACCCTTAAACTCTGGAAATGATAACATAGACACTTTAAACTCAGGAAATGACCACCCAGAACCTCCAAACTTAGGGGCTGACATGGGAGCCTCTTGCTCTGAAGAAAACATAGTAAAAGCGTTTCGCTCTGGGGATAACAACATAGGAGCCCCTTGCTCCAAAGAAAATAACATGGGGGTTCCAAACTCAGAAGATAACATTATGGTCTCTTGCTCAGGAGCTACTAACACAAGAGTTTCTAGTTCTGGAGACAGTACCCGAGGGGCCTTCTGTGCAGGAGCCAAAAGTAGCCGAGAAGGGGCAACCCCAGGCGGCGAAGGTGGAGCAGACTGCTCAGATGGTCCAGGTGGAGCGGACTGCTCATCCTCTTGGACTGCGATGGGTGGAGCGGACTGCTTGCCCTCTTGGACTGCGACGGGTGGAGTGGATTGCTCGCCCTCTTGGACTGCAACGGGTGGAGTAGACTGCTTGCCCTCAGGAACTACGATGGGTAGAGCGGACTGCTCACCCTCAGGAACCGTGATGGGTAGAGGGGCTGCTTGCCCTCAGGAACTGCAACAGGTAGAGCAGACTGCTCACCCTCAGGAACCGTGACGGGTAGAGTGGACTGCTTACCCTCAGGAACTGCAACGGGTAGAGCGGACTGCTTGCCTTCAGGAACTGTGATGGGTGGAGCGGACTGCTCGACCTCTGGAACGACGGGTAGGGCGGACTGCCTGACCTCTGAAATGGTGGGTGGATGGCCCCTGACCTCTTGGACGATGGGTGGATGTCCCCTGACTTCTGGACCAACAGATGGAGGTTTCCTGACCTCTGAAGCAATGGCTGGAGGTCTCCTGACCCCTGAAGCAATGGCTGGAGGTCTTCTGACCCCTGAAGCAATGGCTGGAGGTTTCCTGATCTCTTAAGTAATGGCTGGAGGTCTCCTGACCCCGTGGACAATGGCTGGATATCTTCTGACGCAATGGCTGGAGGTCTCCTGACCTCTGGGATAACCGCTGTAGCATGGTCCTCTTGTGACCCCACCCTCAACACGGCCACCTCAGACAATGGATTGAAACAGGAGGTCAGTGAGGCAACATCACAGTCATTAGCAGCAGAGACTGGTGGGGAGGACTCAGCAGCTGGTGGAATGTGTGCTTGGGTCCCCCACCAGAAGCAAGACAAGTCTTGGTGTTTGAACATAAATGAAAATGGTGTTTGAACATAAATGAAAAGGTACTTGCCTTAACTCCTGGTTTCCTGCTGCTGGGTGACCACCTCAGGATCAGGAGCTGGAATGGCGGGCTGTGAGTGAGCTACAGGTGGAATGGGTACTGGAGCTGAGAGGCACCATGGAGCAGGTACTGGAGCTGGGGGGCGCTGTGGAGCAGGTACTGGAGCGGGGAGGCACCGTGGAGCTGGTGGCACCATGGAGCTGGAGGCACAGAGTGACGTGTGACCGGCGCTGGAGGTCCAGGCATGGCAGCACAAGCAGTCAAAACTCCTGACATGGAACCCGATGCTAGCGATGGAGCACCCTCCTTTGAAGCTATAGCTGCTGCTGGAGGAGCATCAGGTGTGGAAACAGGAACTGACTGACCAGGAGCAGTCACAGGGGAGCTCATCAGCATGCCAGCCGAGGAGGAGACCATTACCTCCAATGGGGCGACAACTGCAGACAGAGAAGACAGGGCACGGGTAGGTGAAGGTGAACACACGGGGGTGACAGCAGAAACAGGTGGTGGGACTCAGCGGTTGGTGGCTGCCGCTAAGACCCCTCATCCAGAACGAGAGAGAGAGAGAGAGAGAGAGGTAAGACATCTCATTAGATGGTAAACAGAAATGAGGAGTATGTACTTGCCTGTTCTGCTGTTATGCTTTTGATGCTGGGGAGGAGCCAGGTGTTTCTCATGGGGTGGCTGTCAAAATCCCACGGAGAGCAGCGGCTGGTTGGCAGCAGGGAGCTGAAGCAGCTGAGTCTCCCATAAGCAGCTGGTTCCAGCCCAGCAGAGACACATACTCCAAGAGAAGCCAGGGTTTATAGCCCAATGTTAATTCAGTCTTTGCAAGCAAAACCTGCTGGCGCTCCTCCTACTCCTCCTGGTCAACAGAAAACTGGGGCCCCGATGCAGCAAACCCAATCTGACAGACCTCAGCATCCAGCAGCATCAATGTGGAGGCAGCTGCTGCTAGTGGGCACTGCAGAACAGCAGATTCCTCCCAGATCATCCAGTTTCCACCTATTACTGGAAGTCACTCAGAAAAAACAAGAGTGGACATAGGAGGTGTAGTTAAGGATGGAGGGATGAAAACAGCGGCGGCAGAAATGGCAGCAGATAACAGTGGAGAGAGCTCAGTAGTGGTGGTAATTAACTGCTGCTGAGCTCCCTCACTAGGAACAAAACAAGACCTTTCTGTGGCAAATGTTAAAAAATGGAAAGGTCCTTGCCTCTGTTCCCGCTCTGCTGCCACTGGGAAGTCGGACGAGTCCTCCCGGGAAATGCTGGAGCTCGTCTGACAAAGAGTCAGAGCCGGAGGTATGTGACATCAAGAGCAGCGGCGTCTTGTGGCACCTTTCTTCCACCCAGACCTACCAAACGCCAACCGAGATTCACAAACCTCTTCATTCTCGGTGGTGGACTACACAGGGGATAACAGTGGTGGGGGGGCTGCTGGCTCTGGCGAGGAGGACACGGTGGGGAACGGTGGTAGCGGAGTGAGGATAAGGTTCTGTACCCGAGGGTGAGAGCACATGCTCGGTCTGGCTGTGAGCAGATTGGCGACTCCACCCCAGCAAAGCGTCTCATCCTCAAAGGAAGAGGTGCTCCGAGCGCCTGCAGCCATGTCCTCAATCACCTTCAGCTCATCCCAACTCCACTTTTTTCTCCTCCTTCGATCGCCCGCTGGATCCTGGACTGGTGGTGACCTTCTGTCACAGGAGCCCCTCCGGGGCAGAGAAGACATGGTCCCAAATGCCAGGTGAATATGATAAACCATAGTTTAATGAGCAAAACAGAACAAAAGTAAGCAGCACATGGGCTGACCTAAAAAACACAAGCTAGGCTTGGCAAACAGGCATACAGGATTTCTCAGGACAGGCAGAAGCATGTGTGAGATGCAGAATTGACTCAAGGTCGCCCCATCAGGTGATGGACGGCGATCATTAAATAAGGCTGGCTTGATTACTAAAACAGAAACAAATGTGGACTATCAAGAAGTCACCACGGCTCTGGCTAAGGTGGAAATAAACAGAAACATTGTCAAAGTAAAAGCCCAAACCAGAACTGAGGAAAACCATGATAATGAAAATAAAAATGCTATGAAACCAGGAACAGGAGACAAGACATGAATACATAAAACAAGAACATGATAATACTAATGATAATAATAATACTAATAAATACAGAAGAACTCAACATACAGAACTCAAAGCGAAGACGTGGCTCCAACCCATGCCCTGACAACCAGTTTATAAAACTTTTTTTACACATCTGTACATGGAATAAATGTTTAATTATTCATTTTAATGTTACAACATCTTGATGCAGACATTTTTGTGTGCTTGCCAAACAGATACAAAAAATGGTTTGTATGGATTCTAGGTACAAGAATGCAAAAAAGTAAGAAATTTCAGGGTAAAGAATTAAAATTCAGGGTGAAGAATTAAATGTATATAAGAATTAATGTATATAATTCTTTATAATATAAAGAAGTAAATGTATATAATGTTCTTTAAAGTGATGGAAACGTGTGTGCGTGTGCGCATGTGTGTGGCTGTCAGAGAAGATCTGATGAGAGTGGGCTAATTGGAGTTAATTCACCATCTGTCTGTAAGAGCCAGCAGACAGGGTCATTAGCAAAGGCAAGTCCAGCCATGAGGGAGGCCAAGAGGGGAATCATCATCACATGCACCATTCCTCCTTCTGCATTTAGTGTTTGGTTGCTTCCTGGCTACCAAACCTCATCTCTGTCACATCTTTTCCCCTCATGACTAATTGATCTCTTTTTATTGGACTTGGTGTAGATATTTCTTACTTTGTGAAGCAGCTAATTAAGAAAATTAGCAATGTATTTATGCATTTTCTTTTAATTCTGTTAAATGGAAATGTTGAATGAAATGATGACGATCTAATTGGAAGTATAGCCCCTTTTCCACTAGGACCTATATAGCCCTATTCACTTCGACACGGCTTTACTCAACTCAGTTCGGTTTTGTTTCATTACAGCTGAGTACCGTCTGGGGTGGCTGGGATTTTTTTTACAGCAAGGCAGCACCACACTCCCGTGACATAAAACACATGACACAAGCAAAACACAAGATGGCGGATTATGAGGCGACTGCTCAGTCTCTGGCTTTTTGTCAGAGTAAAGGCAAAAAAGGAGAGCCAGAGAAGGCTACAGGCAGCGAGATGAAACACTCTGGAAAAGTACTGGAGCATTTAGGAAGCCATAGAACCATAAAGCTGAAGACATGAGGATACGAATGAGATCACATATGAAGTTAAGCTAATGATTGCTAATGCTAGTTTGCTTTAAGTCCGCCGTACTACATTGTAATGCCAGCAAGTTATCACTATTAGGTACTAAAATATGCATGCTGTGTGTGTGTTTCAGATCGTTTTCTTCTGGCAAAATTACCGCTTCAAACCATGGGTCTGGGCATTCAACACAGTCTGTCACTGATGTCACCCCAGCTTCACAAATGCTCAGTGGTTACAGAACTTCAGAATGTCTGTAGAAACTTTTAGCTTTCTGTGCAACAAATTGCTCTGATCTGTGTGAAAATCATGGAGAGACTGCTGAGACATCATAGGATGTACCTGCTCTAGCAGCACTGAGTCTGTCTGTGGTGGTGTCGTGGCAAAAAGTGATCAGCCGCCAAAACTTGATCGCCAGGTGCCATATTGTACTTATGGGGTTATATTAGCCGTAAAATATATATTTCAACAGGTAAACAGTACCGGATGCATTTTTAAGCCAAAACAAACGATCTAGGATTAAAAGCAATTAAAATAATACAGTCACAAGGTTACATAGAAAATACTTGGATTCACTGGATATCATCATAGCAGTCTGTTGTGGGCGACAATGACTGTTTCATTTAGGTCTGATCAGATTCCTCCACACAGCTCTGTCCTTAGCCTTCCACTGCCAGGAACTCCTGCCTATGTCCAACTTCTTCAAGTTTCTTTTTACAGTGTCTTTAAATCTGAGCCTTGGTCTATCCTGATTGTGTTTGCCCTTGCATAACTGTGAGTAGAATAACTGCCAAGGGAGACACTGGTGGTCCATCCTCTCAACATGTCTGAGCCATCTCAGGTTCATCTGTATTAGCATGTCCTCCATTGATGGTAGGCCAGCTCATTTCAACACTTCTATGTTGGTTATCTTGTCTTTCCATGAGATGTTCATTATGGCTCGAAGGTGTCTCATCATGTACGCGTGGAGTTTCTTCACCTACACTCTGTAGACAGTCCAAGTTTCAGCACCGTACAATAGAGTACCCAGTACTGTCACTCTGTACACTTTGCATTTCACACGGATAGACACGTCGATTGTTCCACAGTCTCTCCCTCAAGTTTCCAAACACAGAGCTTGCTCTTCCCATTCTGAGAGATAGTTCATCCTCCAGCCTAGCATTCTCTGAAACAGTACTCCCTAGATAGTTGAAAGTCTTGCATTTCACTAGTGGCTCTGTACCAGTGCTGATCTCTTCTGGTAGTGATGTTGATAATTGGAACTTTGGTGGTTGATAAAGACACTCTGTCTTCTTGATGTTGATTTGGAGGCTGAATTGGCTAGCTGCTCTTGCAAATTTCTCCACTAAAGATTGCATATCTTCCACACTGTGTGCAACTAGAGCACTGTCGTCGGCAAAAAGCATTTCTCTTACTACCTTTATCAATGTCTTACTCTTGGCTTTAAACTGTGCCACACTGAACAAGTCTGCTTCTTTCCTTGTTTGAATGTATACTCCTTCTGAAGTGTCTTTGAAGGTCACTTCAAGCATGGCTGCCTGATATAGCGAGAAGAGTGTAGGCGCCAGCACACACCCTTGTTTCACCCCATTGCTTACTGAAAAGTCTTTAGATACTGAACTACTCATTGCCACGTTTGCTTGCATACCTGTATGGAGTGCCTCAATCAGGCTGACAAACTTCTCTGTACAGCCATATTTCTTGAGTACCTGCCAAAGTCCTTGTCGCGAAACAGCATCGAAGGCTTTACTGAAGTCTATAAAGACTACATAAAGTGGCATGTTCTGTTCAATACACTTTTCTTGAACCTGTTTCAAGCAGAAAATCATGTCCATTGTGCTTCTTCCACTTCCAAAGCCACACTGGATTTCCAGTAGTACATTCTGCGAGATGTGTTCATTGAGTCTGTTCAGTAGTACACGTGAGAGAATCTTACCAACAGTGGCTAGCAGTGATATACCTGGGTAATTTCCACAATCTTTCCTGTCACCTTTCTTGAACAAAGGCACAATAATTGCATCCTTCCAGTCTTGAGGTACTTTCTGGGCATCCCATATCTCTCAGATGAGCTTGTGCAGGCAGTTGGTCAGCTGAACACCACCAAATTTCCACACTTCTGCTGGAATTCCATCCCTTACTGGAGCTTTACCATCCTGTGTTGTCCTGATAGCTGCCATTAGTTCATCAAAATTTGGTGGTTCATCCAGACTTGATACAGCTGGTCACTGCACTAGAGCTTCTTTAGCCTCTTCAGTGAGATCTCCAGGGTTGTTTAGTAGTTGGTCAAAGTGGTCTGCAAATCTGTCCAGGATCTTGTCTTTCTTCTGCAAAACCGTTTCACCATCCATAGCCTTTAATTGGATCAATCCTCTTGGTTTAGGGCAGTAGATTTCTCTCAAACCTGTGAAGAATATTTTCATGTCCTTCCTGTCTGCTGCAGTTTGAAGTTCCTCCGCTTTTTCATCCCACCAGTTGGACGTCATCTCTCTGGTGTACTTCTGTAGCCCACTCTGAGCCTTTGATTCTTTCTTCTTCTTCGACCTTGTGTTACACTGTAGGTTTTCCTGCCTAGCTGTATTCCTCGTTTCTAGTAGTTTCTTCAGGTGTTCATCATGCTCATCAAACCAATCTTGATGTCTCCTCTCAGGGTGGCCTAATACATCACTCGCAGTCTGATACACCATATCCTTCAGTGTTGCCTATTTCTCTTGTATGTCATTCTCTGAGTTGTTGCTGTCCCAGTCTTTCAAGTTTTCATCCATTTCCTGTGTAAGTTCTTCCTGCTTCTTTTGGCCTTTCAGTGCACTAGTGTTTAACTTCCATGGTGGATTCGCACCCATCCTGTAGTACTGTTTTCGTCTCCAAATCCTTAAAGGGTACCTGTGGTGGTCATCTAAACGCATTCAACTTGAAAACATTAGGCAAATTATTCGTTATTTGGTTAAATAATTATTGCCAGCCAAATACCACCAGAGAAATATGCAAATACGACCGCAGGCATGGCCAGCCAATGAAAACTCTGAGCGCAGCCATGACACATGCGGATGTGATGTCACTTCGTTGATACTCAACAGTCAATGCTCCGCCTGTATGAGAGACTAGGGTACTTTTGTGAGTGTTTTTATTCTATTATGGCTGAATTGTCGGATTCTGGGGAAGAATTCGTCCAACATGGCTACAGGTTTGAGCCAGAAAGGTCTTCTGAGGGTTAAAGTGACGAAGTGGTCCTCACACACAACACAATTTCGTCTGAAAGGATTCGTCTGTGCCCTGTTCCGAGATCACTTTTCCGCTCCGATCTTTTGACAAGGTGAGCCGGGTTTGGGTACACAAAAGAAGTGTTTATCTTTGTTTTCTCGCTTATTATTGAGACATCCAAAGGCTTTACATTCTGCCATGTTGCGATATCCATATCGCATTGTGTAAATAACCCTATGTACATTTCTTCATTTGCTTATATTTTATTTTGGAGCTTATTACTTTTATGTACTATCAGCTACGGTTAGCTTCCTGTTTGATATTCGGCGCTTTTATTTTGAAGGAACTTCCTGTTATAACCATTAGCGTGAGCAAGCTAACGGCAGCAAAAGACGGGGAAGAAAAGGTTGTGACAGAATATAAAAATGTATTTGTTATTAGCAGCCCCCTTGATAGAGGCACAAGGTATGTTTAATATGTAAATATGACAATTTGAATCTTTGTGTTAACATATATGTATATTTTGTAGAATTTACTGTCAGAGTTAAGGTTATTTTCAGCTAACGGTTGTAAGAGTATGGATTTTAGCTTATACATTGTTTTTCTGTGTGGTTCCCAGCTTTTACGGTGAATTTGAGGGTTTACTGCCATTAAACCTATAAAATCATCAGTAAAGTGTCATCCTTCATCGGGGGGGTATGCTATAGTAAGAGCTTACCTCCGGGAGAAGTGAAAGCCTGTCGCCTGATCGAAGCAGGAGCCCCAAGCCAAGAGGAGACGCTTCACCCAACATGCTACAACGAGCTGCCTGCGATTTCAAGGAACGGCACGGAAACGACGCGGAGCAGCGAGCTGCAGCAACGGTCTAAGGATACGGTGACAAGCAATTGCTCTCAAAATGGAAGATATTAAATCAGAACAGATAAATGAAAAGGAACAACGAGAGGAAACAGTTAATGAAATGTTACCAAGGCGATCAGAAAGGCCTAGTGTGCCTACAGAGAAAATGCTGTTATATCAAAGGAATGAACAGACTAAAAGAGAGAAAAAGCTGTTAACTATCTATGAACATTGGAAAGGTCAGGTCAGAATTTACAGAGCAGACCTCAAAAGTGATCTGTCAGATTCACAGTTAGCAGAAATGGCTGATGATATTGAAAGGACAGTAAATGACATGACAAAAGCATACAGTGAACTAAGAGAGCTTAATGCACCATCCCATGTCATAAGGCGTAAAATGGACTCCTGTGAATCTGTGACAAAAGACATTATGAAAATCATTTCAGAGCGTTTAGCAGCCATAGATGAATATGATGCAGATAGAGAAAAGCAGCACCTCCATCAACTCTTAACTTATGAACATGCTAAGTCCATTTTTGGCACTTCATCACAGTCCAGTTACCACTCTGAAGCAAGCATCGCTGCCAAAAGAATTGATGCAGCTGCAGAATTAGCTGCTAAGGAAGCTCAGTATAAAATCACACAAGAGGAAATCAAACAAAGGGAAAAATTAAGAGAAATGGAAGAGAAACACAGGAGAGAATTGGATGCACAAAAGTTTGAACTAGAGCGCTTACAAGCAGAAAAGGAAAGGCAAGCTGCACGTGCAAAATTAGAGATTTATGACAAGGAATTGAAAGTTGATACGGACAGTCAATGTATGTTACAGAACAATGGGAATTCTCCTGTCAACCAAAGCTTTGCACAACCAGCCCCATTGCTCTCCACAGGTTCATACCACCCGCTCATGCAACAATATGCATCCCTTCCTGTCAACTATTCTGTGCAACAACCACACTCTCAAGTTGTTTCTCCATCACCTCCCACAGACATTTCCCAGCTGGCTAAAGCTATCCAAGACAGCATAGCTGTAAACAGAATCCCAGTGCCAGTGCCTATCGTGTTCAGCGGAGATCCCATCACCTATATCGAATGGAAGGCTTCCTTCAGCTCACTGGTAGACTGCAAAGGTATATCTCCTGCTGATAAACTGCACTTGTTAAAAAGGTATATTACTGGCCCAGCACTTAAATGCCTTGAGGGCACATTTTATCGTAGCGACGAAGAGGCATACAAAGATGCCTGGAAAAGGCTTGACCAACGTTATGGTCAGCCTTTTGTTGTTCAAAAGGCATTCAGAGACAAACTGTCGAAGTGGCCTAAAATCCACTCAAAGGATGCAGAAGGTTTACGAACATTTTCTGATTTTCTCACAACCTGTCTCCAAGCAACACCACATGTAAAGGGCTTAGAGATACTGAGTGACTGTGAGGAAAACCAAAAGTTATTGCAAAAGGTTCCAGAATGGCTCGCAACACGTTGGAATCGTCAGGTCACAGTTGCTCTCATGGAAGGTAAAGATTTCCCCTCTTTCAAGGATTTTGCAGAGTTTGTAGCACTTGAGGCGGAAATTGCATGTAATCCTGTGACTTCTTCCTATGCACTCCATTCATGCAGCTCATCTCTGGAAAAAAGACATGCAAAAGAGATTAAACCAAACAGATTTGCAACCCAAGTCTTTACAACACAAGCTACAGCACATGCAGATAAAGCAAAGTTAAATGACACAAAGTTAAAAGTACCTGCATGTTCTGCAAAGATGAAAGGCATCAGTTGTCAAAGTGCCCAAGCTTCTCAGAAAAGTCACTAGACGACAAACAGACATTTGTAAAGGACAATAGACTGTGCTACGGGTGCTTAAAGGTGGGCCACAATGCCAAAGACTGTCGTCATCGCCACACATGTGACACTTGCAAAAGACGACACCCCACTTGTTTGCACAATGAGAATCACAAGGCAAATGAAAGACCTCAGAGCTCCACAAACGTTACACCAACCACAGAAAATGATACTATGGCAGACACAGCTCTGAACGTCACAAAGGTGGGTCAATCAGGTAGTACCTCCATGATTGTTCCTGTGTGGGTTTCCACTACCCAGAGTCCTTCTAAAGAGCAGTTAGTGTATGCTTTATTAGACACACAAAGTGACAATACATTTGTTAGTGAAGAGGTAACTAACCAGTTACAAGCAGACTCTCATCCAGTTAATCTAAAACTAACCACAATGCTGGGAGTTCACATGACAGTCAAAAGTCAGAGAGTACCAGGGTTACGTGTGAGAGGTTACAACTCAGATGCTTGTATTGACCTTCCGCCCTCTTACACAAAGGACTATATTCCGTTTAACTATGACAACATACCCACGAACGAAACTGCAAAGCAATGGCCCCATCTGTCAGAGATTGTTGATAAGATACCTCCTCTTCTGAGCTGTGATGTTGGACTACTCATTGGATTTAACTGTTCCAGAACTCTAGCTCCAAAACAGGTTCTACTTGGAAAGGACAATGAGCCATTTGCAATCCAGACAGAGCTAGGGTGGAGCATTGTTGGTGGCTCCACATCAGAGTCAAATGAAACTGAAACAAGTCTGTGCCACAGAGTCATGGTAAAAGAACTACCTCCTGTAACACCTATGGATGTTATCAAAGTTCTTGAGTCTGATTTTAAGGATGCAAAGGCAAGCGACAAAATAGTCTCACAAGAGGATCTCATTTTTCTAGACAAACTCAAGGAAGGAATAAAGAAAAACGCACAAGGATACTGTGAGATGCCTCTTCCATTCAAACAAAGGCCACACTTACCAGACAACAAAAGGCTTGCAGAAATTAGACTCGAACACTTAAAACGAAAGTTCAACAAGGATGAGAAATACAAAAGGGACTATGTTGCATACATGAATGACAAAATTGAAAGAGGAGACATTGAAGAAGTACATAACGAAGGAATACAAGGTGAACAATGGTACATCCCGCACCACGGGATTTACCATCCCAAAAAGCCCACAAAACTGCGTGTCGTATTCGACTGTTCAGCTAAACACAACGGAACAAGTCTCAATGATCATCTCCTCCAAGGGCCTGACTTAATAAACAATTTGACTGGCATTCTCTTGAGGTTTAGGCAGCATTCTATTGCTTTAATGTGCGATATAGAAAAGATGTTCCATCAGTTTCATGTCGATGAAGGGGACAGGGACTATCTGCGTTTCCTCTGGTGGAAAAACGGTGATACAAGCACACAACCTCAAACCTACAGAATGAAGGTACACCTTTTCGGTGCGGCATCGTCTCCAGGCTGTGCAAATTACGGACTGAAATATTTGGCCAAAGAGCACTGTGTCTTGTACCCAGCAGGTTCACAGTTCATGGAGAAAGACTTTTATGTCGATGATGGAGTTACAAGCACAAACACAGTGGAAGGAGCAATACAGTTGGCACAAGAGGCCAGAGAAATCTGCAGCAAAGGTAACCTCCGTCTTCACAAGTTCATTTCTAATGATCTCACTGTTTTGCAAAGTATCCCTCCATCTGAATGTGCTGTAAACACAAACACAATGGACTTAACATTCAAAGACATGCCACAAGAAAGAGCACTAGGCATCCAATGGAACATTGAAAGGGACTGTTTCAAGTTTGACAACACACTAAAAGTACAGCCAGCCACACGCAGAGGCATTCTGTCCACTGTTGCGTCAATATATGACCCGCTTGGATTCTTAGCGCCATATGTACTGAACGGAAAGAGAATCTTGCAAGAAATGTGCCAACACGGTATCGGATGGGACGACCCCCTACTGAACACACTCAAGCCAAGGTGGGAGAGTTGGCAAAGTGACTTTGTAAATCTAGAAAAATTAAACATACCTCGTTGTTATCTACCTGCTAGTTTTGGTGAGCCTAAAGAAATAGAGTTGCACCACTTTTCAGATGCGAGCTCAAGTGGATATGGACAATGTAGCTATCTGAGAGCTAAAAACGCTAAAGATGAGATTCACTGCTCTCTGGTAATAGCAAAAGCGCGAGTTTCTCCTACTAAACTCACCACGATCCCCAGACTTGAACTCACAGCAGCTGTAGTTCCAGTCTCAGTCAGTAACATGTTACGGGAAGAACTGTGTTATGATGTGAAAGAATATTTCTGGACTGACTCAAAGGTGGTACTGGGCTACATAAATAATGATGCACGTCGTTTCCACACTTTTGTAGCTAACAGGGTCCAAAAGATTAGACAAAGTACAAGCCCTCAGCAATGGTTTTACGTGCCATCAGAAGTGAACCCAGCCGACAGTGCTTCAAGGGGTCTAACTGTCAATGAGTTAATTAAGTCTAGCTGGTTCACTGGCCCCACCTTTTAGTGGAAAAATGAACTGCCCACACCACAAACTGTTGAGCCGGATCTATCCATAGGAGATCCAGAAGTCAGAAAAGTACAGACAATGTTAACTAAAGTCACAAACACTGTGAGTCTTGCTGAACGTCTAAGTAAGTTCTTGTCATGGTCCAGAGCAATCAAAGCTGTAGCACATCTTATAAGAAGGGCTAAACATATCAAGTCAAATGCACCAGCTACAGTGAGTGAACAGGAAAATGCTGAACTTGTGATCATTTGTGATGTGCAGCATCAAGCATACGAACAGGAAATAAAACTGTTGAACAAAGGAAAACAGCTCCCACGTCACAACAAACTGTTTAAACTGGACATTTTCATGGACACAGATGGTCTCCTCAAGGTGGGAGGGAAACTTCGACATTCACCAACAAGTGACACCTTCAAACATCCAATCGTGATCCCAAAGGATCACTGTGCAGCTAAGCTCATAATATCTCACTGTCATAACAAGGTAAAACACCAAGGAAAGGGATTTACCATAAATGAAATCAGATCTAGTGCCTACTGGATTCCAGGAATGAGTAAAACAGTTGCTTCATACATCGGTCAGTGCGTGACCTGCCGCAGACTCCGCAAAGCTCCAGAGGGTCAGAGGATGAGTGACCTACCTCCACAGCGCTTAGAGCCCTCTCCTCCCTTCACACACTGCGGCATGGACTGTTTTGGTCCGTTTGTGACAACAGAAGGAAGGAAACAACACAAACGGCATGGACTCTTATTTACTTGCTTTTGCTCTCGTGCCATCCACATCGAGCTATTAGAGGACTTGTCTACTGATGCATTCATTAACGCATTAAGGTGTTTCATTTCAATCAGAGGTGCAGTCAGACGAATCCAATGTGACCAGGGAACAAACTTTGTTGGCGCTCAAAATGAGTTTAAAGCAGCCTTAAATGAACTAGACACTCAGAAGCTAAGTACCTACTTATCCGAAAGACGATGTGACTTTGTGATGAATGCACCCCACTCCAGTCATGCAGGGGGAGTGTGGGAGCGTCAGATAAAGACTGTCAGACGTGTACTGAATACCACTCTGTCACTTGCTCATGGTAGACTCAATGATGCTTCATTAAGGACTCTATTCTATGAAGCCATGACTATAGTCAACAGCAGACCCCTAACTATAGATAACTTGAACAACCCTGACAGCTTAGAACCACTTACGCCCAATCACCTGCTCCACATGAAATCCAACGCACCGTTGCCCCCACCTGGCACGTTTCCAAAGGAGGACCTATATGGCAAAAAGAGATGGCGCCGTGTGCAGTTCCTTGCAGAGCAGTTCTGGAGCCGCTGGAGACAGGAATATGTTCACAACATCATTTCAAGGCAAAAATGGTATTCACCAAAAAGGAATCTAAAAGTAGGTGATGTTGTGTTAGACATGGATGAACTAGCGCCCAGAGGTGAATGGAGACTTGCAAGAGTTTTAGAGACTGTTAGTGGAAAAGATGGACTTGTGCGAAGAGCAAAGATTTCGCTTGGAGAAAAGAGACTAAATAACAAAGGTCAGCGCTCTAGTGAGCTATCAGTTGTAGAGCGTCCAGTACAAAAACTGGTCTTGTTGTTAGAAAGTTCTTAAGGCGACCTCTTTATATGGGTTCTTTTGCTTGAGAAAATTATTTGTTGATGTTCTTATGGAACCCAAACACTCATAATTTTGGTGGGAGTGTAAATAACCCTATGTACATTTCTTCATTTGCTTATATTTTATTTTGGAGCTTATTACTTTTATGTACTATCAGCTACGGTTAGCTTCCTGTTTGATATCCGGTGCTTTTATTTTGAAGGAACTTCCTGTTATAACCGTTAGCGTGAGCAAGCTAACGGCAGCAAAAGACGGGGAAGAAAAGGTTGTGACAGAATATAAAAATGTATTTGTTATTAGCAGCCCCCTTGATAGAGGCACAAGGTATGTTTAATATGTAAATATGACAATTTGAATCTTTGTGTTAACATATATGTATATTTTGTAGAATTTACTGTCAGAGTTAAGGTTATTTTCAGCTAACGGTTGTAAGAGTATGGATTTTAGCTTATACATTGTTTTTCTGTGTGGTTCCCAGCTCTTACGGTGAATTTGAGGGTTTACTGCCATTAAACCTATAAAATCATCAGTAAAGTGTCATCCTTCATCGGGGGGGTATGCTATACATTGTATGTTTTTGTTTTTACAAGAGCGCCGAGTGTCTGCTCCTCTGCTCTGCTGCTCTCAATCTCTGCTGCTCCCGCGGCGAGGGAGGAGCCCAGCCCGTCTCGCAGCTGTTACGAGCTCAGATCAGACGAGACAAGCCGCTGAATTTAAGCATTTATTTATTTATTTTCTACTCGTTTTAGTTCTGCATTTAATATGAACCCTGAGTTTGAAATAAACGTTTGAATTTGAAGTTGAATATCCCGAAAGCCGCTGCACATCCGGGTACTCCAGGCTCAGCCAATATTGATCCAGATCGCATAGTTTTAGAATCATCGGCCATTACGAGCTCAGATCAGATGAGAAAAGCTGCTGAATTTAAGCATTTATTTATTTATTTTCTAATCGTTTTAGTTCTGCATTTAATATGAACCCTGAGTTTGAAATAAACGTTTGAATTTGAATTTGAATATCCCGAAAGCCACTGCACATCCGGGTACTCCAGGCTCAGCCAATATTGATCCAGATCGCATAGTTTTAGAATCATCGGCCATTACGAGCTCAGATCAGACGAGACAAGCCACTGAATTTAAGCATTTATTTATTTATTTTCTAATCGTTTTAGTTCTGTATTTAATATGAACCCTGAGTTTGAAATAAACGTTTGAATTTGAATTTGAATATCCCGAAAGCCACTGCACATCCGGGCACTGCAGGCTCAGCCAATACTGATCCAGATCGCGGTGTCAACGAAATTACGTCACAGGAAGGGTCCTGGAAGGCCATGTAGCCGCTAGTATGGCTGCACTCATGTTTTGCTGACATAGCTGAACCAGCACATCAGCAATGGATTTATATCAAATTGCTTTGAACATGAATTTCAACTTAAACTTGAACTAGAACGTGAGACAGGGGCTCAATATAATATCTTTTTTTTCACGACCACCACAGGTACGCTTTAATCTAGATCTCAACATAACATGATCAGTACCACAGTCCATGCCTCTCATTGCTTTGGTGTCCAATACATCCCTTCTGTCTCTCTGCCTGACTATGATGTAGTCTAATAAGTGCCAGTGCTTGGATCTTGGGTGCATCCATGTCTTCTTGTAT
The DNA here is from genome assembly GCA_020510985.1 of Pholidichthys leucotaenia. Taxonomy (NCBI): domain Eukaryota; kingdom Metazoa; phylum Chordata; class Actinopteri; order Cichliformes; family Pholidichthyidae; genus Pholidichthys; species Pholidichthys leucotaenia. The sequence continues at coordinate 116,977,212 of CM035840.1, forward strand.
GTGTCCTTGAGCTTAAATAGAGTGTTGGTTATCACAAGGTTGTACTCTGAACATAGTGCAAGTAGAAGTTCTCCATTAGCATTGCACTTGCCTACTCCATGACTGCTTAGTGCTCATTTCCATTTCTCAGTGTCCGAACCAACTCTGGCATTAAAATCTCCAATAAGTATCAGCCTGTCATCAGTTGGTACATGCCTGATAGTCTCACGTAAATCACTGTAGAACTCTTCCTTCACCTCCTCTGTGTTGGCCATTGTTGGGGAATATACACTGATGAGTGTGGCATACATCTTCCGCTGTAGTGAGAGTCTCATAGTCATTATCCTGTCGTTGACTGGCACTGGTTCCTCATCAAGCATTGCTGCTATCGCCTTTCTAACTGCAAAGCCCACTCCTGCTTCTTTCCTTTCTTGAGTTGATCTCCCACTTCAAAAGAAGATGTACCCGTGGTCTTCCAGGCTGTCATATCCAGGCAATCTTGTTTCACTAAATGCAGCTATGTCTACATTGTATCTGTTCATTTCCAGGGCCACAAGCGTGGTCTGTCTTTCTGGGCACTGTGATGTTGTTCTGTCCAACAGAGTGCATACATTCCATTCTGCTACACACAAGGCTGCTGTTTTCCTCTTCTTTTGTCTTCCTGCTCCTAGCTTACTTTTCGCTGCCTGTAGGAGTGTGAACAGATCATATTCTCTGCATCAACAATGTACTATACATGTATTCATTTAGTATTGCACTGGGGATTTTGACAATAAACCTTTGCACTTTTTGCAGATCTGTCTCCACTTTTGTTTTATGTTTAAAGGTTACCACCAAGTGACATAAATTAAATACTAAAAGATTGGAAAAGCTGTCTAAGAACAATCCAGCAGTTTGAGAAATCACTTTTGGTTTGGTGTAAGTCTGTCAACAGAATTATGAACCATAAAACAGTCTGAGTCAAAATGCTAAATCCCATTAAACCCTAACCCAGGAGTGTCCAATCTTGTGCCATGGAGGGCCAAGACCTTGCAGGTTTTCTCTTCTACCCAGTCTCTTCAGCAGGTGTTTTCACTGATCAGCAATCAGTGGGAAGAAATTCAGTGCAATCTGCTGATGAAGACACTGGTTGAAGGTAAAGCCTGCAGGTCTTGGCCCTCCATGGCACATGATTGGATACCCCTACTTTAACCCATTATTAGAAAATCATCATCATCATCATCATCACAGATGTTAATATGGCCCAGAATTCCTCCATATACTGGTACTATTACTAAAGTGTGCAATGTCTTCTGCACTGGCACATCCAACAATACTGTCTTCAGTAAATAAATTAATTATTTTTGTTACTTTTTCTTAAAAATGAGCCATTATTTTCAACATCTCTAATAAAGGGTTTGTACTGTTGACTCTTCCCACCAATGTCTTAACAGACAAAATAGAAAATCATGATGCAAACACATAAGTCACAAAATTGTTTATTTCAATCAGCAGCAAAATCCAGATTATTTAGTATGTGCAAAATTCAAACTCTAAACTGTAAAAAAAAAAAAAAAAATTAGAATGGGTCACACATGCCGGCCACGCTGCCTCACTGAGAAGCAACTAGATGTGCCGCTCATACTGATCCCAGTTCAGCAGTTCTTCAGCCTGTATCTCTGTAAATAGTGGCGCAAGGTCTGGTTTGGGGTGGATCATTTTCCTCTTGCCTAGACAAAAGACAAAAATGGGTGGTGGATAATCAAAGCAAGTTTAAAACATATTTGGGAAATACACTTGTTGCTAAAAGCCAGTGGTAGAATGTGACCAAAAAAAAGTGCTTCGTTGTTGTATTTAACCCCAATTTTCATGTAGCTGTGCTTCAGTAAAGTAGATTTTACAAGGGCTGAGTTATGTTTAAAATCGTTTTTTACTGTGGCCTCAGCAGTCAGAATGAGTTAATACCTTCAGTTGAATCGAATCTAGTACTTTAACTGAGGGTGTGCATCCCCAATTATGGAGTCGCTCAGTCAAAATATGTAATTTTTATCAATAAAAGTTTAGCCACCACTCTGTCACCGCTGTGTCTCTCTTGCCCTGCCTTCAAGTGTGGGCAGTGCTTTGTACTTGTATTGCTAAAATATAAAAGGATGCACTACAATGGGTCTCAGATATTTGTAACGTGTCCTGTTATAGTACTGCATGAGTTTTTTGACGATAGACTATAAACTACACATATAAACTAAATTATAATGGTAACTGAACAACTCCCATTCCACAAAGTGTAAGATACACTATTATGAATATAACTCACAAAGGATCACACAAGTGATCTGACAAAAAAATAAACAAGCGCTTCTTAAACAGTGGCTAATATTGGATGTCCCATTCATTTTCAATTATTCTGTAATTAATATTCACACAGTCAAATAAATCTCAGTTCAGTCCCTTTCATATTAAGTGGAAATTGTGCTACTGCAGCGGCATGAAATAAAGCGGCGTTGGTGTTGAGTTTTAAGCAGAGTTTATTAAATCATACCGCCGCCACGAGCTCCGCTCCCGGCGCCGTGCATGCACGCCAGGAGCGAGCCCAGCGGCTCTCCAGAGGGACACAAAGTGCGTGTGTCCAGCAGCAGTTGAAGAGTGAGAGAGAGAACATGGATTTCAGTGCAATTCAATTCAATTCAATTCAATTCAATTCAACTTTATTTATATAGCGCCATTTCACAACAACAGTCATCTCATAGCACTATCAACTGTAGGGAGGACCCCCACAGTTGCAGAAAGACCCCAGCAATCAGGCGATCCCCTGTGAGCAAGCACTTGGCGACGGTGGAGAGGAAAAACTCCCTTTTAACAGGAAGAAACCTCCAGCAGAACCAGGCTCAGGGAGGGGCAGTCATCTGCTGCGACTGGCTGGGGGGTGAGGGGATAGAGAAGAAGAAAAGAACAGACATGTAGAGAGCAAACAGCACGATGGGGACTCAATCTATGGGAGAGAACAAACAAATGTTAATGACCAGCAAAAAAAAAAATATTTCATAGAGAGTGAGGAAAGGAGTGAGGCCCAGTGCATTACTGGAGGTCCCCCGGCTGACTAAACCTATTAGCAGCATAACTAAGGGAGGGTTCAGAAAACACATGATCCCTCCCTAATTGTAGGCTATATCAAAAAGGTAGGTTTTAGCCCTATTCTTAAAAACAGAGATCGAGTCTGACTCCCGAATCCAGATTGGCAGCTGATTCCACAGGAGAGGAGCTTGATAACTAAAGGCTCTGCCTCCCATTGTACTTTTGGAGATTCTAGGTATTACAAGTAAACCTGCATTTTGGGAGCGTAGTGCTCTGTTAGGATGATACGGTAGTATCAGATCTTTTAAATAAAAAGGAGCCTGATTGTTTAGAGCTTTGTAAGTAAGAAGAAGGATTTTAAACTTAATTCTAAACTCTATGGGAAGCCAATGAAGGGAGGCCAGAACCGGAGAGATATGATCTCTCTTTCTAGTACCTGTTAAAACTCTTGCTGCAGCATTTTGGATCAGCTGAAGACTTTTTAAAGATGTTTTAGGACAACCTGATAATAAAGAATTACAATAATCTAATCTCGAGCTAACAAAAGCGTGGATCAGCTTCTCAGCATCACTCTGAGACAAGATGCTCCTAATCTTGGCAATATTACGCAAATGATAGAAGGCAGTCTTAGAAACAAATTTAATATGTGAATTGAAGGACAAATCCTGATCAAAAATAACTCCAAGGTTCCTCACAGAGCTATTAAGAGAAAGAGTAACTGCATCCAAACTGAAAGTTTGATTTGGAAAGGAATTTCTAAGTTTTTTTGGACCAACAAGAATGACTTCAGTCTTATCTGAATTTAATAGCAGGAAATTACAAGTCATCCAAACTTTGATTTCCTTAAGACAGGCTTCTAACTTGGCTAATTGATTAGTATCATCTGGCTTCATTGACAGGTATAATTGTGTGTCATCTGCATAACAGTGAAAATGTATACAGTGCTTTCTAATAATGTTGCCTAACGGAAGCATATATAAACTAAAAAGAGTAGGGCCAAGCACAGATCCCTGTGGAACTCCATGACTAAGCTTTGAGCTGAGAGAAAACTCATCATTTACATGAACAAACTGGAACCTATCAGATAAATAAGATCTAAACCATTGCAACGAAGTTCCATTAAGTCCAACATAGTGTTCTAATCTATCAAGTAGAATATTATGATCAATAGTATCAAAAGCTGCACTAAGATCTAAAAGGACAAGTACAGAAACTAGTCCATTATCAGATGCAATGAGAAGGTCGTTAGTGACCTTCGCTAAGGCTGTTTCAGTGCTATGATGGATTCTAAACCCAGATTGAAACTCCTCAAATAAACCATTTCCCTGCAGGTGGTCAAATAATTGCATAGCAACAACTCTTTCTAAGATTTTTGAAATGAAAGGGAGATTAGAGATTGGTCTATAGTTAGCTAAAGCTCCTGGATCTAGCGTTGGCTTTTTGAGTAAGGGTTTAATTACAGCCGTTTTAAAAGCCTGCGGTACATGGCCTAAAGTTAATGAAGAATTGATTATATGAAGAATAAAGCTACCAATAAGTGGGAAGACTTCTTTAAATAACCTGGTAGGAATAGGGTCTAAAAGACAAGTTGAAGGTTTGGATGAGGAAACTATTTTGTCTAACTCACAAAGGTCGATTGGAGTAAACTCATCAAGACAGACATCAATAGAAGGAGTTGTAGTAGTTACAGTATTTAAGTTAACTGTGGGAAGAATCTGATTGATTTTATCTCTGATGGATGAAATTTTATTATTGAAAAAGTTCATAAAGTCCTGACTAGTAAGCTCTAAGGGGATGCTAGGATTGACAGAGTCCTGACTCTTTGTCAACCTGGCTACAGTACTGAAAAGAAACCTGGGATTATTCTTGTTCTCTTCTATTAATGCAGAGTAATAACTCATTCTAGCTTTTCTAAGAGATTTTTTATAAATTAAAAGATGATTTTTTTTCAGTGCAGTACTTATACCCAACTCAGACAATACATCAAAGGATATTCCCAGCAGTTGGTATGATCAAAGAGACTGCAGAACAGGCATGAGACATTTGCATTTGAGAGACCTACATAACAATAGGCAGATTGCTGTCCTCTGCTCCAGCTTGCAGGACAAAGAGGTTACAAGGCACATCTACATATTGATCTCAGTCTCCAGGTCACAGTAAGGACAGGACGCATGAACACTATACATGAATGGCACATTACATCACAATACATGAATGGCACATTACATCTCAGTAGTGCAGCGGGAAAAACCAAGAGAAGAGAGCTGACTGTCCTTAATCTGTTGTGGGGGTTAACCGAACTGCCACACGCTCCCCCCCAGAGGGCACGGCAGGGGGCCGAGACCTCGATAATCCATCTATGGGAGCGAGCTGTGGGAGAAGCTCGCTGCAGGCGGAGGGGGAGGGAGGAGGGGGGTAGTAGGTGCCGGCAGGGGGACGGTGAAATCGTCCGAGCCGCGCAAAAATTGCTTGCTGCTCCGCGCGTCGAGGGGCTGTCCCGTTGCACGTGCGGAGATCACAAGAAGAAAATTAGTCTCTGACTCCTCTCGTGGCCATGAAGAAAACAGGAGCGGCGAGGCTGCGTAGCGGCTGTAAGAAAAAAGGAACAAAAGCAGAGGGACTGGTGTGTTGACTTTAGGTGCAGGAACAACTCTAAAGCCCCCGGGAACAGCTGACGGCTGAAATCCCTTTGTGCGCCGTGGCTGAGACCATCAGTAAATCCTGTGAACAAGTTGCTTGCGTGCCTCAGGTGAACGAGCAACCCTGAAGGGCCTGTGTGCAGCAGTGCAGGAGGATGGGGGTCTCTGGAGCCGTTATTGTCCCGTGCGTGATGCGCCGTCCTCTTAACTCCCCGGTGCGTGCGCGGGGGTTCCGTGCGTGGGTGGGCCACTGGAGTGGCGAGTCAGGGTCCAGAATCTTGGTGGAGATCGGCGCAGACGGCGCCGATAATATCCAGGTTGAGCTGTGGCTGCAGATTGGCCATGGTGCGTTGGAGCGGTGAGAGGAAATAGACGATCTTTTGTCCCTCAGGCTCATGCAGATGCGTTGGAGTGGTGGGAGGGAATAGACGATCTTTGTCACCGCTCAGCCGTGGTGCGTTCAGGTCCACGCGTTGCGTTCTCCGCCGGCCATGGAGGCCGCCGTCGTGGAGAGGGGACGAGGTGCCTGCGCTCTCGTGTGGAGGAGCTGCGAGCACGGCCGGTCCAGCGTGGATGAGCAGATCTCAGACGTGCAGATCTCATCATGAAGAACGGGTCACCAGTGCAGCTGTCCAGGTCAGAAGGTTGCTTTGCACAAAACGTGTGCATGCTCGGGGTCACCAGTGAAGCGTTCACTGGCAGCGTGTTCTTTTCTGCCCTCAGGTCATGGTGCATTGGAGCGGCGAGAGGGAGGAGACGTCTTGTGTCCCTCGGCCGGTTCAGCGTGGATGTCCAGACCAGAAGGTTGCGTCGCACAAAGCGTGTGCGTCTTCGGGGTCACCAGTGCAGCGGCATGAAATAATAAGCAGCGATGCTGAGGTTTTAAGTAGAGTTTATTAAATCATACCGCCGTCACGAGCTCTGCTCCCGGCGCCGTGCATGCGCGCCGGGAGCGAGCTCAGCGGCTCTCCAGAGGGACACAAAGTGCGTGTGTCCAGCAGCAGTTGAAAGTGAGAGAGAGAACATGGATTTCAGTGCAGTACTTATACCCAACTCAGACAATACATCAAAGGATATTCCCAGCAGTTGGTATGATCAAAGAGACTGCAGAACAGGCATGAGACATTTGCATTTGAGAGACCTACATAATAATAGGCAGATTGCTGTCCTCTGCTCCAGCTTGCAGGACAAAGAGGTTACAAGGCACATCTACATATTGATCTCAGTCTCCAGGTCACAGTAAGGACAGGACGTATGAACACTATACATGAATGGCACATTACATCACAATACATGAATGGCACATTACATCTCAGTAGTGCAGCGGGAAAAACCAAGAGAAGAGAGCTGACTGTCCTTAATCTGTTGTGGGGGTTAACCGAACCGCCACACTACTTTAGTTTTGGCACTTCATCTATACTTTATCTTAAAAAGCAAAGGATTTGAGTACTTTTTTGTCCACCACTACTAAAAACAACAGGGTGTGCAACTTGCCAGTCGTAACACACGCGTTGCAGTGTCAAAGCAGATGCTGGTCGGACTCTAAAACGAAAATACACACAACTTAACCCTTTGAGTGTGAGAATTTGTGTGCCCCTAGTGGCAGAGCATGGCACTGCGCACTGCTCACAGAAATAACTTGAATCTGACAAAAGTGGTAATAAATAAAAATTCTATGAAAATTAACCAATGAAAATCAGACAATGCTTTTGAATTGTGGCTCAACAGAATTATTTTAAAAAACAAACTCATGAAACAGGCCTGGACAAAAATGATGGTACCCCTAGAAAAGACGTGACCACAGGGACATGTTCAACCAAGATGTATCCTCTAATTAACATCACAGGTGTCTACAAACTTGTAATCAGTCAGTCGGCCTATTTAAAGGGTGACAAGTAGTCACTATGCTGTTTTGTGACATGGTGTGTACCACACTAAACATACCAAAGGAAGCAAAGGAGAGAGTTGTCTCAGGAGATTAGAAAGAAAATTATAGACAAGCATGTTAAAGGTAAAGGCTATAAGACCATCTCCAAGCAGCTTGATGTTCCTGTGACTACAGTTGCACATATTATTCAGAAATTTAAGATCCACGGGACTGTAGCCAACCTCCCTGGACGTGGCCGCAGGAGGAAACTTGATGAAAAATGGAAGAGACGGATAATACAAATGGTAACAAAAGAGCCCAGAACAACCTCTAAACACATTCATGGTGAACTCCAAGGTCAAGGTACATCAGTGTCAGATCGCAACATCCGTCATTGTTTGAGCCAAAGTGGACTTCATGGGAGACGATCAAGGAGGACACCACTGTTGAAAACAAATCATAAAAAAGCCAGACTGGAATTTGCCAAACTGCATGTTGACAAGCCACAAAGCTTATGGGAGAATGTCCTATGGACAGACGAGACAAAACTGCAACTTTTTGGCAAGGCACATCAGCACTATGTTCACAGACGCAAAATTGAAGCATACCAAGAAAAGAACACTGTCCCTACTGTGAAACATGGAGGAGGTTCTGTTATGTTGTGGGGCTGCTTTGCTGCATCTGGCACAGGGTGTCTTGAATCTGTGCAGGGTACAATGAAATCTCAAGACTATCAAGGTATTCTAGAGAGAAATGTGCTGCCCAGTGTCAGACAGCTTGGTCTCAGTCGCAGGTCATGGGTCTTGCAACAGGATAATGACCCAAAACACACAGCTAAAAACACCCAAGAATGGCTAAAAGCGAAACATTGGACTATTCTAAAGTGGCCTTCTATGAGCCCTGATCTAAATCCTATTGAACATCTATGGAAGGAGCTGAAACATGCCGTCTGGAGAAGGCACCCTTCAAACCTGAGACAACTGGAGCAGTTTGCTGATGAGGAGTGGGCCAAAATACCTGCTGAGAGGTGCAGAAGTCTCATTGACAGTTAGAGAAATCATTTGATTGCAGTGATTGCCTCAAAAGGTTGTGCAACAAAATATTAAGTTAAGGGTACCATCATTTTTGTCCAGGCCTGTTTCATGAGTTTGTTTTTTAAAATAATTCTGTTGAACCACAATTCAAAAGCATTGTCTGATTTTCATTGGTTAATTTTCATAGAATTTTTATTTATTACCACTTTTGTCAGATTCAAGTTATTTCTGTGACCATTGTGGGTTTTTCTTTTATTAACAGAGGGGTACCAACAATTTTGTCCACGGCTGTACTTTGAAGATAAGATGATGAGGTACCTCTGTACAAAAAGCGGTGTCAAAAGACTGAACCATTTTTTGTGTAAATACGTCCAAAATCCAGTTTTGACTGAGTTATGGAATTTAAAGAGATGCCGTGACATTATGCAAATTAGATGCGTAAATTTATTCCTATCTGAAACTTTGGATCATATTTTATATCTTTCTAATTGACAGTAAGTCATTATCTCTTACCACTTTCAAGTTATAGCCTTGGAAATCTGAACTATTTTATTGACAAAAAATATTTACCACTCTTGACCACTAGGGGGTATGTTGCAGTTCTGCACCATACACACTCAAAGGGTTAAGTACATGCACAGCACGGAAGTGCAACATGTAAAAAAATACCTTTTTAACCAGGATTTAGCCAGAGTTTTTTAACCGGAGTTAGCATTGATGGCTAACTAGCTAGCTCATTGTCTGCATAAAGGAGACAATAGTGTTGTTTATTCAAACTGAGCTTTGCACCGCTGGGATAAATAACGTTAAAGATGCATAATATCACATCAAATCACATCACTCATTATCTTCTATATCCTAATTCAAGGCTTTCAACTGCCGTGGTCGGGTGCTCCCGTTATTTGCCAGTCGGTGGCCGTAAATGCATTTCGGATGACTCCGTCTAGTTCCCTCTGGATTCTCTCATCAGCCAAAGGCACAGAAAAGTCTGCTAGATCACAGTGTTTTTTCTGTGAAGCCATTCTATCGTTGTTGTTTGTACTGATGCTTATTTGCTGGCTCACGAACAAATTTTTGCAAATGGTGGCTGGAGATTCTGTTGAAGACGTCGCTCTCATGACATTACACCCTGACCAATCAGTGGCCTGCAGTCTGTTGACGTCACATTTTCAGCTCAACTCAGCTCGCTTGGAACCTGAATCAGATGGGTACGAAAAAAGTACCAGGAAGCTGGTACCACTTACTAATGGAAAAGCCTACAAAGCGCACCGAGTTGAGGTGAGTAGAACCAAACAGGTACTAGTGGAAAAGAGCCATTTGATCAGTGAAAGGGCTCTTTTTTTCGAAGTTTTGTTAGAACAATGCTCCCCTCTGCTAGGCAGTAAGACCAGAAACCATATAAACTCACTGCCAATGAAAACGCAACACAATTTTTTGTATAAATATTTTTGGGTCCTTCCTATCTGAGTTTGAGTAATAGTGTTTGTATGACTCAAAATACATCTAGAATTCATTTTCAGTGGTTGTGCTCAGTCATGACTCACTGCCTTTGAGCTCTGGGCTCTATAGTCTTTTTGAGCTCGCTGTTTGTTTTGCGTATTCAAAAAATAAAAAATGAGTGATTGGAGTGGTCCACTTCCCTATATAAAGATGAACAAAAATGTAACGCACTATGTTGTGAAATCTCCACGATGCAACAACGTGACTATGTTCTGTTATGTCTGAAGAATGGACGGACAATGACCATGTGCTGAGGTTAGCTTTATAAGATAAGATAAGATAAGATAAGCCTTTATTAGTCCCACAATGGGGAAATTCCAGGATTGCAACAGCACAGGGATAGCAACACTCAGAGCAACAATCAGAAGGCAAGAAAAAACAAGAACATCTAGTAAACATATGTACATATTACTATAAATGTATATATATAGACACACAGTGCGGAGCATTATGGTTGGTTGGTGAATGTGCAGCAGAAAGTCTAAGTTCTCTCTCCGCGGATGCGGCGGGCCAGCTGGAAGTCTTTGGGCATGATGGTGACCCTCTTGGCGAAGAAGAGACCCACCAGGTAGGCCTCGCTGGTCTCCTGCAGAGCCATGACGGCGAAGCTCAGGAAGCGCAGGACGGTCTTGAAGTCCTGAGCGATCTCCCTCACCAGGCGCTGGACGGGCAGCTTACGGATGAGCAGCTCCGTGGATTTCTGGTAGCAACGGATCTCTCTCAGAGCCACGGGCCTGTGACGGCGAGGCCTCTCCACTCTGCCGGTGGCCGGATCGCCTCTCCGAGCAGCCCTGGTGGCTAGCTGTCTCCTGGGGGGCTTCTTCCTCCAGTAGATTTTACGGGCGGTCTGCTTGGTTCTTGCCATCGCTCTTTATTATTCTGTCTTATATTTCTTGCACGCCGCCTAAACTCCAGCCCGGCACCCGCGTCGTTTTCGCTACAGCTCCCGGTATGTCGAGTTTCCCATTAGCACCGGGCGGCGGCCAAGTGCTAGCTAGCACTAGCTCCTCCCCGCTGTAACGTCTCCCGCTGCAAACAGTGGCTCCGTCCGCCGACCCGGGAGACCCCCGGGGCGATCCGTGCATCCGTGATATATATACAGAGTGAAAGGTGTAGAAAGAAGAAGGAAGATTAAAAAAAAGGCTGTTGCAACGGGCAGCCGACTCGTGTGGCGCCACCGATCCGGCGGAACCGGAACCGGAAAAAAAAAAGTTTATTGGGCTTAACAGGTGTGGTACAGAGGAGCGCATAAATGTGAGGGAACAGGAAGAGAGAGGGAAGAGAGCCTTGTGTCCCAGAGCTGTCTGTTATATACCCTCTGATGTGCTGATGTCACCTATGCACGCATGCACCTGCAGTGCAGCATGTCACTTCAGGTTGCATACATTACATTTACCGCCCCTTTTGAGAACACAAAAACTCTTACCTTCCCACATCACAGGTTAGCCTGATAGAACAACACAACTCTAACTGGGCTACCAGGTAGACTGCCGGTGTGCCCGCATGGCCTTGTGGGGTATTTTGCCACGTGCCAGGCCATGCTCTAACTACAAACACATACTCAAACCAGTCACATAGTCTTTGAGAGGAAGAGGTCTCCATCGAGCTCATCACAGATGGGCTCAGGCCACACCGGCTTGGGTGGTTCCGGCAGGTACCCCGCTGGAGTTGCGAGCCATGCATCGGCGAAGTCCCAGTCTAGGTGGGCCGGCTTGGTCGGGATCTCTTGGTCAGAAGTGGTAGGTGGTGTTACCCTTCTGAGACAGTTGGCGTGCCAACGTGACCCATCAGCCAGACAGAAGGTGGCTGGTCCTAGCTGAGCGGTGATCTGCAGTGGTGATGAGCGGAATGACTGCAGGTTGTGCGAGCAATTTGGCTGACGAATCTAGACCCAGTTGAACACCGTGAATACGGGGCACTTCTGCTTTGTGATGTGTTGTTCTTCTGTCCTGCTGCTGGATAAGGGCGCCATCACTACAGTGTCGTCTGGTGGAGGACGTAAGTCATCCAGGGGAAGGCGTAGAGGCAGGACGGTCTTGCCGCTGACGGGTCCTGTGTGGATGCAATTTGGAGCTCCTGCAGTGAGGCATCTGCTCGGGGAGGCTTGTGCCACGTGAGGATCACATAAGGATTTCTGCTTGGTGTGCAGTAAAGAGCAGGGAGTGGCTGCGTCAACGTCCGAGTGCATTAGACTCAGGCCATTGGCAGTCAAACGGGATCCCGTGTGGTCTGTGATGGAGAAACCCAGTTCATAGAACAAGTCACACCCCAGGATATTGTCACTGTGACATGTCACTTGAAATGTGAATGCTGGGAGAACTCTGGAGCCATAGCGTACCGAAAACGTGACAGTTCCTACCACGCCAATTTCAGTGTGTCCTTAGCCAAACAGTTCCACTGCATCTGCCCTAATTGGTTGCAGGGGAAAAAGCCTCCTAACCATGGACTCATTATGCCTCAGTGAAACGGAGAGACAAATTGTTATCAGTTAATGCGTCTGTGTGTGGATGTATGGATGTGCTTATGTATCTGTCCATCTGTCTTCCTCTTTGTTTCAGCTCGCCTGGTCAAAATTAAGTGGAACTAAAGCTTGTATCATTGTATTGCAATATTTTCTTGACTTTTAATTTGCCAGAATTCCGAGATAAGGCTTTGTTTACGAAATAAACACAAATTTAACTCACCTTTAACATCAATCAAGCCAAGGGGAAAGATATTGTAATAATTATGCCGAGCCACTAGAAGTGGCAGTGCGACCTTTTTACAGCACAGGGATGACTTCCTGTCACCATCGAGCTCTAGCTCAGGGGTGGGCAATCATGTGCCATGGAGGGCCATTCTACTGCAGGTTTTCTGTTCCACCCAGTCTCTTCAGCAGGTGTTTTCAATGATTAGCAATCCTTGAAGCTGGTCAGAGCACACACCTGCTGAAGAGACTGGGTGGAACAAAAAACCTGCAGTGGAATGGCCCTCACTGCCCACCCCTGCTCTAGCTTAACTGTTATAAAATAGCGGTTACTGGAAAAAAAAAAAACATTTATTCAGCAACTACACCATTTATTCATCACATCAATTATTTTCACACTGGTTTTGCTGTTTAGTTTTGCAGAGGAAGGATGAGGTAAAACTCGTTAAAAACTCACTAAAAACTACAAGTCCTAACATTCCTCGCCTGCAAATGGTTGCAGTGAACTGTGCATACACCTGGAAACTCCCACCACAGAGAAGTACTGAGCAATCCACTAATACTAGGTGAACAAATGTCCGTCTTTTTGCTCATCTGTTTTCTTCCTCTGCCACTAAACAGCAAAAGCTCCTGTTCGTCTTGATTGTCATTGTATTCACGTACCTCCATTGCTTACGCCATTTAAAATGTCTGCCAATGGTTCTTCTTTTGTTTGGACTGCAGCTGTTCAAATCATTTTGGTGGCTCTTGGCTGCTGCCGACAGTATAGGCATGTAACTGCAGATTATTTTCACTGCGCATGCATGTACTCCAAAACTACTGGATGGATTTGGATGAAATTTTTACCAGAGGTGGTCCTTGGGCTAGAGAGAAACCCATAACATTTTAGTGATGATCCCAGAATGCATACCTTCACCAAGACTCTTATCTTCTCACAGTGTGTTACCAAGAATACTCCAAAACTACTAGATGGATTTGGATGAAATTTTTACCACAGTTGGTCCTTGGGCTAGAGAGGAAACCATAACATTTTGGTGATGAGCCGAGAATGCATACCTCCGCCAAGGCTCTGGCACCGAGGCATCAGCACTTTGGTGCTTTCATTCATCAGGGATCTTGTAGCAGCGATGTCCAGCAGCAGTGGTAGACTGGCACCACCCAACTCTACTGTGCACCACTTGAATAGCATGTTGCTAGAGCCCATAGAATGAATGGTGGTCGGGCTGGGCCGACTGGGCAAGCGCGACGGCGAGCTTGCAGGAACCGAGTGACACACTCTGGCAAAGTGGTTGAGCGTACCATAGTGTTGGCACCTCTGTCCTGTGGCTGGGCGAGCAGATGCGTGTGTGCGGTGTGAGGAAGAGCCGCAGTTACCGCAGGGTCGGCATGCTGTGGTGCCTCGTCCTCCCGCGACATTTACCGTGGGGCTGTCGTGAGGAGACGTGGGGTCAAAGGGCTGAGCAGCCAGGGCAACGGCTTGTGCCAGAGGAGCTGAATGTAGGGAGTGCCAGTCGGGGACCACTAGCTGTGTTGCTAACTGGGCAGCTGCTTCTAGCTGGGACGCCATTTCCACCACCCTGGCTAACGGCAGGCTGTCTGGTGCCATCAACAGCTTCTTCTGCAGCTTTGGATTCGTGGTGTGCTACGCTAACTGGTCTTGTACCATCTCATCCTCCAAGTGCCTGAATCTATATGTGCTAGCCAAACAGTGGAGGTCAGTGACGTATTGTTGTACCGACTAACCTGTATGCTGTTGGCACTGGCGAAACACAATTCTTCGGTCCATTACGCTCTGTGGAGCAGCAAAATGTCGGCCAACAAAGTCACACAGTCATTGTATGTGTCCGCAGGTCCGAGAGTCCGAAAGATATGCTGTCCCTCGCTGTCGAGGTTGTGTATTAGTATGGCCCTTAGCCTCACTTTGATAGGCACCGCCCCATACACCACATGGTGTCCCACATGCTGTGGAAGGGATTAATTTAACTTTACTTAGTCCCGCCTTGCTAGCTTTGGCTAGATCGATAGCAGTTATGAATGTCTCAAAAGATTCATACCAGCAGGCCCATGGAATAGGCGGTTCACCAGGCAGGGCAAGGAACGGCTGTAGAGGTGCAAGTAAAGTCTCCACCCCCAGTGTTTCAGTGGTGCTCATAAGTTTACATACCCTGGCAGAATTTGTGATTTTTTTGGCCATTTTTCTGAGGATATGAATGATAATACAAAAACTTTCCTTTCACTCATAGTTAGAGGTTGGGTGAATCCATTTATTTATTACACAGGGTTACAAAAATATTTTTTTGTAAGTTGTCTGTGTTTTTTCAACTGATTTAAGACAATTTTGCACTGCTGAATCCGAAAATGACATCTGTTTTTCTCATTCAGGTGCTAAGTAAAAACCTGTACTTACTTAGTACTTACTTAGTACTGTGCATGTACTTACCTTTATATAAAGGTAAGTACATGTAAATTGAATGTTATGTTATCATTGTTCAAAATTCAGAGAATTTCAAGACATAAAAAAGAATTTTGCATCATATAAAGCGAAAATACTTGTACATGTAAACAAAAACGTATAAAACAACATGTGACCATAATTCAAAAAGTTGACCTGATTGAGCAAAACCAATGTGCTTTTTGGATTCAGCACATCAAAATTGTCCTAAATCAGCTAAAAAAAAACTTAGACAATAAATTTGGTGTTGACCAGTGTTATCAAACAATTGTGTTTGCTCTTTTTAAATCATAATGACAACAAAAACTACCCAAATGAGCTTGATCAAAAGTTTTGGCCACAGGTGAGGATGGCTACTAAAGATAACCATCCTCACCTGTGAGCTGTTTACTTGTAATTAGTGTGTGTGTATAAAAAGTCAGTGAGTTTCTGGGCTCCTGACAGACTCCTGAATGTTTCATCCAGTAGTGCACTGACATTGCTGGATTCCGAGCTGGTTTGGGCTGATTTGGGCTGTCTTTCATGAACTGCACGTTTGAGATCTCCTCAAAGTGGCTCAATGATATTGAGGTCAGGAGACTGAGATGGCCACTCCAGAACCTTCACTTTTTTCTGCTGTAGCCAATGACAGGTTGACTTGGCCTTGTGTTTTGGATCACTGTCATGCTGGAATGTCCAAGTGTGTCCCATGCACAGCTTCCGGGCTGATGAGTGCAAATTTTCTTCCAGGACTTTCTGATAACATGCTGCATTGATCTTGCCATCAACTTTGACCAAGGTCCTTGTGCCTTTGTGTCACAGGGTGGAAGTATTTTATTGTACTTTTGGAGTTTTATATAGTTTTTAAATTTATGTTGCATGTTTGCATGTTTTGTAGTTTTTGTATTTTAACTGTGTGCTTTTAATTGGAAATGTTATCTGCTTGCACCCTGTGCTACCCCTAATTACTAATCAGCAGCACCTGTGTTGATTGGGGATGTGCAGCACCTGTGACTGTACATGGTATAAAAGGTGCTTTGGCAGTCCAGAGGAAAGCCCTGCTTGAGGAGAGAGCCTCTGCCTGAGGAGAGGGCCCCAGGTGGAGGCCCGGCCAGAGGAGAAAGCTTTTTGCCTGGAGGAGAGAGGGCCTGCTTGGAAGAGAGCCCTGCCTGGATAGCCAGCCAGGTGAGAGCCCTGCTGGATGAGAGGAGGCTGCTGGTAGCAGAGGAAATGGCAGAAAGAGGTCATGGCTGAGGAGGAGAAGCAGTAATGGCCAGGACCACCATGATGCTGGCATTTGGGGGAGGACACTTCTGTGTGGAGCAGTTGGGGTGCTGCAGGCGAAGGACAGCAAGAGGCAGAATGAGGAGCTCTGCCTTCACTGTAAGTATCTGGTTTCCAGATAGCAGCACCCCATGGTGATGACACTGTTGATGATGACAGTGAGTAATGTGGATATACTGCTGGCAAGTGTCTTCCCCTGTACAAGTTTCTTGAGGGTGTCGGTGTCATGGTGACAGATGGAGCCTGGTCTGGAAAAGTGGATCCTCTTTCTCAACTTTTATTTTTTTGTTTCTGCCAACTTTTAGTTTTTCAGCTTAGGATTTTTAGGCAGTGTTTTAGCTTTTTAGATAATTTTAATTCTCAGATTTTAATTTAGGTTTTATATAAGTGGGCATCTGTACATATTTCATTGTAAATAAATTCCTTGTTGGACATCCTCATTTTAAAGTTTCCCCTTTGATTGCTACTTGTGACTCTCCACCTGGTTTTAAAAGAACCTTACAGTTTATGTAATTAATTACACCCCACCCCGCCGGCCTACATGTTACATTTGTAACTCACACATCCCCAAAACATCAGTGATCCACCTCTGTGTTTCACAGTAGGGATGGTGTACTTTTTATCACCGGCCTTGTTGACTCCTCTCCAAATGTAGCGTTTATGGTTGAGGCCAAAAAGTTCAATTTTGGTCTCATCACTCCAAATAGCTTTGTTCCAGAAGTTTTGAGGCTTGTCTCTGTGCTGTCTGGCGTACTGTAAGCGGGCTGCTTTTTGGCACTGGCATAGTAATGGCTTTCTTCTGGCAACTTGACCATGCAGCCCATTTTTCTTGAAGTATCTCCTTATTGTGCATCTTGAAACAGCCACACCACTTTTTTTCAGAGTCCTGTATGTCAGCTGAAGTTACAGTATTTGAGGGGTTTTCTTTGCATCCCGAACAATTTTCCTGGCAGTTGTGGCTGAAATTTGTGTTAGTCTACCTGACCATGGCTTAGTTTCAACAGAATCCCTCGTTTTCCACTTTTTAATTACAATTTGAACACTGCTGACTTGGCATTCTCAATTCCTTGGATGCAGTGCATCCGGAAAGTATTCACAGTACTTCACTTTTTCCACATTTTGTTATGTTACTGCCTTATTCCAAAATGGATTCCATTCATTTTTTTTCTCAAAATTCTACTCACAATACCCCATAATGACAACATGACAAGTTTTTGGTTTTTTTTTTTTAGATTTTTGCAAATTTATTAAAAATAAAGAAAAACTAAGAAATCACATGTACATAAGTATTCACAGCCTTTGCTCAATACTTTGTTGATGCATCTTTGGCAGCAATTGCAGCCTCAAGTCTTTTTGAATATGATGCCACAAGCTTGGCACACCTATCTTTGGGCAGTTTCGCCCATTCCTCTTTGCAGCACCTCTCAAGCTCCATCAGGTTGGATGGGAAGCGTCAGTGCACAGCCATTTTCAGATCTCTCTAGAGATGTTCAATTGGATTCAAGTCTGGGCTCTGGCTGGGCTACTCAAGGACATTCACAGAGTTGTCCTGAAGCCACTCCTTTGATATCTTGGATGTGTGCTTAGGGTCCTTGTCCTGCTGAAAGATGAACTGTCACCCCAGTCTGAGGTCAAGAGTGCTCTGGAGCAGGTTTTCATCCAGGATGTTCTCCAGGATCCAGGAGGATCTTTCTCTCTATACTGACTAGTCTCCCAGTTCCTGCCACTGAAAAACATCTCCACAGCATAGATAGATGTACTTTATTGATCCCAAACTGGGAAATTAGAGTGTAACAGCAGCATGACACAGACAACCCAACCAACAGAAATATACACAGCATAATTGAAAAAGGAGTTAACCAGGGAAGTAAAGTAAAAATGCTTAGATAACTTTATATACAACATAGGTTTACTACTAGGTTAAATAGATGATGATCCTTATAAGTCTATCGATAGTACTGACTGTACAAAGGATTATAAGGCGCAGGGAGAAATACGAGGTACCAATTATGCTGTAAGGTGCAGTATGGCAGCACTGTTATGACCAAAATTCAACATTAGAGTGAGTTATTGTACAGTGAAATGGCATGTGGCAGAAAGGATTTCCTGTACCTGGTCATTCGGCAGCAAAGCTGTAGCAGTCTGCTGGAGAAAGTGCTCCGCTGTCTGTCCAATGTGTGGTGGAGGGGGTGATCAGGATTGTCTATGATGGATCGCAGTTTGTTCAGTGTCCTCCTCTCCACCACAGATTCAAAGGTCTCCGGCCTGAGACCAATCCCAGCCTTCTTAATCTTGTCAAATCTGTTGGTGTCGCTGGCTCTGATACTGCTACCCCAACAGACAGCAGCAAAGAAGATGGCACTGGCAACAATGGCCTGGTATAAAAGCTCCAACATCTTGAAGCACACGTTCAAGGATCTCATCTTCCTCAGAAAGTAGGGTCTGCTCATCCCCTTCTTGAATGCAGCATTGGTGTTAGATTTCCAGTCCAGTCCGCTGCTGATCACGACACCCAGGTATTTGTAGTCCTCCACTAACCCCACAACCTCCCCCCAATCCGCAATGGCTGTGAAGGTGTCCTCTTCTTCCTAAAGTCAATCACCATCTCTCTGGTCTTGCTGACGTTCAGACTCAGATGATTCTGCTCGGTCCAGTCCACAAATCTCTCTACCAGTGCCCTGTACTCCCCCTCCTCTCCCTCTCTTATACACCCAACAACAGCTGAGTCATCAGAGAATTTCTGCAGGTGGCATGGCTCGGTATTGTACTGAAAGTCATTGGTGTATAAGGTGAATGATGCTGCCACCACCATGCTTCTCACTGTAGGGATGATATTGGCCTGGTGATGAGTGGTGCCTGGTTTCCTCCAAACATGACACCTGGCATTCATGCCAAAGAGTTCAATTTTTGTCTCATCAGACCAGAGAATTTTGTTTCTCATGGTCTGAGAGTCCTTCAGGTGCCTTTTGACAAACTCCAGGTGGGCTGCCTTGTGCCTTTTACTAAGGAGTGGCTTCCGTCTGGCCACTCTACCATACAGGCCTGATTGGTGGATTGCTGCAGAGATGGTTGTCCTTCTGGAAGGTTCTCCTCTCTCCACAGAGGAACGCTGGGTTTTCTGGCAGAGAGACCATCAGGTTCTTGGTCACCTCCCTGACTAAGGCCCTTCTCCCCCGATTGCTCAGTTTAGATGGCCGGCCAGCTCTAGGAAGAGTCCTGGTGGTTCCAAACGTCTTCCATTTACGGATGATGGAGGCCACTGTGCCCATTGGGACCTTCAAAGCAGTAGAAATTTTTCTGTACCCTTCCTCAGATTTGTGCCTCGAGACAATCCTGTCTCGGAGGTCTACAGACAATTTCTTTGACTTCATGCTTGGTTTGTGCTCTGACATGCACTGTCAACTGTGGGACCTTATACAGACAGGTGTGTGCCTTTTTTCACATTGTCATTATGGGGTATTGTGTGTAGAATTTTGAGGAAAAAAATTAATCCATTTTGGAATAAGACTGTAACATAACAAAATGTGGAAAAAGTAAAGCGTTGTGAATACTTTTCGGATGCACTGTATTTTTTTTATATCTTTTTCCTGTTTTATAAAGTTCATCTATCTTCTCCCGCAGGTCCTTTGATATTTCTTTTGCTTTCCCCATGGCTCGGAATCCAGCAATGTCAGTGCACTACTGGATGAAACATTCAGGGGTCTGTCAGGAGCCCAGAAACTCACTGACTTTCAATACACACATACTAATTACAAGTAAACAGCTCACAGGTGAGGATGGTTACCTTTAGTAGCCATCCTCACCTGTGGCCAAAACTTCCAGGGTATGTAAACTTTTGCTCAAGATCATTTGGGTAGTTTATGTTGTCATTATGATTTAAAAAGAGCAAACACAATTGTTTGATCATAAATGGCTTCACCCAACCACTAACTATGAGTGAAAGAAAAGTTTTTGTATTATTATTCATATTCTCAGAAAAATGGCCAAAAAAATCATAAATTCCGCCAGGATATGTTGTGGTGGCATTGTGGGGGGTTCTCCACCCAGAGTCAGGAGCCGGGGGGAAGATGGAACAAAGGACTGAAGGAGGAAGTGGTACCGGGGGGGTCTCCGACGTGACAGAAAGGACTATTCGCCCCCCGGGGAGTTCAGGAGACGCCAGAGCAGCTGGAGGAAGAGAGGGGGTGAGAAGTGGGACTGGCGTTTTTTGATATTAATGTGCCACCCATGTCTTTGTCCACTGAATGTATTGCTTTTGGCTTCCTGGGTCTCATGGGACAGAAAAAAAGGTTATAAAAAGAAAGCGCCCTGAGACCCAGTTAGATTTTTGCTGTACTTGATGTTGGAAGAGGAATAAAGTTCTTGTGTTGTCCAGGTTGTTGCCTCATCTGCTTTCTTTTTCCATATTGGTGACCCCAAGACGTGCCACGGAGAGTGAGCCGAGCACCATCCTGGAGACGACCCAGAGGGAGAACACCAGCGCCGCGTGCACTGTCACAGTCAAGCTCCCAGACTTCTGGCTTCACAATCTGACTGCATGGTTCTTCCATGTAGAAGCCCACTGTAATTTCCCAGTTTGGGATCAATAAAGTACATCTATCTGTCTATCTATCTATCTATCTGTCTATCTATCTATCTATCTATCTATCAGTTCGCACTCCGTGGGATCACAATGGACAACGCAAAGTATTACCATGTGGTCGCTGTGCTGGATGTGCACACCACGCAACAGGTAACACGCTTGTTCCAGGACCCGCCGGCCCAGGGGAAATATGAAGTGCTCAAATGGATGCTACTCCAGCGTTATACCCTGTCTGACAGTGAGAGGGCAGAGAGACTCCTAACACATTCAGAGTTAGGTGACAGATCAGCTGTGGAGCTCATGGAGAGCATGTTGGCGCTGATGGGGAAGAACGACGAGTGTTTCCTGTTCGCCCACTTGTTCCTCAGGAACCTACTGGCTACAGCGAGGGCGATCCTGGCCAACTCGCCACTGCTGGTGACCAAGGACTACTGTGCCCTGGTGCAGGAAGTGGATCGTATCATCTTAGCAACCAGGGCTTTCAGCGTGAATGCAGCGGCACCAGCATCCATGAGGGACTCCAGCGAGGTCGAGGAGCCGTTGGTGGTAGCTGGGATAGACGCCAGGAGACACAGGAATGGGGCAATCTGTTTCTATCATCGCTGCTTTGGCTCAAATGCCCAACGCTGCTTGCCGCCATGCCAATTCAAGAAGCAGGGAAACGGCACGGCCAGCAGTCAGTAGCAGCTGCGACCACTGGCAACAGAAACGAGCTGCTTTTTATCACAGACACACATTCGGGGAGATGTTTCTTGGTGGACTCCGGCTCTCAGAAGAGCTTTATCCTGCCGGCCAGCGCAGACAGGTGGGCAAGAGGCAGCAGTCTCTAGCTTACGGCATCTACCATCAGGACATCTGGTGAACAGACGCTGACGATATGCTTACACCAATGCAATTTTCAGTGGGACTTTGTGGTAACTGCATGTTCTGACCCCATTTTAGGCACAGATTTTTTATGTGCTTATGGGTTGTTAGTTGATGTTGCCAACAGACGGTTAGTGGATGCTCTCTCTTTCATCTCCCTGCCCTGCACAGCTCGGGGAGCTGGGTCAACAACACTGGCTAATGTTATAGCTCCAAGGGGTAAGTACCAGCATTTACTTGCACAGTTCCCAGCACTCACAGCCCCAACTTTTTCGGCTACAGTAACTAATCATGGGGTCGAACATTTCATAACCACAAAAGGCCCGCCGGTGTTTGCGCGACCTCAGCGCCTGGACACAGTTAAACTAGCCAGCGCATGAGGAGTTTGTCAACTTGGAGCAGCTGGGCATCATCAGGCGCTCCAACAGCCCGTGGGCATCCCCACTACACATGGTGCCAAAGGCCAATGGGTCGTGGCAACCGTGCGGCGATTTCCGGCGCTTGAACAACGCCACAGAACACGATTGGTATCCCATCCCGCACATCCAGGATTTTTCCGTGCACCTAGCCGGGACACGTTTTTTCGAAAGTGGATCTGGTCCACGGTTACCACCAGGTCCCGGTGCACGTGGAAGATGTTCCTAAAACAGCGGTAATAACTCCTTTTGGCCTTTTTGAGTTTTCATGCATGCCGTTCAGATTAAAGGGTGCTGGCAAACCTTCCAGAGAATGATGGACACAGTGCTCCGTGACTTGTCCTTCATTTTTGTCTATTTAGACGACATTCTGGTGGCTACCGCATCCATGGAGGAGCACCTCGCCCATCTCAAGATGGTTTTCCAGAGGCTGGAAGCACACGGGCTCATAGTTAAGATAAGATAAGATAAGATAAGCCTTTATTAGTCCCACAACGGGGAAATTCCAGGATTGCAACAGCACAGGGATAGCAACACTCAGAGCAACAATCAGAAGGCAAGAAAAAAAAAACAAGCAAGCAAGAGCAGCTAATATACATATGTACATATTACTATAAAATATATATATACACACACACAGACACACAGTGCAGAGCACTGTAGCTGGATGGAATAAATATATGAATATATAAACACACAGTGCTGAGCATTGTAGCTAGATGGAATAAATATGTAAATATATAAACACCCACAGTACGGAGCATTGCAGCTAGGTGGAATAAATATGTAAGTATATAAACACACACAGTGCAGAGCATTGTAGCTAGATGGAATAAATATATAGATATATAAAAACACAGTGCGGAGCATTGTAGCTAGATGGAATAAATATATAGATATATAAATATGAACACACCCAGCGCTGAGCATTGTTGCTAGATGGAATAAATATGTAAATATATAAACACACACAGTGCAGAGCATTGTTGCTAGATGGGATGAAACAGCATAACCCTCTATTTAGTTATCCTACATGGTATGATTATGTGCCCATACATATTCTCACCCTCCATAGCGACCGGTATTTTCCTAGTTGTATGCCGGAGGGGACCATTGTGTAAGTCTATTGCATCTTTTGCATTTAAAAACTATTAGTTTGTTACGTCTTTTTGCTATCTCTGCGAGCAGCCCTGCTTAGGTTGTACAGTCTGACAGCCGTTGGTAGGAAGGACCTACGAAACCTCTCGGTTGTGCACCTGGGATGATGTAGTCTGCTGCTAAATGAGCTCCTCAGTGCATTCAGTACGTCCTGCATCGGGTGGAACTCGGACTCCAGCAGAGATGACAGTTTAGCCACCGTCCTTCTCTCTCCTATCTCCTCCACCGGATCAAGGCGCTGCCCCAGGACAGAGCTAGCTTTCTTAATCAGTTTGTTCAGTCTCTTCCTATCGGCTGCAGTAATGCCACTGCCCCAGCAGACCACTCCAAAAGTGATGGCT
This sequence comes from Pholidichthys leucotaenia, assembly GCA_020510985.1. Taxonomy (NCBI): domain Eukaryota; kingdom Metazoa; phylum Chordata; class Actinopteri; order Cichliformes; family Pholidichthyidae; genus Pholidichthys; species Pholidichthys leucotaenia. Next base: position 117,001,044 of record CM035840.1, read on the forward strand.
GATGCCACCACCGTGTCATAGAATGTCTTCAGCAGCGCCCCTTGTACACCAAAAGACCTGAGTCTCCTCAGCAGGAACAGCCTGCGCTGTCCCTTCTTGTAGAGTGCGTCAGTATTGTGTGACCAGTCTAGTTTATTGTTCAGATGAACACCCAGGTACTTATAGGATGTCACCATCTCGATGTCTGTTCCCTGTATATTTACTGGTGCTGTGAGGGGCTGCCCATGCCTGCGGCAGTCCACCACCAGCTCCTTAGTTTTCCTTGCGTTGATCTGGAGGCAGTTCCGATGGCACCAGTCTACGAAGTCCTGGATAAGCCCTCTGTACTCAGCTTCATCTCCATTGGAGATGAGGCCAACGATCGCAGAGTCATCAGAGAACTTCTGTAGATGGCAGTGTATTGTGTTGTGTGAGAAGTCCGCAGTATAAAGAGTGAACAGGAAGGGAGCCAGCACCGTTCCCTGGGGGGCCCCCGTGCTACTGATGATCGTGTCGGACACACAGTCCCGGGTTCTCACAAACTGAGGCCGGTTCGTGAGGTAGTCCAGGATCCATGATGACAGGTGCTGGTCCACCCCTGCGCGCAGCAGCTTGTCCTTCAGGATCATCGGTTGGATGGTGTTGAAAGCACTGGAGAAGTCAAAGAACATGATCCTCACCATATTCTCGGGCTTCTCCAGGTGGGACAGAGAACGGTGAAGGAGGGAGATCACCGCATCCTCCACCCCAATGCCATGCTGGTAGGCGAACTGGAGTGGATCCATCGCTGATTCCACCAGGGGGCGGAGGTGAGCAAGGAGCAGTCTCTCCAGGGTCTTCATCAAGTGGGACGTCAAGGCCACCGGTCTGTAGCTGTTCAGGTCTTTGGGGTGGGAAGTTTTTGGTACAGGTACCACACAAGATGTTTTCCACAGCTGTGGTACCCTCCCCAGCTTCAGGCTCAGGTTGAAGATGTACGTCACAATCCCACACAGCTGGTCTGCACAGGACTTGAGGAGCTTTGCGCTGATGCCGTCCGGTCCCGACGCCTTCCTCGCCTTGATCTTCCTCAGCTCCGTCCTCACCTGGGTCCTGGTCAGGGTCAGGATGGGGGGCTGTGTGTTGGGGGTGGGGGGGTGTTGGTGGAGTGGGGAGTGGGCAGTAGGACTTGATTTCTTTAGAGGCAGCAGTGGTTGTTGTGCAGTCAGGGGGGAGGGCGGTTGGTCAAACCTATTGAAAAACAGATTCAGGTTGTTCACCCACTCCCTACCCCCCGTGGCCTGGGGGGAGGTATTCTGGAGCCCAGAGATGGTTTTGAGGTTTCTCCAGACCCCGCTGATGTCGCTCTGTTGCAACTTGTCCTCCATCTTCTTCCTGAAGCTGTCCTTGCCTTCTCTGATCTTCCTCCTCAGCTCCCTCTGTACGGATTTCAGCATCTCCCTATTCCCCGACCTGAAGATCCTCTTCTTCTCTCTCAGAAGTGTTTTAATCTCAGGGTTGATCCAGGGTTTGTTGTTTGAGCAACACCGTATGGTCTTGGTGGGAACGGATTTGTCCACACAGAAGCTGAGGTAGCCCGTGAAGGTGTGAATGAGGCCATCGATGTCCTCACCATGTGGATCGCAGAGCTGCTTCCAGGCGGTGGCTTCAAAACAGCCTTTTAGAGTGTCCATTGTCTCCTCAGACCATAACTCCACTGTGCGCATGGCCGGACGTTGTCTGTGCACTAGGGGTTTGTACACCGGCCAGAGATGAACCAAGTTGTGATCCGATCTCCCGAGTGGGGGGAGTTGTGATGAGGTGTATGCCTCCTTAGTGTTTGCGTAGAATAAGTCCAGTGTTTTATTGTCTCTAGTGTGGCATGTGACATACTGGGTGAACGTGGGTAGAATGGGAGACAGTGAAACATGGTTGAAATCGCCTGAGATGAGGAGAAGAGCATCTGGGTGTTCTGTCTGCAGCCTGCTGGTTACTGAATGGATGACGTCACGCGCTGTCCCAGCGTTCGCCGTCGGATTTGCATAAACAACAATGCAGATCACGTGTGAGTGTTCTCTCGGGAGATATGTAGGCCTCATGCTAACAGCTAGCAACTCAATGTCTTTGCTGCAGTGTCGTTGTTTAACAGTGATATGCCCGGTCTGCACCAATTGTTGTTAACATACATTATCACTCCACCGCCCCTAGCTTTAACCTGGCGAAGTGCCAGTTCGGTGTGCCAGCGATTGATTTTTTGGGCCACCACATTTCGCTGGAGGGCACGATTCTGCTACCGGATAAGGTGCGCGCTGAGTCGGACTTTCTGCGTCTGCAGACTGTGAGGGCCCTACAAGAGTTTTTGGGAATGGTCAACTTTTATAACCGTTTCCTTAGATAGATAGATTAGTTTATTTGACAGGGACAGTGCAATAAACATAGACAATTAATCAATGACAATCAATCTGATGTGTTGAACATAGAGTGTATAGCTATTAGCTAATTTGCAACTCTTGTCCCTGGATGGGCTTTAGAAAAGAGAATCAAGTACCGTAAAGAAAAAAAAAAAAAAGAAAAAGAAAAAAAAATACACAATAACCACATACATCAATGCAAAAAAGATTAAATACACAATTATAAATATTATAAATATTATAAATACACAAATATAACTAACTCTTGTCCCTGGATGGGCTTTAGAAAAGAGAATCAAGTAAAGAAAAAAAAAATACACAATAACCACATACATCAATGCAAAAAAGATTATAAATACACAATTATAAATATTATAAATATTATAAATACACAAATATAACAACCTGACTCACATTTGCCTATTTCAGGCCTCCCTCCCTTCGTCACTCACTATAAACAAACACATTCATTCCTTCCCTTCATTCACTCTCACCTTGCAGACAATCAATTCATACATGAGTACATTCTTGTTTATTTTTCAGCCAGTTTTTAACCTTTTTAGTGAATGTTTTAAAGTCTGTTATTATTTTAATTACATTTGGCATTGTGTTCCAGATGTGACTGCCCTTTATAGAGAAAGCTGTTTGTCCAAATGTGGTTCTGCGGTGGAATATTTTACAGTTATTGTTAACAGAACTCCTGGTGGCTCTGCTGCTGTCCTGTCTTTGGACGAAACCAGCAAGTGGCTCGGGTGCTGATTTATGGAAACATTTGAACGTTAATTTCAGAAAACAGAGGTCAATGAAACTCTCAAAACTCAATAGGTTGTATTTTTTAAAAACATTACAGTGATGCCACCTAATGGGCTTTTTGTCCAAGATTTTTAGGGTTTGATTATATAATGAACCTATATGTCTTATTGTGGAAGGGGCTGCTTGAGCCCAGACTGTCAAACAGTATGATATATGAGAAAAAACCATAGAATGCATATACAGTACAGCTGCTTCGTAAGGTATGTAATATCTAATTAATTTAAAGCAGTTCAGATTTTTTTTTACTGTTTTTGAAATTTTCTTTATATGAAGATTAAATTTGAGTTGAGGATCTAGTACAATGCCAAGGTATTTGAATTCTGTAGCTAAACTGATGTCATGATCATGTATATTAACTTTAAAACGTTGCAGGTTACATTTTTTGATTGAAAAGCACATTGAGACTGTTTTCTGAAGGTTCAGCAATAGATGGTTCTGGAGGAGCCACTCTTGGACATCAACCATACTTGTAGACAGTACATCTGCAGCCTGTGCTGGAGTCTTGGCAGCTGTGTAAATAACTGCATCATCTGCATAAAGTTGGCATGTTGCAGCTGAGCAGTGTAACGGCAAGTCATTAATAAAAATGCTGAAAAGTAAAGGACCAAGAATGGACCCTTGTGGGATACCCATGCGGTTGTTTAAAAATGAGGATTTATCCTGGTGAACTTTTACACACTGTTCTCTATTCTGGAGATAAGATGCAAACCATTCTAATGTATCTGGGGAGAAGTTAAAAGATACCATTTTGGATAAAAGCAAACTGTGGTTTACAGTATCGAAAGCCTTTTTGAGATCTAGAAAAACAGCTCCTACCACATTACCCCTGTCCAAGGACTGTTTGACGTTATCAATAAGGCAACAATTTGCTGTTTCTGTTGAGTATCCTGGTCTAAAACCAAATTGATGTGGATGAAGAAGTTGACTGTCTTGTAAATATTCAATCAACTGTGTAGCTACAACTTTTTCAAGAACCTTAGACAGGACTGGTAAAATAGAGATTGGGCGGTAATTGCATATATCGTCTTTACTGCCTGATTTATGAACTGGTATGACGACAGCTTTTTTCCAGCCAGATGGAAATGTACAAGACCTAATGGAGAGATTAATGAGATGAGTCAGTGGTTTGATTAATATTTTGCTGTGCATTTTGAGGAAGGAGGTGCTCATATTGTAGATATCATTAGTTTTTGAGTTTGACAGTGTTTTAACAATACCAGCAATTAACTCCTCATTTACCTCATCGATGTGAAAAGAATCTGTTGGAAGTATTGAATTTGTGTTGTTGAGCACATTTGGCAGCACAAAAATTTTTGTTAAGTCTTCCACAGAGCCCACAAAGTATGAAATAAATTCATTTGCCAAAGTAGCCTTGTCACTGACGGTCTTGCCATTGATTCTAAGTTCCTTTACCCCCTTCTGATCGTTTTTTTTATTAGTTAAGTTATTTAAATGCCTCCATAGGGAACTGTTGTTACCCTTTGCATGATCTATCAGTTTATTGTAATAAGATACTTTTGATTTTCGCAGCTCTTGTACCACTTTATTTCTTAAACTTTTGTACACAAGGTGATCATTTTGTAGTTTAGACGTTAATGATGTTTTCAATGCATAGTCTCGCCTCTTCATAAGTTTTCTTATTTCATTATTTAACCATGGTAGGTTAATCTTCTGTTGTCTGCTATTAATTTGCTTTGTAAATTTTTCTATGGACTTTGTAATTGTTGCAGTTATGAAATTACAGCAATCATCTACTTCATTTATTGACATGAGCTGCTCCCAATTTTGATTCTCTAAGTGATGTTCAAACTCCTCATTTTTTGACTTGGGAATAATAAAATTTGATTTGTCAATATCGATTCCCCCAAAATACTGTAGTCGCTTTTTAGTGAGTTTTCTGACAGCAAGAACCATGTTATGATCTGAGAGGCCAGTTACAAGATTATAGGTTCTGGTTATTCGTTCTGGTTTATTAGCGAATACCATGTCAATAAGTGTTCTCGATTGTTTGGTTATCCTGGTGGGTCCTTTGATCAATTGTTTGTAATTAAATTTAGTCATGAGGCTTTTCAGTTTCTGTTTTTCCTTATTATCAGACCAGTTGATATTGAAATCACCATAAAATATGGTTTCTCTGCTCCTCTCAAGTTGTTTAACCAGAGCACTTAATTCATTATAAAAAGAAGAATTGTGTGACGGTGGGTTGTACAATACTGCAATGTTGAAATTCATTACCGGTGAGAGGCATACGTTAACAGCTAAACATTCAAGTGAAGTATTCAAATCAACCAATTGATATTTAAATTTTTCTTTGATGTAAATTAAAACACCTCCTCCCCTCCCTGCCTGTCTGTCTTTTCTAAAACACTGATAACCCACAATATCGATCATATTAGTGTCTATGTTCCTGTGTAGCCAGCTTTCTGAGAGACAAAGATAGTCCAGATTTGAATCAGACAGTAACACTGAAATCTCGTCTCTTTTGGGGATTATGCTCCGTATGTTTAGATGTCCGCCAAGGATCCCCTTTGGTTTAGCCTTTGTGTCCCAAAGAACTCGTGCATGATTAACAGTTTGGAAAAATAGATGTTGTTTTTGCTTTCGTACAGCTCGGTTTTCGGATCACTTCCCAGCAGCCCAGCTGATGCAGCCGCTGTACGCCGCACTTAGGAAAAAGAAGCCCGCGGAAAACATCGACTGGACCCCCAAGCAAGTCCAGGCTTTTGCAGACGCCAAAACAGCGTTCGCTGATGTCACTTTGCTCACCCACCCTGACCCGTCAGCGCAGATAGCGCTCACCACGGACACATCTGACGTTGCTATGGGGCGTGGTGGAGCAGTATGTCTCTGGTTCGTGGCTGCTGCTTGCATTTTTCAGTCGTACTTTGTGCAACAACGAACGCAAATACAGCACGTTCGACAGAGAATTGTCGAATGCGCCATTTCCAGTTTTGGCTAGAGGGCTGCGAGTTCACCGCATTTGTGGATCATAAACCTCTAACATATGCGATGTCCAAGGTTTCGGAACCGTTGTCGGCCCGGCAGCAACTGCATTTGGCCACGATCTCGGAGTTCACGACCGACATTCAACACGTTGCCAGTTAGCTCAACGTCGTGACCGATTGCCTGTCGCGTGCGTTAATCTCCCTGGTCTACATGGGAATAGATTTCCCTTCCATGACCGTGGAGCAATTCGGGGACTTGGATACTTGTGCGCTCCAGTCTGTGCCTACTGGGTTAAAGCTGGAGAGCAAGGTGGTGCAAGACGGGTCCCCTCCCTTGCTCTGCGATGTCTCCACTGGTCGCCCGAGCCCAGTGGTTCTGAGCTCTTGGCGCCGCCGCATTTTTGAGTCAGTCCACTCTCTTTTGCATCCTGGCATGTGCGCTTCGGTTAAACTGGTGGGGACGAAATTTGTCTGGATGCGCTTGCGCAAGGACATGAAAGAGTGGGCTGCAGCGTGCATCATGTGCCAGGGGGTCAAAGTGCACAAGCACACCAGAGACCCCCTCGAGCTGTCTGCGGTGACCCAGAGCTTGGGGGTCAAAATTCACCGCACTTCCGCATACAACCCCCAGGCTAACAGGTTATGCGAGCGTTTTCATAGGTTGCTTAAGGCAGCGCTCAGAGCTTCACTCATGGATGCAAATTGGGTCGACCGCCTGCCCTGGGTCCTTTTTGGATTGCTCTCTGTGCCTAAGGAGGATCTGGCAGCCTCCCCGGCAGAACTCGTTTTTCTCAACCGCTGCGGATCCCCGGGGAGTTTTTACTGGAAAACCCCGCGCCTGGGGCTGATCCTCCCGTGCAATTTTTGCACAGTACGGAGGCTGTGAACGTGCCGGGCCCAGCCCACCATTGTTTTCCCCGCACCTTTGTCCCGAAAAGCTTACAGAACACCAGTTTTGTTTTTGTCAGGCATGATGCACACCAGACCCCGCTGCGCCCACCGTACGACGAATTGTTCAGGGTGCTGGAAACTGGGCAAAGCATTTTGTGTTAGACTTGGGGGGGGGCGTAGGGAGACCGTTTGCATCGAAGGCTGAAGCCCGCTTTTGTGTTGGCAGACGAGCAGGTGGTGTTGGCCCAAGCTCCCCGGTGCGAACGCCCACCTTTGTTGGCTCCACAAGTTGGTGTTCCCTCGGTAGAGACCTGTGCTCGTGAAGCTAACATGTTCCCCCACACACACCCTTTTTCCCTTCGTAGACTAACGTGCCCTAATGCACTCCTCGCTAGCAGGGTGTTTCGACCAGATCGGCGACCCCCCTCTACAGCCGCTATGGGTGCCAGCTCAAGCCCAAAGGATGGGGGGGTTAGTGCCCTTTCTGGGTGTTTGGGGGGGGGGGGGGCTGTGTGGTGGCACTGTCCTCAACCCAGAGTCGGGAGCCAGGGGGAAGATGGAACAAAGGACTGAAGGAGGAAGTGGTACCAGGGGGGTCTCAGACGTGACAGAAAGGACTATTCGCTCCCCCACCCCCACCCCGGGGAGTTCAGGAGACGCCAGAGCCACTGGAGGAAGAGAGGGTGTGAGAAGCGGGACTGGCGTTATATGATGTTAATGAGCCACACATGTCTTTGTCAGCTGAATGTATTGTTTTTGGCTTCCTGGGTCTCATGGAACGAAAATAAAGGTTATAAAAAGAAAGCGCCCTGAGACCCAGTTAGATTTTTACTGTACTTGATGTTGGAAGAGGAATAAAGGTCATGTCTCGTTGCCTCGTCTGCTTTCTTCTTCCACAATGTAAACTTATGAGCACAACTGTATGGCTCAGATTTTTCTCAAACAAAAACACAGCAGAGATTTTTCTAGACCACAAGCACATGCCCAGTTTGGTATAACAAAGCACATGTGTGGCAGTACTTTACTGTCACTAATTTGCTACCGACATTTTAATTTAAGGAATCAGCAAGCCTCCATCATAAACAAACAGAAAGAAAGCAAATTGTGCCTGACAGTTTCCAGTAAACATCAATGAATTATTTGTACACTTATCATGGTGCAAATCATGTCTTAAATATTCTGCAAAATTCTGTACATGCATAATATAAATGCTACTGGAGAGTACTCTTCTCAAAATTTGCAGTGGTTTCAGAATTTGTGCCTTTTCTGCTTTTGTGTTTCAGTTCATAAAAAAAAAAAACTGAAAAAACAAGCATGAGATCAGGGATGTGTTTTGAAGATTAGCTGGTGGGACCATATGCCCAGAGACTGAGAGGAGCCCAAAAATATGCCAGGAATTGTAGCTATTTATTGTTTTAGGGCTTTGCAAGAGCTGCAGTCAGGGGGCCTATCATAGCAGTAAAGGTTAAAGGTGAGGCAGTATCATTGCTGGTGAACAAGCAGCACAGAATTGTTGCTTAACAACTGAAGCATACAATTCTAGCATAAAGCAGAGTTGTGTTGTTGTCTAGTTGAATTTCTCAGGCCAGTAATTACTATAAATTAGATACTGTCTGTCAGACTGAAAATAAATGTTAATTTGAGCATTTATTGGAAAGAGACCATTTGATAAAATGGAGTAAAAAATAATTTTAAAAACATACATCTAGGAAAAGGATTAGACCTATTCACAAATGTCCTTAGGCCCAGGTTAGTTAGTATGACTAATAAGAAGAAATACATATGCATTTTACATGACAGTAGCCAAGTTAGAAGATATGATCTAAGTAACAAAAAACAAAACCCCATTCTACTCTTACCTGTTGAATTGCCTTGTTAATCCTGGATTAAATAAATAAATAGGAAAGACAGAAAACTATTGAGTTAATGTTTATTATAGGGGTGAGATTGGGCTGGTATTTTACTCTTTCTGTTTCTGAAACAACTGTTGTGGCTGTTTTCAATCATTTTATTCAACAGTGAAAGTGAGGAAGCATTACCAAAGTCAGGGACTTTAGAAACAAATCAACAAAACATTTTTACAGACCATAAGAGTGTGAACCAGTGTGAAAGACACTCACTGCCAGTCTGACATATGCCTTCATGTCAAACAACTGCTGTAATTCACCCGCTGTCCTCCAGGCAGCCCGAGGTGACCAGGTCAGTGAATGCTTTTAACACTGGGATTCCTGCCAGGACCAAAACATTTATGCCAAGTAGCACTCAAAGATGATGGGAGTGACACAACAGAATTATTTGCATGGTACAGGGATGATGGATACATGACTATGAAAATATATTCTACCTACTTTGAGAATTCACTGTGTCAGTGATGTTCTTTCTTTCTTGCTTGCTTGCTTTCTTTAGTAGATTTAACTACGTAGACCCCCTATTATTAATTACAGCTGATGACAGTGCTTCACAGCACTCTGATACACTGTATACACAGTCCTCCTCAGAACCTGGTGTAATACAGAGTTCCCCAAATATTTGCTGAGGGCCAGACGTTACCTCCCAATTTCTAGGAAGCATTTTTGAAAGAAATTATGTTCACACAACAATTTAATGACATAACTGCATTACTGGTACACACACACACACACACACACACACACACACACACACACACACACACACACACACAATTATTATGACATTTACCTAGCTCTAAACTGATCAAATTTAAGATTTTTTAAGGACCCTGGAACATACTTGACATCCAAAGTATAGCCATGCAAATAGTTTAAAAAATAGTAATAGTGGTTTTGAAAACTGAGGAATTGCTTTCCTTGAAAACCCTGAGGCTTTATCAGCCATTGTCCCATGTGTAGATTTATTGTAAAGTTTTAAAAATCTTTAAAACTTGACTTATTTGTCAAGTTTGGATCAACAGTGACAGGTCTGAGCAGGTTGCAGAGCAGCAAAGGGGTGGGTGGGGGATTAAAAGGGATGATAATAAAATAGGAACATTTATTCACTTAGATGGTTAAACTACAACAGAATAGCTATATTATTTGATACTTTTCTACTGAATAATATTCAGGGTAAATTGCAAAGATAAGTTTATTTGTTTGTCAATTAATGAGCTACTTCTGCACACAGACTCTGTATACCCAAGTTTGCAACGTTCACTTTTTGGAGCTGTACGGTAAGTGGCGAATGCTGTTCATATCCTACGCTTGTTTGTGGAGCTGCTTTTAAAAATCTATGACTCAGCATGCACAGCCAATAAACTTGTCATTACGGAGCCACCAGAGTAAGCATCATTAATTATGTATGTGGAACCATTTCCTGCACAGCACTGCATTGTACACTTTAAAAAAAAAAAAAAAAGCCAAACAGGTTTGGATTTGCTGAGACAAACAACAGTAACATGATACAAAAAAGAAAAAAAAAATCTAAGCTGGAGTAAAGTAGTCCAAAAGATACAAGCCAGTGGTCAGCAAGTTACATATTTTTTGCCAGACTGGTAAAAAATTGTGTTTTTGTGTCTTTTAATCTTATAAAGCACATCAAATGGTGATGTGCATACAGTTAAAATGTCAAAATATTCACTTAATTTTGTAGGTCAACAATATTTTTGGTGCTCACTGCCGTCCATCTAAGAACAAAGCCTGGTGATGAGGGTTGGTGGCCTGGGGTATTCCTTTTTGAGTCCTGCTGTTTGTTCATCTTTATTGTTATATCTGAAAATACCAATAAAAAGAAGGAAAATTTCAAATAGAAGAATTTTAAAGCAAAACTCTCCACACTGTGATCAAAACCCAGGTCAGATTTTAACAAGGAAAGCAGTAGCCCATGTTGTTGGAAGCCTCCAAACATCGTTCCATGGAACTTCAAGTGAAGATAAGAGAATTTTTATGCCTGTACTCCAGGTTTTGAAACTGTATGGATAATGTATCCTGAATAGCATTTTACAATGTACTGTCTTGAAAAGATTGTTCTTTTATTAATTATGCTCTATTTTTTTTTGCATTTGTCTCATCATTTTACTCCCAAAATACTGTACATGGGCTCTCATATAATTCAAATATTACTTGCCTTATAATTTCAGATCATCATTCTGTTTTCTAGGTGATAGATCAATACCACTTTTTTCAGGCTGAATACAAGTACTTCAGTTTCAGTCCTCGACCACAATCACCAAAGTTGAAGAAAATTATGCTCTTCCTCTCTATATACACTATGTTTTTGCATTTTTAAAATGAACTGTAGCCCGAGGGTTTCCACCCTCATTAATCCAGCCCTGATCAAACCAACAAAAAGAGTGGGTAGAGTAGCTAAGAACTGTAATTGTGTAAAGTAGCACTACCGTATGATGCCAAGCAAATTTTGCAAGGGGTGGCAAAGGAGTGGCAAGAGGTCTAGGCAGAGTGGCAATGGCCGTCCTCTGTATAGTAGGCTATATGAAAATCCCCTGTATGTAAACAGCATCTACAAAAGATCCACAAAAACATTTTAAAACTATTTATTGTGGACTTCCGGTCTGGACGCCATGGCGACTGCAGCTTAAAACTGAAGCTCTCAGACCCAATCCAAGAAAATACCTTGAAAATCAAACTTAACGGATTTTTGGAGGAGTGAAAATCAAAAGACAAAATCATCATGTCTAAAGGAAAACAGAAGAAACTGAAATTTTCCAGGCCAGGGCACGTATCGGCCGGAGAATCTGAACTGGAAGATCTCCGTTCAGAAGACGAGGAACTGGTTGTAGCTAACAAAAAGGTTAGCTTAAAATCGCTTTTTGAAGAGCTACAACGATTTCGCCGAGAGGTTACGGCCGAATTTCGGGAATTCAGAGACGAATTAAAAAGGACAAACAGCAGAGTGGACCAGGCCGAGAACCGAATCTTGGAAGCAGAGGAACGAATAAAAGTGCTCGAAGATTCTGTGCTGGACCTACGCAAAAGACAAGCATCTATAGAGGCTAAGCTAACCGACCAAGAAGGAAGACAGAGAAGAGACAATATAAGAATTCATGGTCTGAAAGAAGGAGCCGAAAACGGTTTTAACTCAATGGCAGAATGCGTGGAATCTTTACTAAGAGAGAAATTGGATATTCCACAATCCACCGACTTGAGGATAGAAAAGGCACATCGTTCATTAGCCGCTAAGCCAGCAGCGGAAGCGCCCCCACGTTCGGTGTTGGTAAGATTTTCCAATTTCAAAATAAAACAAGAGGTTGTAAGACTGGCTTGGCAGAAAAAAGGATTTATGCACCAGGAGAGAAAAGTCTTCATGGAACACGATTACGCCCCAGAGGTCATTAAAAAGCGCAGGGAATACAATGACGCCAAAAAGGTACTACGTGAGAAGAAACTGCGCTTTCAGATGCCATTCCCTGCGAAGTTAAGGGTCTTCTACGGCGAAGAAACATGTCTCTATAATTCGGCGGAAGAAGCAACAGCTGACATGGCGAGAAGAGGGCTCCCGGTAATGGTGTTTAAACCCGCAGCAGACCCGAGTATTAAGATCAAAGCGCAAACATGGACAACACAAAGACCTTCAAAATCCACGGGCCAGCAGCGGGAAACCCAGCACCAGAGCGTCGCGGATAAACTGGCCGTTTTCAGGTTGGAATAGCGACCATTTTTTTTTTGAGTCAATCTGCACATCCAACCCCCCTCCTACAAGGTAACAAACATTAAAGGAGATGCGTATTCAGCATGTGGTAAAACATTTCATGGAACAGTCATAATATTTGAAACAAATAAGTCTTTTTAATAAAAAAAAAAAAACTTGTTAAAATAGAAATGTGACAATAATCCACATGTTCTCCCCACACTAACAAATACTGTTTTTGCGTGAATGTTTGCTGTGATGGGGGTGGGAGGGTGCACACAATTTCACAGGGTATAGGCTTAAAGGGGAAAAAAAAAAATCATTACAAGTTCGGATTGGGTTCTGAAACTCACGTTAAAAGCATGGGACAACTTACAGGGGTAAGAGAGGGCCCTCAACACGTAACAGAGTTTGAGGAATTTCCCTCAGAGCCTACACTCCATCAAGGCTCTTCCAGGGTCTTTAAAAAGACCCCAGCTCAGGAAGTTCTTTTGACAGTTTTTTGTTTTAAAGTTTTATACACTATGTTCTTAATGTTCTTTCAGTTTCTGAGTAGCACAAAAGAGGGCCACCACACAGTTATACTAAACAAAACAACACAATGGAGAAACAGGGTGTAACCAAAATAATTTCATATAATGTAAAAGGAATCCTGAATCCAGTTAAAAGATCCAAGATTCTAGGCAAAATGAAAAAAGACAAAGCAGGAATAATATTTTTACAAGAAACCCACCTAACAGACGTGGAGCACACTAAACTCAGTAGACAAGGGTTTAAAATGATCTCTTCATCTTCATATAAGTCAGGAAGGAGGAGGGGAGTAGCGACATTGATATCTACCAAAATTACATTTGCAAAAAAAATCAGAACACAAAGATAAAGAAGGGAGATACAGTTTGGTAACTGGGCGGCTAGAGGGAGAAGATATCACCCTGCTGAATGTGTATGCTCCCCCAGGGGCTAACTGGAAATTTTATAAAAATGTATTTGACCTAATGATAACTAAAGCTCAAGGTTTAGTGATATGTGGTGGGGACTTCAATCTTAGACTGAATCCATACTGGGATGCTTCTGGTAATTCTCCACATCAAAATAACACCCAAAGCAGGAAGACTCGGATGCTACTAAAAGAAATGGGAATCTGTGATGTGTGGAGGGAACTCAACTCCAGTGTAAAAGACTATACATTTTACTCAACTCCACATTCATCTTACTCAAGGATTGACTATTTTTTTATGTTTAATAGAGACATTGGAAGAGTAGAAACATGTAAAATAGGACTGATGGATCTCTCTGACCACAGTCCGATCTACATGGACTTAAATATCCAAAAATACACAAATAATACATTTTCTTGGAGGTTAAATTCAAATGTCCTGAAAGGACCATTGAAAGATGAATTGGAATCAGATATTCTCAGATATTTGGAAGAAAACGATAATGGAGAAGTATCCCCTTTAATACTGTGGGATGCATGCAAAGCTGTAATAAGATAAGATAAGATAAGATAAGATAAGCCTTTATTAGTCCCACAATGGGGAAATTCCAGGATTGCAACAGCATAGGGACAGCAACACTCAGAGCAACAATCAGAAGGCAAGAAAAAAAAAAAAAAAAAACAACATCTAGTAAACGTATGTCCATATTACTATAAATGTATATATATATAGACACACAGTGCAGAGCATTATGGCTGGTGAATGTGCAGCAGAAAGTCTAAGCTCTCTCTCCGCGGATGCAGCGGGCCAGCTGGAAGGTGACCCCCTTAGCGAAGAAGAGACCCACCAGGTGGGCCTCGCTGGTCTCCTGCAGAGCCATGACGGCGAAGCTCAGGAAACGCAGGACGGTCTTGAAGTCCTGAGCGATCTCCCTCACCAGGCGCTGGACGGGCAGCTTACGGATGAGCAGCTCCGTGGATTTCTGGCAGCGACGGATCTCTCTCAGAGCCACGGGCCTGTGACGGCAAGGCCTCTTCACTCTGCCGGTGGCCAGAGCGCCTCTCCGAGCAGCCCTGGTGGCTAGCTGTCTCCTGGGGGGAGGGGGGCTTCTTCCTCCAGTAGATTTTACGGGCGGTCTGCTTGGTTCTTGCCATCGCTCTTTATTATTCTGTCTTATATGTCTTTCACGCCGCCTAAACTCCAGCCCGGCACCCGCATCGTTTTCGCTACAGCTCCCGGTATGTCGAGTTTCCCATTAGCACCGGGCGGCGGCCAAGTGCTAGCTAGCACTAGCTCCTCCCCGCTGTAACGTCTCCCGCTGCAAACCGTGGCTCCGTCCGCCAACCCGGGAGACCCCCGGGGCGATCCGTGCGTCCGTGATATATATACAGAGTGAAAGGTGTAGAAAGAAGAAGGAAGATAAAAAGAAAAGGCTGTTGCAACAGGCAGCCGACTCGTGTGGCGCCACCGGTCCGGCGGAACCGGAACCGGAAAAAAAAAAAAGAGGAAGAAGATTAAGATTCAGATTAAGAAGAGGAAAGATTATTGCAAAACTGGCAACCCAAAAGAAACTAAGACAAGAAAAACTATCCACATTAGAGTCAGAACTTAAGAACCTAGAAAAAGAACACAAAGGCAACACTCATTCTACTGACTTGCTCAAGATTAAGGAAATTAAAAACCAAATAAATGAGATCTACACAATAGAAATCCAGAAGAAACTTACATTTTTGAAACAAAAACACTATGAAGCAGGCAGTAAATCGGCAAAATTACTAGCCTATAAATTGAGGAAACAACAAACAGAAAGAGCGATCTACAAAATCAGAGACCCAGTATCAAAGGAAATAAAATTCAGAATTCAGGATATTCTTAAAAGCTTCGAGAATTACTATAAGAACTTATACTCCCACAAAAAACATAAAAATGCATCCGAGGCATTCCTAAACACATTAAACCTTCCCCAACTTACAGAGTCACAAAATAAAACACTACTGTCAGAAATACAACCTAAAGAATTGGAAAAAGCAATTATGAAACTTAAAGCTAACAAATCCCCAGGAGCAGATGGCTATACAGCAGAGTGGTACAAAACCTTTAAACAGCAACTATCTCCTCTCCTCCTGAAAACATTTAATTATGTCCTCCACACAGGGGAAATCCCCCCCTCCTGGAGAGAAGGGGTCATTGCAGTTATACCTAAACCTGAAAAGGATAAACTAGAGTGCTCCAACTACAGACCAATCAGTGTACTAAATCAGGACTATAAGCTTTTTACCATTATCCTTGCCAAAAGGTTAGAAAATATACTGACAGACCTAATTCATTTAGACCAAACAGGTTTTATAAGACAAAGACAGACACAAGACAACATTAGACGCACTTTACACATAATTCATCATATAAAAAAATATAACTTAAATGCAGTCATATTGGGATTAGATGCTGAAAAAGCATTCGATTCGGTTGACTGGTCTTTTCTATATAGAATTTTATCCAGTTTCAATTTTCACAACAACTTCATTGGGACTATACAGGCATTAAATAAAAAACCAACAGCTAAAATAAGGATTAACGGTAATTTATCATCATCTTTTGAGCTGGAAAGAGGATGTCGTCAGGGCTGCCCCCTGTCTCCACTGCTCTTTGCAATCTTCATAGAACCTCTGAGCCAATGGATAAGAAAAAATCAAAAAATTCAAGGTATTACACTTGGTCAGAAGGAACATAAAATAGCACTCTTTGCTGATGACATTTTAATATACCTAGGGCATCCGGACACTTCTTTACCAGAACTAACCTCAGTTTTTTCAGAGTATGGAGATTTATCGGGGTACAAATTAAACATGCATAAAACCCAAGTTTTAACATTCAACTATGACCCAAATCATTATTCACTAAGCAAACTCAAAACTAACTGGGAGTCAGAATCTATGAAATATAAGATAAGATAAGATAAGATAAGATAAGATAAGCCTTTATTAGTCCCACAACGGGGAAATTCCAGGATTGTAACAGCACAGGGATAGCAACTCTCAGAGCAACAATCAGAAGGCAAGAAAAAAAAACAAGCAAGCAAGAGCAGCTAATATACATATGTACATATTACTATAATATATATATACACACACACAGACACACAGTGCAGAGCATTGTAGCTGGATGGAATAAATATATGAATATGTAAACACACAGTGCGGAGCAATGTAGCTAGATGGAATAATATGTAGATATATAAACACACAGTGCGGAGCATTGTAGCTAGATGGAATAAATATATAGATATATAAACATAAACACACCCAGTGCGGAGCATTGTAGCTAGATGGAATAAATATGTAAATATATAAACACACACAGTGCAGAGCATTGTTGCTAGATGGGATGAAACAGCACAACCGTCTACTTAGTTATCCTACATGGTATGATTATGTGCCCATACATATTCTCACTCTCCATAGCGACCGGTATTTTCCTAGTTGTATGCCGGAGGGGGACCATTGTGTAAGTCTATTGCATCTTTTGCATTCAAAAAACTATTAGTTTGTTACATCTTTTTGCTATCTCTGCGAGCAGCCCTGCTTAGGTTGTACAGTCTGACAGCCGTTGGTAGGAAGGACCTGCGAAACCTCTCGGTTGTGCACCTGGGATGATGTAGTCTGCTACTAAATGAGCTCCTCAGTGCATTCAGTATGTCCTGCATAGGGTGGAACTCGGACTCCAGCAGAGATGACAGTTTAGCCACCGTCCTTATCTGGGGGTCAATATCCCAAAACAACTCAACAAAATTATAACACTAAACTATGATCCACTGGTGACAAAAATAAAATCCGACCTAGCAAGATGGAATATGATACCATTCTTGGGTACTGCACAAAGAATTGAAGCAGTCAAAATGAATATACTTCCATGTCTTCTATACCTTTTCCAAACAATACCGGTAGAACCTCCCAAAAAAACATGGGAGGAGCTGGACAGAAGGATCTCAAGATTCATATGGCAGGGCAAGAGACCTAGAATCAGATATAGAACCTTACAGCTAAACAAAGACAAAGGTGGGCTTGCGCTGCCAAATATCAGGGACTACTTTAAAGCCGCACAAATTAAAACTCTAGTAGAGATATGTAACCCAGTCTACACTGCACAATGGAAGGAGATCGAATGCCAAATAACAAGTGACATCCCCCTACAGGCGATAATAGGGAACAATGCCTTACCTAAACTTTTGAATAACACTAACCCGTGGATAGAGACCCCGCTAAAAATTTGGTTTAAGATAGTCAGAGAGAATCAAACTAAAGAACCCTGTCGACTTCTGCAATGGATTGCCTATGATCAAGACTTTACTCCTAATAAAACAGACACCAGATTTAAAAAGTGGAAGGAGAAAGGGCTGATAAAATATCACGATTTTTTTAAAGGGCAAATTTTAAGAAGTTTTGAAGATTTGAAAAAACAAGGTCTAATAAATCAAGACCTTTACAGGTTCTTCCAGCTTAGACACCACATAAACAATATACTTAAAAAGGAGGATTTGGAAAGGGCCCAGTCAGGTGTTCTGAAGGTCTTCTTAATGGCATATAAAGGGATCCCAGGGATCAGATACATTTCTAAAATATACCAAGGTCTTCAAGACTTAAAAGAAGACAACACATCATATATAAAAGAGAAATGGGAAAAAGAGGGGAATTTCACTTTACAACTGGAAATATGGGAAAAGCTAAATAAACAGCAATGGAAAAGTACTTCATCCCTGCAGTGGAGAGAATTTGGATGGAAAAACTTGGTAAGATTTTTCAGAACACCTGCACAAAACAAATTTACCCATAAGGGATTGAACTGTTGGCGCTTGTGTGGTGAAAAGACTGCAAATCATTTTCATGTGTTTTGGTCATGCCCAGTTATCCACCAATATTGGACCAATGTACAGACAATATTGGGGAAAATATTTAAAATAACAGTTCCCTTTTCTTTTGTAACTTTGTATTTGGGTTTACTACCGGACTCACTGGAAAGACGAGGAGAAAAATACTTATTCAATGTTTTAATATTGGCAAGTAAAAAAGCTCTAACTAAAAAATGGATGTTGAAGGACTGTCCTAAACCTGAAGATTGGATTAACGTGATCCAAGACATTTACTCGATGGAAAAGTTGACATTCGCACTGAGACAGTACATGGATGGGTTCATGAACTTTTGGCAACCCTGGATCGCATATGTGTCTTCCATTAGATCTAATCTTTGACAAATACCATTTCAATAATGGTTCCGCTCTTTGTTCCAACGCTACTCAGATGCTCTTTTACCTTTATTTACTTATTTTTTCTTTTTGTTTGTTTTTTGCTGGTTTGTTTGTTTGTTTGTTTGTTTGTTTGTTTTTATTCTCTTTAATTTCACTTTTTCTTTCACTTTAAAAAAAGGGGTGTTGTAATAATTATTCTTCCAATGTTGTCAGATATCAGAAAATAAGGGAACATGTGATGAAAATGTAAACAATGCATTGCTGTAACGACCTGTATACCCTTTACAAAAACTTAAATTAAAAAAAAACAAAACTATTTATTGTGTCATTATTGTTATGTCTGGAAATGGGGACTAGTGGATACGTTCTGTGTGTTGAAGGTTAGCTTTAATAAAGAGCTAGCAACACATGGAACATATACAGTACAGAACAAGGTAACAGTAGCGGGGTACAGGCAGTGTAGCAGGGTAGAGGTGGAGCTCCAAAGACCATTAAATAATCATTAGTCCCTTAATATAGTCACGGTGTGGTGACGTCATCCGTGCTTGCATCACCACGTCCGTGATGTGCATGGTGGTGCATCAGTATGCCACATTCACCTCCCCCCTGGGAAAAGCCAGAACTTAGCTGGTGATGGTTAACCCTACTTGTGGCATATTGCAAGATGGTTAACACAACAAATTGCTGATAATACAGTACGCATATTTGTATGATGTTGGTAGCATAATATGGTAGTATTAACTTCAAACCAGACCATAAACAATTTCAGGTTCCATACACCATAACCATTACCTTTTGAACCATTATGTGAACTCATATGAACCTGGGCAACTGGATGAACTGCCAGTAAAACCCTGTGTGGTTGAGTGGATTATTCTGCCAGTGTTGTCAGCCATGCTCTGCCTAAACATTTCAAAAACAGAGAGTCATTTTCTTACTGCCCAACCTCAGGGGCCTTAAACGAGCCCGCGGTAGGTAGACCCCTTGAGGTGCTGGCCGTAGCAGACCTGGGTGCCATCTTGCTGGAATCATGGCTCACACGTCACCAAAGTCCCAGCCTGGGGCCCACACTAGTTGGGTTGGCTCCAGCATCATGTCTTGATCCAGGGCAGCTGCTGATCTTGCCCTCCAAAGATGGCTGGCGTGCCATCTCAAACCATCGGCCATGTGGAAGGTGGCTGGCCCCAGCTGCGTGGTGATCTGCATCAGCGGTGACAGGACCATCTGCAGGTTAGCTGGGCATTCAGATCGGCGGACCCAAACCGAATTGAGCACTGTGAGCACTGACCCGGTGGGCTTTATGCAGCACTGCTGCTGCTGCTCTCTCATCCCTGATGCTGGTTGCTGTTGTGGCAGTGTGACGTTCTCGCCGGCAGCAGGACACTCTCCGGGTTAGCGTTGTTCTATGGGGTCCATGGCGTCTCCATGAGGCTTATGTCGGGCGAGGATCAGAGACTAGTCCAGATTATGCCCTCTCTCCTCTGATGCTGTTGCGGTGGCATGTCGTTCTCGCTGGCACCAGGACGCACTCCGGGTTGTTGTCATTCGGCTCAACAGCCGGAGCAACCGTCTGTACCTGCGGAGCCAATTGTGGGAGTGCAGGCAGGGGCTCGTTAGTTGTAATGCTAACTGGGCAGCCTCTTCTAGCTCTAGCTGGGATGCTATATCCAGTGCTTTGGTCAACATCAGGCAGTTCAGCGCTGTCACCAGCTTCTCCTGCAGCTTCTTCTGCAGCTTCGTATTTGTAGTGTGCTCTTCCAACTTATCACGTACCTTCTCTTTCTCTGTGTCGCCGAAGGTGCACATACTAGCCAGGACACGGAACTCTGTGACATACTGGTGGAACCCCCCCTCAGGGTTCACAAAACATGCAGCTAGCAACATCTTACATTCATCGTAGGTATCTGCTGGTCCCAATGTTCTGAAGATACGTCGTCCCTCTTTGCCAAGGCTGCAAATCAGCATGGCGCGCAGCCTAGCCTTGCTATTATAAGTCAGGCCGATGGCGCACACAAACGACTCAAATAGTCTGTGACAGTGAATCCAAGGAATGGGCGGTTCACCCGGTGTGGCGAGGAACGGTACAAAAGTTGCCAAACACGCTTCCATCTTCAGGAAAATGTTTTATTTTCCTTCAAAAGATTAGGTTTATCTTCACCGCCAAAATGTTATATCTGGAAACAGGGACTAGGAGACACGTTCTGTGTGTTGAAGGTTAGCTTTAATAAAGAGCTTGCAACACGTGGAACATATACAGGACAAGCTAACAGTAGTTGGGTACAGGCAGTGTAGCAGGCTAGAAGTGGAGCGCCAATGATCAGGACTCCCGCCATTAGTCCCTTAATATAGTCATGGCATGATGACATCATCTGTGCCTGTGTCACTACGTTCGTGATGTGCATGGTGGTGCATCAATATGCCACAATTATCACTTCTAAGAAAACAAAGACGATATTTAGGCTTAAATGAAACAAAAGCTCATCAAAATAAGTACAGAAAAAGAACTTAATTTACAGTACAGGACTGATATCAGCCATCTCTTTTAGGAGAGATTAAGGTGATTATTGTGCTGTGCAGCAAAACATCTCACAAACAATAACTTGTTTTTTATTAACATCTCCCATCATTTTGAGCACAGAAGTATCTTTCCTGGCCATACTTTTATACTCTCTATGCAATCATGGCAATCACACGTGCATCTGAATGTCTGTAGGCAAAGCAATATGCTACCTCTCTTGACAGAGAATATTCCAGCCATGGTTAAGAATTGTACCACTAACTGTGGAAACTTATTTTTTCTTTTGGGGAATGTCTTTAAATTTGGCTGCTGCATCACTTTTGCATTTTGATATACGTACAGTATAATTTTGCTCTTGCCATTCATTTCAATGGAGATTTTTTTCTGATTTAAGGTCCCACCATGCAGAAGTAGAGGGGGTATGACTTAGGCTCTCTATTGGGAATGCAACTCTGATGTCACTTCCTGCTATGGTCCCCATGTTGGGAGAGTAGTGCTGTAGTATGTTTGTGTTTCACTAGTGCCGTAAACATGCCAAAAGGTAAGTGTTATGAATTATTTGCAGCACGGTGGTGCAGTGGTTAGCACTGTTGCCTAACAGCTAGAAGGTTCCGGGTTCGAATCCCCAGGCTGGCAGGGGAAGGAACCTTTCTGTGTGGAGTTTGCATGTTCTCCCTGTGCTGTGTGGGTTTACTCCGGGGGCTCCAGTTTCCTCCCACAATCCAAAGACATGCATGTTAGGTTAATTGGTTGTTCTAAATTGTCCCTAGATACCTGTCTCCTATAGGCCCTTAGAATAGAGGGTTACTACTAGCGAAGTGCTTTGAGTGGTCTTTGAGACTAGAAAAGCGCTATATAAGTGCAGGTCCTTATCCCTTATGTTTGTTCCCATAACAGATTTTAGCAAATCTAGCTGTATTAATAGTGCTGCATTTTTTTTTAATTATTCCTAATTTTGGCCATAGAGTTAAGCCCATTTTTTTTTTTTTTTAGCTTTAAATTTTTGCTATTCACTGGCAATCTAAATGGGACATCCAAGAGATACCAGGTTACATTTGTGATCTATCACTCTTTTTTAAAAAAAAACCTGGATAGGTTCAGGTTCAGGTTACTTTATTTGTACCCGTAGGTAGATTTGTTTTGCAGTCAGGTGACATCCTTTTAGACACATATTTACAAACCACAATTACATTCAACATGAACACAAACACAGGTACACATGAAGCTGACTATAAACATGATAAAAGTACTCAAGGCTCCACCAATCAGGACATAAGACAAAGAGATGAGAGAAAAAACAAAGAAGAGAGAAGGGTCATATTAAAAAAGTTAAAAACTAAGTCAAAGAGATTAAAAACTCAATAAAAGTCTAAAACCCAATAAAATATTTAAAACTCAAATAAAAAACCTACAAAAATAAATAAATATAATATAAAAATTAATAAATAGGTAACTAAATTATGTGCAATATATTGTTACATCTTGTTCAACTCTTTGACAGCAGCAGAAACAAAGCTGTTTTTGTAGCGCTGGGTTTTACATTTTGGGACAACAAACCTCCGTCTGGAGGGAAGAAGCTGAAAGTGGCAGTGCAAAGGGTGGGAGTCATCATTTAAGATGGAGGTAGCAATCCTCTGTACCTGTCTGGTGTACAGGGATGTCAGGCTCAGCTGTGACTCACCAAGCAAACGAATGGACCATCTAACTACCTGGTCTAAGGATTTCCTCTGTTTCAGTTTTATCTGACCAAACCATGACACTAAAGAAAAGGAAAAAACAGATTCAATAAAAGCCCAATAAAACATTGTCATTATGATTTGGTCAATTTGGAAGCGTGCAAGTTTCCTTAAACAATGCAAATGTTGCTGACCCTTTTTGCACACCCTTTCACAGTTCTCTTCAAAGTTTAAATTACTATCAGTAATCGTCCCAAGATATTTGTAGGATTGTACACATTCGGTGGTCTGGCCTTTTAGTGACTTTGTGCCTGGGAGTTTTCCTCCTAAAGTCAATAATCATATCTTTAGTTTTTGTCGTATTCAGCTGCAGGTAGGAATCCTCACACCAGTGAACAAAATCATCAACTACTGGGCCGTGGCCACGCTCACTATCCTGAAGGAGACTGACAATAACTGAATCATCAGCATACTTTATAATGTGTCTGTTGTCATGTCTGCTCTGACACATGTTTGTGTACAGGATGAAGAGTAGTGGTGACAACACACACCCCTGAGGACAGCCAGTAAAAGAACACTTTTGGTCAGACAATGTACCATTGACCCTTACTCTCTGTGTCCTGTTGGTTAAGAAATCCAGAATCCAACCCACCAGATTATTACTCAAATCAAATTGTTGCAGGAGCCTTTCAACTAAAATATGAGGTTGGATTGTATTAAAAGCAGAAGAAAAGTCCACAAATAAAAGCCTGGCATGTGTCCCATTAAAATCCAGATGTTTAAAAAGCATGTTAAGCAGAGTAACAGTGGCATCCTCCACTCCTTTGACCTCACAAAGGAGTGGATCCAAAGGATCCAATGCATGCTCAGTCTGCTTTAGGACCTCAAATCTGACCAGTTTTTCAAAAATTTTCATTAAAATTGAAGTCAAGGCAACTGGTCTAAAATCATTTACCGTTTTAGAACAGTTGGATTTTGGAACAGGGACAACCACAGCATCTTTCCAGACCTTAGGCACATGTTGTGTCTGTAAGGACTTATTAAAAATATAGTGAAACACAGGACTCAGTTCATGTGCACAGGACTTTACCAAGTGTCCACATATATTACCAGGGCCCTGACTTTTGTTCACTTTTACAGCACAGAACGCCCTTTTAACATCCTGCACCTCAATATTAAAGTGCTGGGTATAATTATTATTATAGTAACCTGGTTATAATTGTTATCCATATCTCTTTATATTTACCTGGATATGCAGCTTTATGCAAAAAATGGCCATCTCTTGACAAATAGCATATTTTTAAAATTGATAATATGTAAACACAATCTGTAGGATAAGGGGGGGAAAATTACAGTATTACCATGTTCTTCTCGTGTATGATCGCTTGTGTGTTTTTGTGACCCGCTGGGGAACTACAGATGCAAATTAGCAGTATTGCTAAATCTGGCATACTTACATTTGTATTAATGTTCATTTGTACGTAATGTCCCTTTCAAAT
This sequence comes from Pholidichthys leucotaenia, assembly GCA_020510985.1. NCBI lineage: Eukaryota > Metazoa > Chordata > Actinopteri > Cichliformes > Pholidichthyidae > Pholidichthys > Pholidichthys leucotaenia. The sequence continues at coordinate 117,025,536 of CM035840.1, forward strand.
AAACATTAAATTAAACCAGCAAACTATAGTTATTTGTTATTTCATGAATTAAACAAAAACCTGATAAATTAATAAACTGTGGTGGACACAGTACACATGGCACTCCACCCAGGACAAAGTGGTTGGTGGGGGAGAAGATAGATAGAGATGCTAATGGAGAAAGGTGAGGGGAGCCAAACAAACAAAGTTGTGCCTTTCACCCCTGCCGTGCCAGGTTCACACCTGAAGACGCAGGGGTACAAATGTATAGTAGCAAGACCTACTCTGTGACGTGTGTGTCAATATTATGTTAATGTGTGTGCATGTCTTTCACATCTGTATGTTAATGTTTTTACCCTGTGTGCCAGGGGCAGGAATAAAAGTGTATAAAAGAGTTCGCTCAGGCACTCAGAGGACAGTTGTTTTGTGTTGAATGTTGGAAGTTGAATAAAGTTCGAGTGTCATCTAGCTCGCTGTCTCGTCTGCTTTGATCTTCCACAAAATGCACAATTATGGCACTGGCAAAAAGCAGGCATCCGACATACTAAATAAATGAAACACATCCTTGAAAATCACTATAATATGGTGTTGTGGAGAAAAGGAATTGGTGAGGCAACGAGCTGAACGACACAAGGCTTTATTCTTTCTCCAACAACATAACAGCAAAACAATGTTACAGTGCTACAGCGCTCCCGGGTCTCCGTGCAGTCCTCTTTTATATCTTTATTCCCATGCATGGAGACCTGGAGCTTCCAACCATCATACATTGTTGTTTATCAAAGGAATGTGTGGCACATTAACATAACATACACCTGCGTCGCTTTCACACCTTTCTTCTCTAAGCGTCCACAGCGGCTCTTACTCTCCCTGGGGGGTGCATAGCCCTAACAGCCCTGTCTGATACCCCCCAGTGACACCTCCTCATTCAGTCCATTGTCCTCCTGTTTCCCCCTGCCTTTGTGGGTGGAGAAAACCCCCACACCATGCCCCCACACAGCACCCCCGGAACACCCAGAAGGGGCTCTAACCCCCCCCGTCCTTTGGACTTGAGCCGGCACCCATAGCGTCTGTAGCAGGGGGTTGCCGATCCAGTAGAACTGACCTGCTGGTGAGGTGTACCGGAGGGCACGTCAGTCGGAGGGAAAGGGGGAGGGGAGGAAAACACATCAGCTTCGTGAGCGCAGGTCCCTGCCGAGGTATCGCCAACTTGCGGAGCCAAGTGTCCGTGCCAAGGTCCGGTGCGCATCGTGCCTGCCAAAAACAAAACCAGCCTTCTGCAAGCTTCTTGGGATGAATGTGCAGGGAAAACAATGGTGAGCCGGGCCGGGTTGCTCCCCACCTCTGTCTGTGTAAAAATTGCGCCGGCGGATCAGCCTCAGTGCGGGGTTTTCTGGTAGAAACTCTCCAGAGATCAATGGTAGCTGAGAAACAAACAAGTTCTGCTGGGGGAGGCTGCCAAATCCTCCTTAGGTGCTGAGCGCAGCCCTAAGCTGGGGATGTGCCAAATCCTCCTTAGGTCTGGAGCGCAGCCCTTAAAGAACCCAGGGCCGGCAGTTCCTGGAGCAGGCTTGTCATCTGTTGCATGGCACGTGCACCTGGTGCCACGACCACGTAGTAGAATCTTGTGTCATCCATAGTTATCCCACAGAGTGAGAACTGGGCTTCCATGTGCGAAGACCACGCTGTCGGGTCGTGAAGTTCAAAAGTCTGGGAGCTTGACTGAAACAGCGCCTGCGGCGCTGGTGCTCTCCCTCCAGGTAGTCTCTGGGGTGGTGCTCAGCTTGCTCTCCATGGTACGTCAGGGGTCACCAGTGTGGCTCGCTCTCCATGGCACATCAGGGTCACCGGTGTGAAGAAAAGGAATTGGCGAGGCAACGAGCTGAATGACACAAGGCTTTATTCTTTCTCCAACAACATAACAGCAAACAGCGAAGCAGCGCTACAGTGCTCCCGGGTCTCCGTGCACTCCCCTGTTATATCTTTTTTCCCATGCATGGAAACCTGGAGCTTCTGACCATCATACATTGTTGTTTAACAAAGGAATGTGTGGCACATTAACATAACATACACCGGTGCCGCTTTCACACCTTTCTTCTCTAAGCGGCCACAGCGGCTTTTACTGTCCCCAGGGGGTGCATAGCCCTAACAGCCCCATCTGATACGCCCCGGTGACACCTCCTCATTCGGTCCGTTGCCCTCCTGTTTCCCCTGCCTTTCGTGGTGGAGAAAACCCCCACACCATGCCCCCCACAGTGTAGTCTTGTTCAAAATTTTTGCCATTGAAAAACAGGATATTTTGGTTGTTTAATTGGTGTGTGTGTGTGTGTGAGAGAGAGAGAGAGAGAGAGAGAGAGGGAGAGGGAGAGAGAGAGCGAGAGAGATTAATTATAGATATGGGGTGCCTTGACTTTCACAGTTCTGCATTTATGTAATTAATTTTAAGTCTAATCATTCTGTTAAATAGAGAATATATACCTTCATGTCTTACAGAGATTGTGTTAACATTTTTTCAGCTTAGGAATATAATATTATTTTATTAACCTTTTTCAAACTGTGATCTGAAACCTCTTTGCTTACCTGAGCATAATTAACGTCCTAAATTGTCTTCTGTTTCTCTGGTCCGGGTTCTTCAAATGGCAGACCCCTTCCGCATCCGGACCCAGACAGTCTTCCGTCTGGACCCCAAAGCCTTTCGATACCATTTGAAGGAGAAAAAAAAAACATGCCTGTTTTGTTATGACTGAACACACACACACACACACACACACACACACAAAAAACCTCACTACTCAATCACTGTAATGGCTGCCAGGGGTAAAGACAGAACAATGATGATGTAACATTCAATTTACATGTATCTTACCTTTATATAAAGGTAAGTACATGCACAGTACTAAGTAAGTACTAAGTAAGTACAGGTTTTTACTTAGCACCTGATCGAGAGAAACGGATGTCATTTTCGGATTCAGCAGGGCAAAATTGTCTTAAATCAGTTGAAAAAGCACAGACTACTTACAAAAAAATTATTTCTGTAACCCTGTGTTATTGATTAATTCATTATTGTACCTTAAATCACTTAATGAATCAGTCTCAAAAATTAGTGAGTTCTTTACTGCCGTGACCAGGAAAGCATATATGCAAAGGAAAACACTTCAACTTCTCTCGTTTACAAATTCATTAATGAAACTAATTCAGGTTACATGACATGGCATTCAAATGATTTGTAAGCAGATTCAAATGATCAACAGGTGTCAAATATCACATCAACTGTTAATGGATTCCTTAACATAAAATCTATAGTTAAACCTTTGTGGAACCAAGAGGAAACCAGATTTTATATTTCAACTGTAATGCAATGTAAGGCTGAGGTAACTAACAAAATCAGAACGCAATTTCATCGGGAAAAAATTACATAAGCTGATTATCTGAAAAGGAACTTCTGAATTAATCTACAAAAATGAAAGGAGGTTACTGAAAAAAAGAATAAGAATTTTCCTTCAGTTTATAGCTGTGTCCTACGACTGAGGGACTAATTGTACCATGAAGTATTGGTTATGTTCAATTATAATTGATATTTGGGACATCTCGTTTAAACCCAGCAGATAGGAAAATGGGAGTCTCACTTACAAACAGCTGTAGCTCCAGGTATTCAGCGGTGGTCGGCCAATTTCCAACGGCGATCACAAGCCAGTAAAATGGCAAAACAGGGGAAAGTGAAGGGGAAGTCGTCTTTCAGGTCGTTCACAGCTGTGAGAAGTGTATACTCCGCTGGGGGCTCCAGGAGCATGTGGCGCTTAGCCAGCAGCAGGATGGACGGGGCTCCAGGAGCAGACATGACGTCTTTTGGCAACTAGTCCAAAATTTAGGGTGTCCATGACAACAGGACGGCTAAAGGCTGGAGGAAAAATGCATTTAGGCAGTTTCACCCACCAACTCCTGGTTTTTTAACGTTGTCATACGTAGGTGAGGCAGGGAAAGAAGGTCCAAAAATCTATCAGTTCACTTTAAAGGCAGGGAAATTAAAAGTCCACTTTACGGCAGGAAAAGTCAAAAAGTCCAGGAAAAACGTTCAACAGAATAAGCACGGCTTCTGAGGTGAAGAAGAAAAGGGTTTGAGAGTTTAACTCTCTTTTATAGGCAAGCTCCAATAGCAAGGGCATTATCCAACAGAGAGGCAGCCTGGGGATTGGTTAGAAATAGCTGACTCAAGTTTTCAGAAAACATTCATTTAGTTCCTGTGAAATTCATTATATACTCAATATAAAATCTAACTAGCTTCAGTGATTCCAAACTAATATTCAGTGACTAGGTAGTTTTTTATAAACATGTCCTTATATACTTGATACACATAAGAATAAGATTAATCGGCATTCCAACATGCAATCACAATGAAATCAAGAATTAATGAAGTATTGCAAACCATTATTGTCCATCACAAAAGGCGATTATCTTCACAGTGTCCAGAGTTATCCTGAGGAATGAGAGCTTGACAAAAATTAATGTTCAGTCATAAGTAGCAAAGTTCCAGATTGCACAAGTAATGAAACATATTCCGTAGATGTCCACTAGGAGGTACTATTGCGCTGTAGATAATTTTTAGGTCTTGGTATGTGAAGAGGGGGCAGCCTAGGGAGTTTTATGGGGCTTCTGGAAAGGCTCCAAGAGTTTATCAGCTTAACCTGACAGGTTAAGGAGTGAAATTTGGAAGTTTATGACTTTTTTTAAGAGTATCAGCTCCTGGTATGAACGGATGCTATCAGCATGAACTGTCTGGTTGCAGGTTGACTCCAGAAGTTTTATAGTGCACTTAATCCTTTAAAAGCAAGTCCTTATCAGGTTTCTCTACAAAAAAGGGAAATTGTTTACACTAGGGACCTGATGATGAAGAAACACAGCAATTCTTGACCAGAGTTGAGTGACAATTTCTTTAAGATGAAGAAAAGTGATTTCCTGAATTAGTCTGAGGAGAAGTTGATGCTACACTGGGTATAAAAGGCCGATGCGGAAGAGGCACGGTCTCTTTTGACCTTTGCCTCTGCCTGTATGGGAGTGCCTTGTGTCTGTGAGGTACACAATAAAGTTGAGTTCTATTGCACCTCCGGCCTCATCATTGGATTACAGATTATGGACATTACATTTGGCGACAAGGATAAAAGTATGGATAAAGGTATTTCGGGCTTTCAGCCATTTCTGGAGCTTCCTGGTGAGCCGCCGGTGCTGTGAGAGAGGTGGTTTGCCACGTTTGAGAATTATCTGGTGGCACTGAACCTCGGTGAGTTGGAGAAATTGCATGCGTGAGCAATACTGGTCCATAATCTTGGCATGGAGGGACAGCGCATTCTTAGCACATTGGGAGTGAACAACAGTTTTGAGGACGTGGTTGGGCTAATGGCGTGCTACTTTCATGCCCCGGAAAGCATCATAGTCCGGAGGATCCAGTTCTGACAGCACCACCAGCGGGCTGGAGAGTCGGTGCAGCGGTATGTTGCTGACCTGCGCCAACTGGCTGGGGGTTGCCAGTTTGGGACCTTAGAGGAAGAAATGGTCTGCGATCAGTTGGCGGAGTACATGTGTGCAGCAGCGCGGTCAAGACTCCTCCTTGCTCATTCCAGTGAGCTGACGTTGGCCAAAGCAGTGGAGATAGCCCAGCAGTTCAAAGCAACAGATAAACTGTCATGGGATCTTGGTGAGAGAATAGCGTTGGGGCAACCCGACTCACAATCGGTGGCGCAGGCTGTAGACCCGGATAGCAATGACAGCGTGGAAGACAAACAAGAATATGCTACCGCTATAAAAATTAGGTCCGCCCCGGGGTCGCCAAGGTGTTTTGGCTGCGGGTCTACCAAGCACCGGTACAGGGCGAGAGCGTGTCCAGCAAAAGGCAAATGCTGTGGCAAATGTGAACTCCTAAATCATTTCACCAGGCCTGTAAAATGTTTGAGCAAGGGGAGCGACGACGTGAAGTGGATTCCCCCACCATGACTCCTATGGCTATTCACATCATATTCCCAAGCACAGAAGGCCGTACATATTTGACAGTTACGTTGGACGGCGAGGACGTGCCGTTGTTGGTGGACACGGGTGCGGTGAGGTCCGTGTTGAACTGGTTTACTGTGAAGAGTTATTTCCCCTACCATTGTGTGAGAGGTCTGTCAACGCCATTTTGTGGGTATGGCAGTAATAGGCTGTCCATCGTGGGTTCGCTGGAGCTGACGGCGATGTACAAGACAGCGGTGGTGTCCAATATACAGTTCATGGTGACTGAGAGTGGGTCGAATGTGATGGGCTGCAATCTGTTTTATGGACTGGGCTTCTCAATCACCAGCGGCAGCGGAGAGGAATAGTTGGGCTGTGGTCTGTGGGACCGGCCGGTTCCGCAAGTGGTCGACGATGCCGTTTGGGATGATACGTGACCTAGTATTCTGGGAGATGGACAGGACAATTTCAACCCAGGGCCATCAGGGCTGGGTTCCGGTGCCAGGGCCCACGTTACCCTAGGTGAGGGAACTGGGCGGCATGGTGAAACGCCTGTAATAGTGGGTGAGGCTGTGAAGACGACCCCCACTGCTTCCGGGGTTCGGCCTGGAGATACCGAGAAGCATGGGGCTGCTACAGCTATGCCAGTGTTCAAAATGAAAGAGAGTGGGGCAGGACCGGCTGGCAAGGGAAACAGACATGCCACACAGGAACACTGTAGGCCGAGTTGGGCTTCGCAGAGGGTCTCCGGTGTGGCGCTGCCCGGTAAGGAGGCCCTATGGAGACATTGTAGACATGGGAAGTCAAGGAGAGTTCCTTTAAGAGTCAGTAACATAGTTCAACCCAGAGAGGAGGCTTGGCTGAGAGGTGCCCACGGAAAGAGGAAGCAACGTGAGGACCAGGGGCGGCTGAAGGTGATGGCTGTTCGGGAGGACAGATACCTTCGGCTGTCAGATGACTCATGGAGACACCCCAATGAATTGCGACGCATTATCGAGGAGAAGAAGGTGTCAGGGCCCCAACATGACTCTTCTCCAAGGACAAAGAGACGAAGGAGCTCTGGGCGGGACTTACTAGACGAGTCCCCTGGGGGGTGGTTTCTCCATCGAGACTGTACGGCAGCAAGGGGCGATGGATTGGGTTAAATGTGAATTGTCCGGGCTACGTAGTTGACATGTTTCTCATAATGGACAGCTATAACAGGTGCCCATGTGAAAAAAGAAAATACCCATGTAATGTGTGTGTCACCATGTTTAGGGGTGTGTATTACTGTGGGGTTTGCCCGGATTGGGGTGGTATCTTTGGGAATGTTATGGTGGTGTATGAAGGCGCATGTTAACTGGTGTCACAGCCCGCTCCCGCCTGTCATCCGCTCCAGCTGTGCGCACACCTGCACCTCATCAGGCCGCGCCTATTTAGCCTGCTCTGCCCAGGGCTTCGGCCTGGAGTCGTCAGCTCTCCTCCTCGTCAAGCTCTGCGTTCGCCTAACTCCTACGGCCAGCGCTCCTCTCGTCTTATGCACGTAAGGTCATTCTCTTACCTGCTCTCTCAGTTCGTCCCCTGTGCACAGGTGGATCCTCCTGGCGGCGGAACTCCTTCTTCATCGCCATACCTCTTCAGTCATTGTCCCGTGGTGCTGATCAGGGCGCTGTCTCCCAGGCGTGAGCCGGTCTTGCCAACGCCAGCCACCAAACCCCTGCAAGTAAGCCATACTCATATGTTAATCATATCCCTGTGTGTTCATCTCACCCTTGTCCTCTGCTCTGTCCTCAGGGTTGCCTGGCTGTACGGTGTTCTGTTCTGCCCTCGGTGCTCCTGTCCCCAACAAGACATCTACATCCCTCATTCACGCATTCATACACCTGTTTTCAATAAAGACTCTTAAATCTCACCCGAGCCTGCGTGCGTGTTCCCTGGGCTAGCCTAACATGTCAGTTGGTTGTGTGTTGAAATCTTTCTTCTTTTTGTATATAAGTTCATGGGATTATTTTTTATTATAATAGGAACACGGCAAATTTTTATTTCACGGACATTTATTATCAGAGATGGCAGAATAATCTGTCTGGCTGTGTGGAGGTGGGACGGCAGTCCACCCGCCTTTTAGTTGTTTGTGTGTATGGATAGGCCTATTTTATTTGTTGCCATTAGAGCGTGACTCGGGTGTTAAACTTGGGAGGGCCTAATTAGTGTGCAAGTGTTTTGGACTTTTCTAAGGGGGGGGGGGGTCCTATGTAAAATATGATTTGTTATTGTGTGATGAGGGTGGTGGCTCCACCTTTCTGGTTTTGCCACCACCCTGGGTATAAAAGGCCGACGCGGAAGAGGCACGGTCTCTTTTGACCTTTGCCTCTGCCTGTACTGGAGCGCCTTGTGTCTGTGGGTCACACAATAAAGTTGAGTTCTATTGCACCTCCGGCCTCGTCATTGGATTACAGATTATAGACATAACAAGTAGTTTTTGCATAATCCTGCTAACAGACAGCCAAACAAACAGACAAACCACCCTGATTACATTACCTCCTTGGCGGAGGTAATAATTACGTGCACTAATGTGCCGCTAACTGCCGCTAAAAAGTCACTGCATTCACCCAGCTACTCCCACAGCAGCACAGCCTGGTGACATTGATGTAAATCAAGGGGATCCAGGGGAGGACAGGTTTGCTTGTTTTTTAATTTGTAGCTTTTCTCATAAATTTGTAACTTTTCTCATTAATTTATTATATTTATTTGTAAATGTTCCTTTTTTCTTGTAAATTTGCCCATTTTTCCTCATAAATCTGCTGGTTTTGCATCTTAAATCTGCAATTTTTTTCTTGTAAATTTGTAACCTTTAGATAGATGAGTTTTTCCTGTAAATTTACATATTTTTCTCATGAATTTGCAACTTTTTTCTAGTAAACTTTACTTTTTGTAAATTTGCACTTGTTTCTTGTAAATTTGCAATTTTCTTTCTCATAAATTTACTTTTTTCTTGTAAATTTGCAGCTTTTTCCCATAAGTGTACATTTGTACATTATTTCTCATAAATGTCTGATGACTACAATAATACTTAGAATGTCCCCTCAGTATTTAGTCTGGAGAAAATGTTTTGTTTATTGTCCCTCCCAACGTGGAAATGAAATATCCACCCATGCAGCATGTTGGCGCTTCTCTGGACCTCTAGCCGCTGGGAAAAACAAATGCGGACCCCCAGTGACAGTCCTAGCTCTGATGACGCCCTGGGTGGACCGTCTCCCCCACACCACCCCACAAAAAACCGCAATTTAAAAACTGACCTTTCTTGTTTTCCTTGAGGCAGAGTCATCAATGACATCATCATATAAGTTGCTTTGCAGTGGTGTGGTAAATACTGATGACTGCAAGGCCAGTAAAGAGGTTCTCCATCAATCAATCAATGTAATTTAGAATTTATTTTTAAAAACTATAATATAACCATCAATATTGAATTAGGACAGTTTGAAATGTTTCACTCTGCCTGTAATAAATATTGAGAATGCTTATTGAATTATCTTGCAAAAAGACATTAGCTTCTTCAAAAGCTATTGAAATAACTTTTCTATTAACCCTGACCATTAACAGTAGGTTGTTACAGCTTTCAAAGTAAAGTGTTAAAAGACCACAAACGCTAAAACAATTCATCAACTCATTTTTATTATTGTTATTTCAGTCAAATATCATGTTTTGCTTCATTAATTTTAAGTCCAGCCTGTTCTGTCCACAAGAGCACTGACCCGCAGTTCCTTCAGGTTCTAGAGGCGTGACCTTCAGTGGTCTCATGATTAGATTACCATTCAGGCATTCATGATTTGAATGCAAAATAATTCACAGGTGTATTGTGGTGTATCTCTATGTTGCCTTCATAAAAAAAAAGTTTCTATGTATTTTTTTATTTTTTAGATTTCATCATTTATCATTACAATTTATGAAAGGAAACGCTGAATTACTGTGTCTATCAGTTATGATTTTTTTTTAATTATTCAGAGTTTAAACCTCTAGAGGGAAGGTGGAGTGAACTGCAGCTCATTTAATGCAAACGTTTTTCATAGACATATTGACAAAGCACTGTATAACAAAACAGAATTAAAAAAAAGAACTAGGTAGAGACAATAAAAATAGAAATTAAACAAAGTCTGCAAAATGCAAAAAACAATTTAAATGATTAAAATTATTTAAAAATATGAGACCATTAAAAAGCAGTTGATTTAAAACAATAGAAAGTCTGATTAAACACAAATGTTTTCAGCTGTTTTTGTATAACTGAAACAGTTGTATGCAATTCAAAATTACTTAGCAGATCGCACACACATCATCTTTCTCTCACACACATTACTAGGTCTGACGGAAGTTAGTTATGGAACTAACTTTTAGTTTCAGCAGTGGTCGCTGTATGAGTACACATTTTTATTTCATATGCAGTGTGATTATATACAAATCAGCATTTCTGTCGTGTTTACATGCACTGAATAAACGGATTATTGGAGCTTAAACCACTTGAGTTTATGGCCTTTGTCGGATTATTCTGTTTTCATGTCCACTTAATCAGATAACTCCAGAAATCCAATCATAACCAGTTTATTCGTGTACATGTAAACATGGTCAATGTCCGACTATGTGTCAGACGTGTAAATCTGTGACTTGTTTCATGTTTTTGTAAATTTGCAACTTTCTATAAACTGCTTCGGCGTAACTTTCCGTGAAAATTGTATTTCTTTCATAAAATTGACAGTTTTTAATAAAGGGGTTTGTTTTAGTTAATGAATTTCTTTTTTCTAATAAATTTGCCACGTTTTTCTTATAAATTTGTAGGCTCTGATCTGATATACTTGTGACTTTTTCTTCCAAATTTGTGACAATGTCTGTATGTATTCGCCATGTTTAATACGTCCATATTTTACATTTAACGAACTTTTTTTTTTTTAAAAAAATGCATATAACTTAATTTTTTTATTTTAGCTAATATAAATAATAAAACATTTTTGTAACCGTATTTTGTGTGCAATGTGTGAGATGATCTAAGAAATACCAGAAATAAACAGACCGTCTCTTTTATAAAAATCGCCGCTTATTTTTATCCACTAGGGGGAGGCATTGCTCCAATATGTCAACATCATGAAACTCTTAACACAATATGAGAGAACAGCTGCTTTAATTGAGATAAAATTAACTTAAAATATGTATGTTCACATGTATACCATCACTCTGGGTTGTCAGCATTAACCTTTATTTGTTTTAAAACATTATTCTTACATGAAGGCGTTTGGGCTGACTGGCTCTGTTCAGAAAAGTAACTTACAATAAATATAAATCATTTACAGGGTGGAAAGAAAATCAAACCATAAATGAATAACTGCTTGTTTGGTTGTGAATAAAACAGTGGTTTGTGAGATTTGCAAATCATTGTATTTTGGTTTTCTTTAGATTTTATACAACATCTCAAAGGTTTTTACAACTGAGGTTATACACAGGTTCATCTCAATAAATTAGAATGTCATCAAAAAGTTGATTTATTTCAGTAATTAAATTTTTAAAAAATGAAACTCATGTATAGATTCATTACACACAGAGTGATATATTTCAAATGTTTATTTCTTTTAATTCAGATGATTAGCTATGGCTTACAGTGTATGAAAACCCCAAATTCAGTTTCCTCAAAAAAATTACAATATTACATAAAAAAAAATTAATTTATTTTTAATAGAAATGTTGGCCGGCTGAAAAGTATGTCCATGTGCACACTCCATACTTGGTTGGGGTTCCTTTTGCATGAATCACTGGTATCAGTGCGGCGTAGCATGAAAGCAGTCAGCCTGTGGCACTGCTGAGGTGCTATGAAGGCCCAGGTTGCTTTGATAATGTGTCTGAATTCTTGGGTCTGGTGTCTCTCGTCTTCCTCTTGACAATATCTCATAGATTCTCTATGGGGTTTAGGTCAGGAGAGTTTGCTGGCCAATAAAGAACAGTGATACCATGGTCAGGTGCCAAGTCCTGCTGGAAAATGAAATCAGAATCTTCATTTTGCTTGTCAGCAGAGGGAAGCATGAAGTGCTCTAAAATTTGCTGGCCGGCGACTGCACTGACTTTGGACTTGATAAAACACAGTAGACCAACACCAGCAGATGACTTCTTTTCAGATGAAAGTAAATTTTGCATTTTATTTGGAAATCAAGGTCCCAGAATCTGGAGGAAGAACAGAGAGGCACAGAATCCAAGTTACATGAGGTCCAGTGTGAAGTTTCCATAGTCAGTGATGATTTGGGGAGCCATGTTTGTCTACTGTGTGTTATCAAGTATAAAAAAAGTAGCAGATTTATAGAAAAAAGGTGCAAATTCATGAGAAAGAAATTGCAAATTTATGAGAAAAGACGTTTCAAATTCACGACAAAGAAACTGCAAATGTATGAGAAAGAAATTGCAAATTTTTTAAGAAAAAAGTTGTAAATTTATGAGAAAAAGTAGCAAATTTATAAAAGTTGCAAATTCATAATGAATTGCAAATTCATGAGAAAGTTGCAAATTCATGAGAACGAAATTACAAATTTATGAGAAGCGTTGCAAATTCATGAAAAATTGTACATTTATGAGAAAAAGTTGAAAGTCATGAGAAAGAAATTGCAAATTTATGAGAAAGAAATGGCAAATTCATAAGAAAAAAGTTGCATATTCATGAGAAAGAAATAGGAAATTTATGAGGAAAAAGTTGTAAATTCATGAGAAAAAAGTAGCAAATTCATAAGCAATTGCAAATTTATCAGAAAAAAGTTGCAAATTCATGAGAAAAAATTCAGATATGACTGGCACAAACTTTGCATATCCAAAACAGACATTTTTCAGGAAATGAAAAAAACTCTGTAGTTTCTCATTAATTTAGCAGCTACAGAATTTATTCATGTAGTGCATATAATTGATTTGATATTAGGTTAAAAAAAAAAACAAAGACATAAATGGTGACCAATAGAATGAGTTTATAAAAAAACATACTAACACACCAGACAGCAATGGCGTCTATCTCTAAATGCAACATTTCCCTGTCTGTGTGCACCTGTCTGTTCCACGCATTTCTCTTGAACCGTTTGTCACACTGACCAAAGGTTTTATACGTGTTTTGCTGAGGTTACAAGGTTGTGCAGCCCCGAGTATGGAGATGCTCAGTCAAAATATGTAATTTTTATCAATAAAAGTTTAGCCACCGCTCTGTGTCTCTTTATGTCCTGGCTTCAAGAAGTGTGGGCGGGGTTTCGGATTGACTCCATGCTAGTTGGATAATAGGCGGCATCACAACTATGCTGATTGGATAATACCTGGCATCACAACCTGTCAATCACTACAGTGTTCCCTGGACAAAACAAGGAAGTGAAAAATGACAAATTTGACTAGAAAAAGATAATACTGAAGACTTAATGCTTAAAAAATTATACCATAAAGTTGCCGTGATTGCGTAGGTCTAAAGGATAATTCACTATACGTGGAGAACATGAGGTGCATGAGCAGACTGGGCGGCGCGTCAGCGGGAACCGGGTCTGACAAATCAACACAGAACGTGCCGGGAGAAGCAGCGGCCAAACACGACCTGGCTCAAAGGCACGCTAACTGATGGCGATAAAAAAAAAGTTATTTTCAATAAAGTGGAAAAAAAAGATAATGCATGGAGTGTGCTTTTGCCTTGAGGTTGATTTATCATGGAAAACAGCTGAGCTCTGCCGTTTGAGCGATCGATTGGCTCCACCTCCTCCGGTACTCTGGCATTTTGGCATAAATATCAGAACAGCACTGGACTGCAAAGGTAAAAAAAAAAAAAAAAAAAAACACGGGGGAAGGCCCTACAACCATTGCTCCATGAATGCAGGATGTATCAACCATACGCTGGATATGTCGGAAAATTTTCAGCATGGGGTACATATTTCATTCAGTTTATAAAATTTTTCACCGGTTCTGAAGTGTGTATGAAAAAAAATTTGCATTTTGGTTAACGCTTAGAGGGTCAAAAATGCGATCGTTTAGGTGCAATAATAATAATAATAAATAATCTTCTTGCATCAATAAAAAACAAACTGCTTACAATAGAGCTGCAGTGCTCACATTGTTAGTCTTTGCCAGTCACGCCCTCAAGGTTCAGATCATTATTTGGCCTCAGTATCGCCCCAGTGTGACAATTTAAGCACCGCCTCAATCTTAGCATTAAAGTTTAAAAAAAAAACTTTTAATAACAAAATATTGCTAAAATATAAAATGATGCACTACAGTGGGTCTCAAATATTTGTAAACACATCCTGTAATAGTACTGCATGAGTTTATTGACGATACACAGAAGAAATTCAATATTACACTGAACTCCATCACTGAACAGTGATATAAACTAATTATGACTGAACAACTCCCATTCCCCAAAGTGCTAGATACACTATTATCTTGAATATAAGTGATAAAAGATCACACAAATAAGTGATCTGACAAACAAATAAACAAGGGATCTGAAACAGTCGCTAATATTGGATGTCCCATTCATTTTCAATAATTAGGTATTCTATAATTAATATTTGCACAGTCAAATAAATCTTAGTGCCATTTACTCCCTTTTATATGTGTCAAAGTCTAACATGTGATTGCCTACATAGAGGCTACACCTCTGTATTCCACTTTCAAACACGGCCTACATTTGGGCCTGTAAAGCCTGATTGGGATACCTGTTTCAGACAGGAATACTTGTGTTCTACAGGCAATGCACTAGTTATGCTGTAAATAAGAAAACATCTCCAAATGTTTGTTTTGATGAAATATTCTTTCTAGTCAAAAGTTTGATGTCAGACATTTTCTTCAGCGACGGACTCTGATTTGACTGCTGCAGCCTCTCTTAAAATCAAAACATTTTAAAAACTTCATCATAAAACAAATATTCAGAGAAACTGTTTCATATACATCTAATTTTGCAGTTGTTGGTGATGAGACACAAGTTTCTGCCATCATGGACTGAGGGCACTTCCCTCAGGCAAGACTGCCGAAAGGGTACAATAAGGGTGCAAACAGAGCCCTTGTGTACTTGATATAGTGATAGTGGGACATGTTTAAAGCCTCACAGAAAAGCAAATCACCAAAATAATTATTTGAATAAGAGGGTATCGTCTTAAAAATTTATTGCACTAGTTAGCTACTTATCAAAAGAGAAAAAAGTGGCAACTATATGAGTGGCAACAAAACATTTCATCATTTTTTGTGCGGGAGCGGGCCTCCAATTCAGGGCTGGTCATCTTATCAACCCGGCCTCAGGTCCTCTTTGAAGGCCGTTGTTTGGTGCGATTCAAAACTGCACCAGTCGGTCTTGCCCCAGGTTCTTTCAGCGCTGGCACCTCGGTCTTACCTGCCGCCCCGGGGGTCCTGTCGTGCCTCCAGTTCCCACACCAAGGGCAACTTGGACCCTGGCATCGGGTCCATCCCGGGACAGTGCACCGTGGTGTCTCGTCTGCACTCCTTCCGTGATACCAGACCAGTCACAGTCCCACACTTCACCGTTGTCCACACATGGAGCAGGTCGGTCCCACAATCCGCAGCCCGACCACTCCTCTCCGGTGTCGCTGATGATAGAGAACCCCAAGCCATAAAATATATCACACCTCATGATGTTGGGTGCCACAGCGGTCACCACCACCTAGACATTCACCATTGTTCTAGACTTGTAGGTCACTGTTAGAGACACCGATCCCACTACAGCAAGCCTGTTCCTGCCATAGTCATAGCTGGGAGCAGATACTCTATTTATACGGTGATGGGGAAACAGATTCTTCATTGTCACCAAATTTAGCACCAAAACCACCGCTCCTGTGTCCACCAGCAGCAGCACCTCAGCGTCATCCAGCGTAACAGTACAACAAATACATCCATCCGTCTCCAGGGAAACTGTGGATGACCGTAGGAGTCTTCGTAGAGGAGCCGGCTTCCTGTCTTCGGTCCCCTCACTCAAAATTTTTACAGGTTCTGGCAAAGTGGTGCAAAAGGCCACACATTTCCCGCAGCGCTTGCCCTTCGCCGGACGCGCCCTGGACTTGTAGCGATGCCTGGCGGACCCACAGCCGTAACATCGCAGCGTCCCAGGAACAGACCTAATCTTGACAACGGAGGTATATTCCTCTTCCTCAACATCGTCTTCATTTTCGGGGTCCAGCATCAGCACCTTAACCCGAGGCTCGTCTAAGGTAGGAGTGGACCTCCCGCTGAGGTCCCTCGCAATGGCTTCCACTGCCTCAAACTGCTGTGCTACCTCAATAGCCGTGGCTAACGTCAGTTTGCCAGGATAAGTCAGGAGTCTTGACCGAGCCGCAGAATAGTGCACGTGCTCTGCCAGCTGGTCCCGGATCATTTCATCCTGCAAGTCTCCAAAACGGTACTCACTGGCCAGCTCACGCAGGTCTGCAACATATCCTTTAATAGACTCACCCGTCCGCTGGTGGCGCTGCCGAAACTGGATGCGTCGGACCACGACGTCTTCAGGGGCGTGAAAATAGCGCGCCATTAACTCCACCACTTCACCAAAGCTATCCGCTCCTCCCAGCGTCTGGAGGATTCTTTGTCCCTCTATGCCCAAATTATGGACCAGAATTGCCCTCGCACGCAGCTTCTCGAGCTCGCCGAGGTCAAGAGCCACCAGGTAGTTGTTAAAAACTGCGAACCACCTAGCCCAGGGCATGAGTGGCTCGTCTGGGGCTTCCAGAAAAGGCTGAAAATTGGCAACAGCTCGCTCCATGACGGTGTCCTCCTTGTCGCCAAATGCTGTGTCCATATTCCTTCAATAACGACCAGGCCGGAGGTGCAGTGAACGTAGCTTTACTATAATAACAAACATGTACATACAGCATACGGTGCTCTGTGTCTTCAGGGGGTCAACGGCGAAAGAGACATGGCCGTCTCCTGCCGTGCCTTTTATACCCTGGGTGACGTCACCACCAGAAAGGCGGGCCATCACCCCTCACTATTCTCCGGGAGCCCCGGCCGCCATATTGTTACTTATTTCCATACATAACGCAATGTGTTATTGCATTTTGAGATTTTCTGTTTAGCATTTTAAGTTTAGAAATGTGTTTGCACTCCTGGCTGAGTAGCGCTGCCCATGGTACTGAAAGGGTGCATGTTAAATTAGTATTTGTTTCTGTATGATCACACCTTCCAGCTATGTTATTTTAAATGGTTAAAGTTTTATTAAAGTTCATATACAAAGTTTAATAAATATAATATAAATGTAACAGCTGCAAACAAGCCTAACAGGCTTCATAGATAATATAGGCATGCTGTTGTTCTTTAATAATATTTATGAATAAAAATGTTTCAGAAATATCCCCTCTGGTTTTTTCACAAATCGCCCACGCTCTGTGTGTGTGTGTGTGTGTGTGTGTGTGTGTGTGTGTGTGTGTGTGTGTGTGTGTGTGTGTTCATTATTTTGAGGAAGTGCACAACTTCCCCAAAATAGAAGAACAATTACCTAAGTCCGATTTAAGTGAAATGAAATAATAGATTCACCTAACTACAGTCATTTCTGGTAAGAACAAGTTACTACTATAATCCAGCACATTACTAACCAGTTTTCAAATCAGTAAAATCAAAAGTAACTCGAAGGGTAGGACCAAATGTACTTGAATAAAAATGTTTTTATTCATAAACGTCAAGTCCAATGTTTAACTTAGATTTTTGGTATATTTTCTAGAGAGAATGATACGTGTTGTTGCGTGTGTTAATAACTGCATCAAAAGGCAAAAATCATGCGTTAATAATTATTGTACAACTAGGGGGCGATAACTGCTATGTACTGACAGCGACAGGGTCGACTGTCAAGATCCGGCATAGAAGCCCCAGTGAGGCGAAAGAAATATAGCGCTTCAGTGTATAAAACCGTATTTGAACAAGAGTCTAGAACACATTTTTCGACGGACAGTAAGAATAAACTGTGCCGGGCGCTGTGGAACACGAGGTTTGTTCATATTTTAAAGCTCTCAAGTTTGTGACGCTAGCTAGCGCTCGCTACAGTTAGCTTGTTGGGTAACTAACGCCACAGTCTGTCGGAGTTTTCCTCCCGGTTTGTGTTTTGAACAGTTTAACTTCACGGCAAGTTGTGGTCCCGTGTCATCGCTCTATTGACTGGTACATACGTTGCTCACACGACCGGGGAGGGCTTCTGTCATGTTTCACTCAGAGCCAGTCGTAGTTCGCTCGCCTCCATGCTAGCTGACGCTTGCTAACGTTGCCGGGGCCAGACAGCAACTTCAGCTGCAGACTGACAGGGACATACTGAAGCCCGCAGGTAACCTCTGCTGCCAGAGCGGTCCACTTGCAGCCATGTTTGAAATGGAGACTAATATCTCGTGCCTTTTCCCGGAAATTCTGGCCATTATTTTCAGTTATCTGGACGTCAAAGACAAAGGGAGAGTAGCTCAAGTGTGTACGGCCTGGAGGGACGCGTCCTACCACAAGTCTGTGTGGAGGGGGGAGGAAGCCAAGCTGCACCTGCGGAGAGCCAACCCGTCACTCTTCCCCAGCTTGCAGACGCGGGGCATCAAAAAAGTTCAGATCCTCAGTTTAAGACGAAGTTTGAGCTATGTTATTCAAGGAATGGCGCACATTGAAAGCCTCAACTTATGCGGCTGTTTCAACCTGACAGACAACGGTCTCGGCCATGCCTTTGTGCAGGACATCCCATCCCTCCGGGTGCTGAATCTCAGCCTTTGTAAACAGATCACCGACTCCAGCCTGGGCAGGATCTCCCAGTACCTCAAAAACCTGGAGGTGATTGAACTCGGGGGGTGCAGCAACATCACAAACACCGGCCTGTTGCTCATTGCCTGGGGCTTGCACAGACTCAAGAGCCTCAATCTGCGCAGCTGCAGGCATGTGTCAGACGTGGGCATCGGTCACCTGTCTGGCAACACCCGCAGTGCTGCAGAGGGCTGCCTCTCCCTGGAGAAGTTAACTTTACAGGACTGCCAGAAGCTGACTGACCTGTCTCTTAAACATATTTCAAAGGGCCTTCACAAGCTTAAAGTTCTCAACCTCAGCTTCTGTGGAGGGATATCTGATGCGGGCATGATCCACCTGTCACACATGACTCAACTGCGCAGCCTCAACCTGCGGTCCTGCGATAACATCAGTGACACTGGGATAATGCATTTGGCCATGGGCTCTCTGAAGCTATCTGGACTGGATGTTTCCTTCTGCGATAAGATTGGAGACCAGAGCCTGGCCCACATTGCCCAGGGGCTCTATCAGCTCAAATCTCTCTCTCTGTGTTCCTGTCATATCAGTGACGATGGCATTAACAGGATGGTACGCCAGATGCAGGAACTCAAGACTCTAAACATTGGACAGTGTGTATGCATCACAGACAAAGGGTTGGAGCTGATAGCTGACCACCTGACCCAGCTGACTGGCATTGATCTGTACGGTTGTACAAAGATCACCAAGAGGGGTCTGGAGAGGATAACGCAGCTCCCATGCCTCAAAGTGTTAAACCTGGGGTTGTGGCAGATGACTGAGAGTGAGAGACTGAGGTGAAATCCCTGAGTTTAGTATACATTTCATTGTGTATTGTGCTCAGTTTTTTTTTTTTTGAGGTAGACTATCCATTCTCAAATTTACTTTGTAAACTGACTAAAAACAAGGGCAACTGCACTGCCTGTTGCAAATAGGGCTGCAGCTAACAATTATTTTTGTTACCTATTAATGTGCCGATTATATTTTCCAATTACTCAACTAATCATTTGAGCATTTATTTTTCTCAGAAATTAATTTAATTCCCCTGATAAGTTTGACTTTTTCATGTAAGTTTGTGACTGTTAGATTTGTAATATTTATAAATTTGCAACTTTTTAAAGTTGGAAATTGCTGAAAAAGGGTGCACAGGCAATTAGTCTATTTGATTAGCTGCCAAGTTTCTGTTGAATGACCTGTTAATTAATCAATTCATCGTTGCAGCACTGCAGTGCTCCTGTCTTATTCCACCTTTGTTACTGTCTTGTGTTCCCTTTTGTTAAAGTGCCCCTATTATGCCGATTTACATTCTCATGATTTTGGGGGTTCCACTAGACTGGGTTTACATTAGAGATGGACCAACTGTAAAAATCTGGATGGTGTCAATGATGAAATGAATTTTTCTTAGCTCATCAAGGGCACCCCCCCCCCCCAAAAAAAAAAAAATATTTTGTTGTTGTTGCCTTTAGTTTTTCAGTCTGTATGCTTCAGTGTGGGGGAAATCTTGTAAATTGTACAGTGCAATTTGTTCTAATTGGACAGCTACTGCTAGGGCTGGACAGTATGGCTGAAAAATCCCTTTTTTCATGCCACATTCAAGTTCCTGTCTTAAATAGTTTTGGTTGAAGACAAGGAATTATTTCATGTAATTTTTTTCCCCTCAGACAGACATGATTTCCTATTGAAAAGTGCAACCCTGGCTTTAACCAAATCAGACCTTTATATAATAAAGGTTTGATCAAACAAAGATGAATTCATAAGTTTCTGATTAATAAAGTAACAAACTTTAGAAAATTAACCTTTAAGGATGGGTTTAGGGGGCTAGAGCTGGAGGCTACCATTATTATTATGATTATTATTATGATTTAATTTTTTTTGACATGGTCCAAATTGAAAAAATGAGAATTTCAATTTAAAAATAAATTTATTGCCCAGCACCAGCTGCTGCACCCCTCACAAAGCTGTAAGACTACAAACAACTGTCAGAAGCTGAAGATGAAGTCATCTCTATTGACATTCAGTCCATACAGCCAGTCATGTACAGTAGAACAAAATTACATTTCTCCCATCTACAATGTTAATCACATCTAGAATCAGAGGTGTCGCTGCCATGCAAGGTGCCGCTACTTTCTTTACTATTAATTCTCTCCATATGTAACAAACATTCTTGCAGTGGTAAGACCTTAAGAGTTTTCAGCAGCAAAAAGACAGCTGTTTATGTTATTAAGCTATGTTATTTTGGTGTGTTTCACAATGATGTTGAACATTTTCTGTGCCATTTGTGTGCACCACAGTATGTATGTGAAAAATTAAAAAAAAACAGGAGCTGGAACTGATAGAAAACCCCCCAAAAGGATAAAAAGGGCATTTTATTTTACAGCCCACGTCCAGTTCTTACTGTTAAGCTACCTCACCCCATAAACACAGGAGTGCCTACTGTTGATTCATAGCAGACGTATATATTTTTGTGTCGCTCAAAAGTTGACATGTTAATTTTAAATAAAAGATCTCATTGCAGAAGAATAAATAAGGCATTTTAAACTCTTAGTGGAAAGAATGGATCACCTTAACTGTTTTTCATCTGATGTATTAAATTTTTTATTGAATTACTTTCTGATAGTTGTACTTCAAATTGAAGTGGGTGTATCACTCTTCTTTTACTGATGTATAGTTGGCTGGCTTTTCTATTCCTGCGGAAACAAGTTCTGTATGAGGCGTTGCAGTTTCTACTGTCAGATTCAGTAACACAGCAATGATACTATGTAACAATTTTAAGGCTATATGCAATACTTTAAGTGTGCTTTTCCTTGGTCTGCCTCCAGTGAGGATACCAGAGTATTAGTTTTAAAAATCAGCATTTTAAGATTGTTTTATATTTAGGCAGTAGTGATATTTATGAATAAAGATGCCAACTATCTTTGTTTTGTCTCTTTTGTAGTTTTACAATATCATTGTGTAATTTCTTAGTTGTATGCAGTTTCAACCCATTTCAACTTTTTTTTTTTTGCTTTTATTTTTCTCCAGGAGTGACGCAGCATTTGTGTTCACCAGCCATGGTGAAAGGCAATTTCTGGAGTTAGTCACTCACCATTTTCACTTGCCAAGGGATTGACAGACTCCCATGAAAGATCCATTTGAGCAATTTTTGATTAAAATTATCACAAGTAATAGCTAGGTTATTACTTCTGATACTGTTACCTTGGTAACCTAATAAGGTAGCACCTGTCATATTAAAGCAACTGTATTACACTGTTGAAATTTCAGGACAAACTAAATCTTAAACAAGAAAACAATGCTTATAATTTATTTATTTACATACATACAAAATCCAAATAACATCTGTTTTGCTTTCTTTTTACACCATTTGACTCAACACGAAGGCAGTACATTTCTTATACAAATGCAGGAAAAAAGATGCCCCTTCAGCAGCTCTGTTTTCTGCAATAAGATTAAGAGAAACATTAAGGCAAAGGCAGGAACGAGCCAAAATAATTGGGAACGTAAAGCCATCGGGGGAAAAAAAGTTTTGCTTGTAGGATTAAAAAATATTTGGCAAACTTGTTAAAAAATAAGCATCCAGTTGACATCCTCCAGTGGTGAACAGGTTTTCCTGACACATTCCTATATTAACATACAGGAACTTTAAAAAAAACAAAACTCCATCTATTTGTTGTTTAACATTGTATTATTTGACTAACAGGTTTCCAGGATGGTAGTAAACATTTGTTTTAATCCACTGGGCTCGGCCTGTCTCTCCTATGAAATGGCAAAATCCACAGACAAAAAAGACAAAACTACTGTAATCCAGGATACTACATTTACATCACCCTTTGTTGAAAAGTAGATATAAAAAGACAAATAGAAATGAATGATCTTTGTAGTACACATTTTGACAAGTTTTTTGACACTTTCCATTTCTGCTGAGGACACTACCAGACAGTCATTTGTTCAGAGCAGCTTGCCCTTCAAAGATTCTGTGCAAACATTCAATGCATATCAATACAGTAAACATTTGATATATGTATTATATTTATATATATCGCTATAGAACACGAGTTCCTGCAAGTTATGGCAGTACCGTCACACGTACACACATTTTGTCCTGGAGATAAAATTAGACAACAGACAACTGCACTGCTTAGAACTTTCCTTTTTTTTTTTTTTTTTTTGAAAGAATGCACAACACTTCCCACCAAATTACCTTTATTCAGTCACTGTACGTGTTAAATATCACGGTATTTACAAACTGAGATAAAAAGTCAAATCTGCTGAACAGGGACTCATTTGCTGTAAATATTGATGCACTTAGTACTTAAAAATCTCAGCCCTGAAGATAAAAAAACAAAAAAACTGAGGCATCACTTGCATTTATAAGTGATCTGGAAAAAGTACAAGAAAAAGGGGCACCAATTCTTCAAACTTAAGACCAGGTGAACTTTAAAGTAAGACCTAACGAAACTTTGGATGAGACTGAACATGATCAGCAGATCAGAGAGGAAATTCTCACATCATGCCTTAGCACCAGTATTACAGAGGAATGAGTATCCCTGCATTAGGTCCACGCCTGATCTCTGTGCATGCTCCAAGGCCACTAGGAACATTCTCAAAAGTAACATTTGCATACCTCAAACAAGTCGATGCTGTGTGCAAAACCATCCAAATAATACCTCCCCAATAATTAAAACAACTTTTTTTAATCCTCCCTCTCTCATCAAATGTGAACTGTGTATAAATATCTGAGCCGAATGTCAGGCTTTGATTCCCCTTTAAGGACCCAGCCATAGGAATGTACCAACAACCTCGGCTACAAAGATGGGTCCACAGTGGGTAAATTGTGGCATTTTCATGTTGGTTATTAAGCCGGTAACACTGACTACAATAGAAAACAAGTCTCACAATGTACCCACTGAATTCATCTTCCACCTCAAGGTGTAGCAGCTCCCCAGTTCTCCAAGACGAAAGGTGCTTTCCTGTCCAATCTCGGACAAAGACCCTTTTACATCAAGACTTGTGAAAGGGCTAACTGCATATGCAAATTCTACTCTAAATGAAGACAAGAAAGGAGAGAGAAGATGGCAGTAAACTCCAAGACTTAAGTGCAAGTGTGCTTATTTCCTCTATTATGTCTAATACATCAATATGCTATAAACTAAGGAGTTGCACATAATCAGTTTTTTTCCCCAAAGTGTTGTATACTACATAAAATTGTGATTTAGCCAAGTTCACTTGGACAAGAAAGCGCCCACTGGTCCTGGGAGTGTTAGAGGGTAAACGGGTGACGAAGATAAGCTCAGTGGGATGTGATAATGCCCCAGCTTTCCCACCTTCTTTTAAGAACCATTTTTTTGATGTGCGTGTTGGGGGGAGTCCTGAGACCAGCCAGGTTGAGACTGGGATTAAACATGTCAGCATGACTCCTCCAAGGCATTGACGACCTGCTCCAAGATATCAGGGCAGTAGTCGGCAATCTGCTGGAGAACAGCGTTGGCGTACTCCTGCAGCTCTCCACTCTCCTTTTCACACACTTCCAGCTCCCGTTCCAACTGGAAACAAGAAAGGAAGATTTTTTTTTGTTCCCATTTGTATCTAGCCATTTAAAAAGGCATGCGTTTTTTGGTATGAAAAATAACAGCCAAGAAGTTTTAAAGTGGTTATTGACTGAAAATGGTGTTTGTAGGTTAACCATCTGAAATGGTCTATTGGTCACATGATTATCGAAAAAAATATCAAAACACTCACTTCTCTTAAAAAAAAAAACACCACCACATACATCTTTTCTCGTTTTTCTCTCCAAGAAGCTGTTTTGACTCTTGCAGGGTTTTTCCCTTTACGTCAAGAAATGGTAAACCCAGCCCAGTGCCATCCTTAATACCTGCCCACTGCTCTACTATTAACCAGCCTAGCTTTCTGTCATGCAGATGGAAGGGGAGCTCAAGGTATTAGCCCTTGACCTAACAGGGATATAAGGAAGCTCACACCATGAGCGGCATATATTTTCTTCAGATTTCATTCACCTTAATAGA
Organism: Pholidichthys leucotaenia; assembly: GCA_020510985.1. Taxonomy (NCBI): domain Eukaryota; kingdom Metazoa; phylum Chordata; class Actinopteri; order Cichliformes; family Pholidichthyidae; genus Pholidichthys; species Pholidichthys leucotaenia. Next base: position 117,050,237 of record CM035840.1, read on the forward strand.
CATCTGTGTTTCCACCTGGTTCACCAATCCACAGCTGATAATGTCATGTCATTCTGGCTTATATTGTATTATACAACAGTTGGTTCCGACCAAGCAATTTGATTAGACAATTGGGATTCCAGGAGTTAGTATATTCCATGATAACTGCACTCCAATTTCACTGGATATGTATCACTGCACTTCAAAAGTGTTCATTTAACCGTTAATTACTAACAGTAATTTACTATCAACTCTGACAATTACAGTACTGTTTTAGATACCTTAATTTCCACAGTGAGGCACTGTTTGACAAGAAATTATACATCTGTGACCTGGAAGTCCCACCCTTTTGAAAAAAAAGCTTTCTGTCTAATAATAATAATGATGGATTAGATTTATATGGCGCTTTACATATCAAGTGACATCTCAAAGGACTTACTGTAAGTCCATTATTCATGTGTCATGGACACTGGAGGAAAGGTGGGTAAAGTGTCTTGCCCAGGGACACAATGGCAGGACGGCTGGGGAGAGCAGGATTCAAACCGCCAACCCTCTGGTTATTGGACTACCTGATCTACCTCCTGAGCCACTGCCGCCCACTGCTACCCTTCATCATTAAGCCATTTCACGTCTGTTTAAAAAAATAGGCAGTGCTACAGTTTCATTTATCGTTTCGATTAACAAACCACAATACCTTTGTGGTGATGGACTCTTTGTTACCTCCGCCAAGAAGGTACAGTCGTGAAAAAATTAGGACACCCCATTAAATATTCAATTCTTTATTAAGAAATGTTCACATATCTATGTCTAACCTTATTTTTGTTTTTATTTGATTTTTAACATTTATTTTAGTCATTTTAAGTGGGAATGAATGTGGGGGTGTCCTAATTTATTCCTCACTATTTGTTTAGAATTACATTTTAAAGAAAATTTGAAAAAAAGTCTTTAATTCATTTTTAGTTGTTTAGTTGTATTACATGACTCTCCCAGTATTTTTAGCACTGATATTAACTATTCATATGTCCAAATATGTTTAAAAAGAAACATACAAGCTTATGCAGGGCATCCTAATTTTTTCACATGACTAATTTAATCGGGGTGGTTTGTTTGTCTGTCTGTCTGTTAGCAGGATTACACAGAAACTGCTGGATGGATTTTGATGAAATTTTCACCAGAGGTGGTCCTTGGACTAAAGAGGAACTCATTACATTTTGGTGATGATCTGAGAACGCATACCTCCGCCAAGGCTCTTATCTTCTCATAGAGTGTTAGCAACAATACTCCAAAACTACTGGATGGATTTGGATGACATTTTTACCAGAGGTGGTCACTGGCCTAGAGAGGAACCCACAACATCTTGGTAATGATCCGAGAATGCATACCTCCACCAAGGTTCTTATCTTCTCACAGTGTGTTAGCAAGAATCCTCCAAAACTACTGGATAGACTTCGCAGCAATTTTCACCAGAACTGTCTCGTGACCTACGCATAAACCCATTACATTTTGGAGGTGATCCATGGCCAATGGAAGGAGCCTTGGCAGAGGTATGTGTTCTGCTTTTCTAGTTTCATCTGAAAATGCGAAGAAAAGCGAGCAAAGTGTACTAAATTGCAAGCATGCTAACTACTAGCTACCAGCATTGGATACGTTTTGATCTGGGGTCTTCTGCAGTACCGACTCAACAGGTCTGTGTTTTATAAACACTTATTACTTTTACACTTGACAATATCTAATTTGTTTACATGTGTGTGAAATGATAATGGACGTCTTCATGCTGATTGAGATGTTTAGCAACAGTTACTGGCTACATTTAGAAGGGACTTTTTTCTCAGCTGCGCAAACTAACTAGTTAAACAAATCATAATATTTTGTCCAGTATTGCTGTCATTTAATAAATTGTGCTTGTCGGAACTGCTGTATAAAAGCATTACACTTTACATCATTATGGTGTCATGAATATACTAACTACGGGTGTGATACTCTAATGCCCTCCACGTTGTACCACACCTGCAGTTACTACATTCATGATACCGTACTTCATCTCGTGTAATATTGCTTAAATATGTTCACCATGATTCTACTATGAACTGTTGACACTAGCATGCTAGGCGGTCTGGGTTGATCACCGTAACTGGGACACAGCTTGCTTTGGTGGGGAGGAAGTAACCGACAGGTGGCCTGGTTTGGTTGCGATTGCAATTTTCTGTAAATTTTGTTCACCCCCACTAGAATCCTTGTTCATCTAACACCACCTGACCATATATTTCATTCTTAGAGGTTATTTTAGCTTTGTTACAGTTTTATTTTCTCAAACTGGGATCTGAGGCTCCTAGTTGAAGCTAGCAGTTTAGCCACTCATTCATGTATGTTTCTGTGGATTACAGGGATTGGTCATATCCTATTGACCACTAAAACCACACACACCACTGTCGACCAGTGATGCATCATTTCATTAATTCCTCAAGACAAGCATACATGTTTCACTTTAAGATCCAAAGACCGACTTTAGGGCAACTCAGACTTGTATTTGGCTCAAGATACAGCCAAGCCAGCGCCGCTGTTTGAGCTGAAGGCTAGGCGCTACCCAGTTAAAGTCCCTGACAAGTGAATTCATAATTTTTCTTCTAAAAATAATATACATTACAAATGAGGTGCTTCAATTATAAAAGTATGCAGTGCAGAGCTAAATAAATAGAGTTCAACTGTTGAACAGTTTTCTGGCAGTTTTCTTGCCAGGATTTTCTGGGCGGGTCTAAAACGGGTCTGCTCTACGTAATACAGACCTAACCCCGCCCCGTCACTGCCCCAATACCAGCTGTGCATGCACTCCAGGATTTTGTGGGATTTTTTTGATAGTGTGGCTCTAGTTGCGGGGCTGTCCTGGGCATTTGCCTGACTCGTGCGTTGGCCCATGTCCAGACCAGAGACTCACAGCTTTAAAACTCATTGACAAGATGTAGTAGTGACTTTCACCTTTAAAAATGTATAAAATGTTACAACACTGGTTGTAGTGTTATATTTGCTTGTTTGTGGTTTTATGGCATCTCTCCTCACGCGTACCTCCGCGACAGGGGTGCTTTCAGGAAGGTGGACTATTTCCAACACAAACCCAGCACTTCATACACGCGATCAGCACAGAGACTCAAAAAGACGTTCACCGGCAGACCGGGGAAGACAGAGGAAGGGACAGTGTAGGAAAACTCACAGGTGAGTGTGTTGTTTGTTTGTTTTTTTTAAATCATACACCCTGTTTCTTGCTGATGCATTCCGTTTATACTCACTGTAAACATGGAAGTAAGCATGGTGCAGCGATGCATTTGAGTGGTTAGACTGACGACGTACACGTTTGAGCGCTACTCAGGGACAAATTTGATTGGTGAAATTAGCAGAAGTTGATGGCAATTGGTCAAAATTGCAGGAAAGTTGCGGTGATTGGACAAAGTTCAAATTTTGCATGTTGCGATTGCAACGTCGCAAAATCCTGGAAGGGCTGTTTAGAAAAAGTGTTAGCTTATGTGGCTCTTCTGGCTCAAAAAGATACGCTGTATATTTCCATTTCTTTCCCCAGGTTTCAGCTGTTTGACAGCTGACACTTTTTTTTTTTAATTCAATAAATTTTTACAAAAAAAGTGGCACACGATAAACAAGGCACTGACAGCTGGCACTTGACGCTGTTCCGTGAGTGGGTGTGGTTTCAGCGCCTGCTGCAGACACACCCCCACCATCTGAGAGCACAGAGGTCTGGCTGATTTTTCAAGATCTTTAAAGCTGTTTTTACATAATTGGCGATATTTTTAAATGTTCAAATTTGGCTGGACAGTTAATAACACACTTTTGTTTGGTCTGGTAGACTTAAAACACATTTAATGATTCACTTGTCAGGGTCTTTAATGTTTGCAGTTGTGGGGGGTGGGGGTTGGAATCCAGTCTTAAGATACTCAAACTGGCCGTTTTCAGAAAGGTTGGAAAAATAAAAAAAACAATTTGTTGCAATAATTTAAAAAAAATTAGAGATTTTGAACAAAGTATGTCACAAACATTTCATTAAGATGTATGAGCTGTTAAAATATGGAAAAAGGTGCAATCAATAACCCCTTTAAGTCCTGAGTTTGGATTCCACAAAATCAAATGGCATCACCAGTGTTGTACCGATTCTTTCATAAGTCAAACACAAACATACTCTACCTGTAGGGCTGTGCGATATCACCAAAATTTCATATCCCGATATAAGTAATCTTATATCCTGATCACGATATACATTTTCTGTAAATTCTAAAGTTTAAATGTAATAACCACATATAAAGGACCATCTCTCTCTTTTTTTTTTACATTTTAAATTAAATAAAAAAAATCAATTGTACAAATTCATCTTTTGGTAATTGTGCACCTTTTTTCCCCTCATAATTTTGCAGTGTTATAAAACTGTTTAATGAGCATTTCAGACTTGATTCTCATGAATTTGAGGTTTTTCTTCTCGTATCACATGAATAAAAAGTAAACAATAAGTTAAATATTTCCTGAGTCAGAGGAGAACTGCAATAACAAAAAAATATCAGTCTGAAAAATTAGAATTTCCCATCGCTGTCATCTACAGATATAAATTAGCTGTTAATTCACTTTGGTGCAGTTATCTTTATTAAGCACCATGCCTGCAAAAATACTATATAAAAAAACTGAAACGGATAAATCAATAAAAAATTTAAGTGTAGATCTGCAGCCTGAAGACTACCATTCTGGCCTGATTTAATCAGTTTGCTTCCTTGTAAAAATACTTCAGATTGGCCATGATCTGAAAAATCAAAGGCACAAAAGGTAATGTAATAAAATACATGTGATGACTTCAACTTTAATCATTATTGCTACTTGACTAATTAAAATGATTGAAAATCAAGTAAATTACATCAAGAGTGAACTCGCTCCTCTAACGCGTTTTAATTTATAATTTATTTTGTGCGTATGTGGCGCTATCACACACTTTTGCAGCTTTAATTAAAAAAAAATCAAACAAAATTAAGAAACAGCAATTCAAACCAAAGAAACAATGGCCTGATACACAAATAAGAAACCGGAGTGGTGGCTCAGTTGGTAGAGCATCCGCCCAAACCCGGGAGGCAGGGGTTCAAATCCCGGCCGGGTCATGCCGAAGACCATATAAAAGTGGAACTTCCTGCCATCCAGCTTGGCGCTCAGCAATAATGGAATGGAGGAGGGAAATCTGTGGCGGCGCCTTGCATGGCAGCGGCCCTCTGATTCTGCACTGGGGTGTGTGTGATTGACACTGTAGATAGGTAAAACACAATCTTGTTCTACTGTATGTGATTGGTTGTACAGTTGAATGACAATAAGGGTAATTTAATTTAAAAATGTTTTCTATTAGCGACAACTTGGCATAGTCATTTAACATTTGCTGTTTTATAATTACAGTGAGATGGCGTTAACGGTACCACCAATTAAACCTAGGTTGGAGGACTATCCTCTCTGATGCTGCACAGCTGAAAACAGTCCCACATCCCTGGCAAACAGAAGTAGCAGCTATTTGACCAAATCATTAGTTTGGAGTTAGCTGCTGTGCTAGCCACCGGAATGAAGCCTGGCCACCCACACAGCCGTTCCACTGCACGCATTGTGGGGCAGAGGTTGGACGCTGACAAGTAGCGTGTGAGGAGCTTTGCTGAAGAAACAGGGGTATGTGTATTTTAAATCTCAATATAAACAATAGTTTTATATGAAATGATAGACGTTTTTATCTCATCATCCGATATAATCATATCGCACAGCGCTATCAACCTGTATGCCTTTTTATATCCTCCAAATCCTACAATTGTGCCTTTATCTCATACAAGTTCAACCAGTACCTGTTCAATGCTCATTTTCTGGAGGTCCTTCTCCCAGTCTTCAGGGTCGCTGTGGTGGTAGTGTGAGGGCGGCGTGAGCTGGCTGAGGATGCTGGAGTCCCGGTCATGGCAGAGGTCTGTCAGATGGGCGATGTAGATTTTGAGCTTACTGCGGTTCTGGGACAGGGCTAGGAGAGGGGATATCATCTGTGGGGTGGATGCGAGGGAAAGAGAGGTCAATGATATATACTAAGTAAAGAGAAGGAAGTCTTAGAAGAACTGAGAAGACTTAAAAGACTGAGCACAAATGCAATGAAAGGCAGCATGTCCACCAAAGCTTTTTTTTTTTTTTTTTTTTTTAATTTTTGGTCAGGCCAAAACACCAAGCAGTCTAAAAACAAAAGGCTATGTTTATATATTTATTTAGTTTCATATTTGTGTATGTTTACACACTGAATCACTCAGTTCACTGTAGGGTGGATTATGTAGCACATTTACCATTTTTAACCCTACATTGTACACTGTACTTGGGAGTGCACTATCAGTGGTCATTATCCAAGCATTGCACCACATCATAAATTGTACAGAAGGAAACCGGCAGAGTTTGGGACGAGTTTGTTATGGGGGGACTTGACCCAGTACCCTAAAATGCCTCTGATAATGGAAGCAGAAACCTGTTTCAGTTTTATTGAGAACTGCAATTCAGTGACATTTTTGCAGACATTTGCACATTGCAGCAGTGACAGAAAGCTTTAGTGCTAATGCCAACAACAGGTTTGAACCACACAGTAAAACTGGGATCTGCCCCCCTGCCAATTCGTTTCTCAACCTGCTCGTGATGTTGCTTACTTGAGTCTGCTGTGCCTGCATTAGTGCTGAAGCGTACACGAACGATACTAGTTTTTATGGGTGAACGTACTGTACTGAATCACTCACCAGAGTTGTACTGGAAGCCAGCCATCAGCAGCTGAATCCCCCACCTGAGCAGCAGCAAACGAGCCCCACCCGCTCGGTTCAGCCAACTCTTAGTTCGGTGAGTGGTAGACAGTTGGAGCTGCAGTACAGCACTGAGTGATTCGGTGTACAACTATTTATAACGGATCTTTTTAGCTGGACTCGGCATGTTTCATTGAACTGTAGATCCCATCACTAACCTCCATCCGAGGCTCCCTCTCTCCCACTGCAACACGAGTCTTCCGTCTTTCTGCACACAGCCCGCACACATGAGACGATGCGTAAAATCAAACGTAGTATGTATGCGCAGGATCTGTATTCTGATTGTGTTTGCTAATGTATCAACGCAGCCATGTAATGAAGGCGTCAAATTATCGTACAAATACGATAATTATTGTACATCTGGCAACACTGGTGCTGCAGCTCAGTTTCAGGGTGTTGACAATCTTCTTACAGCTTAGGCAATCATTATGTAGAGCAACAATTCTTTTTTTCAGATTCTCAGAGAGTGCTTTGCCATGAGGTGCCATGTTGAGCTTCCAGTGATCAGTATGAGAGCGTGTGAGAGCGACAACACCAAATTTAACACACCTGCTCCCCATTCACACCTGAGACCTTGTAACACTAACGAGTCGCATGACACCGGGGAGGGAAAATGGCTAACTGGGCACAATTTGGACATTTTCACTAGGGGTGTACTCACTTTTGTTGTCAGCGGTTTAGACATAATGGCTGTGTGTTGAGTTATTTTGAGGGGACAGCAAATTTACACTGTTAAACAAGCTGTACACCGACTACTTTACATTGTATCAAAGTGTCATATCTTCAGTGTTGTCCCATGAAAAGATACAATAAAATAGTTAACAAAAATGTGAGGGATGTACTCACTTTTGTGAGACACTGTATGTTTTTGGGTAAACACAGGCCCAAAAAGCTGCTGCTCACTGGATATTTTCTCTTTTTTGGACTGTTACGACCCACTTTCTGGGCCAAGGCCAGAATTGCCTACTTCAGCCTGGGATCACAAATCACGAAGTCCGTTTCGACCCCCCCGTCAAGGTGGACATACCCACCATCATCCTTACCTACTGGCAAGAGAGACTACACTTACATTCTCTTTTGCTCACAGCAGGCAGACCTACGCCTACATCCCAGGCTGGGATTCCAACACATGACCCCATGATCTAAATCCTCTCACTCTTACCACTGAGCCAAAGAGGAATTCCTCACTAGCTCTCGGCTAGTAGCGGAGGTGTACTCTGACGGTGTCATGAACTGCACCACTGACTAATTCCCCATGGAGGGGTGTGTAACACGGACCATTCTCTGTAAGCCCCAGAGATGGTTGTTTGACGATCCCAGTAGATCAGCAGCTTCTGAAATATTAACACCAGTCTGTCTGGCACCAACAACCAGGCCACATTCAGAGTCACTTAACTCACCTTTATGCCCCCATTTCGAGGCTCAGTTTGAACTTCAGCATCTCGTCTTGACTATGTCTACCTGTCTAAATGCACTGAGTTGCTGCCATATGATTGGTTGTTTAAATACTTGCATTAACAAGCAGCTGAATGAGTATACCTATTAAAGTGGCCAGTGAATGTTTGTGCATTATTTCTTTCTTTCAAAGGTCTTTTTATTATTATTAATTGAAGTATCAATACAATACAAAGTATTAGAAATTTTCATTTTTGTTTCAACCAAACAGTGAAAAACTAGAACTTAAAGCCAACAAATGTAAATGCTTCAAAGCACAAAAACCTTTAAATAAACAATAATTAAAAAAAAAAATACAAAGAAAAATTGTGTGTGTGAAGTGGGGGTGGGGTAAAGGGGATATGAGCTACTCAGAAACTATAATCGTGGGTCTTTCAAAGAAATCAAGAAACGGGCGCCATAATTTATAGAATTTGTTTTCAGAGCCACAGACTGTATATCTGATTTTTTCTAAATCCAAACAGGACATTATATCTTTTATCCACTGTAAATGTGAAGGGGGCGAAGAGTCTTTCCACTTCAGTAATACAGCACGTCTGGCCAATAATAATGAAAATTTGAATACTTTTAATTTGGAACTTGGCAAGACAAGTTCTGGAGCCACACCAAAAATGGCGCATAATGGATCAGGTTTAATTTGATATTGCAGGACTTCAGACATAGTGATAAAAACAGAATGCCAAAAATTCATCAATGCAGGGCAGGACCAATACATGTGAAGCAAAGTGCCAGGAGCGCTACCACACTTTTCACAAGTTGGGTCTATATCCGAGTAAATACGTGCTAACTTAACCTTGGACAGGTGCATCCGGTGTACAATCTTAAATTGAATAAGAGCGTGACGAGCACACATTGATACAGTGTGAACCTGGCCAAGAATAGAGTCCCACAGTTCATCAGTAAAAGTAAAATTAAGATCTTGTTCCCAGTTCAATTTGATAGCGGCCAGAGAAGAAGATTGTAAATTTGAAATTAAATTATATAAAACTGACATTACCCCCTTAGAAGTTGGTTTAACTAATAAAAAATCATCTAGAGGATTATCAGAAGGTTTTTGAGGGAATTGTTTTGTCATGGTTTGCACATAATGTCTGACCTGGAGGAAGCGGAAAAAATGTGTAGAAGTGATGTCGAATTTGGTAGAAAGTTGAGAAAAACTTGCAAATTGACCATCAAAATATAAATCCGCAAAAGATTTGAAACCTTTTCTGTGCCATATATGAAATGCACTATCAATAGTTGATGGGGTAAATAAATGATTTGCGGCAATTGGACTTCTAATGGAAAAAAACTGAAGACCGAAATTTTTCCTGAATTGAGACCAAATTCTAAGAGACTGACGAACTACTTTATTATTACCCAGTGTAGACAAAGCAAGGGGAAGTGGTGAACCTAAAATTGCCGGTAGGGAGGTTTGATTGTCCACATGTGACTCCATAAGGATCCAAATAGGTGATTTGGATTCCAGATAAAAATGTTTCCAATATAACATGCACCTGATATTTGCTGCCCAGTAGTAATATTGAAAGTTAGGCAGAGCCATGCCACCTACTGATTTGGGTCTTTGAAGAAAAACTTTCCTCAATCTCGGATGTTTACCATTCCAAATAAATGAGGTAATCAGAGAGTCCAAAGACTTAAAAAAGGATTTAGGAATAAAAATGGGGAGACATTGAAACAAATATAAAAACTTTGGAAGTAACATCATTTTTACAGAATTGATTCTGCCAATTAAAGACAAGGATAATGGGGACCATTTGGAAAGTATTAGCTTGCACTGGTCAAGTAAGGGGAGAAAATTATTTTTAAACAAGTAATTAAATTGTTTAGTGACACATATCCCAAGATAATTAAAATGATCAATAACAACCTTGAAAGGAAAATTTTCAAAATCCTGAACTTGAATCTTTTCATTAATCAGAAACAGTTCACTCTTATTAAGATTAATTTTATAACCAGAAAACCTACTAAAACTATCCAAAATGTTGAGTATAGCGGGTAATGAAGTAAGTGGGTTGGAGAGAAATAATAAAAGATCGTCAGCATAGAGTGAAACCCTATGCTCAATGCCACCCCTACGAATGCCTAGAAAGTCCCGGCTCCCACGGTTTGCAATAGCTAACGGCTCAACTGCCAAGGCAAAGAGCAACGGGCTCAAAGGACAACCTTGCCTCGTACCACGGTAAAGTCTAAAATAGTCAGAATAGCGACAATTAGTTAACACTGAAGCTAAAGGACTAGCATAGAGAAGTTTAATCCAGGAACAGAAGGAAGGACCAAAACCGAACCTCTCCAAAGTAAAAAACAAATACTCCCACTCAACCCTATCGAATGCCTTTTCAGCGTCCAAACTAATAAGACATTCAGGTATGTTGTGGTGAGGAGTACAAATAATATTAAACAACCGCCGCAAGTTAAAAAAAGAATGGCGATTTTTAATGAAACCGGTTTGGTCCTGTGAAATTATAAAAGGAAGAATCTTTTCCAACCTTGAAGCTAACAATTTTGACAAAATTTTAACATCGGTATTTAACAAGGAAATAGGCCTGTAAGAAGCACAATCAACAGGATCCTTATCCTTTTTAAGCAACACAGTGATACAGGCCTGATAGCATGAAGGAGGAAGTGTACCAGAGTCAAGCGACTCTGTAAAAACTTGACAAAGGAAAGGGGCGAGGTCGTCAGAGAATTTTTTGAAAAAATCAGCGGAAAACCCATCAGGTCCTGGAGATTTTCCTGATTGCATGGATGATATTGCCAGCTGAATTTCTTCTTTTGTGATGGGAGCTTCTAAAATTTGCCGAGATTCTGAAGAAATCGAAGGAATATCAATAGAATCAAAAAAAATTTCCAAATCCTTTAAGTTTGTTGTATATTCTGAGGTATATAATTTGGAATAAAATGACCTGAAAATATCATTAATCACTTGTTGGTCAGATGTCACCTCTCCTTTATCTGTCCTAACTCCAGTAATAATTTGCTTAGCTCTAATACCACGTAGTTGATTAGCTAGAAGTTTACTGGTTTTTTCGCCATGTTCATAAAATTCACTCTTGTTCCTTATTAAACAACCTTCAATTTGTCGAGTAGAAAGTAAATTAAGTTTAGTTTGTAATGTCATACGTTCCTTGTACAGAGCGGGTGATGGAGATTGAGCATATTGTCTGTCAATGTCCAGGATTTGATCTAAAATAGCCTTCTGTTCCTGTATTAAGGATCGTCTTTTAAATGCTGCCAATGAAATAAATTCCCCCCTAAGAAATGCCTTCATGGCCTCCCATATCGTTTTATTTGGCATACCAGGAGTTTTATTTTCTTTCAAAAAAAAATTAATTTTAGAAGAAATATTCGCAACCAATTTTTCATCTGTAAGTAATAATGGATCCAATCTCCAATGCTTTCTCATGGAGTCACATCCATGGAGGATCATTTTAAGTACAAGAGGGGCATGATCAGAAACCGAGATGCTATCATAACTGCAAGAGCAAAGGTTATTAATTAATAAATTGTCAACAAAAAAATAATTTATTCTGGTATAAGTATGGTGTACGTGAGAGAAAAAAGAATAGTCCCTGCCGTTAGGATGTAAAAAATGCCAAGGATCTGTAAGGCTATATTCCTCAAGAAAAGACTTAACATAAGTTGCAGATTTATTAAGACTAGCAGGTTTTGAAGATGAGCGATCTAAGATCGGATCCATATACAAATTAAAGTCACCCCCAAGAATTAGAGAATGAGTATTTAAATCTAGAAGTTGCGAAAAAAGGTTGCGAAAAAAGTGCACATCATCAAAATTCGGTGCATACAGATTAGCCAAGGTGACATGTTTATCGCCAAGTTTACCTGATACTATTACAAATCGTCCATTTTTATCTAATACAACATTAGAGGGAATAAATGGGATATTTCGATCAATAAGAATAGCAGCGCCCCTGGCCTTAGCTTTAAAATTTGAATGAAAAAATTGTCCTGACCAACATTTTGACAAACGCAAGTGGTCGGAATCCTGCAAATGGGTTTCCTGCAAAAACAATACCCCAGGCTTAAACTGCTTTAGACGTGACATGACTCTCTTTCGTTTAATTGGATGGTTCAACCCCTTCACATTCCAGCTTACCAAAGTAAGATTACTATTCATTCAAAGAGTAAAATTTATATATTATGTTGTGTAGCCCAAAGAAGAGTAAAGTGAAGTACGGGTAAAAAAAAAAAAAAAAGGAGGGGGTAAGGGGGGTGTAAATAAAACCATAACAAAAAACAAAACAAAACAAAACAAAAAATAAAAAAATAAAAATAAAAAAAAAAAATAAAAAAATCCAACAACCAAACCTATAACAACACTCCAGCCGGTTGCAAAAAAACAGCAACCGCTCCATCTCCTGCTCTATTTTCATCCTAACAGAATGCTCCCATACAACTGGCTTCAATCCTGCATAATATGAACGTTTTACCCTAAAAAAAAAAAAAAATAAATAAGATAAAATTAAAAAAAGAATTAAGTAAACAACAACGTATAGGGAGCCAATTTTACCTTGTTTTTAAACATCTAAAAATGCATCAATGTCCAGTCAGTGCAGCTTCAATGAAGTAACAAGCAGCCCAGCGCGGCAGCTGGTCAACCCAGAAATGTCCAGTTCAAGGCGAAAATTGCTGGTTTCTCTCCATGGTTTGCATGAAGCAGGTGGCCTCCGAGACAGACGCCAGCCACTGGTTTTTGCCGTCTGGAAGAGTTATCCGGAGCCTGGCGGGGAAAAGAAGAGAAGGACGAAAACCTCTCTTGTACAACTCGGACATAACCTCCTTATATTCGGCTCGTTGCTTCTGAACGTCGGCGTTATAATCCTCGTAGAACTGAAGTTTATGCCCACGATATTCCAAAGTCCCACGGCGTCTCCGCGCTTCTCTCATCACCAAGTCTTTGGTCCGAAACCGGTGGAAACAAATAATGACAGCGCGCGGCTTCCCATTCGGACTCGGCTTGGGCATGAGGCTGCGGTGGGCTCTATCCAGCTCTGGGGGAGATGGCAAAGTTTGTGCGCCAAAGACGTCCACCAATAGCCGAGAAAAAAATTCAGATGGCCGTGGACCCACATCAAAGGACTCCGGCAGACCCACCAGACGAATATTCAGCCTCCTGCTTCTTCCCTCCAGGTCAGAAAGTTTGTTTTTCAAAAGTTTGTTCTCCTCCTGCATTGACTCACATGTAACTTCAAGCGCCGCTAGGCGCTGGCTGACGTCCTCCGCGTTGTTTTCAAGGTCGCCAATGCGTTGCTCCTGGTTCGCCACATCTGCTTGAATTTTGTCCAGCTTACCATTAATAAGTTCAAATGAAGCTTTGAAGTCAGCAGCTATGGACATTCTGTGTTGCTCAAGCAAGGCAACAAGTGCAGGGTTAAGGCTGATATTAGCATCCTCAGCTAAGCTGGTGTTAGTATTGTTCCCTGCTGCCTCCTTTTCAGTCTGCTTTCTTGTTTTGGACATATTTCACAACTCAAAACAGATTCTGCACGTATTAAATGTCCAAAACATTAATAGCTTACAGCAAAATAGGGTTTAAAAAGTAAAGAAAAAAATATAGCAGGAGCCAGCAACGCACACACCTACTCCATTGCCAGCACACCTGAAGCCAATCAGAAGACTTTTTCGTTTGTGCATTATTTAAACATCAATATCGCATTTTAAATAATCATGGTTACTGTCAGCCTTCTTAGCTGCCAGTGAACAAAAATATACTTAATATTGCTCATTTATCTGGCATGTTTGAACTGCTTGGGAGTAATGATGTAATTAACAACATGGTAATGTCCATGAGGTGAGGCAGTTTCAGATGATTCAGCTAAGATTCTGTAACAATGCAGCTCTAAATATATGCTCGCAGAAAAAAAAAAAAGAAAAAAAAAACACCTTGGTGAACACTGCCACATGGTCCAGTTTGAAGATGATGGAAAAACACTGAACACCTAATAACCACACTAGTCAAAAAAAAAAAATAGTCATATACATGCATGCTTATGAACCCATCACCGTCATTCATTTTAGGAAAATTAACACTACAGTAGACTTTTTTGTGCAGCCCAACAAACCGTCTCCCAAAGAAACTTACTCAACTACTAAACAGGTCAGATTTCAAAGTCCATCATCCAACACCCGTTTGTGTGGGTCAGAAAGTCAGGAGCTAATCACTGGCATCAGAGCTGGGACATGCAAAGCTAAGCTGCTTTAGTGTGAGGTGAGGTGGTGACACACTGGGTTTGCACATGCAAAAATAATGAACCGTCACAATGATACCCCAAACCCACGGGGGGGAAAAAAAAAAATCATCAACTTAAAGTTCATAAATTTGTGAGAACAAATGGGAAGAAGAGGACTGACAAGAAAACCACAGATGAATGGAAGTGAACATGCCAATGAAGAAAGATGTGTCAGGTTTTGCTTTTCTTGCGAGCTCACCCTTCTGAACAAAATGGCTGAGAGAGAGAGAGAGGGAGGGCAAAAGGTGTGCTATGCCCAGATACCCTCCTCATCATCCTGTTAGCCACATGGTAAGGCAAGTTGCAGCATTAGAAAGAAACATGTGGTTAGTGTGTTAGCAGACAAGTTAAAAAAAAATATTTTAAAAAGCAAGAATTTGGCTTCCTTTAACCCCTTGCACTCCGGTCAATTTCCCTAAAAACGCCAAAAAATAACGTGCCCAAAGTAAATCGAAAGCTGTTCTTCAACCCTTTGCAGCATCTTCATGGGGTTGGTCTCATTTAAAAGAAAACACTTTGAATTTTTTGGCAAAACAGTCATAATCTCTCTAAGTGCTCCGGCCACTGAGTTACAGTCATCTAAACATACTGAACTTGAAGAAAATAAATTTGGCCTGGGTGTTTTTTTGGATACAAATGCTTGCAAATAACACACAGCTTCAGATCCAGGCTGGAAAATGTAACAGAAATGTAGAACCAAGTGTTATCCAGCTGAGGTCAAAATTTTGTAACAATACCACAAAAAAATGAATATATTACACGGCTTTTTTCTTAGGTTGTTCCCAGGCGTTTTTGAACTGTGCCAAATTGTGCCAAATGGCACAGTTTGGAAAAACGTCTGAAACTTTTGAATGATTCAATATAGAAGCTTCATCTTGGGCTCTAATGAAAGGTGACACTCAGGGCTGTGTGTGTGTGTGTGTGTGTGTGTGTGTGTGTGAGGGGGTTGTCCCCCCCCCCTCGCTACAGAGGACGGACATCGGCCATCGCTACATGACGGAATAGACTCGTGGCGGGGTGTTCACGGTCCGGACGCAGCGCACGAACCATGTACCGCGGCACACGCACTTCGGACTTCCTGCGCCGCACAGTTGTAATTTACTGATCGGTCAAAAGTCATTTTGGATTACAGTTTTCAGGGATAAAGAATAATTTAGCTTATAACACTTACCTCTTCACAGCAACAGTGTCCTGGCGAACTTCTCTTCCTCATTGTCAGACGAACGCGACGCTGGTCCGCTCGTGGTTCCCGGTCAAAACATAATTCCATTATTGCGGTTTTGCGCTTCCATGATTGCAGTTTTGGCGAATGATTTACGACCTTCGTCGTCAGCCTCCGTCGGTCTATGATGACCATGGAAGAGAATCCTAAACGTCTATTCTGCTGGAATAAGTGCAGGTCGCACTTGTGGGTGGTCTCCGTGCTGCTGGGTCTGTAGCAGGTTCTTCCTGCGGGTCCTTTTTTTCATTTGCTGCAGCAGTCAGTCTCTCTTCACCCAGCCTTACACAAAACAGCTCACGAACTTCTGTGCTTCAATTGGCTCGCTGCATTCACAGCGTTGGTAGGTGGGTCCTTCTTGCTAGGTTTTCAGTCATTGGTTCTTCAAGGTTTCAGAAACCCAATTCAAGGCTCTTATTAGTCGAATGAGAGGTCAATCAGATGAACTAATCTGTTCGCGGCTGTGTCTGTAGTGGAAGAAGAAATGCAACTTTTTTTTTTTTTTTTCAGTGCGCGCTTGGACGCAGCGCCCTCGTGCGTCCTAGAGCGCACGAGGGCGCTCTCGTGCGCCCTGGGACGCAGAGACGTGCCCGTCGCGGTACACCGGAGTGCAAGAGGTTAAAGGTGCAGCAATCAGTTTGCATTCTTATTTACGGACTTGATCATATCAACCAGTCTAAGTTGAGATGCTGTTTATACAGAGACAATTAAACTTTGATTTTAGTAACTCTGATCAGCTACCTGATCTGGAGAGGGTTTGTGGTTTGTTTGGTCAGGTGCTGTCTTCAGGTGGTCGTCCTCATAGCTGTCAGCCATCAGCTTCATCCTGTTCTGAGTCTGTGAATTCAATTAGCACGTTAAATTAAAACAGATTCCAGCATTTTCCCCTTCTTTTGTTTTTGCCATTAGCTGTTAATAAATTTAAGTAATACCAAAATCAATAAAATCCAGACTGTTTTAGCAACCGATCATTTCCTCAAAAAGCATAGGTGCTATCAATACCATTTGGGTAATTTGTTCCATTAAGTGAGCTTTTTACAGCCTGACTACAAGTCATCACACAACTGGCAAGCAACATCATTCAATTTGTTATTTATACCACTTTGCATACAATTATGTCTTAAAGTGACACACTGGTGAAAATTTAAAAAAATCTTGACAAGCCTGTAACATGTTTATGACTTGCAAGACAGATCAAGAGCGAAATCACTCTTATGTGTCGTGTCTTGTTTTTTCTGCTGTGAAGGTTCAGTTAAGCTCCTCCTCTTGGAAAAAATCAAGTTTAGACAGAGCGTTTTTGTGATGTCACTGTAACAGGTGAACCAATCAGGACTGAGCACTGGCTGTTCAAATTTGCCAGCTTGCAGACTTCTGTGTGCTTTGGGTCTTGGAAGAGAGGTGGTGTGTCAGCATCGTCGTGAGTGGGCCTAATTAGATCCTGGCATCATTCAATCATTCTTATTCTACACTTTATTGCATGTATAGTTTTTTACTTCTTTTATTTTATCATGTTTAATGTTGTAGCATTGCACCGAGACAAATTCCTAGTTTGTGTACTACATGAACAATGGCAATAAATCTGATTCTGATTCTGGCATTTGAAGGAGGAGAAAAAGGGCAAACATTTTCACAAGCAACTGTAAGACAATGAAAAGAGGTTTTTTTGTGGAAAAAAGGGCATTTTAGACAATGTAAATTTGTTCAAGGGGATATCTATCCACTGCAGTGTATCTCTAAAGTATCTAACAACTCCCAGGACAGCAGCTGAAATCCACAGAATTTAAATAATCTGAATGAGAAAAAAGCATGAAGAAGAAATGTTTCTAAAAACTGGCTCATCAAATGTCACTTTTGTCAAATTCACTTTGAGCATATTTTTATCCACATAATTATGGACTCATTTTATTCTGAGTGGCTAAAAGTGGAGTGTTGTCAAACTGCTTTTAATAATATTACATCACAATGGAACATGTGAATGTACAAACCACTACTGCGACCATGCATTCATTTCTAGTGAAAGAAAATATTGACCTTTAGTGCTTTTCCCTGCAGCAAATATGACTACAATGAGACTGAGTGAACTACTGTGAAGTCCAGCAGCTGCTCCCCCACCTGCTGCTTGAGCTGTTGCACCAGTCTGTCCTTGTCCCGCTTCAGCAGAGCCACCTCCTCCTGGGTCTTCTTCTTCTTTGAGGAGGACAACTCCAGTAAGGCAATGTTGGCATCTTTCTCACTGATAGCAGCCAGCAATGCCTCCTGCCTGTTAGGCGCAGGGACAAAAACTTGCATTTTCCATCACAGGTAAACAGCTCAATTGTCATTTATTATTTATTGTGCAACATTACACAGACAGCTGGGGAAAGACAGAATTAGATGACATTTTACAAGATTAAGGTAGCGATCGATAATTCAGAGTACTCTGTGTGAGTCTTACTTCATCTCTAGCACCTCCTCCAGGTGTTTCCTGCGCTCAGCGCGCAGCGTCGTGAGGTGAGCCTCCTTCTCACACAGAGACTGCTGGGTGGAGGCCAGCTTGGCCCTCATTGACTCAAGCTCCTGCTTTACCTTCTCCATGGCCCCCAGCAGCTCCTCCATCTATGGAAACACACAGAACAATTCTAGGATAAAATAAAACTTTTTTTTTCCCCCAACATTAACGCAATAGAATGACCTCTCACACACACACCCAAAAACACTTTTACAGAGTTTCCATTATCAATTGAAAAAAAAGGAAGAGGATGCAAACTTCAGGAAGTCTCTCAGGAACTATAAGGGATCAACTATAATAGATATTTGAATTATAATTAAGCATTTCTATGACCTGTCATTTATGTAAAACAAGGCAAGAGTACTTTAATTACAAATTGACTGAAGAAAAATTATATATATATTTTTTTTTAAAAAAAACCTTTGGTATAAATGATGTTTTATGTATATAATTTAAGAAATACCATTTTATAAGCAAACAACAGGTAAAGAAAGGCCACTAAATCTACATGGGCTGGAAACGACACCAACACTTCACAAAAACATGCAGTCAAACAACGCCAAGCTCAGACCTTCATAAAATTTCTAGACAAATTCACTGCAGGGCTGTTGCTTTGACTGCAGAAATTGTAGAGGTGTTGCTTTTATTGTGTCCACCCTCTAAGTGCTGATGCTCACTGACTGAGGTCATACATACTGGGCTCATACCTTAGACCACTGTAAGTGGGCGAGGTTGGACTCATGCATTGGTTTGAGTGAGTGCTTCTGAGAGGCGGAGTGTAGCGGAGAGAAAACAAGAGAAAACGACAAGCAGAAAATGAAAGAGCTGAGAGAGAAAAAGAGGGCCAAAGAGACGCGGGGAAAGGAAAGGAAATGAGGAGAAACAGCATAATGGCAGCAAATGAGGCGATAGAAGAACTGTAGTTTCTATTATCTGTATATAGGTGTGTTTAGATATACTTGTCTGATGGGTGTGGTCCTACTGATTTATACTGACTGGTTATGTGTGTGTACCTGTTTCTCCTGCAGTGACCTGGCAGCCTCCTCCTGTGCGAGCACCATTTCTCGCTCAGCGGTGATTTGAACGCTCTCTCTAAGGGCCTCCTCCAGCTCCTCTATTCGTTCAGTCTTTTGACGCAGAGTGTCCTTCACATACCAGAACAAAGAAACGTCAGAAGCACCTTTGTTAGATACCAAGCGGACAAGAAGAAGAAAATGGCACAATACAGCGCAGAGATAGATAGATAATTCACAGGCACGCCTCACCTTCACCTGCTGTGATGTCTCAGACAGGTTGTCCTCCCTCTTCCTGGCTTCCTCCATCAGTCGAGCATTCCTGCTCTTCTCCACTTGCTCTTTGTGCTTCAGTGATGCCACCTTTTTCGTCTGGTCCTTCATTTGCCTACAAGTGCACCATGTAATATGGAAAGTCACGGTAATACCATGTTATATTGGGCACCGGAAACGTAAGCATTTTGTGCACCTTTGTGCTACTATTTGCAACATTTTTTTCTTTCAAGCTACAAAAAGATAACCAAGAGAAGGTTCCACAAATACATCAAATCTGTAAATGATTCAGTAATGACTCATTTTTTTGGTCCGATTCCAGTTGACTGTGGGGGGGGGGGGGGGTCTCACATGGGAAGCATTCTCCAACATACTAGCATAGTGTTTAAAATATGGGCATGTGAAAATTTTGCTTATTCAAAATTTTTAAAAAGAAGATTTAATGCAAACAAGGTCAAGACAAGTGAAGTTGAAAAAAATATTTTAAATCAAATGGGGATATACAGATCTATTACTCCTAAAGTGAAATAAAACAGCTTTAAGGGCTTGCTTTGGTAGATTAAAAAAAAACATCTGTGAGTTGGGGTAAAAAGGTGGAACAGGGAAAATGAGCATGAACATATATAGGAGACTGTTTAATATGCAAAATACCAAAACACTACATGCTACAGAGGGAGCGGCGATTCATGCAGACAGCAGCATAGTCATTAGAAAAGAAAGATACAAATACTAACCTGGAAGCCAAACTGGTGAGGGGAGAAGTTTCCAGTTTATAGAGAAATAAGCAGTAAAGAGAAAAGGAGACTAAGAGTAGGCAAATCTAAAAAGAACACGAGGGAAGTTTAGAGATATCAGCCTTTACATTTATGGAGTATCTTTGGTATGCAATAGAGAGCCTAAGCCTACTTCTGCATATGGGACCTTAAATCAGAAAAAATGTCCACTGAAGTGAATGGCAAGAGAGGAATTATCTTCTGATCCCGATCAAATTTTGTCACAAGTTACACATATGATGTTTGTCAACTTAAAAGATAATTTTCCACATAAATAATGGTGTAGGCTGTTGTCTAACTGTTAAAGTACAAGGTTGTGAAAATACATAAATTGAAAGACTACAAACATAGGCTCACGTAAGTTATGTCATCCTTTTTGAAACACACCCAGGGGGGAAGTAACTAGAACTCCTTTGGATCAGCTGCAGCTCTCAAGATACATTTGTGTCGTTTTCTGACCAATGAAAGAAGCATCCAGAGAGGAGAAAAACAGGAGGTGAGCTTTGAGAGAGGAACTGCCATCCATAATTGTGCTTGGTGACGTGTATAGTCCGAGACAACCAGGTGTAGTACTAGTTCACTAAACTGTTTCACAAAAACTAAATATTACTCTTTTATTATACGACAACCGACAACTTTAATTATGTGGAAAACAATCTTTTAAACTGACAAACATCAAGTGTGTAAATTTGATTGGGATCAAAAGATAATTTCTCTCTAGCCATTCACTTCAATGGAGATTTTTTTCTGATTTAAGGTCCCACGTGCAGAAGTAGAGGGGGTGTGACTTAGGCTCTCTATAAGGTCACATGGAAGGTTAAAAAAAAAATGCACTACACTACGTAAAATTAGATTACACAAAAGTCAGTTTAGTGGATATGTACACATCAGCAACACTACTCTGCTTATGAACTTCACCAGATCAACTTTTAAAGGAACACAAGATGCAACAAATGACCACCATAAAGATTCACCATAATGGTTTGGTAAAAATGATAGTATTTTATGTTCAATTCAATGTTTTAAGCCTAGTTCTACATAAACACAAGCAAATAAAATCATGAAATTAAATCTATTTTGTTGTCCACGCTAAAAACTTTATATGCAAGTAACCCATCTTAGGCAGCTTCCCTGTTGGCCATCTCATCAGGCCATAATTTAACTCCCTTTCCACAGCATGTGAGGCTCTATGCAGTGTATTGGGGCAGCGCCCATCTCCCTTTCAATGATCCTGGCCACACAGCTACTCTAAATAATGAAAGTAACAGTAGCTGTGTCTTCTTTTTGAAGGGCGCCAAGCTTGACAGTACCAGTTTTATCTGATCATTGGTATGACCTGGACAGGGCATGAACCCATAACCTGGTCTACACCCCGTCCACGTCATACCAAAAAGCAGATAAAGTGGTAGAGTATCCACTCTGGTCACCAGGTTATAGTCAGAGCAATATCAGCTGTGTCTGTAATCAGGCTCTTCACTAAGGAACCTTCAGTAATCAGACCAACCAACCAAAAACATGTAGGTTTAGGGCGCTCGCGCACGCAGCGACCGGCAGCCGGTGGCTTGTCACCAGACTGCAAACCAAATCTACCTACGGGTACAAATAAGTAACTTAAAAAAAAAAAAAAAAACTCTGCAGAGCAGAGGCAGCCAGACATCATCATCTGAACAATTCGCCTACACATCTTTGAGATTTAAATGCCGATATGACAGACTGGAACTGAGGTGACAGGAGTTTTCTTGTAGGTGTGATGGAGTGTCAGGATCAGCATTTATGATCCACGTTGAATCACCTGGGCTGACACCTGAATACTTTGGCTTATGCATCTTCACGTCTTTACCTCTCTTTATGTCTGCTATCTTATTAACATATGTGCAATCGCGTGCAACAAACACACGGGCAACTTTCATAATAATAATAATAATGGATTGCATTTATATAGTGCCTTTCATGATACCCAAAGCACTTTACAATGACTCTATTATTCATTCACTCCACAGACAGATAATGGTAGTGGTAAGCTACTGCTGTAGCCACAAATGCCCTGGGGTAGAGTGACAGAAACGTGGCTGCCAATCCGTGCCAACGGCCTCTCCAACCACTACCAAACATTTAGACACATTCCTACTCAGTGTCATGGACAGTGGAGGCAAGGTGGGTAAAGTGTCTTGCCCAGGGAGACAATGGGAGGATGGCTGGGGAGAGTAAGATTCAAACTGCCAACCCTCCGGTTACTGGACAGCCCACTCCACCTCCTGAGCCAATGCCACCCCAGAGCTTAAAAAAAAAAACTCTGCAGTTCCACCTACACCACACAGGTGTATCACTTGGGTATGTATGTGCTTTTTGTCCATATACATGCATTTCCATGATCAGCATGTCCATCTACCAGCATCCATGTCTATCACCTGGTGGACAGGTGCATTTCTGGGATCATGTGTATAGGTCTCTGACTGGAGCTTCACACATGTAAAACGAGCTCAGTGTTTTTGTTTTAAAGGTTCTGCAACTAAAAAGAGCCATTACCCCACCTCAGATTTCAGCTTCTCTAATCAGGAACAATCACACCATATGACAATGAGCCAATGCTCAAAAAAGAATTTCTCTGACATTTTCCTAGACTAATTGTTGCCCCATATTTTACCTCGTTAGGCCCTGAAATGTTCTGTGTATCTACACATCTGTGCCCACCTCTCCAGCTCACTGATCTTTTTGTCCTTGTCATTCTTCTCATTCTCCATTTCACGAAGTATCTCCAGGAGGCGGTCCACCTCAGCCTGAGCCTTCCCAGAATCCTCTTTGTGGCGGGCCACTTCCTGCTCGAGGCTTTTAATGCGCTCAGCCAGCTCAGTGTTGGCTTGGGCTTCCAGTGCTGCATTCTGAGCCTGACAGAGGGGAAGTATGTGTTAGAAACCACATCGAAGAACAAGCACCAGGACAGAGAGAATATATAGCAATAATGGGGGTGGGGGAATCAAAGCCATATAAACTTGTTTGTTTTCCTTCATTGTGTCTTACTCTCTTAAGCTGATTCTCCAGTTTAAGGCACTCCTCCTTCTTCTGTTCCAAGGTGATCTCCAGACTCTTCAGCTTGGAGTCTTTCTTCAGTCCAGAGGAGGCCAAGGAGGATGCATGCTCCTTCAGGTCCAACAGAGAAGTCTGGATAAACACCCCCCACACAGACATACTCAAGTCAACCATTTCAAACATATTAAACTGAAAATGAGACTGAAAATGCATTTGGTCTCATACAGGCACTGGTGACTCATCGCAAAGTTAAGACAATACCAGTGTTCACTGTATTAATAGAATCACAGTAGGCAAGAGTTTGTCCATCTATGTGTGAACTTGCATTTCTCACCTCTCTGTCTGACAGATCTCCCTGCAGTAAGCTCAATCTCTCCTTCAGCTCTTTTAGTTCCTTCTTTGTGCATTCAAGCTCCTCCGTCCTCTCCCGGTCATCTCTGTCTCGCTGCTCCTTTAGCCTCTCAATGATACGCTCCTGAGAGGAGGTAGAGGGAACAACATGCCTTAACCAACCAAGCAATGTAGTACTGCTACAAATGAACAGTGGTGCATGTAAGTAGTTTTAAAAAAAATTGTGTAGATGTAAAAAAAAAAAAAAAAAACAAACAAACAAACCACCTTTTCTGACAGGCTCTCCTCCAGTGTGGTGAGAGCAGTGTCAGTGTTGGAAGTGTCCGCCTGCAAAGATTTTACTCTCTCCTTCAGGCTGCTCATCTGCTTCTCCTTGTCCCTCAACTGCTCCTGTAGGTTCTCAATCTGCAATGCACACACATATGTTTTACTCACAGGGCTGTTATACAAGTGTATCTCTCTGGTCATTTAACAAAAAAAAAAAAATCCAGAGGAACTTGTATCTTTATCAAAATCACCTTTTTCTGCAATACATTAACTTTGCGCTCCTTAACCTCCAGCATGTCTTTGAGGTCATGTATTTCTCCATTAAGGGTGCCTTTCTCTTCTGACATTTCTTGAATCTGCTTGTTCTTCTTATTTAAAGTTGCCTCCTTCTCTTCCAAGCGCAGGCGCAACGCATCCACCTATCCGGAAAAGGGTGGAGAATTTTACAAACACAAACCACCAATGTGTGCTGCTCATGCTGCTCATTATGACTGGCGCCTAGCGGCTGCCCCGGCCTTGGATGCGCTCTGCAGAGCGTGCCCAAATGCCAAGTCACGTTTCGTTACCTTGTATTCATACATGTGTAATGACAATAAAGTTGAATCTCATCTCATCTCATCATCATGCTAAAAGCAGATGTCGAGGAAAAAAGCTACCTCAGTCTGCAAGATGGCGGCACGCTGCTCCTTGGCAGTGAGTGATTCCTTGAGGACTTCAATGTGCTGCTTGCTATCTGAGAACTGATTGTTTAGTGTCTCAAGTTTAGTCTGCAAACCGAGCAACTCCGTGTCCTTCCTGGAAAGGTCCTGCTTCACCTGCTCCATCTGAAAGAGATGAGTCAAAAGGGGGGAAAGACAGAGGATTAGACCAGAAAGTCTCCAATTTACCCAGCGATTATAAAAAATGTTGACTTTCATCTCATCTGTCATCTTTAACCTTATTCTTCATGAACTTGGTGTGACTGCGGTACACCTCCATTTGCTTCATCTCTTCTTGACGCTCCTCACAGCTCAGCAGCCCATTAGATTTCAGCATTAGCAACTCCTCCTCCATGTCTCGGAGGCTCCGCTCCATAGAGTTTATTTTTGCATCCTGAAGTTGATGGTTGATGGTTAACACTTATTTTACCGAGTGGCCAAACATGCTACAGACATACACTAGTAATTCAACCTCACCTTCATGTCAATGACAGTTTGTAGAGCTTTAGTTTTAGTGGACTCGGGCGTTCCTTCATATCGACGGTGAAGCTCCTGGTAGGCCAAACATGTTGCATTTGACTAAAATATATCTACACAGTTTTATATAGAGCAAAACATGTAAAACCTACAGACAGTTCCAATAGGACAACACAAAGGATGAACCAGACATTACCTCCCTTAGTGCAGTAACTTCTCTTTCTCTCTGGTCCAGTAAACTCTCAAGGTGATGCCTGTGCATCTCTGCATCAGCCAGTCTCCTCGTCCTCTCTTGGTCCTCCTCTGATGCCTTAGCAGATGGCCCTGACATAGCAGACAAGACAACTCGTTATAATGAAGAGTTACGTACAAAGACATTTGCAGTAAGTCGTCTAGAGCAGTGCATTTTCTCACTCATTAGCACTGTGCCCACCCGCCAATTTGGGAACCACTGTTCTAGAAGACAGCAATGAACTTTAGCATCATAGGCGATGTGGTTAACTATCAGAAGCTATAGAATAGCTGCCACTGTACAAAAGAATGAGGTCATAGCACAATAATAGAAATTCTTTATTTATTCTCCTCAAGCTTAAACATACCTTTGCTCTGCAGCATCTCCAGAAGTTTCTTGATGGACTCATCTCTGGCTCCTAAAGTTTGCTTTTGTGTATCAATTCTCAGCTCCATCTCCTCCAAAGTTTTCCGAAGAAGAAAGAGTTCTTTGGCCTGCCTTTCGTGCTCAGCGTGTAAACGCCGGTAGTTCTCCTCTGTTGGTTCAGATGTCAGGGCCAGGTCCCTTCCTTGACTGGCAGGATCTTGCTGAAGGAGCTGGTTCAGGTCCCTCTGGATCCTCAGCTCATCCTGGAGAGCCTGAACAGTCATCTGGAGATGCTAGGATCCAAAAGGAGATAAATGTATGACTTTTGACTTCTATTTTCTATTTTCTGTGTTAAAACAAAATGTGTAAATGATGGGGGGGGGGGATTATTTTGATGGATGGGTTGCAACAACTTGTTTTTACGTGAACGGATCGTGGCAGAATCTCATATTGCATCTTGTTAAAAATCATGATTGAAAACTTAGCAATGTCCTGACTGATGCACCATCAGGGAGGCTTTGTGGACAGTATTACATTTCATCCCTGAAGAAGCACAAATGGTGAAACACAATCAGCCCAGTATAGAGTTGCATTGTTTGCAGCATCTGACGCCATGGACATTTGGCAGAGTTGCTGTGACACAGTAACACAAGGCTCTGTTAACTCTGCTCCAAACCAGCTTTGAATGTTTTCAGATGGCAGAACAAAGGGATAAGTCAGTGTCTGCCTTCATATCTCTCTCCTTCGCCTCAGCCCCCTCACTTTCCTTCCTTTATCATACCCTCTGTCCCCTTTGACCAACACACTGTTCATCTACACCTCCCGCTTTTCCCAAATATATCCAACCTCTTACTTTCAATAACAATCCCTTTCCATTACCCTCTCCACCCCGTGACTAAGGCTGACTCACTACTGTGACTGAACTGATCTACCCACCAACATACGCACAGGAAGATGCATGCACCATCCATTTTTCATCCCCCATCTTCTCACTGAGTGAGAAGGGACAACCATCAGGCATCTGTGAGAAAACCAAAGCACTGAGGCTATGATGCACTAACAAAACAGATGTAATTACGAAGATACCGTTTCTTGTGAAACTGACCACAAACAATCAACCAGCTGCAATAAATCCTTCCAAGCACAAGCAGAACCTTAAAAAAGGAGCTCACCTGGGTGATTCTCCCACTAAAATTGCACACCTGCAGCACCATCATCACTATAAAAGTCAATGAAACCTTACAATTTTACCGCATCACATGGCAAGCATGATACACTATGACATGAGCAATTAGCAAGAACCAACCAGTGATTGTTCTATAATTATGTGGCCTTTTTATTATGGTGACAAAGATGACACACAAGTCATACCACACACATGATAATATCACAAAAAGTGGCAAAGGTTGAAACAGTGAGTAAGTTTAAAATGCTGAATTATAAACCGTAAAAAGGCAACTCAAAACATTCATTATGGGTATGCAAACTAGGTGAAAGCCTTTAAGATCTCCCTGACATAAATATATACCAGACCTAAACATTTTCAGATTATAGGGATGTTTCTTCCTTAACAGAAAAAATGTGAACGGTATTAACACAAGGAACTGCATTTCAAATTGAGGGTGATTTTTACAGTGTTGGTTTTTATAGCTGCCCTGTAACAGTCGACTAAGTTTGATAGACTGGAACTGACCCAAGTAGAGAAAATGTTTTTTCGTTGTCTGTTGCTCACATTTCTTCAGATAAGTTTATTAATGTGTGTCCCCACCCCACCGTCAATCATCTCTTTTTATTCTTATAGAAGATTCTTATTTCGTGATTTAAAGTTACTAGCTTCAGGAATTAGTGATAGTTTTTAATATAGTGCCACAAATCATTTTTCTTAAATTTGCGAGTTGGTCCTTTTCTCTTTTTTGTCTTTATAATTATTGTAAGACTGCATGTGCAAAAACACTTTCTATAATATCGGTACACAATAATAAAGGTGGATGCAGAGGTGCAATTTAATTTTTATCTTTCTTGCAACTATGAAACACAGCTGGCTTATGTCTTAAAATTATGTGGGCCAAAGGTCCAGTGAGAAATGAGGACAGTAATGACAGTAATTTAATGTCTCCTGTTTAACTGAATTCAGCCCGCTAACATGCGCCGCCTCCTTAAGTATCATGTTAAATGATAATTTAGGGGTTGTTGTTGCTTAAAGACATTCCTTCTCAACCTTGGGACATACGCCATTTACTGATGTTGCAAAAATATAGTTATATTTCACCAAATAAACTGATATACAGCGGGGAAAATAAGTACTAAACACGTCAACATTTTTCTCATTAAACATATTTCTGACAGAGCCATTGACCTGAGATTTTCACCAGATATCAGTAACAACCCAAGTAATCCATACATACAAAGAAATCAAGGCAACTGTGTTCACAAAACAAGTTACATTTAATAAAGTGGAATGACACAGGGAATAAGTATTGAACACGCTTGGTGAAATTCATTTAATATTTAGTAGAAAAGCCTTTGTTGGCAATAACAGCTTCCAGATGCCTCCTGTATGGAGAAACTATGTACAGGCATTGCTCAGGAGTGCTTTAGCCCATTCTTCCACACAACTGTCTTCAAATCTTGAAGGTTCTGTGGGTGTCCTCTATGAACTCTGATCTTCAGTTCATTCCATAGATTTTCAATTGGATTCAGATCAGGTGACTGACTGGGCCATTCTAGCAGCTTTATTTTCCTTCTCTAGAGCCAGTTGAAACTTTCCTTGGCTGTGTGTTTGAGCATGTGCTGAAAAACACCCCCACACCATGATGCGCCCACCTCCAAACTTCACTGTTAGTATAGAGTTTTGGAGCTGATGTGCAGTGCCATTTCTCCTCCAAACATGCTGTGTGTTGTGGCATCCAGAAAGTTTAATTTTGGTCTCATCTGACCAGACTATATTCTCCCAGTTTTTTACTGGTTTGCCCAAATGTTGTGCAGCAAACTTTAAATGTGCTTCAATATGCTTTTTCTTCAGCAATGGAGTCTTGCGAGGTGAGCGGGCATAGAGACCATGTCGGTTGAGTGCATTACTTAATAGTTTTCTTTGAAACAGCAGTACCTGCTCACTCCAAGTCTTTCTGGAGCTCTCCACGAGTGGTCTTTGGCTCTTTGATAACTCTTCTGATAATTCTTTTGAATCCTCTGTCAAAAATCTTGTGAGGAGCTCCTGGTCGTGGCTGGTTTACGCTAAAATGATTTCCTTCCATTTCCGAATGATGGCTCCAACAGTACCCACTGGAACATTCATCAGTTTAGTAATGCACCTGTAACCAAAGCCTTCATTATATTTTGCAACAATAAGGTTACGAAGGTCTAGAGAGAGCTCTTTGTTTCTACCCATCATGAGTTATTTGTGGTGTGGCAATCTGATATTCACAGGCCTTTTTAAAGGCCATCAGTCAGGATTTAAGATAAGATAAGCCTTTATTAGTCCCACAACGGGGAAATTCCAGGATTGCAACAGCACAGGAATAGCAACACTCAGAGCAATAATTTAGAAGATAAGAAAATAAGAGCAGTAAATATACATATGTACACATAAATATATATATACACAGTGCGGAGCATTGTAGCTAGATGGAATAAACAGCATAACAGTCTATTTAGTTACCTCACATAGTATGAATATGTACCCATATATATTGTCACCCTCCGTAGCGATTTATATTGCCCTAGTTGTATACTGGAGGGGACCATTTTGTGCAAGTCTGTTGCGTCTTTTGCATTCAATACTATTAGGTCGTCACATTTTTTTTGCTATCTCTGCGAGCAGCCCTGCTTAGGTTATAAAGTCTGACAGCCGTAGGTAGGAAGGACCTGCGAAACCTCTCGGTCACGTACCTAGGATGATGTAGCCTACTGCTACATGAGCTCCTCAGTGCGTTCAGTATGTCCTGCATAGAGTGGGACTCAGACTCCAGCAGAGATGACAGCTTAGCCACCATCCTTCTCTCTCCTATTTCCTCCACTGGGTCAAGGCGCTTCCCCAGGACAGAGCTAGCTTTCTTGATCAGTTTGTTCAGTCTCTTCCTATCGGCTGCTGTGATTCCACTGCCCCAGCATACCACTCCAAAAGTGATGGCTAATGCCACCACCGAATTGTAGAAGGTCTTCAGGAGCACCCCTTGTACACCAAAAGACCTGAGCCTCCTCAGTAGGAACAGCCTTCGTAGTAATGGTCATCGGGATCGTTCTGATTGGATCTGGGATTGTCCTGGTGTACCGTAAATTGATGAAGATGGACATAGCCTATCAAAATGCTGGCCAGGCGAGGCTTAACCATCAAATTGAAAAAATGGAGAGGACTCTGACAGCGGCAAATGGAGAACTGTCTAGGAAAATGGATTACATCATGATCACGCTGAGAGCCGTCCATGAAGGATTCAACGTCCAGCACTGAAGGATTAAGTACTGAATCTGTAAGAGGATATAAAGTTTCTTTCTCTGGGATCAGTACTATTCGACTAATCTGACCCCCTCACACAAGTCCTCCAGATTATCTGCAGGTTTTTGTTTTCAAAACATTTGAGCTGCATTGACTCCACGGACAGTCAGCTGCATGGCTCAAGGACAAATGCCAGCAGCTAAGACAAAACATCTCCTGCCAAAGAGACTTTGTTGTTCTTAACTGATACAAACACCTACACTCAACACTACACCCACACTGACTCAAAAACTGATGAAAAAGATCACTCACTCACTGCTCTCTTTATGTCCTTGTGTACATTCTTGTCTGCTAACTGTGCATTGAGGGCTTTTTTTCTTGTAATCATAATATTGATCATATATGACCGGTATTCTGACAATCAATGGTTTTTTGCTCTTTCCTATTGTGTTATCCTTTTCCTCCCTATGCATCCTGTACCCATCTGATGACAGGCGCGTTTTTCAGACGCTGCCGCGTCACCGGAAATGCAGGTCGTTTTCTGTGTCAAGTCAAATCCCTCGTATGTTATCAGTTGTTTACTGTTAATGTACTTGGCAATAAATCTTTTCTGAGTTCTGAGTTCTGAGCCTGCGCTGTCTCAGGATCCACGATGACAGGTGCTGGTCCACCCCTGCGCACAGCAGCTTGTCCCTCAGGATCATCGGTTGGATGGTGTTGAAAGCACTGGAGAAGTCAAAGAACATGATCTTCACTGCATTCCCAGGCTTCTCCACGTGGAACAGGGAACGGTGAAGGAGGAAGATCACTGCATCCTCCACCCGATGCCATGCTGGTAGGCGAACTGGAGTGGCTCCATCGCTGGTCCCACCAAGGGGCAGAGGTGAGCAAGGAGCAGTCTCTCCAGGGTCTTCATCAGGTGAGACGTCAGGGCCACTAGTCTGTAGCTGTTCAGGTCTCTGGGGTGGGAAGTCTTTGGTACGGGTACCACACAAGATGTTTTCCACAACTGTGGTACCCTCCCCAGGTTCAGGCTCAGGTTGAAGATGTGCTCCACAATCCCACACAGCTGGTCTGTGCAGGACTTGAGGAGCTTTGCGCTGATGCAGTCCGGACCCGAGGCCTTCCTCACCTTGATCTTCCTCAGCTCTGCCCTCACCTGGGTCTTAGTGAGGGTCAGGTTGGGGGGCTGTGTGCTGAGAGTGGGGGGGGGGGCTGTTGGTGGAGGGGGGGTGGACAGCAGGTCTCGATAACGGTAGAGGCAGCAGTGGTTGTTGTGCAGGTGGAGGGGAGGGGGTGGACAGCAGGTCTCGATGACGGTAGAGGCAGCAGTGGTTGTTGTGCAGGCGGAGGGAAGGGCAGTTGGTCAAACCTATTAAAAAACAGGTTCAGATTGTTCACCCACTCCCTGCCCCCCGTGGCCTGGGAGGAGGTATTCTGGAGCTCAGAGATGGTTTTGAGGTTTCTCCAGAAACCGCCGATATTGCTCTGTTGCAGCGTGTCCTCCATCTTCTTCCTGAAGCTGTCCTTGCCTTCTCTAATCTTCCTCCTTAGCTCCCTCTGTACAGACTTCAGCATCTCCCTGTTCCCCGACCTGAAGATGCTCTTCTTCTCTCTCAGTAGTGATTTTATCTCAGGGCTGATCCAGGGTTTGTTGTTCGAACAACACCGTATGATCTTGGTGGGTACGGTGTTGTCCACACAGAAGGTGATGTAGTCCGTGATGGTGTGAGTGAGGCCGTTGATGTCCTCACCATGTGGATCGCAGAGCTGCTCCCAGGCAGTGATTTCAAAATAGTCCTTAATAGCATCCATTGCCTCCTCAGACCATATCTTCACTGTGCGCATAACCGGAGGTTGTCTGTGTACTAGGGTTTTGTACACCGGCAGGAGATGAACCAAGTTGTGATCCGATCTCCTGAGTGGGGGGAGTGGTGATAAGGTGTACACCTCCTTAGTGTTTGCATAGAATAAGTCCAGTGTTTTATTGTCTCTGGTGTGGCATGTGACATACTGGGTGAACGTGGGCAGAATGGGGGACAGTGAGATATTGTTAAAATCACTAGAGGTGAGGAGGAGAGCACCTGGATGTTCTGTCAGAAGGCTGCCAGTTACTGAGTGGATGATGTCACGCGCTGCCCCAGCGTTCACCGTCAGATTTGCATAAATAACAATGCAGATCACGTGCGAGTATTCCCTCGGGAGGTAAATAGGCCGCATGCTAACAACTAGCAACTCCATGTCTTTGCTGCAGTGTTGCTCTTTAACCGTGATGTGTCCCGGTTTACACCAGCTGTTATTGACATACATTATCATTCCTCCGC
This sequence comes from Pholidichthys leucotaenia, assembly GCA_020510985.1. Lineage (NCBI taxonomy): Eukaryota > Metazoa > Chordata > Actinopteri > Cichliformes > Pholidichthyidae > Pholidichthys > Pholidichthys leucotaenia. The sequence continues at coordinate 117,082,692 of CM035840.1, forward strand.
CCCTTGCCTTCCCACTCTCTGGTGTCCGGTCTGCCCGTATTACGTGGAAACCCTCCAGTTCAATGTTAGGATCTGTTGCTAGTTCTGTTAGCCATGTCTCAGTAAACAACATCATGCTAATTTCCCTGAAGATGATCTCGTAACGGGACATGGCCGCCAGTTCATCCGTCTTATTGAGTAGCGATCGAACGTTCCCCATAATAACGGATGGGAGGATGGGTCTGTACCTTATATTCCTTGCCCGCCGTCTTACTCCAGCTCGACATCCACGCCATTTCCATCTTATTTCTCCCGGTATGTCGAGTTTTTGCGTTAGCACCGTGGGCCGGTTAAGTGCTAACAGCTGGTCCCTGTTGTACTGTCTCCTGCTATAAACAGTGGCTCCGTCCGCCAGCTCAGGGGACATTTGGGGGCAAATCTGTGTGTCTGTGATGGATAAGGTGTCGCTGGAGCAAGAGAAGCCAGACAGTAAATAAGAAATAGGAAGAAAAAAAAAAACTCAGAATTGAGCCGCTGTTGCAAAAAGCCAGCCGACTCGTGTGGCGCCGGAAGTTAACCAGCTGAAATTAATTTGCCCAGATGGGGGATGGGATGGCTTCCTAAATTCTGATGGATTTCAGCTGGATTCTTGGCTTTCTATGCCTTTTTGTACCTCTTTTTCTTCGTGTGTTTAATACTTATTCCCTGTGTCATTCCACTTTATTAAATCTAACTTGTTTTGTGAACACAGTACTTATTTTCCCTGCTGTATCTGTCAAACAAGTGCTGCAAATAGCTGACCATTTGCTTTGAACTGCAAATACTGGGCAACCAAGAACATCTTTAGTCAGTGGCAGCAGTAATAATTTTATTATTATTAGGGTTCCAAGCAGCTATGCTACGGGAAACCTATTGTTTTTGTTCTGGTTCTTCTTCTGTTATTTTTCTCTGCTAAAGGTGTATTGGGGAGCAAAAACAGTACTACGTGGGAATTTGAAATTTTACAGTCTGATCAGAAACTCTCCCCACTAATCAGAGACCAAAAATCAGGGTACTGCATACATAGGTGGCACTATAATAAATAGTGTTATGTTTTTGTCAATATCTCGAGAATGGCTAGACCTAGACTAAAAATTCTTTCACCATTCTATTCACTGAAACATTCTGCAACTTTCTGTCAATGGTCACAGACTCTGAAAATTATGTTTTCTGCACTATATTTTCAAAAATGTGCAAGTGAACTCAAAATGAACTCCTAGTCCATTCATTCAAATTGGTTGGAATTAAGCAGAGGTCATCTACAGACACTGATAATGAAAAGTTGTTAAAATTATCCATAAATGTTAATCTGTTTTGATTTTCTAGGCCAATCAATTTGTATAGTCTCTCTTTGGTTTGTAGTTTTGGGTTTAAGTCTAGATATAAGATAAGATAAGATAAGATAAGATAAGCCTTTATTAGTCCCAAAATGGGGAAATTCCAGGATTGCAACAGCACAGGGATAGCAACACTCAGAGCAACAATCAGAAGGCAAGAAAAAACAACATCTAGTAAACATATGTCCATATTACTATAAATGTATATATATAGACACACAGTGCAGAGCATTATGGTTGGTTGGTGAATGTGCAGCAGAAAGTCTAAGCTCTCTCTCCGTGGATGCAGCAGGCCAGCTGGAAGTCTTTGGGCATGATGGTGACCCCCTTAGCGAAGAAGAGACCACCAGGTGGGCCTCACTGGTCTCCTGCAGAGCCATGATGGCGAAGCTCAGGAAACGCAGGACGGTCTTGAAGTCCTGAGCGATCTCCCTCACCAGGCGCTGGACGGGCAGCTTACGGATGAGCAGCTCCGTGGATTTCTGGCAGCGACGGATCTCTCTCAGAGCCACGGGCCTGTGACGGCGAGGCCTCTTCACTCTGCCGGTGGCTGGAGCGCCTCTCCGAGCAGCCCTGGTGGCTAGCTGTCTCCTGGGGGGCTTCTTCCTCCAGTAGATTTTACGGGCGGTCTGCTTGGTTCTTGCCATCGCTCTTTATTATTCTGTCTTATATTTCTTGCACGCTGCCTAAACTCCAGCCCGGCACCCGCGTCGTTTTTGCTACAGCTCCCGGTATGTCGAGTTTCCCATTAGCACCGGGCGGCGGCCAAGTGCTAGCTAGCAGTAGCTCCTCCCCACTGTAGCATCTCCCGCTGCCAACCGTGGCTCCGTCCGCCGACCCGGGAGACCCCCGGGGCGATCCGTGCGTCCATGATATATATACAGAGTGAAAGGTGTAGAAAGAAGAAGGAAGATTAAAAAAAAAAGGCTGTTGCAACGGGCAGCCTACTCGTGTGGCGCCACCGGTCCGGCGGAACCGGAACCGGAAATAATATAATATTATTATAATAATATTATAATATACTGATGCAATACTTTGTTAGTGTGTGAGGAAGTCAGTGTGTCACTCAAAGCAGTAGTGTAGTGTATGGGTTAAGACGCCTGTCTGTCATGCAGGTGGCTTGTGTTCAAATCCTTCTGGTAATGTGTCGTTCTTCCAAAGTGCAGCATACCTCTTCTATGCATCTGAAAGCAATGTGTACATAAACTTTTAAATGATGTACTACTGCTGCTAGACAAATGTACAAGGGGAGGGAGGCTCTGCATCCCTTTATAATATTAGAATATACACAGTCCAGTGTGTTATCTTCTCATGTTGCACACTTGATGTTGGTCAAAACCAGTGTTGGGAGTAACGCGTTACTGTAATGCCACTACTTTTGTAGTAACATGCTGTGTAATGAAATTATTGTTTAAAAATTCAATAATGCGTTACTTACTGAAATTTCATCAGATACATTACTCGTTACTTGTTTTATTAATATGGATAGATTTTTTTAGCACAAATAAATGAATATACAAACTGATCCTACCGTAGGTGACGCAGCCGTCAGTCAACGTGACCTGTTCCAAGTCTTCACTACTGAGCGAAAGAAAATATGAAGCTTCTTTGTTTTTGAGGAAATAGATTATTTTTCCTTTGTTGCAGTTAAGGACAAAAAGCATATTGGTGGTTTGCAAGCTAAGTGCCAGTTGAGACCTACTGCGATCTTCAGAAAAACGCTTGAAAACAGCAACAAAGCTTCGACAAAGCTAGTGCTATGCTATGCTAACAACACCATATTTTGTTTTTGTGGAAATAGATTATTTTTCCTTTGTTGCAGTTAAGGACAAAAGCATATTGGTGGTTTGCAAGCTAAGAGCTGGTTGAGACTTACTGTGATCTTCAGAAGCACTTGAAAACAGCAACAAAGCTCTGACAAAGCATGCTATGCTAACAGTGTGTTGTGGATCTACACTATCTGAATACCTACGGCTGGTTGTAAAGTGGAAATACTCTTGTCTCCACACCCACGGCTGGATTTCAAGCACAGGTATGCATCAGGACAGTTTGTGACCCAGACCCTGGACTATGATCCACAGAAATTAAAATGCATTTGCTTGCTACCTGGATAAATATTATTCAAAAATGGATTTTGATCTCCAAAAGGAATTTGAGGGACTGGATCATGTCTCTGTCACAGCAGACATTTGGACTGTGGATAACAGACATTTTCTTTGGATCACTGCACATCGGATGAATTCATGTCATAAAGGTAAGATAAACATGGATAGCTTTATGCAGTGCTGTCAACTCCCACTATTTTAGAGTGAGTCTCACTCTTTTTCCCTCTCTCATTCCACAAACCCTTTTTCCTCACTCTAAAATGAGGAAATTACTGGCAATATCTTGTTGATTTTCTTCATATTTTTCCCACAATATGAGCTCTCAAGGCAGGATAAAGCACACTGAACATGTTCTAAAAGCTCTGTCTGAAATAGTCTGTTTTCACCCTGACATTAAAAAGTCCGTAATGTAATCGATTAATTAAATTATCTTGCTATGTGTGCAAGATGATTTAAGTATGCATTTAAAAGTAATGCGAGTTACTTTTCCAAGTAACTAGTTACTTTAATCATGCAGTAATTGTAAAGTAACTCAATTATTTTTGAAAAGTAGTAACTAGCAACTGTAATTAGTTACTATTTTATAGTAACTTGCCCAACATTGGTCAAAACCGGGTCTGCTGCTTGTCAGTGGTGGCTAGCACATAGCCAAGTGCAGAGTGGTGGCCTAGAAGGTAGAACATCCGCCCCACAACAGGGAGGTCGGGGTTCAAGTCCTGGCCGGATCATGCCAAGGACCACATAAAATGGAACATCCTGCCTTCCAGCTTGGTGCTCAGCAAAAATGGAACAGAGAAGGAAAATGTGTGTGGCAGTGGCTCAGGAGATAGAGCAGGTCATCCAATAACCAGAGAATCAGAATCAGAATCAGAATCAGAATCAGAATCAGGTTTATTGCCATTGTTCATGTAGTACACAAACTAGGAATTTGTCTCGGTACAATGCTGCAACATTAAACATGATAAGATAAAAGAAATAAACTATACATGTAATAAAGTGTAGGATAAGATTAAGTGATACTGGTCAACAGTTAAAATATATTAGCCAGCAGCAGATACTGTGGAGAACTATATAGTGCAGTCGGTAATGCAGGAAGAAAACAGTGATGATTGACATGAGTCTGGTTGAGCTGCTGTACATAGTGCACGAGAGTCAATAAGTCACTTAGTGTTCAGCAGTCTGATGGCAGAGGGGAAGAAGCTGTTCATGTGACGGGAGGTTTTAGTCTGGATGGACCGAAGTCTTCTACCAGAGGGGAGGGGGGCAAACAGTACGTGACCAGGGTGTGAGGGATCGGCTATGATCCGGCCAGCACGCCTCCGGGTCCTGGAGATGTACAGATCCTGGAGAGATGGGAGCTTGCAGCCGATCACCTTCTCAGCAGTGCGCACGACGCGCTGCAGCCTTAGTCTGTCCCTGGCAGTGGCTCCTGCGTACCACAAGGTTATGGAGGTGGTGAGGATGGACTCGATGATGGCTGTGTAGAACTGCACTAACATCTTGGTGGGTAGCTTGAGCTTCCTCAGCTGCCGCAGGAAGAACATCCTCTGCTGGGCTTTTTTGATGAGTGAGCTGATGGTCGGCTCCCATTTGAGGTCCCTGGTGATGGTAGTGCCTAGGAAGCGGAAGGAATCAGCAGTGGTGATGGGAGAGCCTGAGAGGGTGAGGAGGGGCAGAGGAGTAGTGACTTTCCTGAAGTCTACAATCATCTCCACTGTCTTCAGAGCGTTCAGCTGCAGGTTGTTATTGCTGCACCAGGACGCCAGCTGGGCCACCTCTCTCCTGTAGGCGGACTCGTCGCCGTTGGAGATGAGCCCGATGAGGGTGGTGTCGTCCGCAAACTTGATCAACTTGACAGACTGGTGGCTGGAGATGCAGGAGTTGGTGTAAAGGGAGAAGAGTAGGGGGGAAAGTACACAGCCCTGGGGTGATCCGGTGCTGATGCTAGTATAGTCTGAGACAGTCTTTCCCAGCCGCACATGCTGCCTCCGGTCCGTCAGGAAGTCGATGATCCACCTGCAGAGGGAGTCAGGCACGTTGAGCAGGGACAGCTTGTCCCGGAGCAGAGCGGGGCGGATGGTGTTGAATGCGGAGCTGAAGTCCACAAACAGGATCCTGGCGTAGGTTCCCGGGGAGTCCAGGTGCTGCAGGATGGAGTGGAGGGTTGTTAGTTCAAATCCTGCTCTCCCCAGCCATCCTGCCGTTGTGTCCCTGGGCAAGACACTTTACCCACCTTCCCTCCAGTGTCCATGACACTGTGTATAAATGTTCGGTAGTGGTCAGAGAGGCCATTGGTAGCCATGTTTCCGTCAGTTTGCCCCAGGGCAGCTGTGGCTACAGTAGTAGTTTACCCCATCAATGTCTGTCTGGAGTGAATGAATAATGGGCTCACTAAGTGCTTTGAGATGTCACTTCACATGTAAAGCGCTGTATAAACATTATTGTTATTATTAAATTAGTATCTGGACCACTGTTACCAAGGCAACAGAAAACTCTTGTGACAGACTGAAACTGCCAGCAGCTTCACGTCCAGTGAGCAGTACTTACTGATGATCACAGAGTTTGTAAACAAGCTCTTATTCACATACTGTATATAAAAGGCAGTGGCTATGGATACGGAAGCTGTATCCTTCTATGAAATGTCTATTGCTACGGAAGAGTTGACAATCCAACAAAGCCTTTTCAGCTCAACTCCAAACCAGCTGCCACTGTGGCTTTGGTAGATAGTATGGTGGGCCTGTGATCGGAAGGTTGCAGGTTCAGCACCTTGTTCAAACTATTACACAGACAGACTTTACTGATCCCAAACTGGGAAATTACAGAGATATTATTTGATGTGAGATGAAATTTAAAATTAAGATGTTAGCCTTAGGATTTGGGCATGGGTAAAGGTTAAAAAAGGTAGTAAATAAATATTAATTAAAATTTTGAAACAAATAAATGCCTCAGATTACCATACCTGTAGCCTACTGCTTTTAAGATGTGTGTTAATAGAACGTACTTGCCAATCAGATTCGAGCCATATCTGTAGCAAGAATTTTATGGGTACGGTTCCATATCCATAGCCACTGCCTATATAAAAATCCATTTTCACAGCTCTGACCAGATTCCTCTGTCCTGCACTTCAGTGTAGTTAGCAGCACACTAGCTCAAGTACGGTGTCTATGATCTTGGAGGGTAGCCAACTTTGAATGATGATCAAGTTTATATATCCAGTTTTTTGTGTGTCAATCTTGTTCCCAAGGGACCGCATTTGCGACAGAAAGGCTAGGCAGTATTGGTCTGTTTGGAGCCCTCTTTGTTGAGCCGCTTCTGTTTACATAGTTGGCTCTGCCTCCATCTAAGGACAGCGTAAACACCGGTGCTGTAATGGGAACTTGGGATATTCTCCCGATGTGCAGTAATTCCCCTCTGCTGTAGAAGATGTTTGATATACATCAAGAGTACCTAACCACAAAAAGTAATACAAAATAACCACAGCCGTGGGAGTACAGAGCAGCAGTGTAACAGGGGCAGCCATGTTAGGGTTTTTTTTTTGTTGTTTTTTTTTTTTATTATGCGTTATGGACAACCATGTTAATTGAGACCATGGTTGAAATACTCTCGTATGACACAATGACATCAGTCCCTCATGCCAAGGGAAAAGCACATCACCAGCAGAGCACCACTCGAAACGTCTACTGTAATATTCTAACAGCTGTGAATACTCATTTTTGTCAATGGCCAATAGATGATTTTAAACACTCTACTGGCCATTACTGATAGCATGCCAATATATACACTGCTTACAAAAAGTTAGGGATATCTGGCTTTTGGGTGAAATTTCAGGATGCACTATAACCTTTACAGGTAAACTTAATCTGACCTTCTCTAACCTTTTGAATGCACATTTCCAAGTGTTCAATGTTTCAGTACTTTTTGCACAACTTGCTGTTCTCCAACAAGGTACTTAATGGCAAAATTCACAACAGTGTTTGATCCATGAATCGACCAATAAATTTCTTGGTTCAATTAGAATTGGTATTTAAACTGTCCTCTTCATCATGCTGTTCACATTTTGACATCATGAGACCAAGACAACACCAAACAATTGATCGACAGTACCTCACCACTGCAAGGCTTCAAACAGGATGTTCTCAGAGGGAAGTGGCCACTGAGCTTAGAGTGTCATCAGCAGGTTGCAACAGAGATACAGAGACCGGAAGAGTCACAGAAAGGCATAGAAGTGGATGTCCTTTGGCCACATCCCACGCTGATGACCGATTGCGAACAGTGCCCTGCGGAACCGGACGATGAATTCCACTCAACTCCAGGCACATTTAAGGAAGGTGAGAGGCACCCAAGTGTCACGTCAGACCATTCAAAACCGTTTACATCAGCGTGGTCTGCGTGCTAGACGACCTGCAAGGGTACTTGACTACACCACCAGGCACAGGCGTCATTGTCTTGTATGAGCCAGGGAACATTTACGCTGGACAAGGGTTCAGTGGGCCTCAGTGCTGTTCTCTGATGAAAGTTGATTCATGCTGAGCAGAAATGATGGCCGCCAACAATGTTGGAGACATCAAGGAGAACACTATGCATCAGCCACTGTTGTCACCAGACAGATCTTTGATGGTGGTGTTCGTGTCTGGGCAGGTGTGTCTAGTCCATACAGAACTGCCCTACATCTTGTGAACTGTACAGTGACAAACCGATACTACCTGAATAACATCATTAATCCAGTCATTGTGCTCCTGTATGAACAACACAGGCCTAATTTCATCTTCGTGGACGACAATGCTCCAGCCCATCAAGGTTGCGTCATTAGGGAATGGCTGTTGGAGGCTGGGATACCTCAAATGGAGTGGCCTGCACTTTCTCCAGACCTGAATCCCATAGAAAACCTATGGGATCAGCTGAGTTGCCGTGTAGAGGCTCATATCCCTGCACCCCACAACCTCAATGACCTGAGGGCCGCCCTTCAAGAAGAGTGGAATGCCATGCTTCAGCAGACAATAAGTCAACTTGTGAACAGCATGAGATGTCGTTGTCAAGCTGTAATTGATGTTCAAGGGCACATGACAAGTTACTGAGACAATGACATTTTTTGTTGTGGTATACCCACCACTTTTGTTGGCTTTTGTTTCAATAAATTGTTTGAGATGAGGAAATCACCACTGCATGCCTCTACTTAAATACCCTACTTTCATGATATATCACTGCAGTGTGAACTTTTTACATTCTCCATAAATTTCACCCGAAAGCCAAACATCCCTAACTTTTTGAGTACTGTATATCATGCATCTCTAATTATTATTTCTTTCAGACACCTCCCCTCAGAACCCCAAAAAGGCCTAAACCCCAAACCTCACAACCTTCAACAACATTGGTAGCTGCTAATTCAAAAAATAATCCAGCTTGATTTTTAGCTAAATAAAAGTCAGCCAAAGACTCTTCACACTCCTGTCTCTTAGCTCTGAATCAAGCAGATCCATTGCTCTTGATTCATTCTTATTACAGGGTCAAGGTAAGTAAGAGCTTTGATTAAGGATGCACCAATTCAGGAAATAAATGTAAATCTAAGTAATATCCTCTTAAGTCATGAATAAAAGACTGTGTGTGTTTGTGCATGTGTGTGTGACCGTGCTTTCCTACATCTGTGCCAGAGTGGGAGGTGTAAGCAGACACATGCAAAAAAAGACAATGTAACATTAAAGCACCCTTTGATTGCTCTGCACTAGTCCGGCATTACTGGGAATTAGTCCAGAGTGTGATTTTGTGACTCAGCATGAGCAAAAACAGCAAATTATACAGGTTTCCCCATCCATTAAGAATCACAATGAAACACAGAAAGGCTCTTCATTAAGAAAATCTAATTTGTACAAGCCACATAATGTACTGGGTTTTGAATAAGAAGGCCCAACTGTATTTAGCCAATAACACTCATTATTAAATGATATGAGCAGTCATTTGTGAATTGTCAAGTTAGAATGACCCTCAAATTTTGCAGATTTATTCATGCTTAAAACAGTTTCCTATCCCATTGTTTTAATCCACCACTTGTGAATAATTAAAATGTATCTAACAGACAACAAAATGAACAGCCAATTAACTTCACTGAACTGCATTTGTACTGACACATACTGTATTTAACTGTAGAATAACAAGTTCTGGACATGGCTGTATATATTTTAAAGCTGTAGGTCCAGAGGAGTTGGTCCTTGAAATTTTCATTACAAAAAAGGGTTAGAGGAGACTCTTTATAAAATGTAGTAACTGAAAAAGTAAAACATCAAAGTAATAATCAAGTTACAGACTTGTGCAGAGATTAATGAAAGCACCAAGGTGCTGACGACTTGGTGCCAGAGCCTTGGCAGAGGTATGCATTCTCGGATCGTCACCAAGATGTTATGGGTTCCTCTATAGCCCAAGGACTACCTGTGGTAAAAATTTCATCCAAATCCATCTAGTAGTTTTGGAGTATTTTTGCTAACGCACTGTGAGAAGATAAGAGCCTTGGTGGAGGTATGCACACTGGGAACATTACCAAAATGTTATGGGTTCCTCTCTAGCCTAAGGACCACCTCTGGTAAAAATTTCATCCAAATCCATCTAGCAGTTTTGGAGTACATGCATGCGCAGTGAAAATAATCTGCAGTTCCCATGCCCATACTGTCGGTGGCAGCCAAGAGCCACCAAACTGATTTGAACAGCTGCAATCCAAACAAAAGAAGAGCACGGTGAAGGACGTTTTAAATGGCAGAAGCAATGGAGGTACATGAAAACAATGACAATCAAGACGAACAGGAGCTTTTGCTGTTTAGTGGCAAAGGAAGAAAACGGATAGGCAAAAAAACGGACATTTGTTCACCTAGTATTAGCGGATTGCTCAGTACTTCCATGTGGCAGGAGTTTCTGGGTGCATACGCAGTTCACTGCTACCATTTGGGGGCAAGGAATGTTGGGACTTGGGAGTTTTTAACAAGTTTTACCTCGTCCTTCCTCTGCAAAACTAAATAGCAAAACCAGTGTGAAAATCAATGTGATGAATAAATGGTGTAGTTGCTGAATACGTGGGTTTTCTTTTCAGTAAACACCATTTTATAACACTTCAGCGCCACGTGCTGTAAAAAAAAAAAAAAAAGTGCCGTGTTGTGCTGTAAAAAAGTCACACTGCCGCCTCTAGTGGCCTGGCATACTTAATACAATACCTTTTCTCCCAGCTTCATTGACGTTAAAGGTGAGTTAAATTTGTGTTTATTTCAAAAACAAAGCCTTATCTCAGAATTCTGGCAAATTAAAAGTTGAGAAAATATGGCCATACAATGATACAAGCCTTTAGTTGCACTCAATTTTGACTGGGCAAGCTGAAAAGATGATAACAGACAGACAGATACAACCACACACACACAGATGTGTTAACTGATTACCCTATCCCTCTCCGTTTCACCAAAGTATAATAAACTAAGTCCCATACTGTATTTTTATTGTCACATCAGTATACAAAACCATACCAGGCCCAAAGCAAATTACAGGTAAATACTCTATTCAACATTCTGAAATGAAAAGAATCAAATATAAAACACCACTTCTTGCTACAGTCTACTACCTTCAAATACCAACTTTATATTTGTCATTGCCACTGCCAAGAAAGTTATGTGATTAGGCCATTTTTTTAAAACCGGAACCGCACAAAAGCTGATTAAAGCCCCTTTCGGAGTACCCCGGCAACCCAGGCAAACCCAGTACGATTGGGGCTCCCTCTGTCGTCTGAATAAGGTTACCCACACTACTTGCCACGGGCTAAATGACCCTGCAAGTGACGCGAGTCTCTGGCCACCTCACCTCAGTGAACATTTGAATAGGAAATGTGGATAAATGAAGTAGGCATCATCGTCACCACCTTACAGCACAGCCATAGAGAGGGGAAATGAATCAGAAGGCTGTCTGTCATGATTCTGACAGATTAGATTACAAAGCTGCAACAGACAACTGTGTGTGAGACAATTACAGAACTATCACAGCAGCTAAGCCTGAGAGGTTTCTTTTAAGAACATTTTTTTCAGTCACTCCCACGGAGCCTCCAGCAGCTCTGACTGTTCCTGGTTGCTGTGGAGCCAATAGCAGCCTGTGCTGGTTCAGCGACGGGCAGCCTCCCTGTTCGGTGCTGCTCTGTGCTCGCTCACGCATCCCATTTCACCCTGCATTAACTTATCTTCTGCTCCTCTTTTTTCCACCCATGACAGCCCCCTCTGAAACAAAATGTATCCTGCTTTGTGTTGTACTGAACATGAAAGGTGACACACAAACACATGTCCCTGCTAGGGGTGGGCAATATGGCCCAAAAGTGATATCACAATATTTCTGTGATTTTTCACGATAACGATATTCTTCACGATATCAAAGAAAACAGTTTTTTCTTTTAAATTTATAAAATACAGTTTCACAGGCCAGCATTAATTATGTTCAATATATTCAGTAAAAACATAAACTCTTATTTCTCCAGTTTATAAAGAGCAGTTATATTACCAGAAAATATTATAAACCACCACATCTTAAGTGCACTGAGGGGTGGACTGGGACAAAAATTCAGGCCGGGAATCTGACTTCATCCTAGTCCACCCTGTTGTTGGAAACCAGAAACCACCACAGTTTTAGCTGGCCAACTTTTTTAAAATAATAGGTACCAAACTAGTTATAAATGTAATTATAACCTTCAGCTGGGAGGAAAATTATAAATTTGGATTTTAATAGTCAAATGATCTATTGATTATTAAAACAACTGATTGGCTAATCTTAATTTTAATCTGTGCTGCTTCCGATTTGTTCACCTTTTATAAATAAAAACACAAGGTAAGAGACTTTAGGTAAAAAGTTACAATTCTGCATGAAAAAGGTCACGAATTTGTCACCAAAAATGTTCAATTTTTTTTTTTTTTTAAAATGTACTTTTATGAAAAGATGTTTAAAAAAATGAGAAAATAAAACAAATTTAGGAGAGAACGGTAACAAGCAGATGAGAGTGAAGTTGGTACTGCAGACTACAGATAGCCCATGGTTTTGAAAATTATAAAGGTTTTTCTTAAAACATCTGAATAGTCCTGAAAACACTGCCTAAATGTAAGAGCAATTTAGCTATGGTTAATGCAACCTACTTATTAAATTTAAAAATGTAAACCCTACACTACAGCATTATAATATAACCACGACACTCATTCACCACATTACTTCTGTCTTCATCTCATTTCTATGCTCTGGGGCATGAGGGGATTTTGGTCATTTTAACATATTAAATTGAGTATGTTATTTCACTGAGTCAGAAAGAGGGTCTAAATAAAACAGGGAGGGAGTGGGCTTATTTACAAGTATTATTTCATCATTTGGCCTACCTGTCTGCTGTTTTGCCAAACGAGACCCGCCGTCTCTCTCTTTTTCTCTCAGTTTACCCCCGTTACAAATCTCCGTTGCACAGAGAAGTCCTGGGGCTGTTAACAGATTTTTTTTTTTTTCTTCTTTCGGTTGGTTGAATAAATCAAGCTTGAGCAGCCACAAGGGAACGAAAATAAACCTCTGGACACTTCGGAGTCTGGACGTCAACAACACTCCTTCAGGGTGAAGTAAAACTTTTCACTGAAGCCGTGTTATTGACGTGCGGGAAAAAATGCAGGCAGATTATCCGCATCGCTGCACCATTTTTTTTTTTAAAGAACGCAGCAGTATGAAACAGCCTTTAAACTAAATTACTTCCTCACAACTACACACAAACATTCCAAGCACAGAGCGCCGCTTCTCGAGCCATGTTTTTTCTTTTTTTGCATTTCTATAACGCATATCTTCCGTTGGCAGCGTAACGGACCCCAAATATCACGATATTCATTTTGATACCGGTGTAATCGTGAACAAAATGATATGGCACACCCCTAGTCCCTGCCACAGACACAAACAAAGTCTCTTCTTGTAAATATGAAAGCTAGTCAGTGCTGACATGGAAAAAAAATGATGATAGTTATGTAAAATCTCAGGTACATTTTGCAACACTCTCCGTTATAACAGAGGGCAAAGAGCAGCAATGCTTGAACTATATACGTAGATCAGTCGCGTGTTCCTATATCCACCACTGATCTGTGCCGAGTTTGACACGGGGTGACAAAATTAAAAGACTTGTAAAAATGCCAATGAATCAACTAATAGTAGTGGCCAACGTCACCAGCTTCCAGGTTGACTGATGCATCTGTGTGACATCAGCGATCTGAGGACATGAAACTTGATACACCAGAGAAATAAGAATTTCATTGCTCAGGAAATGTTGCATTTTTTAACTGTGCACATGATAATAAAGCCTTTGAATCTTGAAATGCACTTATCTGCAGGAAATCAGACCCACATCTCTTTGAAGTTTGAAAAAGGCATGGAGAGTTGATGAGGTGTTAATTTATACTTAAGGAACCCGCCTGTGGCTCGCCAATTGTAGTTTAAAAGCAGCTTAACAGACAAAAAAGAAAAATCTACCAGAGGTGCAGGTTACCCCAACTTATAAAGGATCCAGTATTGGTGTTGATATAAATCCTATTCTGAAACCTTCTAAGCCTTGGTAGAGGAATGCAGTCTCAGACTGCTCTTGCTGGTTGATTCTATTTAACTACTACACACATGTATCCACTTTTAAATTAGCATCTTCACATTTTTCCCCATTTCACAACCACCAGCAAGTTTTAGACCAAAAGGCAAAACTAATGTTGTCATTAAGCTCTCTTCCTTTCATCTACTAAGCATGAGCATATAGCGGTTTATAAGAGGATTATCCTAATGTTCACAAACTGCCAGTAACCTATGCAGAGATGGAAGAATGACAGAGAAGCACACATACTAAAGCTGGCACATTGGGAATTTTTCAGGCTCAGACACACTGACAATAGTGTTAAAAGAGGGAAAAGTGAGTGAATGGCATGAAAAACAAGATTTTTTTAGGTCAAAACATCTAATCTGCCTACTCAAATATAAAGGAACACTCACCTGTGCTTCATCTTGAATAACACGATACTGTTCCTTCCAGACGGTAATCTTAGAAACCTCATCTTTCCTGAGCGCTCGCTCCTTTTTTAATTCTGGGCTCCAGAAGGTCTTGATAGAATTCATGGAGGAACCAAGTTTGCTTTCCTTAACTTCCACTTCTCGTCGCAACATCTCATTCTCACGTAGAACCTAAAAAATATATAGAGACTGCAATTACAATATTAGGTGGGCCATAAAGCCTGTAAGTGTCAACCACTCTTCATCAAATTTTTTCACATTTTTTGTGGGAAAATCTTACACTGGGAGGAAAAAGACTAACAAAATACCTCTTTGAGTTGGGTTTGCAGGTCTAGTATGGTGTTGTCTCTTGCCTGCCTTAAAGAGTGGGGGACAGTTGAGGCCATGTGGTGGTCCCCAAAAGCTAAAGCATCACCAGTCATCATGCCGACTGGTAGCACAGCATTGGCAGGCACTGAGGTGGAGATATTGGGAGTGCTAGCAGCTACCACGCCACCACTGCTACCTCTTGAGCCATATGTCACTCTCTGTCTCCCCATGGTCGTCATTGTCCCACCACTTTTCGGAAGGTGGTCACCTGCCACGGTGACTTCATTGTCACTCAGGTACATTGGTCCTGAGGTGGCATACGCAGCATTGAGGGACTGGATGTTCTCCATGGAAAGCGTCTTGCCTCCTGCTCCTCCGGGGCCTCCTCCAGTACCTCCAGTGCTGTTGGTGCGACGATGTCCCATCCGAGGGGAACGGGGAAGGCGAGGGGACCGACCAGATCCTTGATTACCAGCACCACCCCCATCTTTTCCTCCACTGTGATTTGTATCTCCTCTACCAACAGAGCGGGCACTTCCGTACATCTTCCACTTAAATGACTGAGTTTACGAAATAAAGAACAATCCCCAAGTATGTATCTGGCCAGATGTGTTGATAACAATTTTGCCAACAGCGTCAATGTGAGTTGTTGATCCTGCTTCAGCTGGAGACTGTGTGCACAAAGCTCATGATGCTGAGGTCTGACAGTCTCCACTTCCAGGCCTGGGCAATGCCAACAAACTTTTTGCTTTCCAGGTGAAGCTTTCCAAACAGAACACAGTCATTCCACTGAAACTGGAAAGCAATATTAGGAAAAAAATATAATGCATCATTGTTAAAGTCACACATTAAGGTTAGGAAGTATTTAAGGCTGACTAAATCAATCAGAATGCAAAATTGTTTAAAAATGTCAATTTGATTATATCATGCAAAACAGTTATATAACTTTATACAGCCGAGTTTAACAAAAATCCAACATTGTAGGTTTTCCCTCTGGAACGTCTAACAGGAAAGGTTGTGTTGAAGGTTTCCACAACTTACAACACTATACCTAACGTACCAACACTGTAATATCACTCCTGAGAATTACCTGTCCATTGCAATGTAAAAATCTATTTTTCGGTTTATTGATTTAGTAATATTTCGTATTACATACATATTTAACCAGAGTCTGCGTGACCTGGCTAGCGGCTAGTAACACCGGCTAGCTGTAATTTCTGTCGCTTTGTTATTATCGTAAGGTCGGTGCTATGTAAATTAGTTAGTATATTCAATATAAATAATAAATTGTGAATATTTGACTTAATTTTCTAATATGCTGACGGTAAGGACTAAAATTAGCAAGAGAAGGAAAGGCGGGTTGTCCCGGTGAAAGGGAAAAAATCCACACCGAAATGTTACCCAAACAATAGCTTTTTTTGAACGACTGTTAAACATCGAGAGGTAACCTTACTGCGAGGACTGCCAAAATGTGACGCTTTTTTCCAAAATTCAAGCCCCCCTTTTGGACAATCTCCACGACAGCCTCTGCTCCGGAGACACCCTCATATCCAACCATATCCATTTTCTTCCACCTAGCTCCACGGTCCTTCATTTCAAGCCACGGTTTTTCATTCACAGGTTCACAAGCACGGCTCAAAACCTAGTGAAAGTACGGTGTGTAACAGAACACACAAACATAGGCCGTAACGGTACGTCGGTGACATATGGAGGCTAGTCCACCCAATTTATGTAGTCAGGCTGAATCTGTTTTTTCACGCTAGCACAATGGCCGGTGGTTTAAAAAAAAAAAAAAAGCTTTTAAACAGTCTACCTCTGCCGGTGCTGGGTGGAGCTCAGATCGGTGCCAGCGCTGGACGCTGGATCCTCCGTCAGAGAGAAATAAGCAGGAAAAAACGGTCATTTATGTTAATTACTCGATACGTGTCTATCTGATTTTTCCATCTTTCTCCAGCAGCGGCTCACGAGAGCCAGGGCGCTTCAGTGACGTCAGCCTCCTGTGCGCGCTCACACTGGCCTTCTCTTCCCACTCGCCACGCTAGACATTTAAAAGCGCGTTCATATGGCAAGGCGTTTTAAGTCGTTCAGATATCTACAGTGTATTTTGGATGTCCAAAATTATATTACAGATATCTGGAATGTTTATTCAAAATGAAATATCCAAAATGAAAATTATGACTAGTAACAACTGAATTGTAGATATCTGAAATAAGAGTTTCTCCTAGTAAGAATTCTATTTCAGATATCCAGACTGTTCATTCTAGATAGGAAGAATGTAATTGTAGCTATCTGGAAATGAAAATGGGGAAAAGTGACGTCTTTCTCCTAGGAAGAATGATGTCATAGATATCTGAAAAGATCATTATGGAGAGGAAGAATTTCACTGTGGATATCTGAAATGTTCATTTTCACTAGGAAAAACTGAATTATTAATATCTACAATACATATCCAGGCTAGCTATTAAATGTTAAAAGGGCTTGCCATATGACGTCTGCACCACGGTGTCATGCCGAGAAAAGCATGACCGCCGAGAAAAGCACCCCCTTCGCGGGAGCGCGCATCTGAGCAGCGACGTTGTAAAACCACAAAGAAATCCAAAAAAATAATCCTGCAGCCAGTGAATAAACCCTTTATACGCTTTTAGAAGTGAAAAACTTTTTTGTGTGTTTTTTTAAATCTTGTAAATGAGTTAAAGTGTGTTTATTCACCCGATGTTTAATTGTTCAGAGAATTAAGAATCCTCGTAATGTAACTCGATTTTTTTAAGGATTGCATTAAAAAGGGTAATCAAATTTTTCAAAGCAGACATATTGACTTTGATTTCATCTAAACGTCCTGCATGAGGTTTGTCAGATCAAATCAGTATATCCTGGTGGTGTTAAAGGGTCTTCTGCAGCCTTCATTGAGACTACAGCTGGAACATTTACAGACAAGGATGAATATTACTGATGTGGAGATGTGTTGAAGGACGAGACTGAGTTTATTCCTCAGGTTCAGCTTTATTCACAATCACATACTCCAACATTCCAAAGCAGAAAAAGAGGATGAATCTTCTCACATCTGTCCTTTTATACCCAGGACATCAAACCTACAGTCACATGGTGTTTAATCAAACATACAGTCACATGGTACTTAATCCCAGTCACAATGTAACCTCCCCCGATCTTAACACCATCCACCCCCTAGTCTCCGGTGGTCAGGAAATCTCTCAAGGCCATCTCCTTGAAACAAAAGACCAAATCTCACACACTCCTGTTACCTCTAGGAGGCTCAGTCCCTTTGTTCCCCTGAGACGTGAAGCACACAATAAACATACAGTAATATATTTGTGGAGCATATGAAACCAACATATGTGCCCCACATGACCCCCCCCCCAAACGTCTAAGATGGAACAATCATAACTAAAGATGCATGTCATAATAAAATCACTACATATCAATCCACATGCCACTTAGGCCTTAGTCTTCTGCCGTATTTGCTGTAAGCCGGCTTTACTGCCTCCGCACTGTCCTCCTGCTGTGGGGCTGCTGCCTGTGGGTTAGAACTGTTAATCAATCTCTGTGGGTGTTCTGGGGAATGCCCTCTAGGGGGTCTGCCGCGCCGGGGGGCCCTCGCCAACTGCACAGCTTTGTCAGCCATCACAAAAGCGGGTTTGAGCCTGTTTATGCCAATCACTTCCTTTCTGCCTCCCAAATCTAGCAAAAAATGCTTCTCTCCTGTTTCCAGCGCTCTAAATGGTCCATCATAAGGCGGTCGCAAGTTTGGGCGATGGGCATCATGTCTGACAAAAACAAACTCCGCATTTTTTAAAGCTTTAGGCACAAAAACGCGCGGGAAGCTGTGATGAACCGGGCCAGGAAGCGTGCTCGATCCCGTGTCGCTCTGCAACCGCTGAGCGGGGGGGCACTCTGGCGCAGGATTATCCGGGAGAAACTCCCCGGGCAGCCGGAGTGGCTGCGCAAAAACTAACTCAGCTGGGGAGGCTTTTAAATCCTCTTTAGGTGCAAAACGCAACCCCAATAAAACCCATGGTAGCCTGTCTACCCAATTTGCATCCGTAAGCGACACTCTGAGGGCTGCTTTCAATGACCTATGGAAACGTTCGCATAAACCATTAGCCTGCGGGTTGTACGCGGTAGTGCGGTGGATCGTTACCCCCAGGCTGTGGGCCATCGCTGACCAGAGCTCGGAAACAAATTGAGGACCTCTGTCGGACGTAATGTCCGACGGAACTCCAAAACGCGCTACCCATGCTGTTAAAAACGTGCGCGCCACCTCCTCGGCTGTGGTTGATGCCAGTGGGACCACTTCCGGCCAACGCGTGGTGCGGTCCACCATTGTCAAAAGGTGTGTGCACCCCTGTGATGGCAGGAGGGGGCCTACGAGGTCAACATGCACATGATCGAACCGCTTAGCCGGGATGTGAAAAGGCTCCAAGGGAGCTCTAGTGTGTTTGTGTATTTTGGCTCGCTGACAAGCCACGCAGGCTGTCGCCCACTCCTTGACTTGCTTGCACAGGCACAGCCATACAAATTTCTCTCCTACCATTTTGACCGACGCACGCACCCCCGGGTGCGCCAGAGAATGGATTGAGTCAAAAACGCGGCGGCGCCACGCGGCTGGTACAACCGGACGCGGCCGTCCAGTGGAGACATCGCAGATTAGGGGGGGCATACCGTCTTGCAGCACCCTGTTCTCCAGCCTTAACCCTGTTGGTCCAGACTGGAGCGCGCGCACGTCCGCGTTGCTAACCTGCTCCGCGGCCATGGCTGCATAATCTATCCCTACGTGGACCGGGGCCACGTGCGCTTCCGCGTCACTACCCTGGTCTGCGGCCATGGCTGCAGAGTCTGCCCCCACAGGGCCTGGAGCCGCCACAGCACGTGAGAGGCAGTCTGCCACTACATTATATTTACCTGCCACATGCTGGATATCGGTAGTAAACTCCGATATCGCGGCCAGCTGTCTCTGCTGCCGGCCCGACCAAGGTTCCGAAATCTTGGCCATCGCGAAAGTCAGCGGTTTGTGGTCCACGAACGCGGTGAAACGGCGTCCTTCCAGCCAGAACTGGAAGTGGTGGATGGCCAAGTGTAGAGCTAACAACTCCCTGTCGAATGCGCTGTATTTTCGCTCGCTATCGCGCAAGGTTTTGCTGAAAAACGCGAGCGGTTGCCAGGCCCCAGCCACGTACTGTTCAACGACCGCCCCTATGGCCCCATCTGACGCGTCAGTAGTGAGCGCCATGTGGGCCGTTGGGACTGGGTGTGCCAACAACGCAGCGTTTGCCAGGGCTGATTTGACTTGAGAGAATGCGCGCTCCCGCTCAGGAGACCATTCGATTTTATTCGTGGGTTTTTGTTTTTTTAGTGCAGCATACAATGGTTGCATGAGCTGCGCTGCATGGGGGAGGAAACGGTTATAAAAATTAACCATTCCCAAAAACTCCTGTAACGCTTTGACCGTTTGCGGTTGGGGAAAATTTGTTATTGCGCGCACCTTATCGGGCAGAGGGACCGCTCCTTCTGGCGAAACGCGATGCCCCAAAAAATCAATCTGCGCCACCCCGAACTGACACTTCGCTGGGTTGATTATTAACCCGTGCTCTGCCAATCTCCGGAAAACTGCTGTGAGGTGGCTTTCGTGTTCATCTTCGGACGCGCTGGCTACCAAAATGTCGTCCAAGTAGACGAACACGAAGGGGAGATCGCGCAGGACTGCGTCCATCATGCGTTGGAACGTCTGCGCCGCTCCCTTAAGCCCAAACGGCATGCGCAAAAACTCAAAAAGCCCGAAAGGAGTTATTACCGCTGTTTTGGGTATGTCCTCAGTGCGCACTGGGACCTGGTGGTAACCGCGTACCAAGTCTATTTTAGAAAAAATGCGCGCCCCCGCCAAATGAACCAAAAAATCTTGGATGTGCGGGATCGGGTAGCGGTCGTGCGCTGTGGCGTTATTCAACCTGCGGAAATCACCACAAGGTCGCCACGAGCCATCAGCCTTTGGGACCATGTGCAGCGGTGAAGCCCATGGGCTCTTCGAACGCCTGATGATGCCCAGTCTTTCCAGGTTGGCGAACTCCTCGCGCGCTATGGTCAGTTTAGCTGAGTCCAAGCGGCGAGCTTTTGCAAAAATGGGTGGGCCGGTGGTAGTAATAAAATGTTCCACCCCATGTTTAGCCACTGTCGCCGAAAATGCTGGGACCATGAGTGCTGGGAACTGAGTGAGGAGTGTGTGGAACTTACGACCTGCAGCTGTGACGCTGGCTTGTGCAGTTGGCGGGGCCACTCGAGCTGTGCAGGGAATAGAGTGAAAGGAGAGTGCATTAACCAGACGTCTGTTAGCAAGATCAACCAATAAACCATGTGAGCACAAAAAATCAGCCCCTAACATGTTGAAATTGAATGCCGCTATCACAAAAGTCCACTCAAATGCACAGCCCTGCAAAGACAGAAGCAGAGTCCTCTCACCGAAGGTCTTAATCGCTGAGCCGTTCGCTGCTGACACTCGGGGACCACTGGAAGGCGCCAGTGGGTCCGCGTAGAAAGGTGTGATGAAGCTCAGCTGGGAAACTGTGTCCACGAGGAAATGCCTCCCCGAGCGTGCATCCTTCAGGTAGAGCAGCTTGTTCTCCTCCCCGAGGGCCACAGCTGCTACCGACCCCCGGTCTTGGCGTTTCCCGTGCGCTTGAAATGGCACGGTGGAATGCACTTCCGCGCCCTCTCTGCAAAGCGGCGATGGTAGAAGCAAAGGACATCGTCCGCTCCGTGTCGCCTGGCCCTTGCTGCTGCCGTCGTCGGTGAGTCTGGTGCTACATCCTCTGGCCCCATGCCATCTCCGGACGTTGCGCCTAGCTCTGCTGCTGCGGCCAAAGCCGCGCTCCGCTTGTGGGCGTCAACGAGTCGTTGCGCCTCCTAGCTCAGCTCGTGGTAGTCTCGCCAGGCCAACAGAGGTGAACCGGCCAGGGTCACTCTCACCCATGGCGGTAGGGTCCTGAGGAAAAGGTGGGTGAAGATAAAGCTGTCATCTTCGGAGTCTCTCAACCTCAGCATTTTCACCATCAGGTCTGCGGGTCTGTCGTTCTCGAACTCCGTCATCGCCAGGAGCCCCTCTGCTCGCTGTTGCACTGAGGGGGTGAAGTGGCTGATGAGCGCAGCCTTCAATGCGCTGTACTTGTCGCTGTCCGGTAGGTGGTTGACCAGGTTCTCCACCCTCTGGACTGTATGGTTGTCCAGCTTCGCCACCACATGGTAGAACTTTGTGTCGTCTCTCGAGATTCTCCGGAGGTTGAACTGCGCCTCGACCGCGCTAAACCAGGAGCGCAGACTATTCTGCCAGAAGTCCGGCAGCTGGAACGTGGCGGCATTTGTCAGGCTGGCTTCTGACGAGTCCGGCTCGGGAGAATTACTTCTGCTCATGCTTCGTCGTAAGGTCACCAGTGTGGAGATGTGTTGAAGGACGAGACTGAGTTTATTCCTCAGGTTCAGCTTTATTCACAATCACATACTCCAACATTCCAAAGCAGAAAAAGAGGATGAATCTTCTCACATCTGTCCTTTTATACCAGGACATCAAGCCTACAGTCACATAGTGTTTAATCAAACATACAGTCACATGTGTGGTATATATTACTCATATATTCCATACCTACATATGTTAGAGCAAGTGGAAATGTTTTGTGACAGCATATGTAAGGAACTTCACACCTTGGAAAGGACAAAGGAATCTCACCCGCCGTGTGAAGAACAAACACGTCCCAGGACGCGGCGGCAGAGACGGACTAGACACCTTCGCCCCCCATGGCGAGGAGAGGAGTTCCCATCACCTCCCAAGACGAAGAGAGGAGATAACAGAACAATGGGGGGATTAAGATAACAGGGGATGTCGGCTTGTGTGATGCATGTCTTTGATGTGTGCCTGTATTTAACCAGCGAGCTGGGCAGAAATCTTCCTCTTTGCCTTCTGCCAAGCTCTGCACCAGATGAGACTAGATAGAAGAGCTGTTCATTAAAGACTCTGTTTTTAATACAAAATCGCCTCATCATTTCCAGCTCCTCTACACTGGTGACCTTGACGCGAGTATGGACCTGAGGCGTTCTTCAAGCGACTCATCCGTGGCGACTCTTGCATACGCCAACGATGACGCAGACGAGGGAACAAGCGGACGGCTGTCTCCCCCGGCAGAGGGTACCGAGAGAGCTCAATCGAGCTCCAGCACCGCCGTGAGAGCCGAGGCAAGGCACTCTCACCCGGCGGGCACAACAGTGATGATGTGCACGAACACCGTCGCTGTCAAACTGCCAGATTTCTGGCGAGAAGACCCAGCCTCTTGGTTTCATCAAGCTGAAGCCCAGTTCATACTGGCGGGCATCACGGCAGACGATACTAAATTCTACCATATCGTCTCCAAACTCGACTCCGCCACTTCGAGGTGTGTGCGGAGCTTGACCCAGCGACCACCGGCCCGGGACAAGTATGAGACACTCAAGGCGACCATCGTGGCGAATTACGTCCCGTCAGCGGAGGAAAGAGCTGAGAAAATCCTGGCGGTCTACGGCCACAGAGGGGGCAATCCAAAGACCCTCATGGAGGATTTGCTGCAGCTCAAGGAGGAGGACAATGATAATTTCCTTTTCCAATTTATTTTCCTCAGCACGCTACCACCACACATGAGAGGGACACTCGCCAGTATGAAGTGCAACAATCATCAGGACTTCCGCACACTGGCCAACGAGGCTTATCGGCTCGTCAACGCCTGCAGAGAACTGACACCCGCAGTGGCATCCGCAGACCTCAAAACTGACGCCACGAGCCTTGGAGAGCCACAACCCATGGAGCAGACTCAACCCACGGTGACAGCGGCGCGGCCCAAGCGCAACAAACAGAATGACGTCTGTTATTATCACCACCGCTTCGCCGAGAAAGCCCGAAAATGTGTTCCCCCCTGCAAGTTTACGTTGTCGGGAAACGCCAAAGCCGAGGGCCGTTAACAGCAGCGGTTCTCGGCGAGGAAAATAAGCTGTTATACATGACGGATGGACACACAGGCAAGCAGTTCCTCATCGACACGGGAGCTCAGCTGAGTTTCGTTATGCCCTCCCACGCAGATCGAGCCATGGGCACCCGGGGCAACGGAGCAGTGGCAGCCAACAGCTCTGACATCGACACGTTCGGGGAAAAGAGCCTGCACCTCCTCATTCACGGTTGCAGCTACAGATGGACATTTGTTGTAGCGGCGGTGAGTTTTAACTTGTTAGGCGCAGATTTTCTGTGTGCACACGGGTTATTAGTGGATCTAGCAAATAGGCGCCTGGTTAATGCACTATCTTTTGCTTCTATTCCATGCTCAGCTCGAGTTTCTCCACCACCTGTGCTGGCCAACGTCACCACGGCAGGAGGTAAGTTTGAGCAACTCCTCACCCAATTTCCAGCACTCACAACCCCCAAATTCTCAGCCACTGTAGCCAAACACGGGGTTAAACACTTCATTCCGACAACGGGACCTCCCGTTTTTGCCAAAGCTCGCCGCTTAGACGCGGCCAAGCTCAACATAGCACGGGACGAGTTTACAACTCTCGAAAAATTGGGCATTGTTAGACGTTCGAAGAGCCCCTGGGCTTCACCACTTCACATGGTTCCGAAATCCGACGGTTCTTGGAGACCGTGCGGAGATTACCGTAGATTAAACAACGCTACAGCGCATGACCGCTACCCCATCCCTCACATTCAGGACTTTTCACTGCATCTAGCGGGTGCGCGCATTTTTTCAAAGATAGACTTAGTCCGCGGTTATCACCAAGTCCCAGTCCGAGCTGAAGACATTCCTGAAACAGCGGTTATAACCCCTTTTGGCCTTTTTGAATTCCTGCGAATGCCTTTCGGCCTCAAAGGCGCTGCCCAAACCTTTCAACGTATGATGGACGCAGTCCTACGCGACCTCCCCTTTGTTTTCGTCTACCTCGACGACATGCTGGTAGCCAGCCTGTCCAAGGAAGAACACGAGCAGCACCTCACTACCATTTTTCAGAGGCTGGAATAGCATGGACTAATAATCAATCCAGCCAAATGCACATTCGGCGTATCGCAAATTGATTTTTTGGGACATAAAGTCTCCCCGAAAGGGGCAGTTCCGCTTCCAGACAAAGTTCATGCGATAGTAGGTTTTCCACGGCCCCAAACGGTCAAATCGCTACAGGAATTTTTGGGGATGGTTAATTTTTACAACCGCTTCCTCCCCCACGCAGCTCAGCTCATGCAGCCCCTATATGACATATGTTAGAGCAAGTGGAAATGTTTTGTGACAGCATATGTAAGGAACTTCACACCTTCGAAAGGACAAAGGAATCTCACCCGCCGTGTGAAGAACAAACACGTCCCAGGACGCAGCGGCAGAGACGGACTAGACACCTTCGCCCCCCATGGCGAGGAGAGGAGTTCCCATCACCTCCCAAGACGAAGAGAGGAGATAACAGAACAATGGGGGGATTAAAATAACAGGGGATGTCGGCTTGTGTGATGCATGTCTTTGATGTGTGCCTGTATTTAACCAGCGAGCTGGGCAGAAATCTTCCTCTTTGCCTTCTGCCAAGCTCTGCACCAGATGAGACTAGATAGAAGAGCTGTTCATTAAAGACTCTGTTTTTAATACAAAATCGCCTCATCATTTCCAGCTCCTCTACAACATGGTACTTAATCCCAGTCACAATGTAACCTCCCCCGATCTTAACACTGTCCACCCCCTAGTCTCCTGTGGTCAGGAAATCTCTCAAGGCCATCTCCTTGAAACAAAAGGCCAAATCTCACACCCTCCTGTTACCTCTAGGAGGCTCAGTCCCTTTGTTCCCCTGAGACGTGAAGCACACAATAAACATACAGTAATATATTTGTGGAGCATATGAAACCAACAAATGTGCCCCACACTGACTGAATTTTTTTTATTACAATCAATGACAGCAGGGGAGAGTGTTATGTATGAGAAAGGAATCAGAGTCTAGTTTCATGCAGGGATCCAACAGCCAACAACCCTTTATTATTAGAACTCAGAATTATATACAAAAGTGGCAGTGCCCGCCTGACGTCACCCTGTGGGCGGGTACGGCATCACACACACACACTAGGCAACATTCCCCTCCCCCTTACAAAAGTGTAAGACCACACAAACACAATCAAGACCCTCCCCAATTTAGGACCCGAATCACACACTAAGGAACACCAGGGAATAAAGAACTGTAGTAAAATAACCTATCACACTGACACCAAACAACTAAAACAATCGGACCTAGTCTCTGAAAACATAAAATAATGTAGCGAACTCAATATGAGCACCCTACTTGGCTTGCCAAGTGGGTTGACCCTATTGGCGACACAGGTAGGGTGCGGGACTCCGGAGCGGGAGGCGTGAGTTCGAATCTCCCGGTGGGACGTCGCCATGTCGAGCAGCACGTTACACTGGTGTCAGAAGTGGGATCTCCTGTCCAAAGCAGTAATGGGGCGCTGACATCGGGACGATGTCGAGAACCAGAGGGGAGTAGTGTAGCGAACTCAATATGAGCACCCTACTTGGCTTGCCAAGTGGGTTGACCCTATTGGCGACACAGGTAGGGTGCGGGACTCCGGAGCGGGAGGCGTGAGTTCGAATCTCCCGGTGGGACGTCGCCATGTCGAGCAGCACGTTACACTGGTGTCAGAAGTGGGATCTCCTGTCCAAAGCAGTAATGGGGCGCTGACATCGGGACGATGTCGAGAACCAGAGGGGAGTAGTGTAGCGAACTCAATATGAGCACCCTACTTGGCTTGCCAAGTGGGTTGACCCTATTGGCGACACAGGTAGGGTGCGGGACTCCGGAGCGGGAGGCGTGAGTTCGAATCTCCCGGTGGGACGTCGCCATGTCGAGCAGCACGTTACAATAATCCCATATGTAACCCTTGCCTTATGTTAATTAGGTAAGGGAAATAATTAAGTGTAGACCAGTTGCTAGGTTCATAAGGGTTACAATAGAGAATTAAAGTGAGTGTGGAATGAAATAGCTGGAGGCAAGAAATGAGCAATAATGGCTGTTATTTATAGAGAAAAAGTGAGCAATATATACAGACAATTTACCACTATACAAATATACAACGGCCGGTATGAAATAAAACCCCAAAGATGTCCTACTGAGCTCAGTGTTTGTTTGTCCTTTCGGGTTAGTCGTTTGACCAGTCAAGATATCTTGTATCTCCAGACTCAGGTTTCTTTTCCTCTTTTAAAGCGGCGACTTGGGTTGTTACCACTTTGAATCCTGGGCACTGGAGAGAGGAAGGGTGCTCTTCATTCGAGATCTTGGTTAGATCTCGGTTCAATCTCGGTTTAGTCTCGGGTCAGGCTCGCCATCTCCATTCGGAGAGAATCCAGGATCCAGAAGGTTCTTGATCGGCAACCAAAAAAAAACTAGCCAAGATGAGGTATCAGTGTGAATACAGCAAAGGACACAGCCACAATGCCCCTCACGCTCGTGCTCCCGTCAACAAGAAGAGGTATCTGTGTGAATCAGACCGCTTCACAACCTCTCTCGTCCGCGCTCATATCGTGAAAGAAAGATTTCCAGCAGAGCGCCTCAGCACTTTTCTCGGAAGGTGGGGCTAATATCACTCTTAATGAATGGAAAGACCCAGATCACCCAACGTGACCATGAAACGGAAATTTAAAAGTTGGATGACGAGGATCGCACTTCCTCTTCCCCAAGATAGTCGGTTTTCAAAATAAAATCACACAATTGTATTAATACAATTGACATCTGAGAAAAAAAAGGGTCATTTTCTCAGCTGGGTTACACTCTCCCGCGCTAAATATCATGCACGTCCCGTTGCACGTGCAACCAAGACTGTCCATCGTCAGTATTGGTTGAGTTGTAATGTGACCATTTTCAGTATTGTCTCCATCCGGTAACTAACGGAAAATAACGGAACTACGACGGTATCTGGTCGTCTTCGAACCTCCGACTTTCGTTTCTCTTTTGGCTTTGTACTAAGTGTACTTTGTGAGTTTTGAGCTTTTGGTTCTGCAGTTAGTTTTACTAGTTGCGTTTGAATTTCTGCAACTTGTTTTGAGAGTTCTTGGAGTGAGTTTAGCGTGATATTGTCCTCATCTTCATCTGAACTGCTCAAATGTTGTCTCATCCTTACATTTTTGGCAGCAATTTGGTCTTCTTCAGTGCGTAGCAAGGGAAGCAAATCAGGAAAAGTTGGGGGACTTGTTCGTTTTTGTTTTAACTGGAGCGCAGGTAAAAAGGAATCATCCCAACAACTTCAACAAAACTGCGTGACAAGCAGCCTGTCAAAATCCTGGCTTGAAGCACCCCCACGCTTCACAGTGTGAGTCAAAGCTACGTGAAGGCGTTGTAGATATGACGAGGGTTTCTCACCTGTGTTTTGGAAGGTGTCAATAAACCTGGCGTAAAGCTCTCCGCCATCTTGAACTGTACCATAAGCAGAATCTAACAGCTGAAGGTATTCTGATGGTGAGCTGTTGGGGTTCAAGTACTTGACTACATCAGCTGCTGGGGGTAAAAGAGACTCAATGATCTTTCGGGATTGCTGCAATTTGGACATAGCAGGATCAGTCAAGATTAATTCTACACTGGAGCGCCAAGTGTCATAATCTAGCTCATAAGTTGGTCGGAGGTCTTTGCCAGAAAAAGCTCCGAGCTTTTGTGAAAACGGCTGCACGGAAAAATCTTCCCTTTTCACAATGTGCTCAACTACCACACGTTGCACTTCTGGGGGATTTAAATCATGTGCAGAAATGGTGGGCATACTTTGAGCTGGGGTGCTTGCCGTGTGATTCGACTGGTTAGTTGGCTGTGCACCTTGAATACTGGGCTCAGCTGCAGAAGGCTGAGGTTGAGGTTCATCTAAGAAAGCTTCAGGTAAGTTATCAGGTAACTTAACTTGCTCTGATTGATCATTTTCAGATTCTTCGATTTCCTCAGACATCCATAACATCACGTATTTCAGGACATCTGCAAAATCTCTGCCCCTCATCTTTGCTAGGTTTTTAATTTTAGTGAGAAATGACTTGGTCATTTCACTCCCTACACGGTGCGTATAAACACTGGCAAGAGATTGTATCATATAGCTGGCTCCACTATCAGATACATGAGTACATGGCAATGGGTCAAGAGTTTCAAAAGCAATACCCGAGTGATACTCAAAAATAGCACTCTGGAAAAACTCAGACTTACTATCTGTTACTTTTATAACTCTTGAAATCGATCCATACTGTTTCAAAAACTCAGTCACTTCATCAAGTTGCTCATCTCCAGCGATTTCACTCACTATCACTGCATTTGGAATTTTCACAGATTCACGTTCAACAATATCCATTTTGGGTACGTATAGGCTTGAAATAACGTAAGGGAAAGAAGAAAAAGGCTCCTGGCTGGGCTCGCCACTTCTTATTGTAACCCTTGCCTTATGTTAATTAGGTAAGGGAAATAATTAAGTGTAGACCAGTTGCTAGGTTCGTAAGGGTTACAATAGGGAATTAAAGTGAGTGTGGAATGAAATAGCTGGAGGCAAGAAATGAGCAATAATGGTTGTTATTTATAGGGAAAAAGTGAGCAATATATACAGATAATTTACCACTATACAAATATACAACGGCCGGTATGAAATAAAACCCCAAAGATGTCCTACTGAGCTCAGTGTTTGTTTGTCCTTTCGGGTTAGTCGTTTGACCAGTCAAGATATCTTGTATCTCCAGACTCAGGTTTCTTTTCCTCTTTTAAAGCGGCGACTTAGGTTGTTACCACTTTGAATCCTGGGCTCTGGAGAGAGGAAGGGTGCTCTTCATTCGAGATCTTGGTTAGATCTCGGTTCAATTTCGGTTCAGTCTCGGGTCAGGCTCGCCATCTCCATTCGGAGAGAATCCAGGATCCAGAAGGTTCTTGATCGGCAACCAAAAAAAAACTAGCCAAGATGAGGTGTCAGTGTGAATACAGCAAAGGACACAGCCACAATGCCCCTCACGCTCGTGCTCCCGTCAACAAGAAGAGGTATCTGTGTGAATCAGACCGCTTCACAACCTCTCTCGTCCGCGCTCATATCGTGAAAGAAAGATTTCCAGCAGAGCGCCTCAGCACTTTGCTCGGAAGGCGGGGCTAATATCGCTCTTAACGAATGGAAAGACCCAGATCACCCAACGTGACCATGAAACGGAAATTTAAAAGTTGGATGACGAGGATTGCACTTCCTCTTCCCCAAGATAGTCGGTTTTCAAAATAAAATCACACAATTGTATTAATGTGGTGAACACTCAATGGACCTGTTGGACCGGTTCTGTGACTCGCATTTTAGGTCAGAACAAAGGCAGGAAGCTTAGCCTTGTTATGCAAGGCTGGAGACTGTGGGGGGTCGATTAAAGGATGCGTGGGAGACAGTGGAAGTGATATCATGGAGGAAAATGCATTGTGACTGTCTTTATTATGCAAGGTGGTCTGTGGGACATGTGATCTATGAGGTGTGAAGTCCCTGATATTTAAGGACGAGAGTTACTGTTTCATTGACTTTTTTTCTGCTTTTAAATGATGGAGATGTGAATAAAGCTGACTCTGAAAAAGAACGCTGCCTCGTCATTTTCACATCTTCCACACTGGTGACCCCGAACTTTGGTCAACAATGGCCCGCAGCCTGGGTGTCACAATTCACCGCACAACCGCGTAGAATCCGCAGGCTAACGGTTTATGCGAATGTTTTCATAGGTCATTGAAAGCGGCTCTCAGAGCGTCACTGACGGATACAAATTGGGTGTTATTGGGGTTGCGTTCTGCACCTGAAGAGGATCTAGAAGCCTCCCCAGCGGAGCTCGTGTTTGCGCAGCCACTCCGGCTGCCTGGGGAGTTTCTCCCAGATAACCCTGCGCCAAACGCCTCTCCGTCTCAGCTGTTGCGGAGTAACATAGAATCAAGCACGCTGCCCGGCCCCGCGCACCACAGTTTTCCGCGCATTTTTGTGCCTAAAACTTTGAAGAACGCAGAGTTTGTTTTTGTTAGACACGATGCGCATCGAACCCCGCTGCGACCACCTTATGACGGACCATTCAGAGTGCTAGAAACAGGGAACAAGCAGTTTTTGCTAGATTTGGGGGGTAGGAAAGAGAAAATTGGCATAGACAGACTTAAACCCGCTTTTGTGGTGGCAGAGGAGGAAGTGCTGTTGGCAAAGGCCCCACGGCGAGGTAGACCACCACGGAGGGTTTCACACAGTAATGTTTCCCAAAGTAATGTTTTCCCAGAACACCCGCAGAGACTGACAAAGGGTTTCCGCCCCCAGATGGCAAATCCCCAGCGGGACAGTGCCGCAGAGACGGTGAACCCCAGCTACAGCAGATTCGGCAGGAGGCTGAAGCCTATCCAGCATGTGGACTGATGTGTATTGATGCTTTCACGGCATGCATGTGGTTATTTTCTTGTTGTTCTGTTTTTCTAAAATGCTGGGGGGGCTTGTGTGGTGAACACTCAATGGACCTGTTGGACCGGTTCTGTGACTCGCATTTTAGGTCAGAACAAAGGCACTAAGCTTAGCCTTGTTATGCAAGGCTGGAGACTGTGGGGGGTCGATTAAAGGATGCGTGGGAGACAGTGGAAGTGATATCATGGAGGAAAATGCATTGTGATTGTCTTTATTATGCAAGGTGGTCTGTGGGACATGTGATCTATGAGGTGTGAAGTCCCTGATATTTAAGGACGAGAGTTACTGTTTCATTGACTCTTTTTTTCTGCCTTTAAATGATGGAGATGTGAATAAAGCTGACTCTGAGAAAGAACGCTGCCTCGTCATTTTCACATCTTTCACATTAATACAATTGACATCTGAGAAAAAAAGGGTCATTTTCTCAGCTGGGTTACACTCTCCCGTGCTAAATATAATGCCCGTCCCGTTGCACGTGCAACCAAGACTGTCCATCGTCAGTATTGGTTGAGTTGTAATGTGACCATTTTCAGTATTGTCTCCATCCGGTATCATTTATGGGCGGAACTACGACGGTATCTGGTCGTCTTCGAACCTCCGACTTTCGTTTCTCTTTTGGCTTTGTACTGAGTGTACTTTGTGAGTTTTGAGCTTTTGGTTCTGCAGTTAGTTTTACTAGTTGCGTTTGAATTTCTGCAACTTGTTTTGAGAGTTCTTGGAGTGAGTTTAGCGTGATATTGTCCTCATCTTCATCTGAACTGCTCAAATGTTGTCTCATCCTTACATTTTTGGCAGCAATTTGGTCTTCTTCAGTGCGTAGCAAGGGAAGCAAATCAGGAAAAGTTGGGGGACTTGTTCGTTTTTGTTTTAACTGGAGTGCAGTTAAAAAGGAATCATCCCAACAACCTCAACAAAACTGCATGACAAGCAGCCTGTCAAAATCCTGGCTTGAAGCGCCCCCACGCTTCACAGTGTGAGTCAAAGCTACGTGAAGGCGTTTGACATAACGCACGGCTCAGGAGATGCACACACACAGGCTCAGAGTAGTTCAAATAGTTTATTGACAACAGGCGTGAATGAGTGCGTGTCTGCGGGATGTAAATGTGTTGGTGGCGGTGTCTGCTTCAGGCACAGAGGCAGGTGACCGTACAGCCGGGCAACCCTATGGAAAAAGCACAGGGAGAGGGTGACGGGCATACACCAACACAGAGGAAATTATGGCGAGAGAAGGACTTACTTGGATGGACAGGATAGCTGGCACAGCAAGGGGCGAGACCCGGGAGACAGCCACCTGGAGAGCTCGGTGCAGCAGCGAGGAATGGGCGTTGGAAGGACGTCGTCCGCCGCCGGGAAATCCACCTGTGCACAGGGGAGCAGACTGGAGAAAAAGAAGGTAAGGGCTTCTTACCCAAATGTTTTGCGCTGAAGTTTTGGAAATGACTCACAACGGTGAGGAACGAAGTCTGACGGCTTCAGGCCGAAGCTCAGGGCGAGACGGCTTTTATCCCTCGCCGTTGATGACGAGCAGGTGCGGGAGCAGGTGGCGCCGCTGATGAATGGCGCGGCGTGACAGTACTCCCCCCTCTAGCAGCGCCTCCTGGCAATGGCTTATCTGGGTGCGCTCGGTGGAAATCCGCGATGAGCGATGGGTCCAACACAAACGACGAGGGTACCCACTGTCGATGCTCGGGCCCATAGCCCTCCCAGTCCACCAAGTACTGCAACCCACGACCCCGGCATCGAGAGTCCAGGATGGAGGCGACAGACCAGGCCGGATGGCCATCAATCATCCGGGGTGCGTGTTGCGCAGCAGGAGGGGGGCAAAGGGGGTCGGTGACTGCCAGCTTCACCTTTGACACGTGGAAGGTGGGATGGATGCGGAGGGAGGGGGGAATAGCCACGCGCACAGCCACCGGGTTGATGATCCGGGTGATGGGATAGGGACCCATGAAGCGCTGTGCCAGCTTTCTCCTCTCGCCTTTTAGGGTGATGTCCTGGGTGGAAACGTAGACACGTTGCCCAACTCTGTACGCCGGGGCAGGTCTTCTATGCCGGTCCGCCACAGTCCTGTTGCGCTCCGCTGTGCGTAAAAGCGCATTACGCGCGGCAGTCCAGATGGAGCGGAACTGCCTGAGATGTGCTTTAACTGAGGGGACAGTTACCTCACTCTCCTGCTCCGGAAACAGCGGGGGGTCGTAACCCAGGGACGCCTTGAAGGGAGACATCCCTGTAGCAGAAGAGCGAGTGGTATTATGAGCATACTCAACCCAGGCGAGATGGTTGCTCCAGGACATAGGTTTGGATGTGGTCACACAGCGGAGCGCAGCCTCCAGCTCCTGGTTGGTCCGCTCACACTGCCCGTTGGACTGGGGGTGATGGCCGGAGGAGAGGCTCACCTTGGCTCCGATGGCGTTACAGAATGACCTCCAAACCTCGGATGAAAATTGGGGGCCCCGGTCCGAGACCACGTCCACCGGAATCCCGTGCAGCCTGACCACGTGTTGGACGAGGAGATCCGCCGTCTCCAGGGCAGTAGGGAGACCTCGCAGGGGGACGAAGTGCGCCGCCTTGGAGAAACGGTCCACGATGGTCAGGATGGTGTCAAAGGAGTTGGAAACGGGGAGTCCGGTGACGAAATCCAACGCGATGTGCGACCAGGGCCTGCCAGGAACGGGCAGGGGCTGGAGCAGACCCGCTGGAGGGGCATTTCCCGACTTGCAGGTGGCACAGATTGGGCAAGCCCGGGCGTAGCGGGCTGCGTCCCTCCGCAGGCCTGGCCACCAAAAGGACCGTTGGAGGAGGTTGATCATCCGGGAGGTGCCGGGATGACAGGTGAGCCGGGAGGTGTGGAGCCAGTGGATGACCTCTCCTCGGACCGCAGATGGCACGAACAGTCTTCCCTCCGGTCCGCCGCCAGGATCAGGTTCCACCTCCTGCGCCTTCCGGATCTTGCTCTCGATGTCCCAAGAGATGGCACCCACGACGCACGACCTGGGCAGGATGGTGTGGGGCGTCTCCTCAGCCTCCACGGGGGTAAACTGCCTAGAGAGGGCATCAGGCAGGCCGTTCTTGGAGCCCGGCCTGAAGGTGATGGAGAAACGGAACCTGGCGAAGAACAAAGACCAGCGCGCCTGGCGGGCGTTCAGGCGCTTGGCAGATCGTAAATATTCTAAGTTCTTGTGGTCCGTCAGGACCACGAACGGCAGGTCCGCCCCCTCTAGCCAGTGACGCCACTCCTGTAAGGCGAGCTTGATGGCCAGGAGCTCTCTGTCCCCCACATCGTAGTTCCTCTCCGCCGGGGACAAGCGCCGGGAGAAGAAGGCACAGGGTCGTTTGGCGCCATCGTCAGGCGACCGCTGGGATAGAACTGCTCCCACTCCCGTGTCCGAGGCGTCCACCTCGACGATGCACTGCAGCGCGGGGTCGACCTGGCGAAGAACCCGGGAGGAGGAGAATTCCACCTTCAGCGCCTTAAAGGCAGCAGCGACTTCTTCTGTCCACCGGAAAGGGACCTTCGGGGACGTGAGGCGGGTCAGCGGTCCGACGATCGAGCTGAAGTTGGGGACAAAGCGGCGGTAGAAATTGGCGAAGCCAACAAACTGTTGCACCTGCTTCCGGGATGCAGGTGTAGGCCACTCCACCACCGCCTTCACCTTCTCTGGATCTGGGAGCACCTGGTCTTGAGAGATGATGAATCCCAGGAAGGATGTGGTCCTAGCGTAGAATTCACACTTTTCAGCCTTCACGTAGAGCCGATTCTCCAGCAGTCTTTGGAGGACCCGCCTCACATGGACCTGGTGCTCGTCCCTGAACCTGGAGAAGATAAGGATATCGTCCAGGTAGACGAACACGAAGAGGCCGATGAAATCCCGGAGGACGTCATTGATGAGGCGCTGAAAGACGGCAGGAGCGTTGGTTAACCCGAACGGCATGACCAGGTATTCAAAGTGGCCGTTCGGGGTACGGAAGGCTGTCTTCCATTCATCTCCCTCCCGGATCCGGACGAGGTGGTAAGCGCTGCGTAGATCCAGCTTGGTAAACCAGGTCGCCCCCTGGAGGGAGTGAAAGGCAGTGTCCATGAGGGGCAGGGTGTAACGGTCCCTCTCAGTGATGTCGTTGAGCGCACGGTAGTCTATGCAGGGGCGGAGGGAGCCGTCCTTTTTCCCAATGAAGAAGAACCCTGCCCCCACGGGTGACGACGATGGGCGAATTATCCCAGCGCTCAGTGATTCCTTCAGGTAGGTGTTCATTGTCTCCTTCTCCGGCGCAGACAGGCTGTAGAGCCGACCAGAAGGTAAGGGAGCCCCCTGGCGGAGGTTGATGGCACAGTCATAGGGCCGATGGGGGGAAGAGACATAGCTTTCGTTTTACTAAACACCATACCCAGGTCGTGAAATTCCGGAGGCACCAGAGACAGGTCCGGAGGTGCTGCGTCCGCCACAGGGGGAGAAGCGGACGGGGAGCAGGCAGCAGACTGGAGGCAGGTGCCCATACAAAACGTGCTCCATGCCGATACCCCAGCTGACTTCCAGTCCAGGACAGGGTTGTGGAGGCGTAGCCAGGGATACCCCAGGATGACGGGTGACACAGAGTTGGGCAGGACGTAAAAAAACATTTCCTCCCGGTGATTCCCTGAGATGATAACTGGGACGGGAATGGTCTGATGAGAAACTCTCCCAAGGGAGGCACGAGAGAGAGTGACCAGGGAGATGGGGTTTCTCAGTGCCTGACAGCGGATGCCCAATCGGGTTGCCAGGCTTTGTGAAATGAAGCTGCCTTCTGCGCCCGAATCCACCAGTGCGTGGGTGAGATGCCCAGTGGGGTTATGGCAGAAACGGATGGGCAGCTTCAATTGGGAATGAGTGTTTAACCGGTTGAGATCCGCGAGGCCCCCTACAGCGATTCGCGGACCCCGCCGACTGGCTTTCCATGGGCAGAGCTCCACAGTGTGTTGGTCACCCCCGCAATACATGCAGAGGTCCAACTCACGGCGGCGTTGTTTCTCCGCAGGGGAAAGCTTCGTCCAGCCCGTCACCATTGGCTCCGACTCCTCGGGACACGATGCTGGCGGCGCCGCCAGGGGGCAAGCTTGGAACAGGTGCGGCGAGACTCCACGAGGGCAAGAAGAAGACGACTTCCGCCCCGAGGAGCGCTCGCGCAGCCTGTTATCCAAACTTATCGCTAAGGATGTCAGCTCCGCTAGTGTCTCAGGAATATCCCGTCCAGCCAGTTCATCCCTCAGATCGTCATTGAGGCTGCGGAGGAAAAGACTGCAGAGGGGACGTTCCTCCCAGCCTAATTCCTCCGCCGCTACCTGGAAGTCGACCGCGTAGTCCGCGGCCGACTGGCTTCCCTGCCGGAGGGCGAGAAGCCGATCGATCTGGACCGTCTCGGTTAGAGAATGGTCAAATACCTCCAGGAAGCGCCTCACGAATTGGTTATATGTGAGGGCGGCATAACTGGGTCTCGCCATAACGGCGTAGGCCCACGTTAATGCCCGCCCCTCCAGGAGATTCCCGATATAACCAATTCGGCTATGATCTGAGGGAAAATCTCCGGGCACGCGGTGGAAGACGGACTCACACTGCATAATAAACCCCCGCGCTCCGCCGAGCTTACCGCTAAAGCGGGCGGGGGTTGGAACAGGTGTGAGCTGAACCGGTGCATTCGGAGCCTGCTGGACGGCCACTGGAGCAGCAGGAGCCGCGCCACCCTGACGAGCCGGGGGGAACGGCTGTTGAGGATCCAAGCGGCCCAACCGGTTAGTTAAATTCAATAACTGATTAAAAATCACCTGTTGCTGATAGACTATATGATCCACTCGAGCCTCGAGAGTGGAAAACCGGTGTGCGAGCCCGCCGTCTGCCGAGCCGCTCTGCTGAAGCCGTACTGACATAACGCACGGCTCAGGAGACGCACACACACAGGCTCAGAGTAGTTCAAATAGTTTATTGACAACAGGCGTGAATGAGTGCGTGTCTGCGGGATGTAAATGTGTTGGTGGCTGTGTCTGCTTCAGGCACAGAGGCAGGTGACCGTACAGCCGGGCAACCCTATGGAAAAAGCACAGGGAGAGGGTGACGGGCATACACCAACACAGAGGAAATTATGGCGAGAGAAGGACTTACTTGGATGGACAGGATAGCTGGCACAGCAAGGGGCGAGACCCAGGAGACAGCCACCTGGAGAGCTCGGTGTAGCAGCGAGGAATGGGCGTTGGAAGGACGTCGTCCGCCGCCGGGAAATCCACCTGTGCACAGGGGAGCAGACTGGAGAAAAAGAAGGTAAGGGCTTCTTACCCAAATGTTTTGCGCTGAAGTTTTGGAAATGACTCACAACGGTGAGGAACGAAGTCTGACGGCTTCAGGCCGAAGCTCAGGGCGAGACGGCTTTTATCCCTCGCCGTTGATGACGAGCAGGTGCGGGAGCAGGTGGCGCCGCTGATGAATGGCGCGGCGTGACAGCGTTGTAGATATGACGAGGGTTTCTCACCTGTGTTTTGGAAGGTGTCAATAAACCTGGCGTAAAGTTCTCCGCCATCTTGAACTGTACCATAAGCAGAATCTAACAGCTGAAGGTATTCTGATGGTGAGCTGTTGGGGTTCAAGTACTTGACTACATCAGCTGCTGGGGGTAAAAGAGACTCAATGATCTTTCGGGATTGCTGCAATTTGGACATAGCAGGATCAGACAAGATTGATTCTACACTGGAGCGCCAAGTGTCATAATCTAGCTCATAAGTTGGTCGGAGGTCTTTGCCAGAAAAAGCTCCGAGCTTTTGTGAAAACGGCTGCACGGAAAAATCTTCCCTTTTCACAATGTGCTCAACTACCACACGTTGCACTTCTGGGGGATTTAAATCATGTGCAGAAATGGTGGGCATACTTTGAGCTGGGGTGCTTGCCGTGTGATTTGACTGGTTAGTTGGCTGTGCACCTTGAATACTGGGCTCAGCTGCAGAAGGCTGAGGTTGAGGTTCATCTAAGAAAGCTTCAGGTAAGTTATCAGGTAACTTAACTTGCTCTGATTGATCATTTTCAGATTCTTCGATTTCCTCAGACATCCGTAACATCACGTATTTCAGGACATCTGCAAAATCTCTGCCCCTCATCTTCGCTAGGTTTTTAATTTTAGTGAGAAATGACTTGGTCATTTCGCTCCCTACACGGTGCATATAAACACTGGCAAGAGATTGTATCATATAGCTGGCTCCACTATCAGATACATGAGTACATGGCAATGGGTCAAGAGTTTCAAAAGCAATACCCGAGTGATACTCAAAAATAGCACTCTGGAAAAACTCAGACTTACTATCTGTTACTTTTATAACTCTTGAAATCGATCCATACCGTTTCAAAAACTCAGTCACTTCATCAAGTTGCTCATCTCCAGCGATTTCACTCACTATCACTGCATTTGGAATTTTCACAGATTCTGACATGTTTCAGGACCCAAGAGACAGACACTGACACGAGCAGATAGTGACAATAATCTTTATTTAATTGTGAGTGAGTGTAATGCGAGTGTGAGTGCGAGGATATCGTTCTGGTCACTGGAGCTGAGCGACCTGGACGGAGACCCGGCAACCCTGGAACAGATAAGCAGAGACAAATTACTAATGCTCCACACTAGCAAAGAGCTGCAGATAACAAGGCTTACTTGAGAGCAGCACTGGCTTCGCTCTGCTGAGTTCCAGCGGCCGGGCAGCGTGGAGGTGAAGGCGTCCGTGACCGTGCTGGGGTTACCACCCGTGGCTGTGACAATGACAGTCCTGACGATGACACCGGCTGTGACAATGACAGCCCTGACGATGACACCGGCTGTAACAATGACAGCCCTGACGATGACACCGGCTGTGACTCCACAGACCGGGATGACGATGATCCTGATGATGACGCCGGCTGTGACTCCACAGACCGGGATGACGATGACACAGCTGATGCTGATGACAGTGATTCCACCGATAACGTTGGCCAATGCTCCTGTAATTGATACAATAATAGTTCTGGCAATTGAGGGGCAAGACGTACCGGTAGGCGTGGTGGTAGCGAGCCGCTACGAAGACGTGATGGCGTTACCCCGTCAGCTGGGGACGCAGGTCCGCCGCCAAGGTGGTCCACCTGTGCACAGGGGTAAAGGTTTGGCGTTGAGTAGCAAATGGTGCGCTTACTTGCTTGACGCTGGGAAGAGTTCCTGGATGCAGCAAGTGAGGCTCTTGACGAGACAAACGAGATTCCAGACGAGACAAACGAGGTTCCAGACGAGACAGACAAAGTTCCTGACGAGACAGACAAAGTTCTTGACGAGACAGACAAAGTTCCAGACGAGACAAGAGATATTCTTGACGAGACCAGAGAGCGGAGTGCAGTTTCATTCTCCGTTGAGGAAGACAGACGACTCCGTGCCGGGCTGTCAGCGACACTGGCTTTTTTTTTTTTGTAACTTAGATTTTTATTCATTTTTCATCATATATAATGCATTCAGATCACATTCTACATTTAAAAAACAAAGGGGTTAGGGTAGGGAAAAAGAAAAAAAAAAGAAAAAGAAAAAAAATGGGGGGGGGACAAATGTTGGAGCATCAAGTTTTTAGTTTCCATCTCTTAATTTTTTTGGTTTTTTCAGTGTCTTTGGTTATTCTTTCAATTTCTGCCTCGTTGTTGCACTTTGTAGTGTGTCCATTTCCGCCATTTTTTTCCCCATAGTCCTTCTTGCATTCTTTGTCGATATGTTAGTTTTTCCATCATACGTATGTCCTAAAGTTCTGTTAGTTCTGCTACTTCTGGCAGGAGATATTCACCTTAACCCTGGACCTGCCACTATTAAACAGCAGACCACTGGGTTAGCACAAAACCGAGCTGTACAAAAGCAAAAACAACATTTATTTTTCCAAACTGTTAATCATGCACGAGTTCTTTGGGACACCAAGGCTAAACCAAAGGGGATCCTCGGCGGTCATTTAAACATACGGAGCATAATCCCCAAAAGAGATGAGATTTCGGTGTTGCTGTTGGACTCAAATCTGGACTACCTTTGTCTCTCAGAAAGCTGGCTACACAGTAACATAGACACTAATATGATCGATATTGTGGGCTACCAGTGTTTTAGAAAAGACAGGCAGGTAGGGAGGGGAGGAGGTGTTTTAATTTACATCAAAGAGAAATATAAATGTCAACTGGTTGATTTGAATACTTCACTTGAATGTTTAGCTGTTAATGTATGTCTCTCTCCGGTAATGAATTTCAACATTGCAGTAGTGTACAACCCACCATCACACAACTCTTCCTTTTATAATGAATTAAGTGATCTGGTTAAACAACTTGAGAAGAACAGAGAAACAATAATTCATGGTGACTTTAATATCAACTGGTCTGATAAAAAAGACAAACAAAAACTGAAAAGCCTCATGACTAAATTTAATTACCAGCAAATCATCAAAGGACCCACCAGGATAACCAAACAATCCAGAACACTTATTGACATGGTATTTACTAATAAACCAGCACGAATAACCAGAACCTATAATCTTGTAACTGGTCTCTCAGATCATAACATGGTTCTTGCTGTCAGGAAACTTACTAAAAAGCGACTACAGTATTTTGGGGGAGTCGATATTGACAAATCAAATTTTATTATCCCCAAATCAAAAAATGAGGAGTTTGAACATTACTTAGAGAATCAAAATTGGGAGCAGCTCATGGCAACATGTGAAGTAGATGATTGTTGTAATTTTATAACTGCAACAATCACAAAGTCTATAGAAAAATTTTCAAAGCAAATTAAAAGTAGACAACAGAAGATTAGCCTACCATGGTTAAATAATGAAATAAGAAAACTTATGAAGAGGCGAGACTCTGCACTGAAAACATCACTAACCTCCAAACTACAAAATGATCACCTTGTGTACAAAAGTTTAAGAAATAAAGTGGTACATGAGCTGCGAAAATCAAAAATATCTTATTACAATAAACTGATAGATCATGCAAAGGGTAACAACAGTTCCCTATGGAGGCATTTAAATAACTTAACTAATAAAAAAAATGATCAGAAGGGGGTAAAGGAACTTAGAATCAATGGCAAGACCGTCAGTGACAAGGCTACTTTGGCAAATGAATTTAATTCACACTTTGTGGGCTCTGTGGAAGACTTAACAAAAATTTTTGTGCTGCCAAATGTGCTCAACAACACAAATTCCATACTCCCAACAGATACTTTTCACATCGATGAGGTAAATGAGAAGTTAATTGCTGGTATTGTTAAAACACTGTCAAACTCAAAAACTAGTGATATCTACAATATGAGCACCTCCTTTCTCAAAATGCACAGCAAAATATTAATCAAACCACTGACTCATCTCATTAATCTCTCCATTAGGTCTAGTACATTTCCATCTGGCTGGAAAAAAGCTGTCGTCATACCAGTTCATAAATCAGGCAGTAAAGACGATATATGCAATTACCGCCCAATCTCTATCTTACCAGTCCTATCTAAGGTTCTTGAAAAAGTTGTAGCTACACAGCTGATAGACTACTTACAAGACAGTCAACTTCTTCATCCACATCAATTTGGTTTTAGACCAGGATACTCAACAGAAACAGCAAATTGTTGCCTTATTGAAAACGTCAAACAGTCCTTGGACAGGGGTAATGTGGTAGGAGCTGTTTTTCTAGATCTCAAAAAGGCTTTCGATACTGTAAACCACAGTTTGCTTTTATCCAAAATGGTATCTTTTAACTTCTCCCCAAATACATTAGAATGGTTTGCATCTTATCTCCAGAATAGAGAACAGTGTGTAAAAGTTCACCAGGATAAATCCTCATTTTTAAACAACCGCATGGGTATCCCACAAGGGTCCATTCTTGGTCCTTTACTTTTCAGCATTTTTATTAATGACTTGCCGTTACACTGCTCAGCTGCAACATGCCAACTTTATGCAGATGATGCAGTTATTTACACAGCTGCCAAGACTCCAGCACAGGCTGCAGATGTACTGTCTACAAGTATGGTTGATGTCCAAGAGTGGCTCCTCCAGAACCATCTATTGCTGAACCTTCAGAAAACAGTCTCAATGTGCTTTTCAATCAAAAAATGTAACCTGCAACATTTTAAAGTTAATATACATGATCATGACATCAGTTTAGCTACAGAATTCAAATACCTTGGCATTGTACTAGATCCTCAACTCAAATTTAATCTTCATATAAAGAAAATTTCAAAAACAGTAAAAAAAAATCTGAACTGCTTTAAATTAATTAGATATTACATACCTTACGAAGCAGCTGCACTGTATATGCATTCTATGGTTTTTTCTCATATATCATACTGTTTGACAGTCTGGGCTCAAGCAGCCCCTTCCACAATAAGACATATAGGTTCATTATATAATCAAACCCTAAAAATCTTGGACAAAAAGCCCATTAGGTGGCATCACTGTAATGTTTTAAAAAAATACAACCTATTGAGTTTTGAGAGCTTCATTGACCTCTGTCTTCTGAAATTAACGTTCAAATGTTTCCATAAATCAGCACCCGAGCCACTTGCTGGTTTCGTCCAAAGACAGGACAGCAGCAGAGCCACCAGGAGTTCTGTTAACAATAACTGTAAAATATTCCACCGCAGAACCACATTTGGACAAACAGCTTTCTCTATAAAGGGCAGTCACATCTGGAACACAATGCCAAATGAAATTAAAATAATAACGGACTTTAAAACATTCACTAAAAATGTTAAAAACTGGCTGAAAAATAAACAAGAATGTACTCATGTATGAATTATTTGTCTGCAAAGTGAGAGTGAATGAAGGGAAGGAATAAATGTGTTTGTTTATAGTGAGTGACGGAGGGAGGAAGGCCTGAAATAGGCAAATGTGAGTTATGTTATATGTGTTAAATGT
Organism: Pholidichthys leucotaenia; assembly: GCA_020510985.1. Lineage (NCBI taxonomy): Eukaryota > Metazoa > Chordata > Actinopteri > Cichliformes > Pholidichthyidae > Pholidichthys > Pholidichthys leucotaenia. The sequence continues at coordinate 117,125,811 of CM035840.1, forward strand.
GAGTCAGGCTGTTATATTTGTGTATTTATAATATTTATGTTAAAGGTGAGTCAGGCTGTTATATTTGTGTATTTATAATATTTATAATATTTATAATTGTGTATTTATAATTCTTCTGCATTGATGTATGTGGTTATTGTGTATATTTTTATCTTGATTCTTTTTTCTAAAGTCCATCCAGGGACAAGAGTTGCAAATTAGCTAATAGCTATACACTCTATGTGCAACACATCAGATTGATTGTCTTTGATTAATTGTCTATGTTTATTGCACTGTCCCTGTCAAATAAACTAATCTACTACTACTACTCAACAGTGTCAGTCCATTGTTCTTGGTCAGGAAGAACTTCTGATCGCCATTTTTTTGTGATAGTTTTTTTACATGCAATCAACAAGATTTTAACTAGATATCTGTCCTCAGCCTGTATAACATCGTCTCTTTTAAGATCACATAAGTACATCAGGTTACAGTTCATTGGTATATTATATCCTAATATCCTCTGTATTGTCACATGTATAGATTTCCAGAATGATGATATTTTGCAGCATTTCCAAAACATATGTGAGTGGTCTGCATTTTGAACCCCACATCCCCTCCAGCATAAAGATTGGGTATTTGTATATTTTCCTTGAATCTGTGGTGTAATGAAAAAGCGAATTAGGTTTTTCCATCCAAATTCCCTCCATGTCCTTGAATTTGTTGATGTGTGTTGTGTTTTCCATATTTCCTGCCAGCTTTCTTCTGTTATGTTTAAATTGAGCTCTTTCTCCCATTTCTCCTTTATATACTAGTTACTTGTATGATTGTTTGTCATCAGTTTCTGATATAGCTTTGAAATAATTCTTATTTTATTTCCTGTATATGAGCTTAAAATGAGTTGTATAATCTCGCTCACATCTGTTTGGAGGTTATGCCTAATCTTCTTCATATAATAATCTCTCATCTGCAGATATCTGAAAAATTCCGATCTTTCTAGTTTAAATTTTTTCCTGATGTTTACAAAGCTCCCGAGATCTTTTTTTCCGATATTGCCCCATGCTGTGATTCCCTTGTTTACCAGATTTTTGTATCCCCTATCTTGTTTTGCCGGTTCAAACTGACTGTCAAATGCCACCCATTTCAATAGTTTTATGTCTTCCTTTATATTATATTTTTGTACTATTTTATACCACAGTTCTAAAGTAAATTTAGTGATTGGGTCTATTTGTTTGATTTGCTTATATGCATCTTTATCTCCTATTATGCTTTGTACTGGGAGTCCCTCAATTTCCTTTTCCATTTCTTTCCATTTTGCCTCATATCTCTCGTCGCACCAACATATGATATATCTTATTTGTGCTGAGTAGTAATATTCCTTTAGACTTGGTAGGCCCATGCCTCCTTTCTCTTTTGGTAATTGGAGAGTTTTATATTTCACTCTTGGTTTTTTACCTCCCCAAACAAATCTCGATATCATCCTGTCCCACTTTGAGAATTGGGCATCTGGAATCTCTGTTGGTATAGCCTGGAAGAGGTAAAGTAATCTAGGTTGTATGCTGATTTTGACTGTCTCAATTTTTGAATTCAGATCCATATTTAAGATTGACCATCTATCAATATCTTTTTTTATTTCTTGTTCCAACCTATCATAGTTTGCTTTATATATTTTGCTTAGGTCTTTAGGTATGTTCACTCCAAGGCATTTTATTTCTTTTTGTTTCCAGTTTAGTTTGATCTTATCAGTTATCTGGTTTAGAGGGTTATAGTGGAATGTCAGTATTTGTGTTTTTGTTATGTTTATCTTGTATCCTGATAATTTTCCAAAATTTTCTATCAAGTTCATCATTTCCATTATTGATTCATCTGGTTGTTCAAGGTAAACTATAATATCGTCTGCAAATAGCCCAATCTTGTGTTCCGCCCCCTTTATTGTTACACCTTTTAATTTCTTATTTTGTCGTATCGCTTGAGCCAATGGTTCTATGAACAGAGCAAACAAGGTGGGCGATAAGCAGCATCCCTGCCTAGTTGATCTTTGTATATTTACTTTGTCTGTTAAGCTACCGTTTATCTTGATTCTTGCCACAGGTTCTTGATATAGCGTCCTTATGCATTGTACTGATTTTTCGTTAAATCCAAAGCGCTCCAGTACACTATATAGGAATTTCCAGTTAACCCTGTCAAATGCTTTTTCTGCGTCTAAACTCATTATTACTGCGCTTTTCTTTTCTTTATGTATTTGGTTAATTATATGTATTGTTCTCCTGATATTGTCATGTGTTTGGCATCCCTCTATGAAACCAGTTTGATCATCTTCTATCAATTCCGTCAAGAATGTCTTTATTCGTTTACATATAATTGTTGTATATATTTTATAATCCACATTTAATAAAGAGATTGGTCTATAGTTTCCGCATTGTTCTTTATCTTTCCCTGGCTTTAAAATAACTGAAATGATAGCTTCGTTCCATGATGGAGGTATTTTGTTGTTGTTCAACGTCCAATTAAATGACTTTAGGAGCTGTGGCGTGAGTTCTTCTATAAACAGTTTATAAAACTCAGATGGGTATCCATCACTACCTGGTGATTTACCATTTTTAAGTGACTTAATCACATCTCTGATCTCTTGTGTTGTTATTTCTGCTGTTAGCTTTTCATTTTGTTGATTTCCTATTGATGGCAAGTCCAATATGCCTAGAAATTTTTTAATATCTTTAGTATTTGTTTCTTCAGGTTGCGAGTATAGTTCTTGGTAGAAATTATGGAATATTTCTTCGATGTTTTCTGGGTTAACTGTGGTTTTATTTGTGGTGGGGTCTTTAATCTTGTATACATTATTCATTGTTTGTTGTTTTCTTAACCGTTTTGCCAGCAGTTTTGTGGCTTTTGGTCCCGTTTCATAATATTTTTGCTTTAGATATCTATTTTTCCTTTCAATTTCATCCATTTGTGTTTCTTTTATCTTTGTTTTTTCTTCTTTAATTTCTTGATATATTTTTGGATCATTTGTGCTTTGATGTTTACGTTCTAATTCCCTCAGTCTCTCACATCTTTGTTCATACGCTTCCAGTTTAGTCTTATTTGCTTTTCCTGTTTCAACAATTAATTTTCCTCTTAACACGGCTTTTAGTGCGTCCCATAGTATTGTTGGGTCCACTTCTTCATTGTCATTCTCTTGGATATATTCGTTTATGTTTATTTTTATTCTTTCTTTCATTTTCTCATCATTTAACAGTCCTACGTTAAGTTTCCATGTTGTTTGTCGTTTTCTATTGTTTAAATATATTTCCATGTATATAGGATTATGATCTGATATTTCTGCCCCTCCAGTCCAACAATTTCTCACCCTGTGTCTGTCACCTTCATTCATAAGGAAGTAATCTATTCTAGAGTGTACTTTATGGACTGCTGAATAATGTGTATAGTCTTTTTCGAGTGGGTGTAGGTCCCTCCATATGTCTACCATACCCATTTCTGCCAGTGAGGTTCTTATGAACTTTGTTACATGTTTTTTTGTCTTTTTAACACTTGTTGTATCAACTTCATGATCCATGACAGCATTTAAGTCTCCTCCACAAATTAGGACTCCTTCACTGTGTGTTGCTATGAGATCAAAAAGATGTTGAAAAAACCCTTGTCACTTTCTGGTGGGGCATAGCTGTTCACTAATGTAATCTGCATACCATCTATTCTTCCCTTTATTATTACATACCTGCCTTCTTTATCCTGGATTTCCTGTTCACTTTCAAATTGTATTTTGTTTGAAATTAGTATCATAACCCCCTTTTAGCTCCTCCCTTAAATGAACTGTAGTAGGAGTTCTTATAGCCAAGTCTCTTTAGTTTCACATGTTCTGTCTTGCTCAAATGTGTCTCTTGCATAAATATAATTTCAGCTTTTTCCTTTTTGAATTTTCTTATTATTCTTTCCCTTTTAACAGGTGAGTTCAGACCATTCACGTTTAGTGTCATTATCTTAAGATTTTTACCCATATTCATGTTTTTCCATTTTTTTAACTTGTGCTCCTAGCCCCTTTAACAAAAAAAATAACACATATTGATATAAAAACACATTAAAAAATCTCGACCTCCGTATTTTGGGCCTTTCTTCTGCCCACTGGTCCCTGTTGGTGGGTGGGGGGATTGTCTTCACAGAGTGAAGGGCCCTCCCTAGACCTATATTTACTATCCAAGTAATAGTCATTAGTCTAGAAATGTCCAACAATCAGAATCAGAATCAGAATCAGAATCAGAATCAGGTTTATTGCCATTGTTCATGTAGTACACAAACTAGGAATTTGTCTCGGTACAATGCTGCAACATTAAACATGATAAGATAAGAGAAATAAACTATACATGTAATAAAGTGTAGGATAAGATTAAGTGATACTGGTCAACAGTTAAAATATATATTAGCCAGCAGCAGATACTGTGGAGAACTATATAGTGCAGTCGGTAATGCAGGAAGAAAACAGTGATGATTGACATGAGTCTGGTTGAGCTGCTGTACATGGTGCACGAGAGTCACTTAGTGTTCAGCAGTCTAATGGCAGAGGGGAAGAAGCTGTTCATGTGACGGGAGGTTTTAGTCTGGATGGACCGAAGTCTTCTACCAGAGGGGAGGGGGGCAAACAGTACGTGACCAGGGTGTGAGGGATCGGCTATGATCCGGCCAGCACGCCTCCGGGTCCTGGAGATGTACAGATCCTGGAGAGATGGGAGCTTGCAGCCGATCACCTTCTCAGCAGTGCGCACGACGCGCTGCAGCCTTAGTCTGTCCCTGGCAGTGGCTCCTGCGTACCACACGGTTATGGAGGTGGTGAGGATGGACTCGATGATGGCTGTGTAGAACTGCACTAACATCTTGGTGGGTAGCTTGAGCTTCCTCAGCTGCCGCAGGAAGAACATCCTCTGCTGGGCTTTTTTGATGAGTGAGCTGATGGTCAGCTCCCATTTGAGGTCCCTGGTGATGGTAGTGCCTAGGAAGCGGAAGGAATCAGCAGTGGTGATGGGAGAGCCTGAGAGGGTGAGGGGGGGCAGAGGAGTAGTGACTTTCCTGAAGTCTACAATCATCTCCACTGTCTTCAGAGCGTTCAGCTGCAGGTTGTTACTGCTGCACCAGGTCACTTAAACCTCTCCTAGCCGTCTGTTTCTCTTTTACCTTGTCTTCTTGGCCTTCATTTCTTCTGTGCCTTTCTTAATCTTTGTTATGATCTAGGCTTTCAGTTGAAAGCCTTGTAGCTTGTCCTGGGCCCGCTGCGCCACGTCTCTCCCCCTTCTTCCGCCGTTCACTCGTCTCCACTCCGGCTGTCGTGATGCGTTCAGGGCCGCCGCTGCTCCAGCCGTTTCCTCCGGCACGCTCACCTCAAGGCCCCGCTCCATCATATCCCGCACTGCCTCTCTGGCTGTGTTGTAGGTTCTTACGCCGTCCTCCCAATGAATCCTCATTTTCGTTAGCGGCGTTTGGAATCTAATTTTTTTCTCTTTCAGCGTTTTTTTAATGTTGGCATATTTCTTCTGCTGCTGCACAATTTCTGTTCGGTAGTCATGGTCGAAGAATACCTGTTTGTCGCCGATTCATATCTTTTTTTTCCATGCTTGCGTCAGGATTCTTTCCTTTATGTCATATTTCACAAAGTTTACCACAACTGACCTGGGTGTAGCGTTTGGTTTCGGGTTCTGTGCCGGGGTTCTGTGCGCTCGTTGAATCTGCAGATCCGTTTCTTCGGGCAGTTCCAGCTCTTTTTTTAAGAACTGATCCATGAATTTCGTCATCGAGTTGCCTTCAATGCCCTCCGGAATTCCAAAGATGCGCATATTGCTTCGTCTGGATCTGCTCTCCAAGTCGTTTATTTTCTCCTGCATCCTCTGCGTTTGCGTCATCAGGGTCTGTAGTTGTTCGTTTGCCTCGCTTTTCCAATCTTCCAGCTCCGATATTCGGGCCTGCACTTCTGTCATACACGCCCGCTGGGAGTGCAGCTCCTCCATGTTTTCTGTTAGCTTGCGCTCCATTTCTCTTCGGAGGCCCATAATTTCCTCCTTAATCTCTTTTTTCAGCTCCTCCTTAAGAGCCGCTAAATCCTGCTGTAGCTGCCGCTTGAATTCTCTTAACTCTTTACCCAAGCTGGCGATGCCAGTGCTTATGTTTTCGAGTCTGGCGTCCTCCATTTTCTCTGCTGTAGACACCTCGTTTTTTTGGGCTTCGCGTTCAGCGGTTTTTCCTGCGTTGTTGGAGAGGAATTCTTCAATTTTACCCTGCTTTTGTCCTTGTGCCCGGCTCCTTCGTGTTTTCATCCCTTAGTTTATTGATCCGCTTATGTCGAGTTGGCCATTTACCGATGATTTTTAATCCGGCTAGGGAGAGCTCTCTGTTTAAGCGTTATGTCTCTCTGCCATCTTCCCGGAAGTCAGCGACACTGGCTTTTAACAGCCGTTGATTCACACCTGTTGGTCTGTGCGCAGCTGGGGCTAATGACACTAATGACGGCCCAGAGGCCGCCATGACAGTACTCCCCCCTCTAGCAGTGCCTCCAGGCATCTGCCCAATCCTACCTGGATTCGCCCGATGAAAATCACGAATCAGCTGTTTATCCAAGATCAACGCTGGGCGAATCCAATAGCGATCCTCCAGTCCAAAGCCCTCCCAGTCCACCAAATACTGAAGACCATGACCCCGCCTGCGGACATCAAGGACAGCAGTCACCCCCCAGGCCGGATGGCCATCGATCATCCTCGGGGGCGCGGGAACCGCTGGAGCAGGACACAGGGGGTCCAAGACGTATGGTTTGACCTGGGAGACATGAAAAACAGGGCAGATACGCATCGAAGAGGGGAGAGACAAGCGCACAGACACAGGGTTAATAATACGATTAATAGTATAAGGGCCAATGAAGCGCTTCGTGAGCTTCCGTTCCTCGGCCGGTACACAAATATTCCGGGTTGACAACCAGACCTTCTGACCCACCTTAAAGTCCGGGGCGGGTCTCCTATGCCGGTTGGCCACCTGGATATTACATTGGGTAGTCCTCCTGGTGGCGCACTGAGCGCAGGCCTGGATGTGATTAACAACGTCCTTCCGTAACCCTGGCCACCAGAAGGTCCTTTGAAGGAGATCCACGGTCCGACCCACTCCAGGATGACAGGCCCACTTGGAAGCGTGACCCCACTCAATCACCTTGCCCCGGATAGCGCGTGGAACAAACAAGCGGCCCGGGCCCCCCCCCCCCCCCCCCCCCAGGGTCCGGCTCTGTCTTTTGAGCCTGGCGAACCGTCTTGCAGATTCCCCAGGACAGGGCGCCCATGACGCAGGAAGGCGGCAGGATAGGGGTCTCCTGGTCCTCAGAGGATGGAGTGTCAAACTGCCGAGAGAGAGCATCCGGCTTACCGTTCTTACTTCCCGGCCGATACATGATGGAGAAGTTAAAACGGCCGAAGAAGAGGGACCAGCGAGCCTGGCGTGCATTCAGGCGCTTCGCCGTCCTGAGGTACTCCAGGTTACGATGATCCGTCCAAACCACGAACGGCTGAGCAGCCCCCTCCAGCCAATGTCTCCATTCCTCCAAGGCGAGTTTTACTGCCAGTAACTCCCTGTCTCCGATGCAGTAATTCCTCTCTGCAGAAGTGAGACGGTGAGAGAAATAAGCACAAGGGCGAATCTTACCGTCCTCGGGAGACCGTTGGGAGAGTACCGCTCCAACTCCTGAATCAGAAGCGTCCACCTCCACCAAGCACTGCAGCTTCGGATCCACCTGAGTAAGGACTCGGGCCGAGGCGAACTCCCTCTTAAGTCTTTCGAATGCTTCAGCTGCCTCCTTACTCCAACAAAACGGGATCTTAGGAGAAGTAAGAGCAGACAGGGGACGAGCAATATTGCCAAAATTAGGCACGGACCTCCTATAAAAATTAGCAAACCCCAAGAACCCCTGAAGCTGCTTTCTGGAGGTCGGTGCAGGCCAATCCACAACTGCCTTGACCTTGGCCGGGTCAGGGATCACCTGGTTCCGAGCTATAACAAACCCAAGGAAGGAGGTTTGGTCAGTGTGGAACTCACATCTTTCAGCCTTCACGAACAGTTGATTCTCCAGAAGGCGCTGCAGTACCCTGCGCACATGCACTCGATGCTCCTCTAGTGTGCGGGAGAAAATGAGAATATCGTCGAGAAAAACAACAACAAACGAGTTCAGGAAATCCCGTAGTACATCATTTATCAGACGTTGGAACACGGCTGGAGCATTAGTTACCCCAAACGGCATTACCAGGTACTCAAAATGTCCGCTGGGGGTCCGAAAAGCCGTCTTCCACTCATCTCCTTCCCTTATGCGCACTAGATGGTAGGCATTCCCAAGGTCCAATTTAGTAAACCAGGACGCCCCCTGGAGGGAGTCAAAAGCAGTGTTCATCAAAGGCAGGGTATATTTGTCTTTCACAGTTATTTCATTCAATCCCCGGAAATCGATACAGGGGCGTAGAGAACCGTCTTTCCTTTCAACAAAAAAAAATCCAGCACCTACTGCCGAAGACGACGGGCGGATGATACCAGAAGCCAAGGACTCCTTAATATATGTGTCCATAGCCTCGCGCTCCGGGACTGACAGGCTGTACAGGCGGCTAGCAGGTAGGTAGAGGGGCCCCAGCCTTCAGGTTGATCGCGCAGTCATAAGGGCGATGAGGGGGTAAGGACAATGCCCGAGACTTGCTAAATACTAGCCCCAAATCGTGATAGACCTCTGGCACCTTGGACAAGTCCGGTGGCGATGAATCAGGCAGAGGCACCTTGACGGATGGGGCGCATGCCGCCGATTGAAGGCAGGCACTGAGGCAGAACATACTCCATGCCGTTATTCTCCCAGCTTGCCAATCAATAGTGGGGTTATGTAGGCGCAGCCAGGGGTACCCCAGAATAACGGGCGAAGAAGAAACAGGCAGAACAAAAAACTGAATTTCCTCCCTGTGATTTCCTGATACAATAACTGACACAGGAACCGTCTGATGAGCAATAGTAGTCAACGACGCTTTAGACAAGGTGATCAGTTTGACAGGGGGATCTAGAGTCTGACAGCTAAGACCCATCCGGGTTGCCAGGTCTCTAGAAATAAAATTTTGCTCAGCTCCAGAATCTACTAACGCCAATGTGGAGTGTTCTGTATGTAAATGGATGAGCCTAAGAGGTAATTGACAACAAGTAAGGGGCTCTTTAGAGTTATTGCCCGTGAATCCCCCTACTCTGATCCACGGGCCCTCCCTTTTTAACTTATTGGGACATTCAAAAACCCCATGTGACTCTTTCCCACAGTAGAAACAAAGGCCCTGATCCCTGCGGCGTTGTTTCTCTGCTGCTGACACTTTAGACCGGCCACTGATTATAGCTTGCTGAACCGGAAGTTCCTCTGACGCAGATAGAGCGAGAGGAGGAGAGTTGGGGAGACGAGGGTGGGGTTTAACCGAACGGGAAGTAGAACGCCGTTCAGCCGCCCGCTCCCTTAATCTGCTATCAAGACTAACCGCTAGGGCAATCAAATCCCGTAAATTATCCGGTTTGTCCCGTGTCGCTAACTCATCCTTCAACTCATCATTAAGACTACGTAGAAAGATACCACATAATGATGGCTCCCCCCACCCAATCTCTGCAGCCAGGACCCGGAAGTCAATGGCGTAATCAGCAGCTGATCTCTTTCCCTGTTGTAAGCTCAGCAATCGTTCTGTCAACACCTCACCTCTATCCGTATGATCAAAAACAGACAAAAATTCATTCACAAACTCCTGGTAAGTGAGCAGGGAATAGCTTGGTTTCACCCTAATGGAATACGCCCAGTCCAAAGCTCTTCCTGCTAACAAATTTATAATGTAGCCAATCCGGCTTGAATCAAGAGTAAAGTCCCCCGGAACACGAAGAAAAACTGACTCACACTGTAATATGAATCCATGAGCTTCCCCGAGTTTTCCGCTGAACCGGGCAGGGGTGGGAATAGGGGTGAGGCGAGAAGACGAGGAGATGTTAGTTTGTCCAGATGCTAAGCCCACAGGGGCAGAACTGTCTGCGGTGGGGGGAAACGTCTGGTGTCCCTCCAGACGATCCAGCCGACCAATTATTACAGATAGCTGATTAAAGATTACTGTCTGTTGGTGTGCAAATAAATCTACCCGGGCGCTAAGAGTGTTGATTTGGCGCGACAGTGAACTGTCCGCTGGGTCTTCGTGACGGAGTCGTACTGACATGTTTCAGGACCCAGGAGACAGACACTGACACGAGCAGATAGTGACAATAATCTTTATTTAATTGTGAGTGAGTGTAATGCGAGTGTGAGTGCGAGGATATCGTTCTGGTCACTGGAGCTGAGTGACCTGGACGGAGACCCGGCAACCCTGGAACAGATAAGCAGAGACAAATTACTAATGCTCCACACTAGCAAAGAGCTGCAGATAACAAGGCTTACTTGAGAGCAGCACTGGCTTCGCTCTGCTGAGTTCCAGCGGCCGGGCAGCGTGGAGGTGAAGGCGTCCGTGACCGTGCTGGGGTTACCACCCGTGGCTGTGACAATGACAGTCCTGACGATGACACCGGCTGTGACAATGACAGCCCTGACGATGACACCGGCTGTAACAATGTAACTTGCTTTAAAAGTTGGATGACAAGGATCACACTTCCTCTTCCCCAAGATAGTCGGTTTTCAAAATAAAATCACACAATTGTATTAATACAATTGACATCTGAGAAAAAAAAGGGTCATTTTCTCAGCTGGGTTACACATACCATACATACCCTCATGCACACCAGCAATATATATACATACTTTTAACGTTTAAGTTACACCAATGTCCGTTGGCAGCCAGAGGTGAAACCGGCCCGGGGGACCAGGGCAACCCCAAATCATACACACCCCAGGCCGCTGAAGATACGACCAGCTCGGAGGCCCCGGACAGCCCCATGAGATGTGCACCCCTGGCCGCCGTCTGCCCCCAAGATCAAAACCAATCTCTCTTGTGAAGATGTCTCTCTTCACCCTTGACTGCCTCACTCCTCGGCACCCACAGTGCTGCTGTCCGGCATGCCATCCCTCCATGCTCGATGGTCCGCTCCCAACTCCCTTCAACACCGCCATTGTGGCTTCAAACACTGCAGCCTCCTGTGGCCACATTCTGGGGAGACCTGAAGACTGCTTGTTGGCTCTGCTCGCTGCCTTAGGTGCCTCGCCGTACCGCCCAGTGCCCTCGTCCAAGGTGCGTGGAGCTCCGGCACTGAGACACTGCCCGACCTCCACGGTGCCCGGCACCTGTTGCTCAGTCCCGGGGCTCTCAGCTTCGCTCTCGTCTGTGTCATTCTCTGACCCAGGCGCTTCATCACTGCTCCCAGCACCCTCATCCCAGGCGCTCTGCTGTGTTGTCTCCATGTCCAGCTGTAGCTGCTCTGCCCCAGGGCTCTAAGCATCACTCCCATTGGCGTCACTCTTCGACCCAGGCGTCTTGTCGCTGCTCTCAGCACCCTCGTCCCAGGCGCTCCGCTGCGTCGTCTTCATGCCCGGCTGTTGCTGCTCTTCCCTGGGGCTCTCAGCCTCCATGGTCCCACTCTCCCGCTACCCAGCCACCAGTTGTGGGGATGACTCCCGATGCTGCTCTCCTTCTCTGCTGCTGTCGCACACCGCACCACCAATCTCACCAGTGCTATGGTCCTGCACCTTTCTGCGCTTCGAGGCTGGCCCACCGTCTTCAGTGACTGGGGACTCCCCCTCTCGCAGTCCCAGTCCCACCTCAATGCCTAGCTGGTAGCCTGGAGCCCACTTTTAGCATTGTGGCTAACTTGCCCATAGATGATGAGTGGGCCATTAGCTTCTCCAAGCTAACTAGCCTAGCTTCATTTGGTGCCAATACTCCCACCACCCACAGCTTCATGGTCCTCGTCTGCCTGGCGAAGAACTCAGCCAGCCACTCAACAGCATCCTCATATCACTCCATCTCTCCCAGCGTACCAAGAATTCTTTGGTCCTCCGTGCCAAGATGGTGGGCCAGAAGCTCTCATCGTCATCTCCCGTCGAGTCTGCTTAGACCCAGCGCCCCGATGTAATCCTCAAACGTGGCCTGCCACTTCGGCCACAGGATCACCGGCTCTCCCGTGTACTTTAGAAATGGCAGTAGTGTTGGAGGTAGCCCATACGCTCCCATGGTTTTCTTCTCATCGCCAAATGTTATGTATGAGAAAGGAGTCAGAGTCTGGTTTCATGCAGGGAACCAACAGCCAACAACCCTTTATTATTAGAACTCAGAATTATATACACAAGGGGCCGTGCCCGCCTGACGTCACCCTGTGGGCAGATACGGCATCACACACACTACACAACAGAGAGGTCAATTATGTAATCTATACAAGTCTATAAAATAAGATAATAAAACGATTATAGTGACACAGGATTATTTTGTATATCCACACATCAAAAGTCTAAAATGTTTTAAGTCTGAGTGTAACTTTATCATGACTGCATGTAAGGTGGTTCAAACTGTTATTTAACTTCATTTATGCATGCGCACACATGTATGTGTGCATGTGTGTGTGTATAAATAATATACATACAAAATATAAATCATATACTGTATATGCAGTATATGTAAAAATTATGCCATAATATAATCAGTTATATGTTATTTTTCCTTAAGATACGATGGTGAATAGCTTTTTTTTTTCAGTTTTAATCATGTACCTACAGCCTACAGGACAGAGAATTCAGATTATGCATTTATTCATTACATCCCCCCCTCATGGATCGTCACCTTATTGTGTGTGTGTGTCGGGGGGGGGGGGGGGGTTGCGTGCCCTGGTGATCCCAGGAGCTATGTTGCCCAGGGCAATTTGCCTCTGGTAGGGTCACCCACGATAAACTGGTCCTGTGTGAAGGGCCAGACTAAGAGCGATCCAACAGACTCATGATAAATGCTAAAACAAGGATTCAGTGTACCCCACCCGGTATGGGGTTACCGGGGCCCTACCCTGGAGCCAGGCCTGGGGGAGTGGCTCGATGGCTAGTGCCTGGTGGCCGGGTTTCTGCCCAAGGGACCCAGCTGGGCTCAGCTCAAAGGAGTTACATGGGTTCCCCCCACCCCCCCAGTGGGCTCACCACCTGCAGGAGGGACCATGGGGGTCTGGTGCTATGTGGATCAGGTGGCGGTCGAATGTGGAGACCTTGGCGGTCTGATCCCAGGCTTCCTAAACTGGCTTTTGGCATGTGGAATGTCACCTCTCTGGTGGGGAAGGAGCCTGAGCTGGTGCATGAGGTTGAGAGATACTGGCTAGATATAGTTGGCCTGACCTCAACACACAGCTCCGGTTCTGGAACCAGTCTCCTGGAGAGATGCTGGAGCTTGGCCTACTCTGGAGATGCCCCGGGTGAAAGGCAGCGAGCAGAGGTGGGTATTCTTGTATCCCCCCACCTTGCGGCTTCTATACTGGAGTTTTTCTCGGTGGACGAAAGGGTTGTTTCCCTGCACCTTCAGGTTGGGAAACAGGTCCTGACCATCATTTGTGCCTATGCACCAAATGATGGTTCAGAGTACCCACCCTTTTTGGAGTCTCTGACTGGGGTGCTGGAAGGTGCTCCTCTTGGAGACCCGATTATCCTACTGGAGGACTTCAATGCGCACGTTGGCAATGACAGTGAAACCTGGAGGGGGTTGATTGGGAGGGACAACCTGCCCGATCTGAACCCGAGTGGTGTTCAGTTATTGGACTTCTGTGCTAACCACAGTTTGTCCATAACGAACACCATGTTCAAGCATCAGGGTGCCCATATGTGCACCTGGCACCAGGACACCCTAGGTCACAGGTCGATGATCGATTTTGTTATCGTGTCATCAGACCTGCAACCGTATGTCTTGGACACTCAAGTAAAGAGAGGAGCAGAGCTGTCAACTGATCACCACCTGGTGGTGAGTTGGATCCGATAACGGGGCGGACACCATTCAGACCTGGTAGACCTAAATGTATAGTGAGGGTGTGCTGGGAACATCTGGCTGAGGTCCCTGTCCAGGAGGTTTTCAATTCCCACCTCTGGAAAACTTTGACCACATTCCAAGGGAGTCTAAAGACATGGAGTTTGAATGGGCCATGTTCTCCACCTCCATTGTTGAAGTGGCTGGTCAGAGCTGTGGCCGCAAGGTCGTGGGTGCATCTGGTGATGGCAACCCCTGAACCAAGTGGTGGACACCAGTAGTGAGGGGGGCCATTAAGCTGAAGAAGAAGTCCTATCAGGCTTAGTTGGCTTGTGGGACTCCCAAAGCAGCTGAGGTGTACCGGTAGGCCAAGCGAAGTGCGGCTTGGGTGGTTGCTGAAGCAAAAACTCGGGTGTGGGAGGAGTTCGGTGAGGCCATGGAACAAGACTTTCGGTTGACATCGAAGAGATTCTGGCAAACTGTCCGGCAGCTCAGGAGGGGGAAGCAGCTCCCTGTCCACATTGTGTATGGTGCAAATGGGGCGCTGCTGACTTCAACTGGGTATATCGTCAATCGGTGGAAGGAATACTTCGAGGATCTCCTCAATCCCACTAACACACCTTCCACAGAGGAAGCAGGGCTTGTGGATGGGGGGGGGACCACTCGCCCATCACAGGGGCTGAGGTCGCCAAAGTGGTTAAAAATCTCTTTGATGCCCGGGCCTCGAGAGTGGACAAGATCCACCCTGAGTACCTCAAGGCCCTGGATGTTGTAGGGCTGTCCTGGTTGACACGCCTCTGCAACATTGTGTGGAGGTTGGGGACAGTGCCTTCGGCATGGCAAACCGGGGTGGTGGTTCCTCTCTTTAAAAAGGGGAACTGGAGGGTGTGCTCCAACTTTAGAGGGATCCCACTCCTCAGCCTCCCTGGGAAGGTCTATGCCAAGGTACTGGAGAGGAGAGTCCAGCCGTTGGTTGAACCTCGGATTCAGGAGGAGCAATGTGGTTTTCGTCCTGGCCGTGGCACATCGGACCAACTCTTTACTCTCTCGAGAAACCAGTTTACATGTGTTTTGTGGACTTGGACAAGGCATTCAACAGCGTCCCTTGTGGCTTTTTGTGGGGCATGCTTCGGGAGCATGGGGTATCGAGCTTGTTATTACGAGCTCTCTGGTCTCTATATGACCATTGTGAGAGTTTGGTTCATATTGCCAACACTCTGTCAGACTCCTTTCCCAGTGAGAGTTGGACTCTGCCAGGGCTGCCCTTTGTCACCGATCCTGTTCATAATTTTTATGGACAGGATTTCTAGGCGCGGCCAGAGAACGGAGGGTGTCATGCTTGGTGACCACAGGATCTCATCTCTGTTGTTTGCAGATGATGTTGTCCTGTTGGCTTCATCCAGCAATGACCTACAGGTCTTACTGGGACGGTTTCCCGCTGAGTGTGAAGCGGCTGGGATGAGATTCAGCACCTCCAAGTCCGTGTCCATGGTCCTCAGCCAGAAAAAGGTGGATTTTCCTCTCCGGGTTGGGGACAGGCTCCTGCCCCAAGTGGAGGAGTTTAAGTATCTCGGGATCTTATTCACAAATGAGGGAGAATGGAGTGAGAGATTGACAGACGGATCGGAGCAACATCTGCAGTGATGCGGACATTGTACCAGTCTGCTGTGGTGAAGAGGGAGCTAAGCTCTAAGGCAAAGCAGTTGATTTACCGGTCAATCTACGTTCCTACCCTCACCTATGGTCATGAACTTTGGGTAATGACCAAAAGAATGAGATCAGATACATGCGGCTGAAATGAGCTTCCTTCGTAGGATTGCTGGACTCACCCTTAGAGATAAGGTAAGGACCTCAGTCATCTGGGAGAGGCTCAGAGTAGAACCGCTGCTCCTCCACATTGAAAGGTGCCAGTTGAGGTGGTATGGGCATCTGATCAGGATGCCTCCTGGACGCCTCCCACTTGAGGTGTTTCAGGCATGCCCCACTGGGAGGAGATCCCAGGGTAGAACCAGGACTCGCTGGAGAGACTATGTCTCCCAGCTGGTCTGGGAACGCCTTGGTATCCTTTCTGAAGAGCTGGAGCAGGTGGCTGGGGAGAGGGAAGTCTGGGCTTCTCTGCTTGAACTGCTGCCTCCACGACCCAGACCTCCGAAAAAGCAGTAGAAGATGGATGGATGGATGGATAGATGGCATTACATCCCAAGGAGGTAATGTTTTCATCTGTGTTGGTTGGTTGGTTTGTCTATTTGTTTGTCTGTCAGCAGGATTACACAAAAACTACTGGACAGATCTTGAGGAAATTTTCCCCAAAGGTAGCCCTTGGCTGAAGGATGAACCCGTTAGAATTTGGTGATCATCTGACTGTATACCTTCACTAAGAACCGTTTGTATTGGTGCTGTGGGATTACACAAAAAACACTGGATGTATCTGGATGAAATTTTCACTAGTGGTGGTCCTTGAGCTAGAGAGGAACCCATCCAAGAGCACACACCTCCACCAAGGCTCTATCTTCTCACAATGTGTTCACAAGATTACTCCAGAAATACTGGAGAGAGTTTGATGAAATTTTCACCACAGGTGGCTCTTGGGCTGTACACAAACCCATTACATTTTTGAAGTGATGAGATGGATGGAAAAGTGGAAACTTTTCTCTCACAAAGCAGGAAGGAATAAACACTGATTGGCAGAGTGGTCAAGTTAAAATGGTAGATGTGATTTCAAAAGATGTATTTTAGAAAAGCAAGTGATCACGCAATATTTTGTCAACAGTTGCTTACAACATACCAGTTGGTTATTCAGTATTTTTTGCCAAAGAAATTAAAAAAAGCCATCATGCTTAAAAGGAAACTTTACCTTTCTAGCTACCATCAAGTAATGCAGACAAAAAAGTTATCAGCTTATTTTTTAAAACAAACATTTTTTTAGAATTTGGCACGGTAAATACACTTGTAAATGATAAATATGTTTTGTGTGATTCCAAAAAAATGCAGTTTGTCGCTTTTTTTTAAAACAGCTAAATACTTGAGAAAAGTATTTGTTTAAATTTTGTGTGCTTAATGCATTTTTACTGAACTTACACTTGTAAAGTTTTGAAAAAGAGTAAATCTTTGTTAGTGGTGTGATTAATGTAACTAGAATAATTTTGCAAGTATGAAAAAAAGCAGCATGCTGCAGAGAATCTGATCACCACGTAGATTGTGTGTGTGTGTCAACATCAAACACTTTTTGAGTGGTGGGGAGACGCCGATTGAGGTGTATGCACTGATCTACCATCTGCCAAATTTTGAGGTAAAGCTGCAGACGGAAGTGGAGACGGGGTTATCAGCTCTGATGTATCAGCATCAAACACTTTTTGGTGGTGGGCAGACACCCGAATGGAGACGTCGTTTAAGGCCCATTTGACGTAAAGCCGCAGACGGTTTGACATAAGCTTTGACATAATGTGGACAGGACACTAGGGAGGGGAGTATGAATGTTGAAAAAACTGTAGACTGATTTAATAACAGATTTTTTTTTGTTGAATGTATGAATTGAGGGCGATAGCGACTGGGCCATTAACTTCCCCAAGCTAACTAGCCTAGCCTCCCTTGGCGCCAAAACTCCCACCACCCACAGCTTCGTGGTGCTCGTCTGCCCGGTGAATAATTCGGCCAGCCGCTCAACAGCATCCTCATACTCCTCCGTCTCTCCCAACGTAGTGAGAATTCTTCAGCCTTACGCGCTGAGATGGTGGGCCAGAAGCACTCGTCGTCTTCTCCCGTTGAGCCCGCTTAGGTCCAGCGCCCCAATGTAATCCTTGAACATGGCCTGCCACTTCAGCCACAGGACCACCGGCTCTCCTGCGTACTCCAGAAAAGGAATTAATGGTTGAGGTAGCCCATACGCTGCCATAATTATTCTTGTCGCCAAACTGTTACGTATGAATAAGGAAGGAGTCAGAGTCATGTTCATGCAGGAACCAACAACACCAACACTTTATTATACGACACAGAACTATTTATATACAAGGGGCCGTGCCCGCCTGACGTCACGCCAGGGGCAGCTACGGCAGCACACACAGAAGCCACACTCACGACACCACAACATGTACTTTTGTGATTAAAAAAAAGAGGTCCCTAAAATGGTGTTATGCAAAGAAACAAGTATACAACTGATGGAGTTACTACTGCCTTTCAGTGGTAAATGTTTAAGGGAAGGTAATGCAAATTAGTTTATCTTTAAATGCTTCTGTACAACTAAACAAAATGTTTTTTGTAATTCTTCCAAACAAATGCTTGTTTCAATGTTTTTTTCTTTGAAACTAGTGAACATTTTAACCACAGTGCTGAAGCAAGTTTGTGTGAAAATAAAGCAGGTGAATGAAATATATACAAGAAATTTGTCAGTTTCAATTTGTGGAACACAGTTTTTAAAAACAGTTTTTGTAAACAGAAAAGCATATTTGTGTATGACACAACATGTACAACGTTATGCTAAATTCATCAAACATCGGCACTGTTGTGTCTCAAATTCAGAAGGAGTCGAGGTGACGTTTTATAAGTTTTATTTAGAACGAGAATCAGGAACACAAGAGACTCTACCGCGAGCACAGGAGCCACAGCAAAGAGACAAGATGTCTCCCGCAGTTGGCTTATATACCCCAGGTGACACCACCTCCCAGAAGCGGGGCATCACCCCTCTCTAGCCCAGGGCACCACCATAATATATACGATCTCACCACCACCACCCCCCCAAAAAAAAACAAAAAAAAAACGCAAGCACACAAATTCACCCAACCTTATAATTTACACCCGACTCACGCCCTAATACAAAGATGGTTATAGTCCTACACACACACACCACACTGGCCCAGCGGAGCACTCCACTATGTAAAAGAGACAGTCACTGAAAAGAAAAAGGGCCACACACCAAAATAAATTAATCCAGAAATAAATAGTTATATACATTACAATTAAACAGTAATTACAAATATGAACAATGGCGGTACCCAACTCCACAAACCCGCATTTTATCACACAAACTGGGCACAGAGACTCCTGAATAATCACACAACGTAGGGCAGTTACCTCACTTACACACACCCCATACTAACTTTCTCACCCAGGTGTTACTGCACCTCCCACACACACAACACTCAGAACAACCTCAGCCACAGGGCATTCACAATCCACAACAGTGGTCATGTGCATATAAAACACATTTCTTCACATTTTCACTGGTACACATTTCTCTTTTCTTTGTTTTTTTTTTTTAACATCTTAACATTAACCATAGCAAACACACTTCAAAATGCACTAAACTAGACACACCGTAAGCCCCAAGAGTCCTAACCCGGGTCTCCCGTAGGCTCCCCTCTGGAGTGTCCGTCCCGTGGCCCACTCCCAGAGCGTGTCCGTTTCTTCGTGACAGGAGACGGGCTGCACTGACGTTCCTTCCCTCCCAAATGCTTCAGCTCGTTCGGGTGCCATCTCGACCCATCTGTCAATTTCAGGTACCCATTGCCATCAGCTCGTACCACCCGCAGATCACCCTATCCAACTCTCTGCTCTCTTGATCTGCGCACACATCCTAGCCGAGGCTCGACTCTAGGGCACACACCATCACCCTTGCCCAGGGGAGCACTCACTGGCTTTCTCCTTCTTCTGCATTGCAAACTAGTACCCTTATGGCTCTTCAGCATCCCGCCAAGCTTGCTCGAGCCTAGTGTCTTGTTTTCATTCTGGGCACGGCTAGGGTTTGTGCCATCTGGTCTCACCCCCAATCACTTGTGACTGCTGCTTCGGAGCGGCACTGGGAACGTCTGGCTCAACAGTGGTACTTGGCCGGCCACCGGAGCCTCACTGCGCTCGCTCTCTGGAACCATCCACCTCTGCGGGGGCTAAACCATGCCATTCAGGTCCTGCATCCCCGGGACTGCAAACACTGGCACAGAGTTCCCATCACGTCAGCATACTCTGGTGCTGGCGACATCCCTCTTCACTAGGAATGGGCCACCCTAAGTCCCATGCTTCTTTGCCACTTCCTGAATAAAATGGCCGGTCCAACAGTCCACCACCTGACCACTCCTCCACTTTTCTGCAGGCGATGGAGAAACTGAGCCCATAAAACAAATCACAGCTCATTAAATTATTTCCACTACGGGCCACCATGAACTCGGCTGCCCACATAGAGGCCATCTTGTACCTCACCGACAGCCATACAGAGCCCACAACGTCCATGGCGTTGCTACCATACCCATAACAGGCAATGTTTGTCTTACTCACGGTGTAATAGGGGAAGAACTTCATCACCGCAGCCAGATTCAAAATGGAGACCGCCGACCCCGTGTCCACCAACATTGGTATTGGCATCCCGTCCAACAGTATGTTACAAAGGATACGTCCATCAGTGTTGGGCGAGACAGTGTGGACCACTGTAGGTGTCTTCTTCTTTGAATTTTCCTTTGCAGGTCTTCGTTCCTCCTTTTCGAAATTGTGGCAAACCCTGGCGAAGTGGTAGAACAAACCACACCGTCCACAATGCTGCGCACTCCCTCACTCTATAGCGGTGCCTACTGGATCCACAGCCGTAGCATTCTGCGTCCCTGGGGTGGACCTAATTTTCACGATGGCCGCTTATTCATCATCGCTGCCATCATCCAAATCCAAGGCCAGTGCCTTCCACTGTTTGTCATTCCTGGGCAGGGCCTCCGTATCACCGAGATTCTTTGTTAGCCTTTCTGCTGCCTCATGTTGTTGCGCTAGCTCCATGGCTGCTAGCAGTGTTAGCTCACCAGCGTGAGTTAGCAGGCCAACTCTCGCCGTGGAATAGGCCATGTGTTCCGCTAACTGGTCGCGCACCATCTCCTCCTCCAAAGCCCCAAACCTGCACTCACCCGCCAGCTGCTGAAGGTCCGCGACAAACTGCAGAACCGACTCTCCGGGTCGCTGGCGCCTCTGCCTGAACTGTATGCGCCGCATTATAATGTTTTCAGGGGCACAAAAGTAGCCAGCCATGAGTCTCACGACATCACCGAATGAGTCACCTCCTCCAAGCGTGCTCAGGATCCTCTGGCCTTCCATACCTAGGTTATGGACCAGAATAGCCCCTGCATGCAATTTGTCAAGGTTTCCAAGGTCTAACGCCATCAGATAATTCTCGAAGGCCGCATACCATCTGGCCCAAGGGACCAACGGCTCACCCGGAACCTCCAAAAATGGACGAAGTGCGGTAGCAGCCCTCTCCATCTCCATATATCCTCGTCGCCAAATGTTGTATCTCAAATTAGGAAGGAGTCCAGTTGACGTTTTATAAGTTTTATTTAGAACGAGAACTAGGAACACAGGAGACTCTACCACACCTCACATGAGCCACAGTGAAGAGACAAGATGTCTCCTGCAGTTGGCTTATATACCCCAGGTGACGCCACCTCCCAGAGGCAGGGCGTCACCCCTCTCTAGCCCAGGGCACCGCCATAATAATATATATATAATATACACCAAGGGGTTACTAAATGCATGTAAAAAGAAGAATACATTATATAAACAATTCATTAAGTGCAGAATGGAAGAGGCTGAGATCAAATATAAAAGATATAAAAACAAGCTTACTAATGAGGACTTGTAAGAAAGAATACTACAACAGAATACTAGAGGATAATAAAAATAACTTAAGAAGAATATGGCAAGTACTCAATGGGATTATTAGTAACCAACCTAAGAATGCTAATTATCCAGAATATTTTATTGAAAATGACAATTTGATAAATAATATGGAGGATGTGGTTAGTGGTTCCAGTACATTTTTTGTAAACATTGGTCCTGAATTAGCAAAATCAGTAGTGACACCAGAAACAAACAACAGTGGTTCTGTAAATGAAATAGAAGCTAGAAATCCAAACAATCTTTTTGGGTGCAGTTACTGAAAAGGAAATTATCGACAATGAGTAAATTTAAGAACAAAAAATCAACTGACTGGAATGAAATTGACATGACAATAGTGAAAAAAGTAATTGAAGGAATTGTTAAACCACTCACCCACATCTGTAACCTGTCATTTCAAACTGGTAAATTTCCAAACAAAATGAAAATAGTAAAAGTAATACCTCTATATAAAAAGGAGACAGTCATTATTTCACAAATTACAGGCCGGTCTCTTTACTCTCACAATTCTCCAAAATACTTGAAAAAATCTTCACTAAGAGACTGGATGATTTCATTGAAAAACACAACCTCCTTACAGACAGCCAGTATGGTTTTAGAGCAGATAAATCTACATCTTTGGCACTGATCGAACTTATAGAAGAAATTACTAGTTGTATAGATAAAAAAAAGTTTGCTGTAGGAATATTTATAGATTTAAAGAAAGCTTTTGACACCACTGACCACAGAATTCTACTGAGGAAATTGGAAAGGTATGGGAGAAGAGGGGTCGGACTGAGTTGGGTGGAAAGTTATTTAAGTAACAGACAACAGTTTGTACAAATTGGTGAGCACAAATCACCCTTCATGGACATTACTTGTGGTGTGCCTCAGGGGTCAGTTTTGGGACCCAAACTCTTTATCTTGTATATAAATGACATATGCCAAGTATCAAAAATTCTGAAATTTATTTTGTTTGCAGACGACACAAATATCCTTTGCACTGGTGAGAATTTGCAGCAGGTTTTAGAGGTGGTCACAACTGAAATGAAAAAGTTAACGCAATGGTTCAACAAAAATAAATTATCTCTAAATCTGAAAAAAAAACAAAGATTATGTTGTTTGGAAATTATAAAATAAATCATGAAATGATGGTAACGATAGATGATACCAGAATAGAAACAGTATAGGAAAATAAGTTTCTGGGGGTGACACTAGACAATAAAATCTGCTGGAAACCTCACATCAGTCACATCCGGGCCAAGCTGGCAAAATGTATAGGGATACTGGGGAAGACAAGACATATCTTGGACTATAAATCATTGTTCTTGCTGTACAATTCACTGTTTCTACCTTATCTTAACTACTGTGTAGAAGTCTGGGGAAACACCTACAAGACCAACTTACAGCCAATATGCACATTACAAAAAAAAAGCTATAAGGATAATAAATAATGTAGGATATAGAGACCATACCAGTTTGTTGTTTTTAAAGTCACATGTCATAAAGTTCATGGATTTAGTTAAATTTAAGACAGTACAAGTCATGTAGAGGGCAATTAATAATCAACTCCCAACTAATATACAAAAAAATATTCAAAAAAGAGACAATGATTATAATTTGAGGAGACTAATTAACTATTAAACTTTACAAAACCTAAGACACGAACAACTAAGAAAAGTATGTGCATATCTGTCTGAAGGGTAGTATTTATATGTACGATTCACTGTGCTCACTCTGGGACACTATGGAATGGTGGGTGGGATAGTGCTGTGTATATCTGTGTTGTTTGGGGCTGGTTTTGATGTATGGACTGTATGTATGTTGGGATGGATGGGTGTTAATGTTGATAGGTACAAAATATAGTTAATTGTTTACTTGGGGTCTTAAATGTGGTAAATTGAATATATTTCACATGGGTTGTATTTATGGAAAAGAGGAGTTGGAGTTAATACAGTGGGGCAAAAAAGTATTTAGTCAGCCACCAATTGTGCAAGTTCTCCCAGTTAAAAGATGAGAGAGGTCTCCAATTTTCATCATAGGTATACCTCAACTATGAGAGACAAAATGAGAAAAAAAAAAATCCAGAAAATCACATTGTGTGATTTTTAAAGAATTTATTTGCAAATTATGGTGGAAAATAAGTATTTGGTCACCTACAAACAAGCAAGATTTCTGGCTCTCACAGACCTGTAACTTCTTCTTTAAGAGGCTCCTCTGTCCTCCACTCGTTACCTGTATTAATGGCACCTGTTTGAACTCGTTATCAGTATAAAAGACACCTGTGCACAACCTCAAACAGTCAGACTCCAAACTCCACTATGGCCAAGACCAAAGAGCTGTCAAAGGACACCAGAAACAAAATTGTAGACCTGCACCAGGCTGGGAAGACTGAATCTGCAATAGGTAAGCAGCTTGGTATGAAAAAATCAACTGTGGGAGCAATTATTAGAAAATAGAAGACATACAAGACCACTGATAATCTCCCTCGATCTGGGGCTCCACGCAAGATCTCACCCCGTGGGGTCAAAATGATCACGAGAACGGTGAGCAAAAATCCCAGAACCACACGGGGGGACCTAGTGAATGACCTGCAGAGAGCTGGGACCAAAGTAACAAAGGCTACCATCAGTATCACACTACACCGCCAGGGACTCAAATCCTGCAGTGCCAGATGTGTCCCCCTGCTTAATCCAGTACATGTCCAGGCCCGTCTGAAGTTTGCTTGAGAGCATTTGGATGAGCCAGAAGAGGATTGGGAGAATGTCATATGGTCAGATGAAACCAAAATAGAACTTTTTGGTAAAAAACTCAACTTGTTGTGTTTGGAGGAGAAAGAACACCATACCTACTGTGAAGCATGGGGGTGGAAACATCGTGCTTTGGGGCTGTTTTTCTGCAAAGGGACCAGGACGACTGATCCGTGTAAAGGAAAGAATGAATGGGGCCATGTATCGTGAGATTTTGAGTGAAAACCTCCTTCCATCAGCAAGGGCATTGAAAATGAAACATGGCTGGGTCTTTCAGCATGACAATGATCCCAAACATACCACCCGGGCAACGAAGGAGTGGCTTCGTAAGAAGCATTTCATGGTCCTGGAGTGGCCTAGCCAGTCTCCAGATCTCAACCCCACAGAAAATCTTTGGAGGGAGTTGAAAGTCTGTGTTGCCCAGCGACAGCCCCAAAACATCACTGCTCTAGAGGAGATCTGCATGGAGGAATGGGCCAAAATACCAGCAACAGTGTGTGAAAACCTTGTGAAGACTTACAGAAAACGTTTGACCTCTGTCATTGCCAACAAAGGGTATATAACAAAGTATTGAGATGAACTTTTGTTATTGACCAAATATTTATTTTTCACCATAATTTGCAAATAAATTCTTTAAAAATCAGACAATGTGATTTTCTGGATTTTTTTTTCTCATTTTGTCTGTCATAGTTGAGGTATACCTATGATGAAAATTGGAGACCTCTCTCATCTTTTAAGTGGGAGAACTTGCACAATTGGTGGCTGACTAAATACTTTTTTACCCCACTGTAAGTGTTCACGTCTTCCTTCTCCCTTTCGAGCACTGTATACTGTCACTTTGTCGCACTTGTCATTTGTCTTGTTTGTTTTTTTTACTTTTTTGTTCGAAATAAAGTATGTATCTAGCCATCTAATATACGATCTCACAGGCACCAGGTATATTGTGTAACAAAACATATATACAAAGGGTGTTTAGTTTGTGCAAAAAAAAAAATCTAAAAACTCCAACCACAATAAAAAAAAACAGGGTGATGTTGACCATTTACAAACTTGTTTTAGGTGTTTAATAAACAAATGTTTAGTACAAACTGTTAAAATCCCAATTCTTTGATTGAAAGATCCAAGAATAAGCCGGAGAATTATTCAATTCAAAGCTGCAGCATTTATTTAGAGGTCACATGTAAAGCAAGCAGCGCTGGGTGCAGCATGATGCATCGCCAGACTGACCTCGACTTCCAGGTGCAACTTACATTCATCATCTCGGGTTGGTTAGACCAACCCCATACAATAGGATGGGCTTGTACGCAACCGTCTGATTGGCCAGTTTAACTCTGACGTGAACAGGCCATCCACTATTCACGTTACCTATCTCCTAAAATGTACTATCAAAAGTGTGTGTGAGTGTTGGTTTGGGTGTGTAACTAATGTAATAGACCTGACTAAAAGAAGTGAGAGAGAGAAGAAAGAGGGCTCTATAGCTCTGCCTAATTCCTGTTTTATCAGAGTTTAACACAACATATTTGTTCATAAGAATGCAAACAGAATATGTATAGAATATGTGTTGGGCATAATGGGAGATTACCTACAGAATTATTATTTTGGCACTCTAACTTTTCATAACCCTTTCACTCCCCCCTTTGACATGATTTTATCATGTCAGCCATACATGGTGTGAGAGACGCTAGCGGTTAGCAGATGGTGAATAAGGTAGGTCCCTACATTGTGTGTCAACCCAGTCAGTCAACCCAAAATAGGCTTGCACCATTGGTTCTGAAACCCTTGCCTCCCCCCTTGTGGACACCCCCAGCGCAGTGCAGTGATGTCTAAGAGGGCGTACCGAGGCAACACGTCCTTATCCAGATGAACTGCATGACATAATGGCTGGCCCAGGGAACAGACACGGACTCAGAAATGGATTTCGTTATCTTTATTTTAACCCAATGTTTGTGTGTGAGTGCGTGAGTGTGCTGTGGAGTGTATGTGTATGCTGGCTGGAGACTCTGAGCAGCTGGGAGGGAGCAGAGCACCGTGCAGCCTGGCAACCCTATAAACAGAGCAGACAAACAGTTAGCAGGGTGTTAGCTGGGCTCACGCTTAGGTGTAAACTACGGCTTACTTGTTGCAGGGAGATGGTGGTCGCCTGTTGTCCAGGGAGACAGCGCCCTCTGTCCCAACATCGTGGCAGTTGCGGCGGTGATGGTGAGGAGAGGATGGAGTCCGCCGCCATGGGATTCCGCCTGTGCACAGGGGAGCAGTGGAAAGACAGGTGAGTAGAGGTTGGCTTACTTGTGATGATGGAGAGATCCTCCAGGAGTTGATGCTGAGATGGCGAGGCTGAGCGTAGAGTCAGGGATGGCTTAGGAAGACAGGAGACGTGCTTCATAGCCTGGTAGGCAGACAGCTCAGTGCAGGCCAGCGGGCTGAGTGGGTTTAAGTAGGCCTGCCCTGACGAGAAGCAGGTGTGCGCCCAGCTGAGGATGATCGCGGCTGAGAGCGAGTCATCACACTGCAGTCACATAATTGTCCTTGTTCATCAAGTCCTGCACCCCCACCGAGATCTCCTCCTGATCATCATGTGAATAGTTCTTTGTCCGGTGGAGTGGATCATGTGGGGGTCACAAGGTCAAATAGGGTCAATCCATGAAGCCCACGAAACATTTTGTCCACCAGTTGACCTTTGCCAGGGCTCACATCATTCAGCTGTAGTCGTCACATGGTTGCAACAGGGGTTTGACCTTCCTCTGTGTCTGCTTCCTGTATCCACAGCTGTGGAGCACAGTCCCATCTTGTAGACACACACCGGTACCATTAGAAGCAAAGCAACTGTGTGCCCACGCTCTCAGAGGCACATCTCATCCCATGAGGTCTATAGGACAGTCTGGTGGATGCAGCAGAGAGTAGACGACATCAGTCCAGCCAGTGGACAGTTCAGTGATGCTGTCCCAGGGATGCCACCCACCGGTCTATGATTAGTTGAACAGAAGTAGAGACGCTGGTGTTGATGAAGCTCAAGCCCCTGTGCCCACCATAGCTTCCACTATGAGGGGTAGCATTGGAAAATGCCGTCTCCTCCGTGTGGCTGATCTGGCTCCACCCCGGATGCTGGAAGTGTGGTGGATGTGCATGGGTACCAGTCCATCCTCCTTCTTGGGACTGAAGTTGTACAGTCACTAGCCCTACGACCTCCTTTTCTACGTCGCAGGCACACATCGTGATGGTCTAGTGCCCCACTGCATGCACCTTCCCTGCACCCTACACCTTTGCTTGGGTGCCGATACAAAGGGCTCAGCTGGGACAGGATCAATAATGGCCTGAGGGGTTGTCACTACAATGGCTGGAGCCTGTACCATTTTATCCTTATTCACTGCATCTGTAGTTGGCAATGTACTGTTGTAAGTTATCTCTCATCAGCCTTTGAGTGTACGATTGTCGGCTATGTGTAAGCTACAGGCAGTGGTTGTGTTATGATGAGTGAGTTGGGTAATCGGACCTATGTGTTCAGCAGCAGGTTTGTTATGGTGAGTGAGGTGGGAGATGAGACCTACGTGTTGCAGTGTAAGTAGGTAGTGAACAAAATCATTCAAAGTTAGGAGACATCCTTATCCATGCTTGCTGTATTCGGGCCTCTAGAGCTTCTAACCTTCAATTCAATTCAATTCAACTTTATTTATATAGCGCCATTTCACAACAACAGTCATCTCATAGCACTATCAACTGTAGGGGGAACCCCCACAGTTGCAGAAAGACCCCAGCAATCAGGCGATCCCCTGTGAGCAAGCACTTGGCGACAGTGGAGAGGAAAAACTACCTTTTAACAGGAAGAAACCTCCAGCAGAACCAGGCTCAGGGAGGGGCAGTCATCTGCTGCGACTGGCTGGGGGGTGAGGGGATAGAGAAGAAGAAAAGAACAGACATGTAGAGAGCAAACAGCACGATGGGGACTCAATTTATGGGAGAGAACAAACAAATGTTAATGACCAGCAAAAAAATATTTCATTGAGAGTGAGGAAAGGAGTGAGGCCCAGTGCATTACTGGAGGTCCCCCGGCTGATTAAACCAATTAGCAGCATAACTAAGGGAGGGTTCAGAAACACATGATCCCTCCCTAATTGTAGGCTATATCAAAAAGGTAGGTTTTAGCCCTATTCTTAAAAACAGAGATCGAGTCTGACTCCCGAATCCAGATTGGCAGCTGATTCCACAGGAGAGGAGCTTGATAACTGAAGGCTCTGCCTCCCCTTGTACTTTTGGAGATTCTAGGTATTACAAGTAATCCTGCATTTTGGGAGCGTAGTGCTCTGTTAGGATAATACGGTAGTATCAGATCTTTTAAATAAAAAGGAGCCTGATTGTTTAGAGCTTTGTAAGTAAGAAGAAGGATTTTAAACTTAATTCTAAACTCTATGGGAAGCCAATGAAGGGAGGCCAGAACCGGAGAGATATGATCTCTCTTTCTAGTACCTGTTAAAACTCTTGCTGCAGCATTTTGGATCAGCTGAAGACTTTTTAAAGATGTTTTAGGACAGCCTGATAATAAAGAATTACAATAATCTAATCTCGAGCTAACAAAAGCGTGGATCAGTTTCTCAGCATCACTCTGAGACAAGATGCTCCTAATCTTGGCAATATTACGCAAATGATAGAAGGCAGTCTTAGAAACAAATTTAATATGTGAATTGAAGAACAAATCTTGATCAAAAATAACTCCAAGGTTCCTCACAGAGCTATTAAGAGAAAGAGTAACCGCATCCAAACTGAAAGTTTGATTTGGAAAGGAATTTCTAAGGTTTTTTGGACCAACAAGAATGACTTCAGTTTTATCTGAATTTAATAGCAGGAAATTACAAGTCATCCAAGCTTTGATTTCCTTAAGACAGGCTTCTAACTTGGCTAATTGATTACTATCATCTGGCTTCATTGACAGGTATAATTGTGTGTCATCTGCATAACAATGAAAATGTATACAGTGCTTTCTAATAATGTTGCCTAACGGAAGCATATATAAACTAAAAAGAGTAGGGCCTAGCACAGATCCCTGTGGAACTCCATGACTAAGCTTTGAGTTGAAAGAAAACTCATTATTTACATGAACAAACTGGAACCTATCAGATAAATAAGATCTAAACCACTGCAACGAAGTTCCATTAAGTCCAACATAGTGTTCTAATCTATCAAGTAGAATATTATGATCGATAGTGTAGAAGAGCTTGGAATAACGAGGCAGTGTGACTTATAAACCAAAGTTTATTATCAGCTTCGCTCCTCTAACAAGTCTCATCTAGTGCAGCAGCAGAAGAAGTAAGAGAGCGAACACATTCGGCTCTGTGTACTTATACTCACACACAACAAAAGACATGCATATCAAAGCTGACATCCCCCATTAACTTAATCCCCTCCTTTGTCTCCGTACCCCTCCACCTGGCCCTGGGAGGTCAGGGCGACCTATCTGGTCTCCACCGCAGTGCCTCGGATGCTCTTTGATCTTCACTGGCGGTTGAGACCCTTTGTCCTGTTCTGAGGTGTGAAGTCACTTTACATATGTAGTCACCAAACATTCTCACATGCTTATACATATGTAGGTTATGGGATATATGATTAATATAGACCACAGCCCCCCCCAAAAGACTAAGAAAAGGACAATAGAAAAATTCACAGTTTAAGATAATTATTATGACATACTAACTGCTACACCTCTTGACAAAGAAGAAACTTTCCAGCAGCTATGCTCCTGTAGAGAATTCAGTGGTAATCATAACAGCATAGTAATATCACAAATCAGTCCTAAACTGTTACAGCACAATTAGTGAACAACTTTTGAGTAGTTTGCATCAGTCCCTGTGCCGTCTGGGCTTAAATCTTCTTCCGAATCTGCTGTGGGTCCGTTCGGGCGTCCTGGTGGGACCTTCCTGTCAGGAATCTGCAGCTTGGGAAGGAGAGTGATTATTTGTTCCCTGCAGGGGGGCTGAGTCTTTTCTCTTGGGGGGTCTACCCCGCCGAGGTGCTCTCGCCAACCGTGCAGGCTCGTCTCTCAACAAGAAGGCAGGTTTAAGTCTGTCAATGCTGACTGTTTCTTTTCTGTCCCCAAAATCAAGCACAAAATGCTTATCACCAGGTTCCAGCACTCTGAATGGTCCATCGTATGGTGGGCGGAAGGTTGGTTTTAAAGCATCATGCCTAACAAAAACAAATTCAGCATTTTTTAAAGCTTGGGGGACAAAAACCCGTGGAAAAGAGTGATGTGCCAGCCCGGGGAGAGAGTCCGGTCCGTTGCTGCCTAAAAACCTCGGGGCTGGAAGATGCCCTGGCTCTGGGTTCTCTGGTAAAAATTCACCTGGGAGCCTGAGAGGTTGTGCAAAAACTAATTCTGCTGGGGAGGCGTCTAGATCCTCTTTAGGTGCAGCACGCAACCCCAATAAAACCCAAGGAAGTTTATTTACCCAATTTGTATCCGTTAGTGAGGCTCTGAGGGCGGCCTTTAAAGACCTGTGAAAACGCTCGCATAACCCATTAGCCTGAGGGTGATAAGCGGTGGTGCGGTGAATTGTCGCTCCTAAGCTGCTGGCCATGGCTGACCAAAGCTCCGAGACAAATTGAGGCCCCCTATCGGACGTGATGTCCGATGGGACGCCGAAACGTGCCACCCAGTTTGTCAAAAAAACGCGAGCGACTTCCTCCGCTGTGGTTGACGCCAGAGGGACTGCCTCAGGCCAGCGCGTAGTGCGGTCTATCATCGTTAACAGATGTGTGAAACCTTGGGAGGAAGGTAGTGGTCCCACGAGGTCGACATGAACGTGGTCGAATCTTCTAGCTGGGATTCGAAAAGGCTCTAGAGGGGCTTTTGTGTGTTTGTGTATTTTGGCGCGCTGACAAGAAATGCAAGTCTTTGCCCATTCTTTTACGTTTTTGCGCAGGCCAGGCCACACAAACTTTTTGGCGACCATTTTAACCGAAGCGCGCACACCTGGGTGCGCGAGGGAGTGAATTGAGTCAAAAATACGGCGGCGCCATGCAGCTGGGACTACCGGGCGAGGTTGGCCGGTTGAGATGTCGCATATTAGGGGGGGTACACCGTCGCGTAAACCCCTTTCCTCCAGCCTTAACCCTGTTGGTCCAGACAGGAGTGTGCGCACGTCTGCGTCACTACTTTGCTCCTCCACCATGGCTGCATAATCTATCCCTATGTGGATTGGGGCTGCGTATGTGTCTGCGTTGGCGAAGAGTTCTGCGGCTGAGGTAGTATAATCTGTCTCCTCGCGCTCTGGCGATGTCACAGCGCGAGAGAGGAAGTCTGCTACCACGTTAAGTTTGCCTGCCACATGTCGAATGTCTGTGGTGAACTCTGAAATCACAGCTAGCTGTCTTTGTTGCCTGCCTGACCACGGTTCAGAAATTTTAGCCATCGCAAAGGTGAGCGGTTTGTGGTCTACAAAAGCCGTGAAACGCCACCCCTCCAACCAGAACTGGAAGTGGCGGATGGATAAATGAAGCGCTAGCAGCTCCCTGTCAAAGGTGCTGTATTTACGCTCAGTTTGGTTTAGCGATTTGCTGAAAAATGCCAAAGGTTGCCAGGTTCCGCCGACGTGTTGTTCTACAACTGCCCCTATGGCCAGGTCTGAAGCATCTGTGGCTAGCGCAATGCGGGCCGAGGGATCAGCGTGAACCAACAATGTGGCATTAGCTAGGGCACTTTTTACTTCCGCGAAGGCACGTTCGCGCTCCGGGGTCCATTCGACCGCGTTGGAAGGTTTTTGTTTTCTGAGCACGTCATATAGGGGCTGCATGAGCTGAGCTGCGCAGGGGAGGAAACGGTTGTAAAAATTAACCATTCCCAAAAATTCTTGCAGCGATTTGACCATTTGTGGCCGTGGGAAACTTTTTACTGCGTGAATTTTGTCTGGCAGTGGGACTGCCCCCTTCGGTGAAACTCTGTGTCCCAAAAAATCAATTTGTGACACGCTGAATTTGCATTTGGCTGGATTGATTATTAACCCGTGCTCTTCTAGTCTGAAAAACCATAGTGAGATGCTGTTCGTGTTCTTCCTCAGACGAGCTGGCTACCAGCATATCGTCGAGGTAGACGAACACGAAAGGGAGGTCGCGTAATACTGCGTCCATCATCCGCTGAAAGGTTTGAGCAGTGCCTTTGAGGCCAAAAGGCATCCGCAAAAATTCAAAAAGACCGAAGGGGGTTATTACAGCTGTTTTAGGAATGTCTTCCGCTCTAACGGGGACTTGATGATAGCCGCGGACCAGGTCTATTTTTGAAAAAATGCGCGCACCCGCCAGATGTAGTGAAAAATCTTGGATGTGAGGAATAGGGTAGCGGTCATGCGCTGTCGCATTGTTTAATCTGCGGTAATCGCCGCACGGTCTCCAAGAACCGTCGGATTTTGGGACCATGTGAAGCGGTGACGCCCAGGGGCTTTTTGAGTGCCTGATAATGCCTAGTTTTTCAAGGGTGGTAAACTCGTCCCGAGCTATGGCGAGCTTGGTCGCGTCTAAGCGCCGAGCTTTGGCGAATACGGGTGGGCCCGTTGTGGGGATAAAGTGTTCGACCCCGTGCTTAGCCACTGTAGCTGAGAATTTAGGAAGTGTGAGTGCTGGAAATTGGGTGAGGAGTTGATCAAACTTACCTCCTGCTGTAGTGACTCTGGCCTGCACGGGTGGTGGAGAAACTTGAGCTGAGCAGAGAATAGAAGCAAAGGACAGTGCATTAACCAAGCGTCTGTTCGCTAGATTGACTAATAACCCATGTGCACACAAAAAATCTGCGCCCAACAAGTTAAAACTCACCACCGCTACAACAAATGTCCATCTGTAGTTGCGGCCATGGATGCGGATGGGCAGGTTCCTTTCGCCAAAAGTGTCGATGATGGAGCCGTTGGCTGCCACCACTCCATTGCCCCGGGGGCCCATGGCCCGGTCTGCTTGGGAGGGCATGATAAAACTCAGTTGAGCTCCCGTGTCAATGAGGAACTGCTTGCCGGTGTGTCTGTTCCCTGCAGGCGTTGACGAGTCGCTGCGCTTCGCGAGCCAGCGTGCGGAAGTCTTGCTGGGTGCTGCATCGCATGTTGGCAAGCGTCCCTCTCATGTGTGGCGGCAGCGTACTGAGGAATATAAATTGGAAGAGGAAATTGTCATTGTCCTCTTCTTTAAGTTGCAGCAAGTCCTCCATGAGGGCCTTGGGTCTGCATCCCCTGTGGCCGTAGACCGCCAGGATCCTCTCGGCTCTCTCCTCGGCAGAGGGGACGAAATTCGCCACGATGGTCGCTTTCAGTTCTCTGTATTTGTCCTGGGCCGGCGGCCGCTGGATGATGCTCCGCGCACATCTCGAAGTGGCGGCGTCGAGTTTGGCGACGATGTGATAGAACTCTGTATCGTCAGCCGTGATGCCCGCAAGTGCAAACTGGGCTTCAGCTTGCTGAAACCACGAGGCGGGGTCTTCCTGCCAGAAGTCCGGCAGCTTGACGGTGACGGCATTTGTGTGGACCGTCACTGATGTGTCCGCAGGGTGAGAGTGCCTTCCTTCGGCTCTCGCCGCGGCGCTGGTGCTCGGTTGAGCCCTCTCTATCACTTCTGCCGTGGGGGAACGTCGTCCATCTGTTCCCCTGTCTGCATGGGCGCCGGCGTCTGCCTAGATCGCCACAGATGAGTCGATCGCGGGGGAACGCCTCTGGTCCATCCTCGCGTCAGGGTCACCAGTGTAGAAGAGCTTGGAATAACGAGGCGGTGTGACTTATAAACCAAAGTTTATTATTAGCTTTGCTCCTCTAACAAGTCTCCTCTACTGCAGCAGCAGAAGAAGTAAGAGAGCGAACACATTCGGCTCTGTGTACTTATACTCACACACAACAAAAGACATGCATATCAAAGCTGACATCCCCCATTAACTTAATCCCCTCCTTTGTCTCCGTACCCCTCCACCTGGCCCTGGGAGGTCAGGGCGACCTATCTGGTCTCCACCGCAGTGCCTCAGATGCTCTTTGATCTTCACTGGCGGTTGAGACCCTTTGTCCTGTTCTGAGGTGTGAAGTTGCTTTACATATGTAGTCACCAAACATTCTCACATGCTTATACATATGTAGGTTATGGGATATATGATTAATATAGACCACAGATAGTATCAAAAGCTGCACTAAGGTCTAAAAGGACAAGTACAGAAATTAGTCCATTATCAGATGCAATGAGGAGGTCGTTAGTGACCTTCGCTAAGGCTGTTTCAGTACTATGATGGATTCTAAACCCAGATTGAAACTCTTCAAGTAAACCATTTCCCTGCAGGTGGTCAAATAATTGCGTAGCAACAACTCTTTCTAAGATTTTTGAAATGAAAGGGAGATTAGAGATTGGTCTATAGTTGGCTAAAGCTCCTGGATCTAGCGTTGGCTTTTTGAGTAAGGGTTTAATTACAGCCGTTTTAAAAGCCTGCGGTACATGGCCTAAAGTTAATGAAGAATTGATTATATGAAGAATAAAGCTACCAATAAGTGGGAGGACTTCTTTAAATAACCTGGTAGGAATAGGGTCTAAAAGACAAGTTGAAGGTTTGGATGAGGAAACTATTTTGTCTAACTCACAAAGGTCGATTGGAGTAAACTCATCAAGACAGACATCAATAGAAGGAGTTGTAGTAGTTACAGTATTTAAGTTAACTGTGGGAAGAATCTGATTGATTTTATCTCTGATGGATGAAATTTTATTATTGAAAAAGTTCATAAAGTCCTGACTAGTAAGCTCTAAGGGAATGCTAGGATTGACAGAGTCCTGAGTCTTTGTCAACCTGGCTACAGTACTGAAAAGAAACCTGGGATTATTCTTGTTCTCTTCTATTAATGCAGAGTAATAACTCGTTCTAGCTTTTCTAAGAGATTTTTTATAAATTAAAAGATGATTTCTCCAAGCTAAATAGATTTCATCTAAATTAGTTGAGCGCCATTTTCTTTCTAGTTGATGAGTCTTCTGTTTTAAGCTACGGATTTCTGTGTTGAACCAAGGAGTTAGAAATCTCTGATTAGACTTTTTCTTTTTTAAGGGGGCCACCAAGTCTAGAGTCTGATGCAGAGAAGCTGAAACACTATCCACCATGTTATCAATTACAGAAGGAGCAAGCTGTCTATAGCTTATTTCCGTTGTGTTGACACATGGCATAGAGGAAACAATCTGCATAAATTTGGTAACAGCATCATTTGAGAGGCATCTACTGTAATAATATTTTTCTTTAGGAGCCAAATAGTCAGAAATAGTAAAATCAAAGGTTAACAGACAATGGTCTGACAGTACAGGATTATGAGGAGACACTACAAGATTTTCTATATCTATGCCATATGTCAGAACAAGGTCCAATGTATGGTGGAGGTAATGAGTAGAATTTCCTACTTTCTGAGAAAACCCAATCGAGTCTAATATTGAATTAAAAGCCACATTAAGGCAGTCACTATCTACATCCACATGTATATTAAAGTCCCCTACTATAATTATTCTATCAGATTTCAGCACTAAATCAGCTAAGAAATCAGCAAATTCGGATAAAAATTCTGAGTAGGTTGATGGGGGACGATAAACTATGGCAAAATTGGGTTTAACCTAAAATTGCTAAAGTGCCCAATACTGAGGACCAGGCCCTCAAAGGAATTATAACATGTTTTTTGCTTTACATTAACTAGTAATTTGGAATGGTAAATTGTTGCTACTCCTCCTCCACGACCAGAACTTCTGGGATTTTGACAGTTTAAATAACCAGAGGGAGTTGATTCATTTAAACCAACATAATCCTCTTGCCCTAACCAAGTCTCTGTAAGGGAAATTAAATCAGTCTGATGATCAATTAACAGATCATGGACTAACAGAGACTTGGGAGTTAGAGACCTAATATTTAATAAACCACATTTAATTTTTAAATTATGAGGAGGAACAGAGGCCAAATCATTCAATTTAGAGGCTTTATGTTTAATTTGAGTTTTACCAATATTTTGCTTTATCACTTTGGGATGCTTATACATTATATTTTTATTTACTTTGGAGGGAGCAGACAACGATTCTCTGATGGGGAAGACAGGGGCTAAGCTGAGGGGTGGCGGATGAAGAGGAGCTGCAGAGAGGCGTGTAAGACTGCGACTCTGCTTCCTGGTCCCAACTCTGAGTACCGTAGTCAGGGTTTTGGAAATTTGGATAAAAAAGATGCCAGATTGTTAGATAAATGAGAAGCACCATCCAAAGTGGGATGAATGCTGTTTCGTCTCATAAGACCAGGTTTTCCCCAAAAAGAGCTCCAATTGTCAATGTAGCCCACATCATTTTTAGGACACTACACAGACAGCCAGCGGTTCAAGGATGACGAGCGGCTAAACATGTCATCACTGGTCAGACTGGGGAGGGGCCCAGAGAATACTACAGTGGCAGACATCGTTTTTGCAAAGTCACACACCAATTCTATATTAAGTTTCGTGACTTCCGACTGCCGGAGACGGATGTCATTAATGCCGGCGTGAATAACAATTGTGGAATATTTACAGTTACTTTTAGCCAGCATTTTCAAATTTGACTCGATGTCGCCTGCTCTGGCCCCAGGAATGCATTTGACTATGGCCGCTGGAGTCTCTAGGTCCACGTTTCTGACTACAGAGTCGCCAATGATCAGAGATTTTTCCTCAGCGGGTGTGTCGCTGAGCGGGGAAAAACGATTAGAAACGATTAGTCACAATTATCCTGACTACCTAACCATAATTAGCACGATGTAAATAATAACGCAAGAATACTATAAGTCTCACACCCCTACGTGTGTGTGGTAAGCTATGTATGATTCATGTATTATCAGTAGCACATTGTGTTTACAAATAATCCGTAATAGCGCAATGGTCTTCATCATCATCCTCCGTCTTGGGGTCTTCAGCTCCTCCTCTGGACTCAGCAATTGGTTTCTATGAGGAGGTATGAAATGTGCAAGATTTGCTGATGACTACCACTGTGGAAAACTGCATTTGGAGGTTTAGCTCATTTATCAATATATGTGATCCTGGCGTACAACAAGCACAAAGAGTTAGAGCTTTGTTAACTCCTGCAGGCCCTGCGTCATCAGGGTGTTTCCTACAGGACTGATGACGCTATGACATCTGCTGCTTTTAGTTTTTATGACCTGGTTAACACCTTTCTGGGCTTCTGAATATATGGTCTATAGTGTCATACTCTGCTCCTTTTATTAGATCTGCATCTGTTTAACCTTTTACCATAACAAATTTAGAATTTGCTTCAAATTTTCTCATCTCCTCATTTGTTAATGTTAAGATTGGTCATGTAGGAGATTTCTGGGCGTCAATGTGCACAGCCTTTTGTGCTGTGGTTACCCAGTTAAGAGACAATGCGTATGTTTCTAATTTAGGAGAACATTCTACCTTAAAGTCCTCGGACGGTGACATTTTTTTATTGAACCAATAAACTGATTGTATGAAAATATTCCATTCTGGCCATTCCCGTGATTTAAAATGTGTCACCAGCCTCCATAAATGACTTTATTTGTTAATAGCCCATCTTTCACTTAGTGATGCTGCAGTACCGCCATCTCTCGATAGGGGCGGGCAGCAGTGACGTCAGGTCAGGGAGAAAAAGGAAATGGCTGAACGACAGCAGAGTGATTCGGACAGCGATTATTTTATGGAGTATGACGACCGCAATATAAGTGATGATATTGAAACTGAAGAATCTGATGATGAAGTAGTTTTGGGTGGTGCTGATGGGGTTATTCAGCCGTATTTGTTCGAGCCCGAGGGTGCGGAGGAAGACGAGGACGAAACAGAGACGGGAGCAGACCCCGTTGAGGACGAGCGGCTCGCAGATTTATATTGGTAAAATATGCTTTGAAATTTTTTTTTTTGGCGATATGCATGGTCACACACTTAATTATCAAAATAAAACTGCCAATTGTTCCCTCGCTGCCTTACTTGGCGACTTATAAACATTAGAAACATTTAGAAACATTATCATTGGAAATAAAAGGATAATGTATGTGAGGGATAATATGTGTACTTTACGAGTTTGTGAGGAGATGTTGTTAATCATCATCATGTTAATCCTAGTCTCAAAAGCTACATAATTCTCTTAAGAGATTGATGGATCAACATGATCCATCATGGATCATGATGGATCATGGATCATGATTATTGTGATTCATTATTGTTTTCCTATAACTTCTCTTTCTGCTCAAAATTTTTTACATGTTTTAAATATTTTCTAATCAAACTTCATATACCAATTTATATAGCACTCCCACGAGCCATTAGTTTATTATAAGCATCTGATTATACCATTTTTTTTAACCGGTGCACTTGTGAGAAATGCAACATTATGCCAACATCAACTGAATCTCGGTGCTGCCAGGAGGTATTGAAGGTGAAGGAGAAACTAGAAGAACTGAAGGGCTGTGGATACACAGATGATAACCTACCAAGGTGTATCACTGATCACCCCGGTTTCCGTTCTGTCTGTCTTGACATCTGGGTTTTACAGACAGCTTATCTGGCCTACAGACAGCAATATGGTGATCATGACGCAAGTCAACACGAGTGAGTTTTTAAACAATATTTATTCATGTGTTTTAATTTTCCAGATCAATTATGAAGAAATCATTCAATACATTCAATAATCAATGCAAACGGAATAATCAATGCCAACCCCATATTTTTCAGGCGATACAGATTCATAGCCTATAGGCAACTGGTCCGGTGGTGTTGGGGATATCTTGGGAAAGAAGTGAGGGTGATATTGCCTGCCTGTGCTGTGAGCCTCATCAGAGAAACATTCCCATCTGATCACTACAAGGGATTTTGCCTACCAAGATTAGATTTGTGATCAATGTTATTTAAATAAAGTTTTTTAAAATCATATATTGAGTTTATTAATGTGCATGTCAATTTTATAATTCTAATATTTCAGCATTCATCAAAGTCGGATCTCATATACATTAGAGTAATTTTTCTACCATTTTATGGTGTAAAATTCGTGTTCAATTTTTAAAAGCACATTTCTCTAAAAATCTTAGGCTTATATTTGTTTGTCTTAGCAAAATATGTTGCTTCCCTAACAATTGAAAGCTGAACTTTCATTGCTAATTGGAAATTTATTCTACTTTTACATGTTTGATTTTGAAAATCTAGATACATGTTGCTCAACAGCATCAGCTTTGATGGGACGCTGAAATTTGGCACTCAATGTTGCGGGAACTCTGGCTTGTACAGAGTGCCACTGCTCCAATAAATGGGTTGGATCAACCAAGGTTTTGTCGAAAAGAGTATTCATCAGATCATCCACATATTCTGAAATAAAATTAATTTAATAAAAATTAGAAATCGAAAGCTCCTTGTAAGTGGTCGTGGAAATTCCAACGATACCGGCTGCATTTAGAACTCTGAGGACCTTGACATATGACGCCCCAGTGAAGAGAATGGCGGATGAAAGCTGTATGTTACCAGCTGGCATGTCCCTGATCATCGGCTGGCTGTGCCAGGATCGATCCTCAACACAATGTGGACAATGTTGTTTGATCACCAACAGAGAGCCTTTAGTGTGACTTGTTACCTCACATGGATGACTGCAATGAGGACAATTGCTGAATAATTTCCAGAGGCAACTTTTGTAAACTATGTATTTGTCCTCCTCGTGGTGGTTATGGGACTCCTTTTGGTTGAAACGGAAATGTTATAAACAAACAGTGTATATAGATTTTAATATTATATTATTTAGTATTATATATCTTTAGTATTATAAAAAAATACAAAATTCATATTCCATTTTATGTCTTGAAATGTTTCATTAATTTGAATCATACCTTTGGTCTGATACATCCATAAAACTTGGATGGTATGTAACATCATGTGGGTCATTGTTAGAGGCGTAAGACGACACAGAGTCAATATCATCCGTGTCAACGTCCTCAAACTTCCTCTTTGCTTTCCTTGGTGTCGATGTGCGAGGCCCTGTTGTTGCCAGTGATCTACGGCACGTATCGCATGTGCTCGGATGACTTGTATCCCATTGTGTGATCTTCGGATCGGTCTGAGAGTGTGAGCCTGGAGATCAATAATTTTAACAATGTATTAGGGTTAACAAGTTATTCTGATAGTTCACATGAACAATAATGTAAATAAATTGTTGATTTCAAATCAATGATACTCACGTTTTACCGGTTTTTTCTCTGGTCGGACAATTAACTTTCTGGTTTGTGTGAAATTGTTTTTTGTGTTAGGTTGCAGTCTCTCAGGAGCTGGTGGATCGTATGTAGTGCTCGCATCTTTGTACTTGGGTTGCAGTGATGGTTCGGCTTTGAGATCTGGATTGGGTGTTGTCAGAAGAGGATCTGGTATAGCCTGGGCTGTATTTAGTGTAGGTGGGACATGTTGGTCTAGTGGATCTGAAAGTGGATTTACATAAAAGTCCTGGTCATCAGCTTCCTCTGCTTGGTCAGAAAAATCCACAGTATTTGAAGGTTGAGTGACAGTGGATAACATCTGCAAAAACAGTAGATCAACATAATTTCATTCCAGAGGTGTCAAATTGGATTACATATATAGAAATATAACTTGAGCAAACAGGCACAACCACCTCCCTATACAGCACTGAATATTTCATATTTGATTAGTATGAATACCCTAAAATTCTAATATTTGATAAATTGTTAAGGCAATGAAATTCATTGCTTGTAAATAATTTTAGTAAATATTGGCAGTGAATATTAAAAAAAGAAAACTTATCCTGTTTACTTCTCTTTTTCTGACAGCAGATCGCATCGGTAGATCACCCTTGCTTTTCACGCCACTGTCACTGACACTTGTCTGAGAGTGGGACTTTGAAATGAACGGATATATAGTTGAACAGCCGATTTTTTTATCAGCAATCTTTTTGCTAATTTCATTTCAAATTGCATCTTATTCTCAAAATCGCTGTCAACGAAATGTCTACTGCATATGTTGGGTGATTTACGGACATCATTCCAATTTTTTCGCGTTTTCTGAACGAATTTCACCCATGCGGTTCTGATTTTCCCAGGCAGGGGAAATTCATAAACACTCACCGCGTGCTCCTCCGGTATACCGTCGCACCCGTAGACAACACAACGCCAAACCATAATTAATTCGATCACTGAAATCCTAATCGTAATAAATACTCTATTTGTAAT
Organism: Pholidichthys leucotaenia; assembly: GCA_020510985.1. Lineage (NCBI taxonomy): Eukaryota > Metazoa > Chordata > Actinopteri > Cichliformes > Pholidichthyidae > Pholidichthys > Pholidichthys leucotaenia. The sequence goes on from CM035840.1 coordinate 117,167,237, forward strand.
CCACAAGTACTCCTAGAAATATCCGTTATCGCCGCTTTTAAAACGTAAACAACACGCAATGTCCGTCGAGTGTTTGCTGGTCGCTTCCTGACCTGACGTCACACAGTCAGTGGCCATTTTAGCCGCTGATCGCTTGGTAGAGTCAGACAGCTCTCAAGGAAATCATACTTCAATAGCGCATTGTCACCTTATGCGACATTTGTTGACACCAAAACATGTGCGGTTCAAATTAGCTCGTCTCACACAACAATTTAAGATATGATTTAGCGATATTGAAATTTCATCCGGCCAACGCCTTTAAGGTCAGGTGTTGGTTTTCCATGGATGGCTATATTCCCCAGCAGAGGTGACAAAATGTCCAACATTTTTCAATCCATGTGCTTGGGTCTAACCAGCAGGATGTGTGGAACCCCCATAGGTTGAAATGTCTCTTATCCTTTTCAACTAGGACAATGGATGCTTCCATACATGTCCTTGTTTACCAGTCCAAGTTTTATGACCAAACTGGAGGATGGATTTGCAAATAATGGTTGTTCATAATTTGGATCAAATCCATTCAATTGCCTATAGTACATGGGGTACAATGCTACTTTTACAGATTTTGATAGGTATTCTAGTGGTAGCTTGCCATTTGCAGAATTTAACTGTTACTTTTTCTGACTTTGAAGAGTCCTGTATGTCATTACCCAGAGTTACTACTTTACATGCACCTGCACCATACAAATTTAATTGAAGTACCTTGAACCTCAGAGTCAGGTAAATGGAAGATGTCTGCTATTTTCTAATAATTTCATTTTAACTAATTTTCTGTATATGTGTAGAAGTGAGTCCACTTATCTGTTTTAGTCTTAAGCATGCAGTCCAGTTTTTCCATAGTGGGTGTGGATCATGGGCGCCTCCCCCCTGCCAGCAGCTGGTCTCGCCATCACTCAGTCTCCATTGTGGGGTGCGCTCCCTCCTCCTCCACTGTTGTCCTCCCCCTCCTCTTTTTGGCTTCCTTTTATAAAAGAAACAGATTCATGGGGAGCCTCAGACTCCCCGTGTGTCAGCCATTCCATAAATAAGTGCGGGTTTTTCCTTCAAATTTTATTTTCCTTTCTTATCTAGATTTCCAACTTTGAGTCAAGAAAGGAACTGATTCAAAGCCTTTATTTAATTTTTGCTAATTAATACAAGATGGAATGATAAGATTAACTCTCCACAATGCAAATAGATATTCTTTGTACTGCTGTATTTGAATGCTGTGTGGATTTTTTGTGTTGTACTGCATACACCTTCATGCTGCTACTCATTTTTGCCACTCAGTGTTTAACTACCAAGAGTTCTGTTTGGTTACATCCTATGCATACCCTCTATTGGGGAGGAACATGAGAATTGAGTGTTAGATTGACTTTAAATAACTGAGTATACAGTCAAGCTATAATCTTTGCTGTGATTGTTTGCTCATTACTGAATGTTAATATTCACAATTAAAAGAAATGCACTGAAAGAATGGATACCTAATGCCTCATTTCCACTTTAAGTACTTGGAAACATTTAAGTTGGCTGCCTGTGTTTGTGCCTTCTTTCTGACACTCTTCAGGATTAAGGATTTTTTTTAAAGCAACAGTTGTTTTAACCATGGAATTTTAAAAAGTAGTTGATCAAGCTACCTGTGTGTGTCAGAGCTGCAGATCTACATGCACAGGACATTAAAGCCTTGTTTATGCTCCACCTCTGCTCTGTGCGTGCATCTATGATGCTTGTACCCTTTGGATAAGGCCGGTGCGCACACAGCTATATGTATGTATATGCTTCATTTTTTGAGTCTACTCGGCCAAGTGTTTGATGCATGCACGAAACCATCATGGTTCACCCCAGCCCTTTAGGTAGCACAAATGCACTGACATGCCAGTTTGTTCAGAGTAGAAAAACAAGTCATGCGCATTAGCATCAACAACGACAACTACAGAGTAGTGAAAAGAAACTTCAGTGTTTACTGCTTTTACCTCAAATTATCTTTTTGTTTCTCTAGTCTACTCTAGTCATGTTTGTTTTTAATTCATCTTCTTCTATAACGCTTTTTTACTCATGCCAGGACCGTTGGACATCAGCTGGATCCCCTAAATGACTGTCCACATAACAGGTTCCCCATAGCAAAATGACTTTAACCAGGAGGAGGATGTCAGTGATCTACAGTGTCTTAACCAGGAAAGAAACAATCTTGATTCAGGTGGAACCAGTTTGTTCCCAGGTGAATGAGGAACAAGAGGAACTCTGCATCAATCAAGATGGTGAATAGTTTGAACTGAAGTTAGAGACAGGAACATTTAATGAAGGAAGACCTAGTACTTTTCCATCCATGCCTGTCCCACTCTCCCCCTTTTGAAACAGAACAGCATTTACAAAGCCGTTCTTTTTCAACATCCAAATGGGGACCATGTAGGGGAGGATACCCACTGTGTTGCTAATTGGGGGACCCTCCTGGGTGCCTTTGTGAGTGTTGTTGTGAGCAGTATTGAGCCTAGTGGCCAAATTGCTGACATAGGAAGCATTGGTCACGTGGGTTGCCCCCCCCCCGGGGGTCTACCATTAACACAGCCTCTGTCTCTATTATTAAACCTCTGACCATCTCCTGTGGCCCTGTAGCTGATACTGATAGGGCAGATTAGGTGGGGGGTCTGGGTAGGGTCCATATTGTTGTGATGTGAGGTCCTGGGGTGCATAGATAGAGTTTGGTGGGGCATGGCTTTTTCTAAAAATATTTCAGTTTGCTCAGTATGTGATTTTGGCACCTCTCTGAAAGGGCTTTTAGTAAATGAGACTACTGGTCACTTATATTGAGATGTGATTTTAGCGGTAGATTTAGGCGACAGTTATGCAATCCTCAATTCTCGTGAACACGTGCTGACTACAGCTGATTCACGAATACTGTTTATACACACTTAGAGAACATATGAGTGGTTTGCTGAATCTGGAATGGCTTGTTAGCACCAACACAGCTTCCTGGCAAAATATGTATGGCTTACACAGACTACTACTTAAATGTTCATGAATGAGATTCAATATTTGAGACGCTGTCCGAAGGTAAATGGAAGGCAACAATATAATTTATTGTACTTACGTGTGCTCAGTTGATCCTCTTTGACCCATCTTTTGATGTCCCTTTGTTTTGCATTCTTTTACTGTTGGTGCGGAAGAAGGAGGGAGTCGCTAGGCGATAGAGTGGAGGGGGAGGGTGGACGCAGCCAATTCCAGAGGGCCCGAAGAGGGTCTCACATGGTCACTGGGAGAGGGATGATTCACAGCCACCACCACCATCTCAGATTAACAGAGAAACAGACAAGCCATTAAACAGTGTGTTTTTGTCCTTTTCCGTTTTATCTCGTTTATTGATTATTTTGCTTTTGTTCTCACCGTTGCAACATGTCTCTTATTCTTATGTTTTTTCTTTCCTTCTTCCAGTTGTTTCTCAATATTTTCTTTTGTGTCCTGCACAAAACTTTAACAATTCGTCAGCTTTCAATTTCTCTAAAACCAAACTTCCTTTTCCATTTTCTGTCCACTCTCACTTCCACAGTGCTCATCTCCACAACTTCTATTTATTTATTCACTTATTTTTATTTTATTTATTCATTTATTTATGTATTTATGTATTTATTTATTTATTTATTCCAATTTTCCTTATTTCTTCACTTAAATTACCTCACCTTTCTATATTTTACACCTAGAATTTTTCTACACTTTTATTGTATAAGTAGGAATAAATCTCCTTATTCTCCCCTCTGCCCACTTTAAAGTTGAGCTTTTTCTCTCCAGCTGAATGGGCATGCCTTTGCCACACTACATCAAACCCGCATAGGTGTGTGAGGTAGGGCTTTATTTCACCATGCACAGTCTTAAAGCTTTGCTTTCAGCCAGAGAGATAAGGTTCCAAATTTATTAGGAAGATTTGAAGCCCTATTTGGCAGTAGATTTATGAAAGAATTCACTTCCTACATTTGGCCACATGATGGAGGCACTGTGCCGCAGCTTGAAGGCGGTTCAAGATGGCATTTACCCGCACATGCGCACTGAATGCCACGTGGCCGCCTCTGCCACGTGCAATTGTGAACGCGCAAGATGGCCCCAGAGCCTATTGTCCACAAACCACGACTTGCTTTTCAAAGAAACTGGAGAGCTGCCTCCTTAGTTTCAGCTGTAAACATGTCAGAATAACCTTACAACTTTAATTTAGTGCTCCATTTTAATACCGTTACCTCAAATAATCTCAGTAACCTGTTTTAAGCAATCTCAACTCCACTCAGGAGTGGGGGCGGATTGCCTACCTCCTTTGTGGAAAAACACACACCCTCCTTTGTTCCCCACACGGCCCGACGAGCGCCATTAGTTAAATCATACTATGGGAAAAGCTTAGTAGATATTTCCAACCCCCGGTATTTCTCAAACCTCAGATTTATCCCCTAAAGACACAGAATTAACAGACATCAGCATGCAGAATATAGACACTACAAGACAACAACTATTTTTATTATCATGGACAGTTGTTCACTAAGGAATGTTTAGAAAATTCTTGCACTGTACTGTAAATTATTACTTTTATACTTATGAACAGACACTAATGATGGTAAAAAGGTTCTTGTGCTGTACTGTAAGTTATTACTTTTATACTTGTGAGCAGACACTCACTAATAATGTAAAAAGGTTCTTGTGCTGTACTGTAAGTTATTAAGTTTTTTTTTTTTTTTTCCCCCAGTACTGGCACCAGGCTAGCCCTGGTTCACTTAATTTGGGAGATGAACACGGGTGATCGCTGATCACCGCTGTTCTCCAAGTCTAGTAATTATTTCGGAACAGACTGCATCGGACATACTTCATCCACATGGCATCGTTAACGGCATCGGGTTGGACACTTAAATCCCCCCCCCCCCCCGCGGCATCAGGCTAATCCTGGCTATTTTTAATTTGGAGGACTGGCACGGCCATTGCCCCCTAAGTCTTATTAATCCTGGGTACAGACTGCTCCCAGGATCTCACGACTCGTCCAACTTTGAGCAGAGGGCACTTTCACTGAAACCTCGGCAGGTCTCCAGTACAAGAGGTACTGTATCTTAAAGCTCAGTGCTATACTGATTTAAACAATTGTGGCTTCGCTCCCCAGCGGCATCGGGATGAACACTCTAAAAAGCCTTTTCCACTAGCACGCTTTAGCGCGACACGGGACGGCTCAGCACGCTTTGTATGCTTTTCCACAAGCCCCAACACGGTTTAACAGCCGCAATTCTCAGCCCCGTTGAAGGGCAGGGTACAGCAGTGCTGAGCTGTGCCGTGTTGTGACGTTAACAGACTGGTCGTCGCTGATTGGTCAGGTCGTAACCGGTGCTGATTGGTCAGGCTGTAACCGCCCCTCTCCTCCTCCTCATCTACCAAATCTTCACGACCTTCTCAATAAAGTTTTTGAAAAAAAAAAAAAAAAGAATCTTCACGACCGCCTTTACTCAGCACGCAACCACTGTTGGCGGTTCCTTTCAGAGTATTGCTGTGCTATTTTCATTTATTCTCTATCAAAAATGGCTTCGCGTAATAAGGGTGTTCCATGGACCAGTAAGGAGCTGCAGTGTCTGTTCACTGCATTGTCAGACGAACGTATGCAGCGCGAGTTAGACGGAGCTGCCCGGAATGAAAAAATATACCGGGAGGTCTCGACATCGGAGTCCTTTAACGGTGAGTTTTAATTTTTTTTTATTGTGCGTTTTTTCGCAAATATATTCGGTAAGACGCTCAGTTTATTTATGCAATAAAAAAGCTGTTCATTTGTGGATGGATCGCTGCTTGCAGCACACTGTGGACTCAAGCTTTTATTTTAATTATTCATGTGAACAATACGCTGAAATAAGCTTATGTATTCTTGTTAAAAACTATTGTGCTGTATTTTATTGTGTGCATTTTCCTTGTAGAATCATCCCACGCGTCCGCTGCGACAGCCCGTCCGGATTATTCAACGGAGCCTTCCTGACCCACAGCTGGCAGAGACGCCTTCATTCAGCCGAGTCGTGACCCAGTTTGGGAAGCTGGTGTAGACACTCAGTGGTCGGCGTGTATAAAATGTCGATTAACCTTCATGTTGTGTTGCAAAGTTTTTTTTTTCTTTTAATATTTTGTATATAATAAAATGGAATTGTTTTGGAAAGTGTGGTTTGTCTGTTATAACACTGAATTATAAAACAGTATAATTTCATAGAAATTCCATTGCCTAATCTGATCAAAATGATACTGATCTTCCTGTCAGGGTCAACCATTGTAAAGGTAATGTAATTTTTAACTAGACCAAAAAACAAATGTTTTTGTAAGCTTTCTGTTCTTTTTATTGAAATATCATAAAAAATTAGCCCCGCATGATCCAGTTCTAAACTTTGGGTACATTTTTTATGTTAACTTATAAGAAGTTGCACAGTTGGACTTTAAAATGCAGCAGGAGAGACTGATCAAGCTTACAAGTCAATGTAAAAAAGTAAGTATATGTAAATTGAATGTTCTATCGGCATTCCAAATTCAGAGAATTACAATACTTTAGAAGGAGTGTAGCATCATCTAAACGGAAAATAATAATACTGTTGTTCCAAACGTTGACCTGAAGGTGAAAAACATGAATTTTTTTTAATTCAGTACATCCAAAATGCCCTAGGATGTAAAAAATAATAATTTGGTGTAGGCCAGTGTGCCACGTCTCATTATTTAATACGAATAAAAACAAGTTTCAGCTCTTTATTTCTAGGTCATTTGGCAGTTAATTCAAAACAAAAGTGACTTGTGTTGTTGCAGCTTAATTATGAGATAAAATTAATTGTGAGATAAATCCACAGAGCGAGCAAGGCAATAATCCTTGAATCCTTTTTTGTCTGGTGTAAATAAGGACTCAGTCGGGTGCGTAACGTCACGGGAGTGTGGTCCCGCCTCGCTCAGAATCTGCTGCTGCCCCACTTCTAAAACCTCCTAAACCATCACAGCACAAGCACAACACCAATGGAGACAGAAGCGTTCCGAGCTGTACTGAAGTGAACCGAGCCGTACCGAGGTGTGCTGGGCTAGTGGAAAACAGGCTAAAATGGCTCCCCCCAAGCATCAGGTTACTAACCCTGGCTATTTTAATTTGGGAGACAAATCTGGATGATCATTGACCACCCCGGCCCCCTAAGTCTCATATTGTTTTGGTTCAGACTGACTCCAAAATGCTTTAAAATTTGGTGGACCATGCACCCGTGAATTGTATGTCCTGATCGCAACCGTCCTAAATCAGACTGATAATAGGACACGTGCACTTTCCTTCACATGAAATTATTTGTTCAGACTTTACATGTAACTCCCAATTAAATTATAAAATTTGGAGATCGGATATACCCCTTAACCAGACAACTATAAATTTAGTATGGCCAAAGTGCAGAAATTCGTGTAAAAAAGGTTTTCTGCTTACCTTTCTGTTTGGGCACCAAAGTCATCTAAAAAAGGGTCCTTCCGATCTGTTCCGGACACGTCTCAGAATAGTTCAATTCGGGTCACTGGCACCAAATTTTTAAAATCCAGATTCTTTGATTGAAAGATCCAAGAATAAGCCGGAGAATTCTTCAATTCAAAGCTGCAACATTTATTTAGAGGTCACATGTAAAGCAAGCAGCGCTGGGTGCAGCATGACACAGCTCCCTCTGGAGCGTCGCCAGACTGACCTCGACTTCCTGGTGCAACTTACATTCATCTTCTCGGGTTGGTTAGACCAACCCCGTACAATAGGATGGGCTTGTACGCAACCGTCTGATTGGCCAGTTTAACTCTGATGTGAACAGGCCATCTGCTATTCACGTTACCTATCTCCTAAAATGTACTATCAAAAGTGTGTGTGTGTGAGTGTTGGTTTGGGTGTGTAACTAGTGTAATAGACCTGACTAAAAGAAGTGAGAGAGAGAAGAAAGAGGGCTCTATAGCTCTGCCTAAATCTTGTTTTATCAGAGTTTAACACAACATACAGTATTTGTTCATAAGAATGCAAACAGAATATGTATAGAATATGTGTTGGGCATAATGGGAGATTACCTAAAGAATTATTATTTTGGCAGTAACTTTTCATAACCCTTTCAAAACATGCAAAGTTGTTAGATGGTTCACTTAAAGAAAAAAAAAGAAGTATTTGCCTTGAGTTTGTCATGCGGTGATCCTCGCGGATCACCATAAGACGCCAAGAGTCCACCAGTGAGTTTTGCGATGATGGTTTATTAACACACAAGACGAGACAGGACAAGACTGTGAGCCGCTCTCGGCAAAAACACACATAAATCAATACATGGGCTCGCAGGGCTAACCCCAGCCACTACGAGCTAAACTGTGGCATGGCAAAGACAAGAACCTGACATGAAGGTCAAAACGACGCTCTGACAAGGCTTGACAAAGTGTTGACAATCTGACAAGATGTTGACAATACTCCTGCAACATTACTGTCGCTAGTGCTCGCTTTATGAAGGCGAACACTAACGAGCAGCAATGACACACAGCTGACCAGCCTTGACAGGCGGAAGCCCCACCGAGCACCTTCACAATAAGAGCCCGGTGAGACCAGAATACAGCCCACAGCTGTCAAGGCCGGCAGCGAGTTGAACTTAGCCCAAGCGCGATCAGAACCCAGCGCTCGGGTCGTAACAGAGTTCTGGGAAAAGGAGAGACGATCAAAATCTGTTCTTTTCAAAAATAAATAATGGAGAGATTTTTTTAACTAGCCCGCGAACGGTAAAATTACTCATAAAAACTTTGTGAACTGTGTATATAGCTGTATGGGTGACTTGCAAAACAACAATGTATTGTACGACAACCTATGAGTCAATATCAGTTGAGGAAAATGTTTTGTCCGTATTTGTTGGTGATACAAAGACAGCATTCAGACAGCAGTCAGAGGTTTTCTGTACTCCAAAAACAGTAGGGGGTTGTTAGCAGGATAATAGACCGGGTGAGCTGTACCTGATTCACACTGCTCTGACTTTGTTGCAGTTGTCGCATTGGACCAGGAAAAGCGTGTTTATAAAAACAGGACCAGAATGATATCTTCCACGGCCTTCATCAACGTATCGGCACAGTTTTCTCTTAAAGACAGAACATCAGACTACATCATGGGAGAGACTCTGTGTGTGTGTGTGTGTGTGTGTGTGTGTGTGTGTGTTCACATCAAACATTGAGTGGTGGGGAGACACCGATTGAGGCCTATGCGCTGATATGACCATCTGCCAAATTTTGACGTAAAGCTGCAGACGGAAATGGAGATGGGTTATCAGCTCTGATGTATCAGCATTAAACACTTTTTGGTTGGTGGGCAGACACCCGAATTGAGATGTCGTTTAAGGCCCATTTGATGTAAAGCCGCAGACGGTTTGACATAAGCTTTGACATAATGTGGACAGGACACTAGGGAGGGGAGTTTGAATGTTGAAAAAAAACTGTAGACTGATTTAATAAGGGTTTTTATTAAATGTACGAATTGAGGGAGATGGGATGGTAAAAAAAACAAAAAAACAACACAGATGCGCAGTCAGCCAAAACCCTCTCCAAATTCTGGTTTAAAGTTGTCATGAATGGTTGAAAAAAAAAATCTGCCTTAAAGTTATAAAACTTTTCTTCAGCTCACAGCAGATGATAAAAGTTTTGATTGAATAAAAATAATTTATTTAACTGTTGGTAAATATCATGTACAAGTTGTGGGATATTTTACAGAATTGTTTCATGCAGACAATCCTTACAACACTGTTGTATGGTCATTTAAAAATATAAAATGCTTTTATAGGAGAAATATTAAATTTCCTAGTGTCAGCACAAAATAAACTCTAATCGTCACAAGCATACAGATAAAAGATTTTTTGTCATTATTGGGTTGTTTGATTAAGGAAAAAAGGAGGGAAGTGGGTGTGAAAATGCACATTTGAAGGCTTATGTTTTGCACAGTTCAATATCTATCCCAGTTTCACCCGAAGACCTCTGGATCGGCAATGCCCTGTTTTTTCCTATGTCGGGTTGACCCCTGACTGGGGTTGGGGATTACCCCGCCTCTAGAATGCCACTGGCTAGGCCGTGGGGGTCTGTCTCCATTTTTTGGCTCGGGTTAAAATCGGTGGTTGGGCGGTCTTCTTTTAAAATCGTTGGGCGGGGTTAGTTGTGGGAGGTGCTGTCACCCACAGGTGTCTGGATGCAGCTCAGACAATCCTCTTTTTTCCCCAGTTAATCCTCGGCTGGTCTGGACCAAAAGCTGGAGGCAGGTGTCTTGCTAACCCACACTCGTGGTGAGTTTTTTCTGTTTTTTATTGTTTAATTTTCTGATTTTATTTAATGATCCAATTTTCCCACACCCCGCGGTGTAGTTTCATTGGTTAACTGCAGAGGTACACCTCTAGGTCATCACTGGACAGCCCGTCAAACCCTCCTTCGCCGCTCATTGGCTGAGGGTGGATCAAAAGGTTTAGAAACCTCAAATATCATCCATCAGTTTGAATGATTTATTTGAACATGTCGCATCAGTACAAGAATCAATTTAAATAGATGAATAAATAAAATGAATTTCATAATGATAATACATAACACAATCATTACACAGGGTTACAAAAATAATTTTTCTAAGTTGTCTGTTTTTTTTTCCAACTGATTTAAGACAATTTTGCACCGCTAAATCTGAAAATGACATCCGTTTCTCTTGACAGGTGCTAAGTAAAAACCTGTATTTACTTAGTATTTACTTAGTACTGTGCATGTACTTACCTTTATATAAAGGTAAGTATGTAGCGCCCATATTCATAACTGTATGTAACTGTATGTAGCTCACATATTTGCATGCTTAGGTTTAAACACAGAAGGACTGTGGGCTTGCAATGTGGATTGACCTCACGCCTCAAATGGACAATGAGTCTGGGCCACCTGCGGACTTAGAAGAAGGACAGAGGCTCAGGGACGAGAGCCTGAAGGAACTTCAGTTTAAGCGTGAATGGAAGGATGTAACAGGGATGTGTGACTTTGCCTTTGATGTACGTTATGAATAGAAAGATTTGATGTAACGTGAATGTGTGACTTTTGGTGTGAGGGATGAATAGAGGGATTTGACTTGAGTGGGTGACTCTGTCTGTGGGGGTGCATGATATATATATATGTGTGGGTTTATTGCAGCACTTCCTCTTTGTTTCTGTCTGAGAGAGAGAGAAGGCTGGAGATGTAAGATGCAATAAACTGGAACTAAAAAGCAACCAGTCTCATCATTTCGTGATCTCCACATTGGTGACCAAGACGTGAGATGTCAGGAGACGAGCGCTCTGACCCGGATTCACCGGGGACCGTCCGTACGAGTGCGGTCTCACTCAAGCTCCCCGAGTTCTGGCAAGAAGACCCGCACTCATGGTTCCAGCACGCGGAATCGTGGTTCGTGCTCGGGGGAATTACAGCGGATGACACCAGATTTCACCATGTCATCGCAAGACTCGACAGCCGCGCAGCTTGGTGCATGCGGAGCTATGGTGCAGCAGCCGCCCGCTGCTGGCAAATACGAAGCACTGAAAGCCGCCCTCATTTCGAGTTTCATGCCCTCAGCCGAGGTGAGGGCCAGGAGGCTCCTAGACCTGCGCGACCGTGGAGGATGCAGGCCGGCCGAGCTGATGGAGGACATGCTGCAGCTGCTCGGGACGGAAGACGACAAGTTCTTGTTTAAGCACATTTTCTTGAGGACCCTCCCGGCGCACATGAGAGGTACCCTGTCCAGCATGAAATGTGTGAACCACCAGGACTTCCGCGTGCTGGCCGCAGAAGCGCAGCGGCACCTAGATGCCTGCGGCGAGCAGGCGATGTCTGCGGCAGCAGCAGACCTCGACGCAGTGGCCGGGGGCAGGGAGGAGCCGGAGGCACTAGAAGGCACCCCAGCGACGACGGCAGCAGCGCGGTCCCGAAGCAGAGGAGGGGACGGCCTCTGTCTCTACCATCGACGCTTCGCGGAGAGGGCGTACAGATGCATCCCGCCGTGCAGCTTCAAGAAGCAGGGAAACGCCAAAGCCGGGGGTCGTTAGCAGCTTCGACTCTCGGCGAGCAGAGTAAGCTGCTTTATCTAACAGATGCGAGCTCTGGGTGGCATTTCCTTGTGGACACCGGAGCCCAGAGGAGTTTCATCACCGCGACCTATGCAGACCGCCTGGCTGGACCCAGCGGGGACGGGGCAACGGCGGCGAACGGCTCGTCCATCAAGACGTTCGGAGAAAGGACTCTGCAACTGTCCCTACACGGCCGCAACTATGAATGGATTTTCGTTGTAGCGGCGGTGAGTTTCAACATGTTAGGCGCTGATTTTTTGTGCTCACATGGCTTGTTGGTAGAGCTGAGGAATAAACGCCTGGTTAATGCACTCTCTTTTTATTCTATTCCTTGTGCAGCTTGAGTGTTCCCGCCACCAGTACAGACTAACGTCGCCACAGCAGGCAATAAGTTTCATACTCTCCTCACCCAGTTCCCAGCACTCACAGTTCCCACTTTTTCAGCTAATGTTGCAAAACACAGGGTGGAACACTTCATCACCACAGTTGGCGCGCCTGTTTTTGCGAAGGCTCGGTGCTTGGATGCAGCTAAGCTCTCCATTGCGCGCGAGGAGTTCACCAACCTGGAAAGGTTGGGCATAATTCGCCGCTCGAAGAGCCCCTGGTCTTCCCCGCTCCATATGGTCCCTAAGGCTGATGGCTCATGGAGACCGTGTGGTGATTACCGCAGGCTGAACAATGCCACGGCGCATGACCGCTACCCAATTCCGCACATCCAGGATTTTTCGGTGCACTTAGCGAAGGTGCGCATTTTTTCTAAAATAGACCTGGTTTGCGGCTATCACCAAGTCCCGGTCCGTGCAGAGGACATCCCCAAAACAGCGGTAATAACCCCGTTCGGACTTTTCAAATTTTTACGTATGCCTTTTGGCCTTAAAGGCGCCGCGCACACCTTTCAACGAAAGATAGATGCCGTGTTGCGCGATCTCCCTTTTATTTTTGTCTACCTGGACGATATTTTAGTCGCCAGTGCCTCCGAGGAGGAACATGAAAAACACTTCACGACCGTTTTTCAGAGGTTGGAGGAACATGGGTTGATAATTAACCCAGCCAAGTGCCATTTTGGCGTGGCGCAAATCGATTTTTTGGGACACCGCGTCTCCCCAGAGGGGGCAGTCCCTCTACCGGCCAAGGTACGCGCAGTGGCAGAGTTCCCTCGGCCACAAACGGTTAAAGCGTTGCAATAATTTTTAGGAATGGTAAATTTTTATAACCGTTTCATACCTCACGCAGCGCAGCTCATGCAGCCGTTATACGCCACGCTTAAAAAGCAGAAGCCCTCCAATATGATCGAGTGGTCCCCGGAGCGGGAACGCGCGTTCACGGAGGTTAAAACAGCACTGGCGGACGCGGCACTGCTGGCACACCCAGACCCATCAGCCCGCATAGCGCTAACCACCGACGCGTCAGACGTGGCCATCAGGGCCGTGGTGGAGCAGCAGGTCGCCGGGGTCTGGCAGCCGCTCGCTTTTTTCAGCAGATCCTTGCGCGATGCCGAGCGGAAATACAGCGCGTTTGACAGGGAGCTGTTGGCGCTCCACCTGGCCATTCGCCATTTCCAGTTCTGGCTGGAAGGGCGGCATTTCACCGCGTTTGTCGACCACAAACCGCTTACTTTCGCAATGTCCAAAATTTCGGAACCGTGGTCCGGACGGCAGCAGAGGCAGCTAGCCGCAATTTCGGAATTTACCACTGACATTCAGCACGTAGCCGGTAAGCTTAATGTTGTAGCGGATTGTCTCTCCCACGCGGTAACAGCACCTGTCCACGCAGATGCAGATTGCACGGCCGCGGCCGCGGAACCGGTTAGCGGCGCGGACGCACACGCGGCCCCGGTGCACGTGGGGATAGATTATGCAGCCATGGCGTCGGAACAGAGCGGAGATGCAGACGTGCGCGCACTCCAGTCTGGACCAACAGGGTTAAGGCTGGAGAGCAGGATTCTACAAGCCAGTTTGCCCCCCCTCATCTGCGACGTATCCACCGGGCGGCTGCGCCCGGTGGTACCGGCCGCTTGGCGCCACCAAGTTTTTGATGCGGTTCACTCCCTGGCGCACCCAGGGGTACGCGCTTCTGTAAAAATGGTAGCGGAGAAGTTTGTTTGGCCGAGCCTGCGCAAGCACGTGAAAGAGTGGGCGGCTGCCTGCATGGCTTGCCAGCGGGCCAAAATCCACAGGCACACGAAAGCCCCCTTAGAGCCTTTTCACATCCCGGCTAAGAGGTTCGATCATGTGCATGTGGACCTCGTTGGCCCGCTACCGCCGTCACAAGGGTTCGCACACCTCTTGACAATGGTGGACCAAACCACACGTTGGCCAGAAGTGGTCCTGCTAACAACGACCACAGCGGCAGAGGTGGCTCACGTTTTTTTAACGGCCTGGGTAGATCGTTTCGGGGTCCCGTCGGACATTACGTCCGATAGGGGACCTCAATTTGTGTCGGAACTGTGGTCAGCAATGGCCAGCAGCTTAGGAGCGACAATCCACCGCACTACTGCGTATCATCCCCAGGCTAACGGGTTATGCGAGCGTTTTCACAGATCTTTGAAGGCAGCCCTGAGAGCGTCGCTCACGGATGCAGATTGGGTAAACAGGCTACCTTGGGTTTTATTGGGGTTGCGTTCAGCACCCAAAGAGGATTTAAACGCCTCACCCGCCGAATTAGTTTTTGCTCAACCTCTCAGGCTGCCCGGTGAGTTCCTACCGAGCCATGCGGTGCCAGGGCGCCCCCCAGCACGGGGACCTCTGAGTGGCGTGGGGGCAGAGATGCTCCCCGGCCCCGCGCATCACACTTTTCCGCGTGTTTTTGTTCCCAAAGCTCTACAAAACGCCGAATTTGTTTTTGTTAGGCACGATGCTCAGTGACACAGTCTCCGCCCACCATATGACGGTCCATTTCGAGTGCTGGAAACCGGGGACAAATATTTTGTGCTTGATTTGGGAGGCAGGAAAGAAACAATCAGTATTGATAGATTAAAGCCTGCCTTTGTGTTGCATGATGAGTCTGTACGACTGGTGCAGGCACCTCGACGCGGCAGGCCCCCCAGGGAGCGGCCCCAGGCGCCCCTGCAAGGATCAAATAACCTTTCTCCCCCTCACTCCACAGATTCGCCACAGGACGGCGCCACACGGATTGTGAAGCCTGCTTACAGCAGGTTCGGGAGGAGGTTGAAACCTAGGCTACGTGTGGGGTGATGTGTGATTTGATCAGACTGTGCTGTAGTTTCTGCAGGTGGGGGGTGACATACGCTGTGTTACCCATTGAGATAATGTGGTTGTCTTGTCCATTCTTGGGCGTTGGGGGGGGGGGGTGATGTGACGCCCATATTCATAACTGTATGTAACTGTATGTAGCTCACATATTTGCATGCTTAGGTTTAAACACAGAAGGACTGTGGGCTTGCAATGTGGATTGACCTCACGCCTCAAATGGACAATGAGTCTGGGCCACCTGCGGACTTAGAAGAAGGACAGAGGCTCAGGGACGAGAGCCTGAAGGAACTTCGGTTTAAGCGTGAATGGAAGAATGTAACAGGGATGTGTGACTTTGCCTTTGATGTACGTTATGAATAGAAAGATTTGATGTAACGTGAATGTGTGACTTTTGGTGTGAGGGATGAATAGAGGGATTTGACTTGAGTGGGTGACTCTGTCTGTGGGGGTGCATGATATATATATGTGTGGGTTTATTGCAGCACTTCCTCTTTGTTTCTGTCTGAGAGAGAGAGAAGGCTGGAGATGTAAGATGCAATAAACTGGAACTAAAAAGCAACCAGTCTCATCATTTCGTGATCTCCACAAGTACATGTAAATTGAATATTACATCATCATTGTTCAAAATTCAGAGAATTTCAAGACATAAAAAAGAATTTTGCATCATATAAAGAGAAAATACCCATACATGTAAACAAAGACACATACAACAACATGTAGCCATAATTCAAAAAGTTGACCTGATGAGCAAAACCAATGTGATTTTTGGATTCAGCACATCAAAATTGTCCTAAATCAGCTAAAAAAAAAAAAAAAGACAATAAATTTGGTGTTGACCAGTGTTATACATGTAGGAACGGAGGGGTGGAGTGGGCAAGGGGGAGTGTGTGTGTGAATAGCAAGATCTGTAAACCCCCTTCTTGTTCATGAGAAAAAGCGCTATTGCCGTTTACCACTTTATTTTGTTAAAATTTAAAGTTTATTGTTTAATGTTTAGTTCTGCGATTGTACGTTATCTTTTTTTCTGTGCAGTGTTACTTCAGCCATATGTATATAAAACTCTGCAACTACAACACGCACCGTCCCCACCGTTTCCCGTATGTTAACATTCCATTCCCACGCTCAGCCCTCAGGGCGGGGGGTCAAAGGTTGTCATGGATCAAAGGGTAATTACGAATCAAAGGTCATCTCTGATCAAAGGATAATTATGGGTCATCAAGGATGTCGCTGATCAAAGGATAATTATGGGTCATAAAAGGTTGTTGCCAATCAAAGGATAATTACGGATCAAAGGGGAGGTCAAGGGCAGGTCAGGCCAAAGGAGGCAGGGTGTGGGCGAGGAAAGGAGCGGGGCATGGTGTGGGCGGGGCTAAGGGATCATAAACCTGTCAAAAGCAGTTTGATGGAAGCTGGCCTAAGAGAGGAAGGGTGATACTTTATAACATCCTTCTCTTCAGTCTTGACAGGTTTATGACCCCTTAGACCTAAATGAAACAGTCATTGTCACCCACGACAGACTGCTATGATGATGAGCCCCACCCCCTGACCAGACCCGTGTAATTCTCAGGGGATATAATGTCAATTAGAAGTGCTTTGAAAAAAAAAATGATCTTTGACCTTTGCGATTAGTGCTGGGGATAGAATGTCAATTAGAAGTGCTTTTAATCTGTTGGCCATATGGGGTTAGCGTGAGAATGGAATGTTAATGATGGGGAAACTTCTTTTCAAGGATGACATGTTTGTAGTGGGCTTCATTTTACAAAAACACACATCAGTCAGCGGCACCGTGAAACAAAGTTCTGAGATCTGTCTACAAAGTATGCACACACATTGACCCAGGGAGCAAAGACTGTACACATGCTGCAGAAGTTAAGGCAGACATTTGTGAGACTGTGACAACAATACCACAAATTCTCCACAAAAGCATTGGCCAGTCATTCAAACTGTTTCGTGTTATTTCAAAGTTTTTTCTGATAGACATTTTTAACATTCCATTCAGTTTTTCCCAATGATCCAAACAATATTTTTTCACTCTACAGTCGGTGGTAGGTAGAGAGCTAAAGAATATTTATTGGCTTTAAAAAAAAAGCATTTGACACATTAGATCATGTCATTTTACCTTCTACATTAGAAAAAATGTGGTATAAGAACCCACCCATCTACACACCAAACGCAGGGTCATTCTATCCAATTTAGATTAGATTAGATTAGATTCAACTTTATTGTCATTACACATGTATGAATACAAGGTAACGAAACACAGTTTAGCATCCAATCAGAAGTGCAAAGGACAGCAGTGCAGTATATACAGTAATTAACAGTATGTGCAATTTAAGCAAATATATGCAAATATATGCAGCAGTGCAGAAAGTTAAGAGTACTGTTATGTGCAAATAATGTACAATAAGTTAGATGGGCAGTTATGTACAGGTGAGGATGGTAAGAGATGATGGTAAGAGAGTCAGCGGGGAACTAAGTTCAATAACGTGACAGCTGTTGGAAAGAAACTGTTCCTAAACGGAACGGAGAGGGAGAGTCCTCGCCCATAACAGTCTACAGGTGGGGCCCTACCATCAACCAATGAAACTACAGGGGTTGAGCATGTGAAAATCGGATAAATAAGTAGCCTGAAATCAGAAAAATTAAACAATCTTTGGAGAAAAAGACTCCACCATAACTAAGAGGCCAAGTGATCTTCATCTGATCAGTGAGACACCCATCTCCACCTTGCTACAGAGCGCTCCAGGATTAGTGCTGAAAAAGAGAATGTTGTATCTTTGGTGCATCCAGACTCCCGCAACCGGTAGTCTTCAGGAGGAATGGCAGTTAGAATCCGGAGATAGATGGGGCTATGTGTTCAACTACACAAGTAGCAAACTGTGTTTTTACAAGTTGGATGAAGGAGAAACTTTTGGCCCGCTCTCCAGAAAAGCCACACTTCCTCCTCCTGCCAACTGAGTTGTTGCCTGTTCATCTGAATTATTATTCAGTTTTGAACTGAATCCATGGGATAATTTGTATGTCTATTTTCTGTTAATAAACACGTTATCTTCACCTGCGATTGGGCTCAAATCCTTTTCCCCTGTTCGCTGTGCAAATGCGCATGAACATGACAGTTTTTGTCTCATCTGACAGTAACACCTTCTCCCATTTGGCCTCAGAATCATCAAGGTGTAACCTAGAAAAAGCTTTACGTGGTTTTTCTTGAGGAGTGGCTTTTTTTCCCCTTGCAACCCTCCACCATAAGCCACATTTGTGGAGAATTTGTGGTATTGTTGTCACAGTCACACAAATGTCTGCCTTAACTTCTTCAGCTTGTGTACAGTCTTTGCTCCCTGGGTCAATGTGTGTGTGTGTGTGTGTGTGTGTGTGTGTGTGTGTGTGTGTGTGTGTGTGTGTGTGTGTGTGTGTGCTTTCTAGACAGATCTCAGATCTTTGTTTCACGGTGCCTCTGACTGATGTGTGTTTTTGTAAAATGAAGCCCACTACAAACATGTCATCCTTGAAAAGAAGTTTCCCCATCATTAACATTCCATTCTCACACTAACCACATATGGCCAACAGATTAAAAGCACTTCTAATTGACATTCTATCCCCAGCACTAATCTCAAAGGTCAAAGATCATTTTTTCAAAGCACTTCTAATTGACATTATATCCCCTGAGAAGGGGGTGGGGCTAAGAGGTCATAAAACTGTCAAAACTGAAGAGAAGGATGTTATAAAGTATTACCCTTCCTCTCTGGCCTATATTACCTTCTTCCCCAAAATACTTAATGCTAGGACCAACAGAAGATAGCTATTTTTGGAGGTGCCAAATCTGGCAATCAAGTCAGCTGATTGTGCATCCTGTGCTAGCTCCACAATGGAAAAAGTGAAATGCGTGACATTTGCTCCACTTAATGTATTTTCCATAACTCCATTCCCCAAGTTGTTTTGTGCTTAGAACTTGAGTTTTTAAGGGGGTTTTATCCTGGGAAATAATTCTGCTAGCATATGCACCCCTACTATAGCCCAACAAGACAGTCTAAATTAACTAATTAATTATTTAAAATTATTTATATAAAATTAATTAAGACAGTCGAAATTAACTCTATTTATTAGCTTCAGTCATTTCATTCTATTCCCCAAAGTATTTTACACTAGGAACAAATCAAGCTAACTTTTTGGGTGTTGCTTTGCTTAGCAGGTCTGAATTAAATTTTACTTCATCGAAGTATCTAAAAGTACTTTACTGAAGTTCATTAACTAGAGGGCACTCAGAGAGCACATACCTCTGCCAAGGCTGTTGTTCACCCAAACTCTGCTTTGCCACTGCATATCGGTGGCAGGTAAAAAGCTTGGCAGAGGTAAAAATCCATTCAGTGTGCTGTTGTTGTTGGGACATATTGTGTGACACGGGTGGTGGCCCCACCTTTCCGGTTCCGCTGCCACCTGGGGTATAAGAGGGCTGTGAGGGAGAGGGGCGGTCTCTTGGCCTCCTCTCCGCCTTACAGTAGCGCTAGTATTGTGAGAGTGAGTCACAAATAAAGTTGTGTCCAGTTCAACACTTGGTCTCGCCCTTGGCTCCCATTACCCAAAACACAGTGGTTTTAGTGTAATCCTGCTAAACCATTGCTAGGACATTGAGCCTTGATGGAAGCATGCACTCATGTCCAAAATGTAACGGATTTGTGTGCAGCCCAAGAACCACCTGTGGTGAAAATTTCATCAAACTCTGTCCAATATTTCTGGAGTAATCTTGTGAACACATTGTGAGAAGATAGAGCCTTGGTGGAGGTGTATGCGCTTGGATCATCATCAAAATATAATGGGATCCTCTCTAGCCCAAGAACCACCTCTGGTGAAAATTTCATCCAAATACATCCAGTAGTTTTTGTGTAATCCCACAGCGCCAATGCAAACGGCTCTTGGTGAAGGTATACACTCTCAGATGATCACCAAAATCTAATGGGTTCATCCTTCAGCCAAGGACTACCTTTGGGGAAAATTTCCTCAAAATCTGTCCAGTAGTTTTTGTGTAATCCTGCTGACAGACAAACAAACAGACAAACAAACCAACCAACACGGATGAAAACATTACTTCCTTGGGATGTAATGAATAAATGCATAATCTGCATTCTCTGTCCTGTCAGCTGTAGGTACATGATTAAAACTGAAAGAAAAAACAAAAGCTATTCACCATCGTATCATATGAAAAATAAAATCTAACAGATTATATTATGACAGAATTTTAACAAATATACAGTCATGTGAAAAAATTAGAACACCCCATTAAATATTCATTACTTTATTAAGAAATGTTCACATATCTATGTCTAACTTTGTTTCTTTTATTTGCATTTTTTAACATTTAGCCATTTAAATGGGAATGAATGTGGGGGAGTCCTAAAAAAGATGGGGGCTGTCCTAGTTTATTCCTCACTATTTGTTACCTCCGCCAAGGAGGTTATGTTTTTACCGGGGTCTGTCTGTCTGTCTGTTACTAACATAACTCAAAAAGTTATAAACGGATTTTGACAAAATTTTCAAGACAAGGAAGAAATGATTAGATTTTGGGAGTGATCCGGATCACTGTCTGGATCCAGGAATTTTTTAAAGGATTCTTTATCATTGCGAGATAGGGCCATTTTTAGCATACGTGTATATAACTCCACAATAAATGCTTAGGACGCATGCCAAAAAAAAATACAGGATAAGATCCCAATAGGTTCTACGAAATATCAAAGACTGATCCCGATCCTGCAAAAAATCCGGATACTGTGATCCACAACAGGAAATAATAGGGGATCTTTGGAATTTTCATCACTGTAAGGTAACAAATTAAGATATAAACATACAACAAACACCAAAATATAGCCAAGACACTGAGGAATCAGTAGTGTGCCAATGGATTTGTTGTATCTTCAAAAGCTATGGAGCTATACCCAGAAGAAAACCGCCATTACCGAAAAAGTTATTTTTGTCAATAACTACTGAACTAATAAAGATATCAATGTGAATCCAATTGCTAAAGGTATGTTTTGATGGTCAAGGAATCTGAAAATATAGATAAAATAAATGTAGGACTATTATATTTGGGGAAAATCCCAATATTAGGGGGAATTGAGGTACTTGGCGGAGGTCTGTGCTCTCCGAGTGCTTTTCTAGTTTAGAATTACATTTTTCTTGTCTAGCTTGTCTACCTACGCATGCGTAGACTGGACCTGGCGGACTGCATGGAGGAAACCACCAGATTGACTCAATGGGCAGGAAGGCAGACCCAGCAAAGCGTTGTGGAGTGCAACTAGGGCACAGTGAGACACGTAGGACACTGCTGGCCATCCATTGCATCCTAACCTATCTCCAGCCGTCTTGACTATGTCCTGCCACTGAATCCAGATAGGCTGGGATGAGAGAGTGAGGCTGACGACCCTGCGCAACTCTCCCTCACTTAAATCAAATTCACACGCAAGTCAAGACATTACCCCCCCACACACACAATTTCCTTCTCACCCCCCCCCCCCCCCCAAGTCCTGTGGTGATGGGCAAGTAACGAAGTGGCAGGTGCGGATACACTGGAAGCTGTAGCCACAATCCCACACACAGGCGGCCCAGGGCATAGGGTCGCTCTCTACTGGACCAAAGCAGCAGTGGAGTTCGGCAGCTCGTTGGGTGTCTGAGCAGCCCTCTTTAGGATTTTCTCTGCTCACCTCCATGGCCTGAGGAAGGGGCTAGAAAAGGTGCCCTAAACATAGCCTGCTTCGCTACACCCTGGCCAGAAAGCTGTGGCTGGTGGGGATCCCACCCTAGCGGTCGAAATTCTCAGAAGAAATCAACTAAGGTCACATCACTCACCATTGGCACTTGGAATGTGCGAACACTCATGGACATCTCCAAAGTGGACTGACCTGAGAGACGGACAGCACTTGTCGCAAGAGAACTCAGCAGGTACAACATCCACATCGCAGCTCTGAGCAAGACCAGGTTTGCAGATGAAGGTCAGCTGACAGAAGTCAAAGCCGGCTACACCTTTTTCTGGAGTGGCCGAGGCAGCGAAGAACACCGTGAAGTAGGAGTGGGTTTCGCGATCAGATCCAATCTGCTCAGCAAGTTTACCAGCCTCCCCAAAGGAGCCAACGACCACCTCATGACCCTGCGGCTCCCCCTCTGAGGAAAATGCCATGCCACATTCAACAGTGCATATGCCCCCACCATGATGAACCCAGATGAGATCAAAGACAAGTTTTACGAGGACTTAGAGACTCTCATTGAAGGCGTACCGAAGGAGGACAAACTCATTGTTCTTGGAGACTTTAATGCCAGAGTTGGTGCAGACTACCAGACATGGGAGGGTGTCCTTGGGAGAAATGGAGTTGGAAAGTGCAACAGCAACGGTCTTAATGTTGAAGACGTGCGCCTCTCATGACCTTCTGATCACCAATACTGTCTACTGCTTGCCAAATCGCAACAAGACCTCCTGGATGCATTCACACAGCAAGCATTGGCATCTGATCGATTACATCATTGTGAGAAGAGACAGGCAGGACATTAGAGTGATGAAGGCATGTGTGGTCCAGACTGCTGAACGGATCACAGATTCATTCTCTCAAAGTTCAACATGCACATCCAGCCCAAACGGTGTCCACAGGGGAAAAAGGCAAACAAGCAACTCAGTGTCAACAAGCTGGAACAGCACTCTGTGTGACAGAACCCCATTGAGGACCTGGACAGCAAGCTTAATCAGCTCGACCTCGGGGGCGTACCGAGCAGAAGAAAACTGGGCAGCTTTCAGAGACATGGTGTATGACACCTCACTCACTCATCTGGGCCAGAACACACACAAACACCAAGACTGGTTTGATGAAAACAATGAGGACATCCAAAAGCTGCTTGACAAGAAGCATGAAGCCCACAGAGCGTACCAGCAAGACAACAGATCTGCTTCTAAGAAGGCAACCTTCAACTCCATCAAAGGAAAGGTGCAGGCAAAGCTCAGAAAGATGCAGGACTTCTGGCTCAGCAAAAAAGGCAGATGAAATACAGCAGTACGCTGACAACAACTCCAAATGCTTCTATGATGCCCTTAAGACCATCTACGGGCCTCAGTCTTATGGAACATCACCACTGCTCAGTGCTGATGGGTCCACTCTCCTCACCAACAAGAATGCAATCCTGGAAAGATGGGCAGAACATTTCAGCAGTGTCCTGAACAGACCTTTGTCCATCAATGCAGAAGCCATCACTCACATGCCCCATGTAGAGGGGAACACTTTTCTGGCAGAACCTCCAACGGAATCAGAAGTCCAAAAAGCAATCAAACTCCTTTCGAACAGCAAAGCACCAGGCTCTGACTCCATCCCAGCTGAAATCTACAAGGCAGGAGGGACCAGTTCCAACAAAGAAACTCACCAAGCTCTTTCAGACCATGTAGCAGCAGGAAGTTATCCCCCAGGAGCTCAAGGACGCCTCCATTGTCCATCTCTACAAGAGAAAAGGAAACAGGAAATCCTGTGATAACCACCGTGGGATCTCTCTCCTTGCCATTGCCGGCAAGATCCTCGCAAGAGTCCTTCTCAACTGCCTCATTCAGCACATGGAAGGTGGTCACCTACCGGAGAGCCAGTGTGGCATCAGAGAGGGTTGTGGAACTGCTGACATGATCTTCGCCGCATGCCAACTTCAGGAGAAGTGTCAAGAGCAGAACAGGGACCACTACACATTTGTAGATATGGCCAAGGCTTTTGATATTGTCAGTCGTGAGGGGCTGTGGAAGATCATGGCGAAGATCGGCTGCCCGGACAAGTTCATCAGCATAGTGCGCCAGTTCCACGACGGCATGCTTGCTCGAGTACTGGACAATGGAGACTCCTCCGAAGCTTTCCCAGTCACCAACGGGGTCAAACAGGGCTGTGTACTCGCGCCCACACTTTTCAGCATGATGTTCACAGCCATGCTGTCTGATGCCTTGTGCGACGATGAAGAAAGCACCATCAGGATCAGGTACAGGATGGACGGCAGGCTCTTCAACCTGCAGAGGCTCCAAGCCAAAACTAAGGTGGAAGAGAACTCAGTGCGCGACCTCCTGTTTGCAGATGACTGCACACTCAATGCCGCTACAGAGGCCCAGATGCAGCAGAGCATGAACTGCTTCTCCACTGCTTGCAACAACTTTGGGCTCACAATCAGTACGAAGAAAACTGAGGTCCTGCACCAACCCGCACTGCAGAAGACTAACGTGGAACCAGCCATCACTGTCAACCGGGAGATCCTCAAGGCTGTCGACAAGTTCATGTACCTCAGCAGCACACTCTCCAGGTCTGTCAACATCAAAGACAAGGTCGATTCGCGCATTGTCAAGGCAAGCTCAGCATTCCGACGGCTACGTGCAACAGTGTAGGAAAGGAGAGGCATCAGGCTGACCACAAAACTGAAAGTGTACAAGGTACTTGTCCTG
This sequence comes from Pholidichthys leucotaenia, assembly GCA_020510985.1. Classification (NCBI taxonomy): domain Eukaryota; kingdom Metazoa; phylum Chordata; class Actinopteri; order Cichliformes; family Pholidichthyidae; genus Pholidichthys; species Pholidichthys leucotaenia. The sequence continues at coordinate 117,191,953 of CM035840.1, forward strand.
TCTTCCCTACTGTACGCCTGTAAGACCTGGACAGTCTATGAGCACCATGCCAGAAAGCTAAACCACTTCCATCTGAACTGCCTCAGAAAGCTCCTGAAGATCACCTGGCAGGACAAAATCCCTGACACAGAGGTTCTCTCCTGAGCTGAGCTGCCTAGCATCCACACCCTGCTCAAGAGAGCCCAGATTAGGTGGGCTGGCCACCTTGTTTGTATGCCTGATTCACACCTACCAAAGAGAGTGTTCTACAGTGAACTAGCAGAGGGCAAGCGCTCACAAGGTGGTCAGAAGAAGCACTACAAATACACTCTTAAGGCCTCCCTGAAGAGCTTTGACATCAGTCCTGACACCTGGGAGACCCTAGCACTAGACCAACCAGACTGGCGTAGCCATACCAGCAAAGGTGCTGCCTCCTTTGAGCTGAACAGGATTGCCAAGGCCCAGAGAAAACGTGAGTGTCACAGGTCCGGAGCCACCCCGTATCTTCTGCCCACGCAGACCACCTGTGCCTGACTTGTGGCAGAGCCTTCCATGCCTGCATCGGACTGATCAGCCATAGCCGGGCACACCACACCGTCCTCTTCCCTGTGATGTCCTTGGTCATCGTAGAGAATGATGGACAAACAACAGAATTAATTTTTACAGAAAATTTGAAAAACAGTCTTCAATTAATTTTAAATTGTTTAGTTGTATTACACAAATCTCCCAGTATTTTTAACATTGATATTAAATATCCATTTGTACAAATATGTAAAAAAAAACAACACAGAGGCTTATACAGGGTGTCCTAATTTTTTCACATGACTCTGTGTGTGCGTGCGCGTAAATGAGGTTAAACATTTTGAACCACCTTACATGACAATCATGATAAAGTTACACTCAGACTTAAGACATTTGAGACTTCTGATGTGTGGATGTTCAAAAGAATCCTATGTCACTAAAATCGTTTTATTATCTTATTTCATAGACTTGTATAGATTACATAATTGACCTCTCCCCTGCTGTCACTGATTGTAATTTTTAAAAAAAACAGAAATATTCATCTTTGTCTGTACATGATCCAGCAGTAGACTCCATGAAGGCTGCAGAACACCCTTCTTTAACACCACCAAGATATACTGATTTGATCTGACAACCCCCATGAAGGCGTTGAGATGAAATCAAAGTCAATACACCTGCTTTGGAAAATGTGATTACCATTTTTACGACAATCCTTAAAAAAAAAAAAAAAAAAAGAAAACGAGTTACTGTGGCGGCACGAAATAATAAGGAGCGAACTGACAGTTTTTGAGGGAGTTTATTAATCATACCGCCATCACAGAACTCACCCCAGCGCCATGCAGGCGCGCCAGAGCGAGCTCTCAGGCTCTCGTGAGGAGACACAGAATGCGTGTCGTCAGAAGCAGTGGTCAGAGAGAGAGAGAGTTACAGAGCATATGCAGTTTTTATACCCCACTACAGACAATGCATTCACAGCAGTAGGTATGGACATTTGCATTTGAGAGTCACACATAACAATAGGAAGATTACTGGCCGGAATTCGCCTCTGCTCCGGAGCTGTAGGACAAAAGAGGTTACAAAGCACATCAACATATTGTTATCAGTCCATAGATCACGCTGCTACGTTAATTGCTCCAGCTGAGCGCTCTGCTTGTCCGTGGCTGGTGTGGGGGTTACCCATACACTCCCCCCCAGAGGGCTCAGCGGGAAGCTGAGGCCTCGATAGCTTTCGATAGCTTTGGGAGCGAGCTGCGGGGGAAAGCTCGCTGCAGGCGGCGGTGGAGGGAGGGGGGTGGGGGTAGCAAGTGCCAGCCCGGGACGGCGAAATTGTCTGGGCCGCGCAAAAATTGCCTGTGGATCCGCGATGTTGAGGGGCTGTCCCATTGAACGTGCGGAGGTCCACAGCAGCTGTAAGAAGAAAAAATTAATCACCGACTCCTCTCGCGGCCATGAAGAAAAAAGGAGCTGCAGCAGTGTGGGACTTGGCGTGTTGACTTTAGGTGCGCGCGCAGTCCTAAAGTCCTCGGGGAAAGCTGACGGCTGAATTCCCTTGTGCGCCGTGGCTGAGACCATTAGAAAATCCTGTGAGCGAGCTGCGTGCGTGCTTCAGGTGTGTGAGCAGCCCTGAAGGTTCTGTGTGCAGCAGCGAAGGACGATGGCAGTCTGTGTGGAGCCGGTATTGTCCCGTGCGTGGTGCGCTGTCCTCGGAACCCCCCGGTGTGCGTGCGGGGTTCGGTGCACGGCAGGACCGCTGTAGAGGCGAGTCAGGGTCAGGGAGCTTGCTGGAGATCAGCGTCGTCGGCGCCGATGGTCATCCCTGTAAGCTGTTGCGTCATTCGCTGTGTCGGGTCATGGTGCGTTGGAGCGGTGAGAGGGAGGAGATGATCTCTGTCCCTCAGGCTCGTGCAGATGCGTTGGAGCGGTGAGAGGGAGTAGGCATTTTGTGTCCCTCGGCCGGTTCCAGCGTGGATGTCCCGTTCTCAGACGAGGGTCGCACCATGACGCTGTCTGCAGCTTTCCTGGTCGTGGATGAGCTCCGGAGAGTTCGCCTGGTGGTGGCTCTGCGTCGTGGTCTCCCTGTAGCAGAAGGGAGGGCAGATCATTTGCGCCAGGCTGCTGCGTTCGCTTGTCGTCGGAGAGTCACTGCCGGGGCTGCGTCATTCGTAGTCAGCGTGTTCTTTTCTTGGTCGGGTCACCAGTGTGGCTGTCCAGACCAGAAGGTTGCGTTGCACAAAGCGTGTGCTTTCTCGGGGTCACCAGTGTGGCGGTATAGAATAATAAGTAGCGAACTGAGAGTTTTTGAGGGAGTTCATTAATCATACCGCCATCACAGAACTCACCCCAGCGCCGTGCAGGCGCGCCAGAGCGAGCTCTCAGGTTCTCGTGAGGAGACACAGAATGCGTGTCGTCAGAAGCAGTGGTCAGGGGGAGAGAGAGTTACAGAGCATATGCAGTTTTTATACCCCACTACAGACAATGCATTCACAGCAGTAGGTATGGACATTTGCATTTGAGAGTCACACATAACAATAGGAAGATTACTGGCCGGAATTCGCCTGTGCTCCGGAGCTGTAGGACAAAAGTGGTTACAAGGCACATCAACATATTGTTATCAGTCCATAGATCACGCTGCTACGTTAATTGCTCCAGCTGAGCGCTCTGCTTGTCCGTGGCTGTTGTGAGGGTTACCCATAGTTACATCACAAGGTTTCTTAATTCTCTGAACAATCAAACATCGGGCAAATAAACACTAACTCATTTACAATCTTTCTTTTTTTTTTTTTTTTTTTTTACTTTTTTCACTTCCAAAAGTGTATAGAGGGTTTATACACTGACTGCAGGGTTATATTTTTTGTTTGTGGTTTTACAGCATCGTTGCTGAGATGCGCGCTCCCATGAAGGGGGTGCATTTCTCGGCACGACAATGGCAGCATGTCATCAGACTGGCCAGTATAAACTCAGAGGAAAAAAATAGGTTTTGCCATAAGTTATTTCTTTTTAAATTTATTTGACAAAAGGTATTTTTAAATGTAAGACTTTATTCATAGAAATAAAATTAAAGATGGTTATAGTCAAGAAATGACCAGCAGGGGGGAGCGTTTACCAAGAAGAAAGATCAATATTTTAATACAAAATTCTAAGGAATTGTTGTTCATTAGCGTAATGCGCCATCATATAGTGTACTATTAAAACGTGGGAAAAAAAATCCCATACCATACGTGTGCAAAACACAACAAATAGTACAATTTGAATATTGTAATACAATAATAAAAAATAATTTGTCATTTCAGGTGATTACCTTAAAGTATTCTTTATAGAATAGATTTTAGATTCCTTTATTAGTCCCACAATGGGGAAATTACAGGGCATCCACATGAGTGGATGAGGCAGCCACTAGTGCGGCGCCCAACCCTTTCACCATTCACACACACATTCACACCTGGGGCCACTTTAGAGTCTCCAATTAACCTAACTTGCATGTTTTGGGCATGTGGGAGGAAACCGGAGAAATCCCGGAGTAAACCCACGCATACACGGAATAGAATAGAATAGGTTTTATTGTCATTGTACATGTCATGTCTGCTGCGTAATCTCGCAGCGAACATATGAATTAAAGCGAGCCCAAACCGCAGGTGAAGTGAATGAGTTTATTAACAGAATGGGATAACTCAAAAAAAACCCACACAAAAACAGGGAAAATGTTCAATTGGGGAGACACAGACAGTTGGAAATAGGGGAAGCCCCACGCACTCCCAGGCGGAACCGGGTAGTGGAAAGAAGGGCAGCAAATGAAAAGGAAATACTTACATAGGGAGTCGGAGCTCAGCGGGCTCTGGGGAAAAACAGCACCATAGTAGTCCAAGGAAAAGAACCCAATAGCTTCAGGACATCACGAAGGCAGGTGACCATGGATGAGACTGTGCACAGAAGACTGACACCACGACACTGAATGCCCCACTGTCACCCAATAAATACCAAACAGGCTGATGGGTGACAAGTGGACACAGCTGTGTGGCGGGAGTCTGTGTATATGTGCAAAAACAACTGACAGCCCGTGAGTGTCTGGCAGAGAGAGGGGTGTGGCTGTAGACTGGCGAGGCCCAAGGCTCAGGGCTTAATCACCAGCTGGAACCAATTAGCGACAAATCAGAAGCTACAGCCACAAATCATGAGCGGAGCTGAAACGCCAGCTCCACACGTGACAGTACAGTTGTACAGAACAACGAAATTGTGGGTGCTCCACCAGGCTACTGCACAATAAAGTAAGAGAGAAGGATTTGATTAAACACAGTTACAGAATACATGAGTAAACATGCGTCTGAAATAAAAATAGCCCACAGGTATATACATAGGTATGATGGTGACTTCATGGATGGAACTACAGTGGTGTAAAAAAGTGCTTGACCCCTTCCTGATTTCTCAATTTTTTGTATGTTTGTCATACTTAAATGTTTCAGATCATCAAACAAATTTAAATATTAGACAAAGATAACACAAGTAAACTCAAAATGCAGTTTTTAAATGAAGGTGCTTATTATTAAATGTTTAAAAAAATCCAAACCGACATGGCGCTGTGTGAAAAAGTGATTGCCCCTAAACCTAATAACTGGTTGGGCCACCCTTAGCAGCAACAACTGCAATCAGGCATTTGCGGTAACTGGCAATGAGTCTTTTACAGCGCTGTGGAGGAATTTTGGCCTACTCATCTTTGCAGAATTGTTGTAATTCAGCCACATTGGAGGGTTTTCAAGCATGAACCGCCTTTTTAAGGTCATGCCACGGCATCTCAATGGGATTCAGGTCAAGACTTTGACTAGGCCACTCCAAAGTCTTAATTTTGTTTTTCTTAAGCCATTCAGAGGTGGACTTGCTGGTGTGTTTTGGATCATTGTCCTGCTGCAGAACCCAAGAGCGCTTCAGCTTGGGATCACAAACAAATGGCCGGACATTCTCCTTCAGGATTTTTTTGGTAAACAGCAGAATTCATGGTTCCATTTACCACAGCAAGTCTTCCAGGTCCCGAAGCAGCAAAACAGCCCCAGACCATCACACTACCACCACCATATTTTACTGTTGGTGTGATGTTCCTTTTCTGAATTTCTGTGTTACTTTTACGCCGCATGTAGTGGGACACACACCTTCCAAAAAGTTCAACTTTTGTCTCATCAGTCCACAGAGTATTTTCCCCAAAAGTCTTGGGGATCATCAAGATGTTTCCTGGCAAAACTGAGATGAGCCTTTATGTTCTTTTTGCTCAGCAGCGGTTTTCATCTTGGAACTCTGCCATGCAGGCCATTTTTGCCCAGTCTCTTTCTTATGGTGGAGTCATGAACACTGACCTTAACTGAAGCAAGTGAGGCCTGCAGTTCTTTGGATGTTGTTGTGGGGTCTTTTGTGACCCCTTGGATGAGTCGTTGCTGCGCTCTTGGGGTAATTTTGGTCGGCCGGCCACTCCTGGGAAGGTTCACCACTGTTGCATGTTTTTGCCATTTGTGGATAATGGCTCTCACTGTGGTTTGCTGGAGTCCCAAAGCTTTAGAAATGGCTTTATTGTAGAGGCTGGGTTAATCATCTCAGACTGGATGCAGAAGGTAAACAGAGAAGGACAATAGGTATGGAGATTATGGTGAGGTAGCAGGAAGAAGGAGCTGGGGGAGAAGGGATGAATGTATTATGATGCGAGATGTCATGCAGATGTGAGATGGGCGGTTGATATAAAAGGAGCCCCTGGTGTATTGAGACATGCTTTTTCTGTGTATGACTGATGTGAGAGTGAATAAAGTCGTCTGCTGCATAAATCTGCCTCCGTTATTTACACTCTCCACACTGGTGACCCCTTGACGAATTATGGAACACGAGGCAAGAACCCTGGAGTCGGCCCGGACGGGAAGCCCCAGCAACGCGGCAAGCATCCCAGAGACTGCCCAGATGGGAACCCCCAGCAACGTGTGCGCTGCTTCGGTCAAACTACCGGACTTTTGGCTGCACAACCCGCGGTCTTGGTTCCACCACACCGAGGCTCAGTTCGCCCTCCGGGGAATAATGGCAGACAACACCAAATATTACTATGTGGTCGCAGCGCTGGATGCTCACACGTCTCAGCAAGTAGCAAGCCTGCTCCAACAGCCTCCAGCCCACGACAAATACGGGGCTCTCAAGGCCGCGCTGACCCGGCGCTACACACTCTCAGACTGCGAGAGAGCAGAGAGGCTCCTTAGGCACTCCGAGTTAGGAGATGGGTCGGCGGTCGAAATGATGGAGAAGATGTTAGCGTTGATGGGCACGGACGACAGGCATTTTCTGTTTGCCCACCTTTTCCTCCGGAACCTCCCAACAGTGGCCAGAGCATTCCTGGCCAATTCGCCATTGCTGGCCGCACGTGACTACCGTGCGGTAGCCCAGGAGGCAGATTGGATTATCCTCACCACCAGAGCCCTCACAGTGAATGTGGCGGCGTCGGAACCCAGCGAGATGACCAGCGGAGGCGAGGAGCCGCCGACGGTAGCGGCAGCGGGGGCCAGGGAGCGCCAGAGAGACACGCTCTGCTTCTACCACCGCCGCTTTGGAGAGAATGCACGCAGGTGTGTGCCACTGTGCCAATTCAAGCGTTCGGGAAACGCCAAGTCCGGCAGTCGGTAGCAGCTGCGACCGCCAGTGAAGAGAACAAGCTGCTCTACGTGATGGACTCGCGCTCAGGGAGACGGTTCCTCATAGACACCAGCGCCCAGAAGAGCATCATCCTGCCATCCTATGCTGACCGGCTAGCGGGAGCTAGTGGCCCCGGGCTGGTAGCAGTAAACGGCTCGGACATTAAGACTTTTGGTGAGAGAACACTGACTTTATCCCTACACCGCCGTATGTACGAGTGGACTTTTGTCATAGCGGCATTGAGTTTCCCAATCCTGGGAGCTGATTTTCTGTGTGCACACAGGTTTCTAGTCGATGTTGCTAACAGACGCTTAGTTAAAGCAATGTCTTTTGATTCTCTCTCCTGTACAGCTCGAGGGGCCGAGCCAATAACACAAGCCAACATCAGAGCTCCAGGTGGTAAGTTCCACACACTGCTCACTCAGTTCCCAGCACTCATGGTCCCGATGTTTTCGGTGGCCATCACTAAACACAGGGTGGAACACTTTATCACCACCACTGGGCCGCCCGTTTTTGCACGACCTCGGCGCTTGGACGCAGCTAAACTGGCCATAGCGTGCAAGGAGTTTGCCAACCTGGAAAGGCTGGGCATCATCAGGCGCTCGAACAGCCCATGGGCATCCCCGCTACACATGGTCCCTAAGGCCGAGGGATGGTGGCGACCGTGCAGAGATTTCCGCAGATTGAATAACGCCACAGCGCATGACCGCTACCCGATTCCCCATATTCAGGATTTTTCCGTTCACCTTGCCGGGGCACACATTTTTTCTAAAATAGACCTGGTCCGTGGTTACCACCAGGTCCCAGTGCGCGCGGAGGACATACCCAAAACAGCGATAATAACTCCTTTTGGCTTGATTGAGTTTTTACGCATGCTCTTCGGATTAAAAGGAGCAGAACAGACATTCCAACGCATGATGGATGCGGTGTTGCGCGATCTGCCGTTTGTTTTTGTCTACCTGGATGACATCTTGGTGGCCAGTGCGTCCGAGGACGAACACGTAACCCACCTCAGGACGGTTTTCCGGAGGTTGGAGGAGCACGGGTTAATAATCAACCCGGCGAAATGCCAGTTCGGCGTGACAGGGATTGATTTTTTTGGGGCACCGCGTCTCACCGGAGGGAGTGATACCCTTGCCCGCCAAAGTGCGCGCCGTGGCGAATTTTCCCCGGCCTCAGACGGTCAGGGCGCTGCAAGAATTCTTGGGGATGGTTAACTTTTATAACCGGTTCCTCCCCCGCGCAGCTCAACTCATGCAGTCATTGTATGCCGCACTCAAGAAACGGAAACCTGCGGACAGAGTCGAATGGACTCCGGAGCGGGAGCAGGCATTCTCTGAGGTTAAAGTAGCCCTGGCAAACGCCGCACTGTTGGTGCACCTGGACCCGGCGGCCCGGATAGCGCTCACTACCGACGCCTCGGACATGGCCATAGGGGCCGTCGTGGAGCAACATGTCGCCAGTTCTTGGCAGCCGCTCACTTTTTTCAGCAGGGCTTTGCGCGACAGAGAGCGTAAATACAGTGCGTTTGACAGAGAGTCGCTGGCTCTCCACCTGGCCATACGCCACTTCCAGTTCTGGCTGGAAGGGCACAGCTTCACCGCGTTCGTGGACCACAAGCCGCTAACGTTCGCGATGGCCAAGGTTTCGGAACCGTGGTCGGGCCGGCAGCAGAGACAGCTGGCCGCGATCTTGGAGTTTACGACCGATATTCAGCATGTGTTGGGTAAACTTAATGTGGTGGCAGACTGCCTCTCGCACGCAGTAGTGGCCCCGGTCTGCATGGGGATAGATTATACAGCCATGGCCGCAGAGCAGATTGGCGATACGGACGTGTGCGCACTCCAGTCTGGACCAACAGGGTTAAGGCTGGAGAGCAGAGTACTGCAAGACGGCAGCCCCCCCACAATCTGCGACGTCTCCACGGGACACCCGTGCCCGGTGGTCCCAGTTGCTTGGCGCCGCCGCGTGTTTGAGTCAGTTCACGCTCTGGAGCACCCAGGAGTGCGTGCGTCAGTCAAAATGGTGGGAGCGAAGTTCATGTGGCCAGGCCTGCGCAAACAAGTGAAAGAGTGAGCTGCAGCCTGCATAGCGTGCCAACGAGCCAAAGTACACAGACACACGAAGGCTCCTTTGGAGCCGTTTCGTATACCGGCAAAGAGGTTCGACCATGTTCACGTGGACCTCGTGGGCCCCCTCCCACCATCGCAGGGGTGCACGCACCTTCTGACAGTGGTGGACCGCACCACACGCTGGCCAGAAGCAGTCCCGCTGGCGGCAACCACGTCCACAGACGTGGCGCGCGCTTTTTTGACAACATGGGTGGCACGTTTTGGAATCCCATCGGACATCACGTCCAGTAGGGGCCCTCAGTTTGTTTCCGACCTCTGGTCCGCGATGGCCCTTAGCCTGGGTGTTGCAATTCATCGCACAACCACGTACAACCCTCATGCCAATGGGTTATGCAAGTGTTTTCATAGGTCACTGAAAGCAGTGCTCAGGGCTTCGCTGACGGATGCAAATTGGGTCGATCGGTTGCCGTGGGTTTTGTTGGGGTGGTGTTCCGCACCAAAAGAGGATTTGGAGGCCTCCCCAGTGGAGCTTGTTTTTTCTCAGCCACTGCGGCTGCCCGGGGAATTTTTGCCAGATAATCCCGTGCCGGACAACTGCCCGTCTCAGCATTTGCAGCATAGCGCAGACACAGGCACACTGCCCGGCCCGGCCCACCACTGTTTTCCACGAGCTTTTGTGCCAAAAACTTTGAAGAACGCGGCATTCGTGTTCGTCAGGCACGATGCCCACCGCCCTCCATTGTGCCCACCCTACAATGGCCCGTTCAGAGTGCTGGAAACAGGGGACAAACATTTTTTGTTAGACTTGGGGGGTCATCGGGAGAAAATATGCATAGACAGACTTAAGCCCGCCTTTGTGGTGGCGGACGAGCAAGTGCTGTTGGCTCGGGCTCCTCGGCGTGGAAGACCCCCACTGAGAACTCCCCAGGTAAACGATTCATCAGAGCAGTCACACGGGCAAGTCGAAGGTTTCCCCCCCTCGCCATGGCCCACCTGCAGACAGACACACCCCCAGGAGCCCCCCGCTGGCACAGCAGCGCCGCAGAGGCGGTAAACCCCCGTTACAGCAAATATGGGAGGAGACTGAAGCCAAAAGGACATGAGGACTGAAACTCGGTCTGAGATTCTTGGGGGGGGTAGAGGCTGGGTTAATCATCTCAGACTGGATGCAGAGGGTAAACAGAGAAGGACAATAGGTATGGAGATTATGGTGAGGTAGCAGGAAGAAGGAGTTGGGGGAGAAGGGATGAATGTATTGTGATGCGAGATGTCATGCAGATGTGAGATGGACGGTTGATATAAAAGGAGAGCCCCTGGTGTATTGAAACATGCTTTTTCTGTGTATGACTGATGTGAGAGTGAATAAAGTCGTCTGCTGCATAAATCTGCCTCCATTATTTACACTCTCCACATTATAACCATGTCCAGACTGAAAGATCACAATTACTTTGTTTCTCATTTGTTCCTGAATTTCTTTGGATCGCAGCATGATGTTTAGCTTTTGAGGATCTTTTGGTCTAATTCACTTTGTCAGGCAGGTCCTCTTTAAGTGATTTCTTGATTGAGAACAGGTGTGGCAGTAATCAGGCCTGGGTGTGGCTAGAGAAATTGAACTCAGCTTTCCAAAGATGTGATAAACCACAGTTAATTTATGTTTTAACAGGGGGGGATCACTTTTTCACTCAGGGCCATGTAGGTTTGGATTTTTTTTCCTGTAATAATAAACACTTTTATTTAAAAACTGCATTTTCTGTTTACTTGTGTTATCTTTGTCTAATATTTAAATTTGTTTGATGATCTGAAACATTTAAGAGTAATAAACACACAAAAAAATGAGAAATCAGGAAGGGGGCAAACACTTTTTCACACCACTGTATGTACATAAGAGTGCAAAGTGCAGAACACACGATTGAATAAAATAGCCCAAGGATTATAGAAAATATACACAGGAATGGAAGGGGTTTCACGGATGGATCAATGCACATGAATGTGTGGAGTGCAAAGACAGGTGTGTTATTATGATAATTAAAAAGGTCCTCAGTTCTGTGCATGTGAGCGTTCGGAGGGAGAGGGGTGGGCCCTCTGACTGTTTGCAGTCCGGATGGCCCAGGGGAAGAAACTGTTTGGCAGTCAGGAGGTGTGGAATCTGACACGAGTTCAGTTCACAAAATAGTTCGCCGAACATAGTTTGCAAGGCGAATTACCTAAATGAACGGGCAGTTCTCAGCAAATGGTTTCTCTGTTTGGCTCATGCATTGAGTGATTGACACTGAGCAGACGCGAGTTCAGTTCACAAAACAGTTCACCGAACATAGTTTGCAAAACGAACTGGCCTAAATGAACGGGCAGTTCTTGGCGAACGTTTTTTCAGTTCAGACCGCGCATTTTGTAGTTGTGTAAATCTATGGTCCTCTGTCAGCCAGTTAGAGGATATGGTAACTATGGCATAGACTGTAGCCTACTTCAGTTTCATATTACCTCAGAATTCTCAGTTATACCCCCACCAAAAACAATATTTTATGCATGGTGTTGTTTTACTTACAAACTGACATAACCTCTACTCTTAAATTGATGGAATTGTTCCAAAAATAAAATAAAACAAAAGGATATCGCAAACTAGCTTTCCTAGCCGCCATCTTTGTTTGCTATGTGAGTCACCTCCCAGAGGAGTTCAGCCAATGAGAAAATGGTTCGTGGTGACCGTGTCATTCAGTTAGGGAAACTAATGTGTGGGACACATACAGTGGGGTAAAAAGGTATTTAGTCAGCCACCAATTGTGCGAGTTCTCCCACTTAAAAGATGAGAGAGGTCTCCAATTTTCATCATAGGTATACCTCAACTATGAGAGACAAAATAAGAAAAAAAAAATCCAGAAAATCACATTGAAGGATTTTTAATGAATTAATTGGTAAATTCCTTGGTAAAATAAGTATTTGGTCAATAACAAAAGTTCATCTCAATACTTTGTTATATACCCTTTGTTGGCAATGACAGAGGTCAAATGTTTTCTGTAAGTTTTCACAAGGTTTTCACACACTGTTGCTGGTATTTTGGCCCATTCCTCCATGCAGATCTTCTCTAGAGCAGCGATGTTATGATGACTTTATTACTTTATTACATGTATAGTTTATTTCTCTTATCTTATCATGTTTAATGTTGCAGCATTGTACCAAGACAAATTCCTAGTTTGTGTACTACATGAACAATGGCAATAAACCTGATTCTGATTCTGATTCTGATTCTGATTCTGTTTTGGGGCTGTCGCTGGGCAACACAGACTTTCAACTCCCTCCAAAGATTTTCTATGGCGTTGAGATCTGGAGACTGGCTAGGCCACTCCAGGACCTTGAAATGCTTCTTACGAAGCCACTCCTTTGTTGCCCGGGCGGTGTGTTTGGGATCATTGTCATGCTAAAAGACCCAGCCACGTTTCACCTTCAATGCCCTTGCTGGTGGAAAGAGGTTTTCACTCAAAATCTCACGATACATGGCCCCATTCTTTCTTTCCTTTACACGGATCAGTCGTCCTGGTCCCTTTGCAGAAAAACAGCCCCAAAGTATGATGTTTCCACCCCCATGCTTCACAGTAGGTATGGTGTTCTTTCTCCTCCAAACACGACAAGTTGAGTTTTTACCAAAAAGTTCTATTTTGGTTTCATCTGACCATATGACATTCTCCCAATCCTCTTCTGGATCATCCAAATGCTCTCTAGCAAACTTCAGACGGGCCTGGACATGTACTGGCTTAAGCAGGGGGACACGTCTGGCACTGCAGGATTTGAGTCCCTGGCGGCGTAGTGTGTTTCTGATGGTAGCCTTTGTTACTTTGGTCCCAGCTCTCTGCAGGTCATTCACTAGGTCCCCCCATGTGGTTCTGGGATTTTTGCTCACCGTTCTCGTGATCATTTTGACCCCACGGGGTGAGATCTTGCATGGAGCCCCAGATGGAGGGAGATTATCAGTGGTCTTGTATGTCTTCCATTTTCTAATAATTGCTCCCACAGTTGATTTCTTCACACCAAGCTGCTTACCTATTGCAGATTCAGTCTTCCCAGCCTGGTGCAGGTCTACAATTTTGTTTCTGGCATCCTTTGACAGCTCTTTGGTCTTGGCCATGGTGGAGTTTGGAGTCTGACTGTTTGAGGTTGTGGACAGGTGTCTTTTATACTGATAACGAGTTCAAACAGGTGCCATTAATACGGGTAACGAGTGGAGGACAGAGGAGCCTCTTAAAGAAGTTGGTACAGGTCTGTGAGAGCCAGAAATCTTGCTTGTTTGTAGGTGACCAAATACTTATTTTACCGAGGAATTTACCAATTAATTCATTAAAAATCCTTCAATGTGATTTTCTGGATTTTTTTTTTCTCATTTTGTCTCTCATAGTTGAGGTATTCCTATGATGAAAATTGGAGACCTCTCTTATCTTTTAAGTGGGAGAACTTGCACAATTGGTGGCTGTCTAAATACTTTTTTGCCCCACTGTATGTATCACTTTAAGCTTCACATCTCAGAGTAGAACAAAGAACTGGGTCTCCTTGGAGATAACAGGAGGATGTGAAAATTTAGTCTTTGGTATGCAAGAGACGGCCTTGGGGGATTTCCTGGTCTGCCAGAGACTAGGAGGAGGATGTTATAGGATTTAAGGAAAGATGCATTGTTACTTGTGATTAAATGCAATGTGACTGTGAGCTTTGAAGGTCCTGGATATATAAAGGATGAATGTCTGTGTTTTTCCTCTTTCTGCTTTGCTGATGTTGGAAGATGTGAATAAACCTGACTCGTGAGATAAACTCTGCCTTGTCATTTTCACATTTCCACACTGGTGACCCTAAGACGTATCATGGATGAAAGAAATTCCCCCGGGCCAGCCGAGTCAGGAGCTCCCAGCCAAGCGTATGCCGCTACGGTCCAGCTACCGGACTTTTGGCAGGACAACCCGCGCTCCTGGTTCCTCTTGGTCGAAGCACAGTTCGCCCTCCGGGGGATAACGGTAGATGACACGAAGTTCTACCATGTGATTGCAAAGCTCGACAACCGCACAGCTCGGCATGTGGAGAGCCTATTGGAGCGGCCACTGGCCAACGACAAATACGGCGGGTTGAAGGCTGCACTTATCCAGCACTTCACTCTCTTAGTCGAGGAGAAAGCAGAGAGGCTCCTGGCTCTGAACAACTTGGGAGATGGCACGCCCATTGACCTGATGGAGAACATGCTGAGGTTGAGGGGCTCAGACGACGACGACTTCATCTTCACCCACATTTTCCTCAGGACCCTACCATCGGCCACGAGAGCGACCCTGGCCAGTTCGCCGTTGTTGGCCCAGCGGGACTTCCGCGCGCTGGCCCAGGAGGCGCACCAGATTCTCAACGCCAGCAAACAGCGCGCGGCCACCGCAGCAGTGACGGAGTTCGGCGCAATGGCCGGAGATGGCGGGGGGCCAGAGACGGCGGTAGCAGGACCACCGACGACGGCGGCGGCAGGGGCCAAGGATCGCGGAGGAGACACCCTCTGTTTCTACCATCGCCACTTTGCAGAGAAGGCACGCAAATGTATACCACCGTGCCAGTTCAAGCGCTCGGGAAACGGCAAGACCGGGGGTCGGTAGCAGCTGCGGCCCTCGGGGAGGAGAACAAGCTGCTCTACTTGAAGGATGCGCGCTCGGGGAGGCATTTCCTCGTGGACACAAGCTCCCAGTTGAGTTTCATCATACCTTCCTCCGCTGACCGGCTGGCGGTTTCCAGAGGTCCCGGGGTGTCAGCAGCGAACGGCTCGGAGATTAAGATCTTTGGTGAGAGGACTCTGCTTCTGTCCCTACACGGCCGTACATTTGAGTGGACTTTTGTCATAGCTGCAGTGAATTTCAATATGTTGGGGGCTGATTTTCTGTGCTCACATGGTTTGTTGGTTGATCTTGCTAACAGGCACCTGGTTAATGCACTTTCTTTTTATTCTATTCCCTGTACAGCCCGAGTGGCCCGCCAACAGCACAAGCCAATGTCACAGCTGCAAGCGGTAAGTTCCACACACTGCTCACTCAGTTTCCAGCACTCACGGTTCCCACATTTTCAGCAGCCATCGCTAAACACGGGGTGGAACATTTTATTACTACCACCGGACCGCCCGTTTTTGCAAAAGCTCGGCGCTTGGATTCAGCCAAACTGACCATAGCGCACGAGGAGTTCGCCAACCTGGAAAGGTTGGGCATCATCAGGCGTTCGAACAGCCCATGGGCTTCCCCGCTTCACATGGCCCCGAAAGCTGATGGCTCGTGGCGACCTTGCGGAGATTTCCACAGGTTGAACAATGCCACAGCGCACGACCGCTACCCAATCCCGCATATCCAAGATTTTTCCGTTCATTTGGCGGGGGCGCGCATTTTTTCTAAGATAGACTTGATCCGCGGTCACCACCAAGTCCCAGTGTGCGCTGAGGACATACCCAAAACAGCGATAATAACTCCGTTTGGTCTATTCGAGTTTTTGTGCATGCCATTTGGGCTTAAAGGCGCTGCGCAGACGTTCCAACGCATGATGGACGCGGTGTTGCGCAATCTCCCCTTCGTATTCGTCTACCTGGACGACATCTTAGTAACCAGCACGTCCGAAGACGAACACGAAAACCACCTCACGGCAGTTTTCCGGAGGTTGGGAGAGCACGGTTTAATAATCAACCCAGCGAAGTGTCAGTTCGGGGTGACGCAGATTGATTTTTTGGGGCATCGCGTCTCTCCAGAAGGAGCGGTTCCGCTGCCTGACAAAGTGCACGTGGTAGCAAATTTTCCCCAGCCACAAACGGTCAAGGCGTTACAGGAGTTTTTGGGAATGGTGAATTTTTATAACCGTTTCCTCCCCCGCGCAGCGCAGCTCATGCAACCATTGTATGCTGCACTCAAAAAACAAAAACCCACAAATAAGATCGAATGGTCTCCGGAGCGAGAGCGAGCATTCTCGGAGGTCAAAACAGCCCTGGCAAACGCTGCGTTGTTAGCACATCCAGACCCAACGGCCCGCATAGCGCTCACTACTGACGCGTCAGATGTGGCCATAGGGGCGGTCATGGAGCAGCATGTAGCCGGGGCTTGGCAGCCGCTCGCCTTTTTCAGCAGGACTTTGCGCGATAGTGAACGTAAATACAGCGCATTCGACAGGGAGTTGTTAGCTCTCCACTTGGCCATTCACCACTTCCAGTTCTGGCTGGAGGGACACCGTTTCACTGTGTTTGTTGACCACAAGCCGCTGACATTTGCGATGGCCAAGGTTTCAGAACTGTGGTCGGGCCAGCAGCAAAGACAGCTGGCCGCCATCTCAGAGTTTACTACCGATATTCAGCACGTGGCGGGTAAACTAAATGTAGTGGCAGACTGTCTCTCGCGCGCCGTGGCGGCCCCAGTCCGCGTAGGGATAGATTATGCAGCCATGGCCGCGGATCAGGTTAGCGACGCGGACGTGCGCGCGCTCCAGTCTGGACCAACAGGGTTAAGGCTGGAGAACAGGGTGCTGCAAGACGGTATGCCCCCCCTAATCTGCGATGTCTCCACTGGGCGACCGCGTCCTGTGGTACTGGCCGCGTGGCGCCGCCGCGTTTTTGACTTGATTCATTCTCTGGCGCACCTGGGAGTGCGCGCGTCGGTCAAAATGGTAGGAGAGAAATTTGTATGGCCGAGCCTGCACAAACAAGTTAAGGAGTGGGCAGCAGCCTGCATGGCTTGTCAACAAGCCAAGGTACACAGACACACGAGAGCTCCCTTGGAGCCGTTTCACATCCCGGCTAAGAGGTTCGATCATGTTCACGTGGACCTCGTAGGCCTCCTCCCGCCGTCACAGGGGTGCACACACCTTCTGACAATGGTGGACCGCACCACGCACTGGCCGGAAGTGGTCGCACTGGCCAGAAGTGGTCCCACTGGCGTCAACCACAGCCGAGGAGGTGGCGCACGCGTTTTTAACAGCATGGGTAGCGCGTTTTGGAGTCCCGTCGGACATTACGTCCGACAGAGGTCCTCAATTTGTTTCCGAACTTTGGTCAGCAATGGCCCGCAGCCTGGGGGTAACGATCCACCGCACAACCGCGTACAATCCGCAGGCTAATGGGTTATGCGAACGTTTTCATAGGTCATTGAAAGTGGCTCTCAGAGCGTCGCTGACGGATGCAAATTGGGTAGACAGGCTACCGTGGGTTTTATTGGGGTTGCGTTCTGCACCTAAAGAGGACTTAGAAGCCTCCCCGGCTGAGCTAGTTTTTGCGCAGCCACTTCGGCTGCCCGGGGAGTTTCTCCCAGATAATCCTGCGCCAGATAACTCCCCGTCTCAGCGGTTGCAGCGTAGCACGGAATCGGGCACGCTGCCTGGCCCCGTTCACCACAGTTTTCCGCGCATTTTTGTGCCTAAGGCTTTGAAAAACGCAGAGTTTGTTTTTGTCAGACACGATACCCATCGCCCACCGCTGCGACCACCTTATGATGGACCATTTAGAGTGCTGGAAACAGGGGACAAGCATTTTTTGCTAGATTTGGGGGGCAGGAAGGAAAAGATTGGCATAAACAGGCTCAAACCCGCCTTTGTGGTGGCGGACGAGGATGTGCTGTTGGCCAGGTCTTCACTTCCGCCCTCCAAAGAGAGCAGCCGCTTTTTCTTCTGCTCCCGCTCCCTGTCTCTCCCTCCCTAACTGACTGGATCCCAGCTTGCTATTGTCTGTGTCTGCGTGGCTCTCTACTGGTGATTCATCCTAACGAAATTATGGATTTAATAAGCTGGGCTTTGAACGCAATCGACACTGTTTTTTCAACGAGGAAATCAGGTCCGGGGGAGCCTATTTGTCCCGCAGGGATTGCTGCTGCGGGTTATATTAAGGATACAAGCAATTGGAAACTCTTGTGTCTGTGCGATCTTTCAATTGAAGATATAGAAGATCTATATCTATTTGGAGCTACGGTCTCAGGACTTCTACTGATCGGCTTTGGGATTGTCCTGGTGTATCGCAAATTAAAGAAGATGGACAGAGCTTATCAAAAAGCGGACCCGGCGAAGCTCTCTCATCAATTCGACCAGCTGGGCAGGACTCTGACAGCGGCCAATGGAGAACTGTATAGGAAGATGGAAAACATCACGATCACGCTGAGAGCTGTCCAGTATATGATTTCACAGCCTGGCAACGATGGATTTGGAGCACTGAATCCGTAAGAGAATGGAAAGTTTTTTCTCTGAAGTCAGTGCTATTCGACCTGTTTTTCGGCGCCCTTAGCACTCAGTCCTCCTGATGATGATATCAGTATAAATGTTGACTTTCCTCTTCACAAACATTGGCGAACAGTATCTGATCTCCCAAGGACAGCCATATGTCTGACTCACAGAGAAATCCCATCTGCCGTGCCAAGGACATGTTGCCTCTGACTTTCAGACACTAGTCATAACATCTGCTGAGAGAGAGACCTCTGCTGTTTCACCAGCAACTGATAACACCTCTGCATCCAACACACACACATGACTGATTCATTATACTGACGAAAACAATCATTCACTGCTCTCTACTGCTTCTGTATGTTAAGTGTGATACATTGTCTGCTAATTGTGCATCGAGGGTTTTTTTTTCTGGTGATCATAATTCGGCTCACTTATGAGCATTGTTCTGATTAACTATGTTTTTTTTTTCTCTCTACCTATTGTTTTGTTCCTGACCTTTGCCCTCTATTCTCCTCTGTTGACAGGCACCTTCATGGCTTGCAGCGTCATTGGGATTCGCCTATCAGGCGTTTTCCAATGTCAAGTCAAATTCCTCGTATGTTTACCTGTTGTTTACTTGTAAATGTACTTGGTGTGGCTTATATTAATCATATATTCCATACCTACATATGTATAGACATATTAGAATGTTTAGTGATTACATATGTGGAATGACCTAACGCCTATGAACAGGACAAGAGGTCTCAACCGCCAGCGAGGATCAAAGAGCAGACAGAGTAGCAGCGGTGGAGACCGGATCGATCTCCCTGACCACCCAGGGTCAGGTGGAGGAGACGGAGGACAATGGAGGGGGGATTATGTAATGCGGGATGTCAGCTTTGATATGCAATGTCTTTTGTTGAGTGTGGGTATAAGTATGAAGGTCTGACTGCGTTCGACCTCTTATTCTGCCTCTGCACCGAGATGAGACTTGTTAGAGGAGTGAAGCTGATATTAAACTTTGATTTATAAAATCACATCGCTTCGTTATTGCAAGCTCTTCTACACTTGGCAATAAACTTTATTCTGATTCTGATTCTGATTCAGGGCTCCTCGGCGCGGCAGACCCCCTCGGGGACATTCCCCAGAACACCCACAGGGAGTGACAAACAGTTCTCACCCCCAGACAGCAGTTCCCCAGCAGGATGGCGCCGCAGAAGTGGCGAAGCCCGCTTACAGCAGATACGGGAGGAGATTGAGGCCCAAGCAGCACGTGGGTTAATGTGTAATGATTTTATCATGACATGCAGACTGTTATTCTGTTGTTCCATCTTAGATGTTTGGGGGGGGGGTCATGTGGGACACATATGTATCACTTTAAGCTTCACATCTCAGAGTAGAACAAAGAACTGGGTCTCCTTGGAGATAACAGGAGGATGTGAAAATTTAGTCTTTGGTATGCAAGAGACAGCCTTGGGGGATTTCCTTGTCTGCCAGAGACTAGGAGGAGGATGTTATAGGATTTAAGGAAAGATGCATTGTTACTTGTGATTAAATGCAATGTGACTGTGAGCTTTGAAGGTCCTGGATATATAAAGGACGAATGTCTGTGTTTTTCCTCTTTCTGCTTTGCTGATGTTGGAAGATGTGAATAAACCTGACTCGTGAGATAAACTCTGCCTCGTCATTTTCACATTTCCACAAATGAACAATTCCAAACGGTTGCAAACGGTTTTGTCAACTGAACGCAGGGCAGGCATGTCAGGGAGAATGGGCTCCATCTCCGAGCCAAAGGCAAAGGCGCTGCTGCTTACAGCTGTCCATGAACTAGCTCATGATTATGAATTAGATGAGCTAAAGAACAACAATGCGGAAATTATGGTGGCTTGCGGGGCTATCGCTGTGGGTAAGTTAAATATAAGTTTAGCCGTGAATGACATTGACTGCTCTTTCATAATAAAAATGTTAAATGCATTATGATTGACACTGCGTTACAAACAATAGCATATGTTTACTCCCACAGGCACCTGTGCAAGCTTGTGTGTGCATGGTGATCCAGTGAGGGTGGAAGACTATGCAGAAGTAACAGTGCCATCATATAGTGATGTTGACTTCCGAGCACATTTCTGCATGATGCGGTCTACATTTGAGGTATTAAAATTAATGCAACTTTTATGATAATGATGTATGAATATGTATATTGAACCCCAGGACATTGCCGCCTTATTGCAAAGACTATGAAAGTATTGTTTATAGGGAGTTACTGAAACATCTTGCCTTTATCTGTTTGTACTCAGTATTAAATATTAATGCTGAAAAATTTTTTCTGCTACTAAAAGTAATCTTTGCACTGGCTTGGTGGAGAAGAGCTCTAAAAACTATAGTTATTTATACAAATGTGGGAATGCTGAATCATGATGTACTAGTATTAGACCATTAGAAGACCATTGTTTTGATGCACTTAGTACTTACTGTACTTAGAATTATTCATTAGAGGATTTAAAGTAATTATTCACTTATAATTACCCATTTTTTCCCCTCACTGTCATGATTGGAATTAATTGACAGCTCATGTGCAGGGAATAACCACCGAGAACACACAGTGACACAGAGAAGCAAATTTGAATAAACTTTATTAATGCAAGAAAACACCTCCGCAAGAGAAAACTGCCACTTGCCAGGTAAAAACACAGCCTGTGAATAGAGAGACAAGAGCAGAGGGTTAGGAGGGAGACTGGATAATAGATTAACAGGACAACACTCACGTGGGAGAATAAAGGAGCCCGGCAGACGAGCCCAGCACTTACGGCGAACCTGAGAGGTAGCGGGACGGCAGGAGAAAGCTGGGTGAGGAGTCTGACCGGGTGAAGCCAGTTGCTGATGAGATGGTGGTGAGGAGGCAGGTGAGCGCGCATCAACCCCGAGAGGCACGCCACAGAGGAGGTAGCAACCTGAGGAGAAGTAAGCAGAAAATTACAAGGTTTTACTGAGAAGAGGATGAGACAACAACTTACAGCTGAAACAGGTAATATACCCAAGGAGCCAGTGCCCAGGCATTGAAGAGGTCTATTTAAGCGCTGGCGAGTCAGAGGAGCAGGTGCGTCTCATTACGCAGATGGAGATGATTGCCCTCGGAGTAGGTGAAAGTTGAGCCAGATGGGTGGAGGAGGAGCGCCCTCACCAGAACATGACACTCACCTTATGTATTTTTCAGAATCTATGCCAAGTTATGTTTCCAGTGACAACCAGAAAGAGGTCGGTCTCTCTGGAGAAGAAGCTATTATTAACTTTGTGGCTTCTTGGCACCCAGGAGTCCTACCGAAGTGTAGCTGATAGGTTCGGTTTGAGTAAAGGTTGGCTGTTTTCCAGCTTACCACTGCTTACTTATTGCCTGTCAGTCTCGAATAAAATATTATGATAGATATTAAAGAAATTTAATACTTTGTGTTGTGTTGTGGAAATGTGAAAGGACGAGACAGAGTTTATCTCACGAGTCAGGTTTATTCACATTCTCCAACATCAGCAATACAGAAAAAGAGAGAAACCCAGACCTTCATCCCCTTTTTATACCCCAGGACCTTCAAAGCTCCAGTCACAATGCATTTAATCCCAAATAACAATGCATCCCTTTCAGATCTTATCACCCCCACCCCAAAGTCACTGGCAGCCAGGAAATCCCCCACGGCCATCTCTTTGCATACCAAAGACCACATTTCACATCCTCCTGTTATCTCCGAGGAGGCTCAGTCCTTTGTTCATCTGAGACGTGAAGCATACAGTAAGTGTGACAGAGATCATCCTGCGCAGTTCGCCCCACACGGGACACGAACCCGCGACCTCTCAGTCAACTACACAGTTCGAGCATGGGAGACACAGCACGATCGCGCTGAGCTAAAGGTCCGACCGATAGCTCAGCGCTACCGATACTGTATGAGGCTTTCGGGAGGGAGGTTTACTAACGTTCTACGCCGAACAGTACTAGTTGGCATCCGTTACACTCTCCCCCTTAAACCTCACTCCCATCCCGGGTTCACGGCACCATTGTGACAGAGATCATCCTGCGCAGTTCGCCCCACACGGGACACGAACCCGCGACCTCTCAGTCAACTACACAGTTCGAGCATGGGAGACACAGCACGATCGCGCTGAGCTAAAGGTCCGACCGATAGCTCAGCGCTACCGATACTGTATGAGGCTTTCGGGAGGGAGGTTTACTAACGTTCTACGCCAAACAGTACTAGTTGGCATCCGTTACATAAGCATACAGTGATATACATATGAAGCATAAGGTGATATACATTTGTGCATATGAAACCCACATATGTGTCCCACAGTGTATCATATATGTTTATTTGCTTCAGGAGCATTGCACCTGCTTGTCATGTCAACTTGCCGTTCACTGGAAAAGCTTCTCAGTACCTACATAAAGTTTCCATCAGAAGTGGCAGAAATGAGGGCCATAGCAGAGGGGTTTTCTCGGCACTGTGGATTTCCTGGTATGGTTGGCGCCATTGATGGAACTCACATTGCTTGCCCAGGTCCGAGAGCGAAACATCGAGCCTCCTTCATCAATAGGAAGGGGTTTCCTAGCATGGTACTACAAGTCAATCAATCAATCAATCAACTTTATTTATAAAGCACTTTTAAAAGCAACACTCGCTACACAAAGTGCTGTACAGCAAGAAAATGCACGTGAAAACATAAAAGCAGGAAGCAGGGCACTAACACAAAAACAATATAAGTGATATGTGATAGTAACTTACGTCTGCTTGATGTATACACTGGATGGCCTGGGTCTGTCCATGATGTCAGAGTGTTCAGGAACAGTGATGTATACGAAAGAATTGAAAATCTCCTGGAGAAATTTCATGTGCTTGGCGACTCCGCATATCCCTTGAGTAAGCATGTCCTTACAGCCTACAGGGGCGATGGCCATCTGGACGCGGTCAAGAGAAGACACAACAAATACCATTCTTCCACTAGGACAGAGGTGGAGAGATGTATTGGACTGCTGAAGGGAAAGTTTCACCGCCTGAAATATCTGGATATGCAAATCACAGAACTAATACCTTCTGTGACTGCTTCATGCTGCGTTCTGCATAACCACATACTGGAGTGCGAGGGTGACTTTGGCGATATGGAGGATGGAGTTGAAGAGGTCGTAGAGAACAATCCAGAGGTTTCTGAAGCAGCACAGCGTGACGCCCAAGAGAAGAGAAACTCAATAGCCGTGATGTTGTACTGATGTATGCCAAGAACTTAATGGGTTTTTACCTGGACCCCTGTGTGTATGTGTGTTAGTTTGTCTCACTAATATATATGTGTTATGACTTTTATCCGAATGTATGCATGAAAACCATATGGGTTAATAGTTTATTAAAGGAAGAACCCTTTTTCAGGGCGTACGATACCCAAGAATTCAGTAGATTTAAGTGATTAGTAAAGACTTGTACCCACCTGAACCACGTGTTAATAGAAAAAAAGTCTTTGGTAAATTAAATGTTGAATGGTATTATTTACACACAATATGAACAACTTTACACACATTTTTTTAATTTTTATTTTGTGTACTTTATTGATCCCCAGACGGGAAATTCAGGTCAATCCCATGACCGTCTTACTGTGCTGCAACTGTGCTAACCACTGTTCCATTGAGCTGCCCACAAATCCACATGACAGAAATATCACAACTTCTACCAGTATACATGTAGTAATAGGAATATGAAGGGAGCACGAGTAGACTCGCACCCCCCTGAACTATGAGATACCAGTATACACAAAAGTAAAAGAGTCCTTGGCTAAAAACATGTCCAAATGATATTATTCACAGATGTACAACTATACACAAAGAGCACGACAGACATACCCTGTCCCCACTATTCAGCCTGATGTTCGGTGGCCCGCACCAGTCTCTCCAATAGCTCGTTTTTCCTCTCTGCCACTTGGATGAGCCGTTGGCTTGACTCCTCCAGAGAATCCATCCATTGGGACTGATCCTCAGAAAACTGCTGGAACCACGCTGGGGGCTTGTTTGTGGGGGTGCGTTTTAATTTCCTTGGAGGGCCTTGGGGTTGAGCATCTTCTGCTGGTGGTGTTATTAGCCATGGAGGTTGCTCAGTGCATGGCACAATCTGGGGCGGTGTGGGTCTTCTGGATGGTGTAGGCTGGCTTGCTGTTGGTATGGGAGTGGGTCGTCTGGCCCCTGCAGGCTGGCTCGCTGTCGCTGTCAGTGTGGGTGGTCTGATGGGTCTGGCAGCTACTGGGTAAGGGAGTTGGTGGTCTCGGTGGTTGAGAAGGCGGTCCATGTTCAGCCTCCCATTCACCACTCGTCACAGTGCAACTGGGTTTTTCTTTTTTTTTTATTTAAGTTTTTGTAAAGGGTATACATGTCTTTAGAGCATTGCATTGTTTACATTTTCATCACATGTTCCCTTTTTTTTTTTGACAAGATTGGAAAAATAATTATTACAACACCCTTTTTTTAAGTGAAAGAAAAAGAGAAATTAAAGAAAGAACACAAAAAAACAAAACAAGAAAAAAAAAAACAAAAGAGCAAAAAAAAATAAATAGAGTATCTGAGTAGCGTTGGAACAAAGAGAGGTGCCATTATTGAAATGGTATTTGTCAAAGATTAGATCTAATAGAAGACACATAAGCGTTCCAGGGTTGCCAAAAGTTCAAGAACCCATCCATGTCCTGTCTCAGTACGAATGTCAACTTTTCCATCGAATAAATGTCCTGAATTACGTTAATCCAATCTTCAGGTGTAGGACAATCCTTCAACATCCATTTTTTTGTTAGAGCTTTTTTACTTGCCAATATTAAAACAGTGAATAAGTATTTTTCTCCTCGTCTTTCCAGTGATTCCGGTAGTAATGTCATGGCGGCCTCTGGGCCGTCATTGGCTTCATCAGTTCCAGCTGTGCACAGACCAACAGGTGTCAATCAGCGGCTGTTAAAAGCCAGCGTTGCTGACAGCCCAGCACGGAGTCATCTGTCCTCCTCGTCGGAGTATGAACCAGAGCTTCGCTCTCGAGCCTCGTCCAGAATCTCTTGTCAAGTTCAACCACGTAAGAGAACTATTTGTTACTCTACCCCTTGTCTTTACCCCTGTGCACAGGTGGACCTCCCAGGCGGCGGACCAGCTACCCCAGCTGACGGGGCAACGCCACCTCACCCACGTAGCTCCTCGCTACCGCCCCGACTACCGGTACGTCTTGCTCCTCAGCTGCAGGAACTGTTATTATCTCAGTTGCAGGATCAGTCATCACCAGGATCAGTGGAATCCTTGTCATCGCAATCATCAGTATTGTCATCACCACGGTCAGAGGAATCACTATCCTCACCGCCCTCAGAACAGTCATCGTCACGGTCAGTGGAATCACTGCAGTCATCATCATTGGAACTCTCCTCGTCACAGCCATGGGTGGATTCACTAGCACGACCACGGACACCTTCACCTCCACGCTGCACAGCCGCTGGAATTCAGCAGGACGCCACCTGCGCCTTACCCAAGGTTGCCGGGTCTCCGTCCGGGTTGCTCAGTTCCAGTGACCAGAACCCAATACTCGCACTCACTCACGCACTACACACTCTCACAATTCAATAAAGGGATTATTGTCACAATCTGCCCCTGTCAGTGTCTGTCTCCTGGGTCCTAAACATGTCAGTACGACTCCGTCACGTTGACCCAGCGGACAGTTCACTGTCACGCCAACTCAACACTCTTAGCGCCCGGGTAGATTTGTTAGTACATCAACAGACAGTAATCCTGAATCAATTGACTTTAATTAATAGTCGGCTGGATCGCCTGGAAGGACACCAGACGTTCCCCCCGACCGCAAATATCTCAACCCCTGCAGGCTTAGCGTCAGGACAGGCTAACACCTCTTCGTCCTCTCGCCTCACCCCTATTCCCCCACCTGCCCGGTTCAGCGGAAAACTCGGGGAAGCCCGTGGATTCATATTACAATGCGAATCAGTTTTTCTCCGCGTCCCGGGAGATTTCGCCCTTGATTCCAACTGGATTGGTTATGTCATTAATTTGTTGGCAGGTAGAGCTTTAGATTGGGCATACTCTATCATGGCTAAACCAAGCTATCCCATGCTTACTTACCAGGAGTTTGTGGCAGAATTTATGTCCGTGTTTGACCATACTGATAGGGGTGAGGTGTTGACAGAACGGCTGTTGAGCCTACAGCAGGGAAAAAGATCAGCTGCTGACTACGCTATTGACTTCCGGGTCCTGGCCGCAGAGATTGGGTGGGGGGAGCCATCACTGTGTGGTATTTTCCTACGCAGTCTTAATGATGAATTAAAGGATGAGTTAGCGGCACGGGATAAACCAAACAATCTGCGTGATTTGATCGCCCTAACAGTTAGCCTGGATAGCAGATTAAGGGAGCGGGCGGCAGAACGGCGAGCTACTTCCCGTTCGGTTAGACCCTGCCCTCGCGTTCCTAACTCTCCTCTTCTCGCTTTACTCGCGTCAGAGGAGTCCCCGGATCAAGAGGCTATGGTTATAGGTCGGTCTAAAGTGTCAGCAGCTGAGAAACAGCGCCGCAGGGATCAGGGCCTTTGTTTCTACTGTGGGAAAGAGTCACATGGGGTTTTTGAGTGTCCCAGTAAGTTAAAAGGGAAGGCCCGTGGATCGCAGTAGGGGGATTCACGGGCAAGAACTCAGAGGAACCCCTTACTAGTTGCCGATTACCCATCAGACTGATCCATGCACATACAGAACACTCCACCTTAGCGTTAGTTGACTCCGGTGCTGAGCAGAATTTTGTTTCTAGAGACCTGGCAACCCGGATGGGCCTTAGCTGTCAGACTCTAGATCCCCCTGTCAAACTTATCACACTGTCCAAGGCATCTCTGACCACCGTCGCCCATCAGACGGCCCTAGTATCTATTATTGTGTCAGGAAACCACAGGGAGGAAATTAAGTTCCTAGTTCTGCCCGTTTCTTCTTCGCCCGTTATCCTGGGGTACCCCTGGCTTCGCTTGCATAACCCCACTATTGACTGGCAAGCTGGGAGAGTTACGGCGTGGAGTACGTTCTGCCTAAGTGCCTGTATCCAATCTGCGGCGTACGCCCCGTTTGTCAAGGTGCCTCAACCTCATTCGTCACCACCGGACCTGTCCAAGGTGCCAGAGGTCTACCATGACCTGGGGCTGGTTTTTAGCAAGTCTCGGGCGCTGTCTTTACCCCCCCATCGCCCGTATGATTGTGCAATTAATCTGAAGGCTAGGGACCCTCTTCCCGCAAGCCGCCTATACAGCCTATCAGCCCCGGAGCGCGAGGCTATGGATACATACATCAAGGAGTCCCTGGCCTCTGGTATCATCTGCCCGTCGTCTTCGGCTGTGGGAGCTGGATTTTTCTTCGTCGGGAAGAAGGACGGCTCATTACGCCCCTGCATCGACTTCCGGGGTCTGAATGAAATAACGGTAAAGGACAAATACACTCTGCCTCTGATGAACACCGCTTTTGACTCCCTCCAGGGGGCATCCTGGTTTACCAAATTAGACCTTAGGAATGCCTATCATCTAGTGCGCATAAGGGAAGGAGACGAGTGGAAGACGGCTTTCTGGACCCCTAGCGGGCATTTTGAGTATTTAGTAATGCCGTTTGGATTAACCAACGCTCTGGCCGTCTTCCAACGTTTAATAAACGATGTTTTACGGGACTTCCTAAACTCGTTTGTGTTCATATATCTTGACGACATTCTAATCTTCTCCCGCACACTAGAAGAACATCAGATGCATGTCCGCAAGGTACTACAGCGCCTTCTGGAGAATCAGCTGTTCATCAAGGCCGAGAAATGTGAGTTCCACACTGACCAAACCTCTTTCCCTGGGTTTATAATAGCTCGGAACAAGGTGCTCCCGGACCCGGCCAAGGTCAAGGCAGTAGTGGATTGGCCTGCACCCACCTCCAGAAAGCAGCTTCAAGGGTTCTTGGGTTTTGCTAATTTTTATAGGAGGTTTGTGCCAAATTTTGGTAATATCGCCCGCCCTCTGACTGCCCTCACCTCCCCTAAGGCCCCGTTTTGCTGGAGTGAGGAGGCAGCTGGAGCATTTGAGAAGCTGAAGAGGGAGCTTGCTTCGGCCCGAGTCCTTACACAGGTGGACCCGAAGCTGCAGTGCTTGGTGGAGGTGGACGCCTCAGATTCGGGAGTAGGAGCGGTACTCTCCCAACGCTCTCCCGAGGACGGTAAGATTCGCCCATGTGCTTACTTCTCTCATCGTCTTTCCCCTGCAGAGAGAAATTACAGCATAGGAGACAGGGAGCTGCTGGCAGTGAAGCTCGCTTTGGAGGAGTGGAGACACTGGCTGGAGGGGGCTGCTCAGCCGTTCGTGGTATGGACTGATCATCGTAACCTGGAGTACCTCAGGACAGCGAAACGCCTGAATGCACGCCAGGCTCGCTGGTCCCTCTTCTTCGGCCGGTTCAACTTTTTCATCCCTTACCGGCCGGGAAGCAAGAACGGTAAGCCGGATGCCCTCTCGCAGCAGTTTGATGCACCATCCTCTGAAGACCAGGAAACCCCTATCCTGCTGCCCTCCTACGTCATGGGCGCTCTGTCCAGGGGTATCTGCAAGACGGTTCGCCGAGCCCAGAAGACTGAGCCGGATCCCCGGGGGGGGGGGGGGGGGGGCCGGGCCGCCTGTTTGTTCCACGCGCTATTCGGGGCAAAGTGATTGAGTGGGGTCACGCCTCTAAGTTGGCTTGTCATCCAGGGGTGGGCCGGACTGTGGATCTTCTCCAGAGGACCTTCTGGTGGCCAGGGCTACGGAAGGACGTTGTAGGCTACATCCGGGCCTGCGCTCAGTGCGCCACCGGGAAGACGACATCATCCCCCCCGGCGGGCCTGCTACACCCGTTGCCGGTCCCTTCCCGTCCCTGGTCCCACGTTGCTATGGACTTTGTGACTGGTTTGCCCACCTTGGATAACTTCACCACAGTTTTAACCATCGTGGACCGTTTCTCGAAGGCAGCCCATTTTGTGCCCCTTCGGGGTTTGCCTTCGGCCCAGGGAACAGCGGACCTCCTCGTGCAACATGTGGTCCATCTCCACGGCATCCCCGCTGACATAGTGTCGGACCAGGGACCACAGTTTGTCTCACAGGTTTGGAAGGCCTTCTGCGCGGCGCTGGGGGCCACAGCCAGCCTCTCCTCTGGTTATCATCCCCAGAGCAATGGCCAGTGTGAGCGGGCTAATCAGGAGCTTGAGGCTGCATTACGCTGTGTCATCTCCTCCTGCTCATCCTCCTGGAGCAAGTATCTTCCTTGGATTGAGTACGCCCATAACGCCACGGTCTCTATGGCTACGGGCGTCTCCCCCTTCAAGGCGTCATCAGGGTTTGATCCACCGCTGTTCCCGGAGGAGGAGAGGGAGGTAGCGGTTCCCTCGGTCCAAGCCCACATCAAGCGCTGTCGGCGAGTTTGGCTCATCGCCCGCCAAGCCCTGCTAAAGACCGCCAAACACAACATCCAGGTTGCCAACCGGCATAGGAGGCCCGCCCCGGACTACAAGGTGGGTCAGAAAGTTTGGTTGTCAACCCGAAATATTGGTGTACTGGCCGAAAAGCGTAAGCTTACCAAGCGCTTCATTGGCCCCTACACCATCAGTTGAATTATTAACCCTGTGTCTGTGCGCTTGTCTCTCCCCTCTTCGATGCGCATCTGCCCCACCTTTCATGTCTCCCAGGTCAAACCGTACATCTCTGATCCCCTGTGCCCGCCTCCCGCAGCCCCCGCCCCCCCGAGGATGATCGATGGCCATCCGGCCTGGGGGGTGACTGCCATCCTGGACGTTCGCAGGCAAGGTCGTGGTCTCCAGTATTTGGTGGACTGGGAGGGCTTTGGACCGGAGGATCGTTCTTGGATTCGCCCAGCGTTGATCTTGGATAAACAGCTGATCCGCAATTTCCATCGGGCGAATCCAGGTAGAATTGGGCAGGTGCCTGGAGGCACTGCTAGAGGGGGGAGTACTGTCATGGCGGCCTCTGGGCCGTCATTGGCTTCATCAGTTCCAGCTGCGCACAGACCAACAGGTGTCAATCAGCGGCTGTTAAAAGCCAGCGTTGCTGACAGCCCAGCACAGAGTCGTCTGTCCTCCTCGTTGGAGTATGAACCAGAGCTTCGCTCTCAAGCCTCGTCCAGAATCTCTTGTCAAGTTCAACCACGTAAGAGAACTATTTGTTACTCTACCCCTTGTCTTTACCCCTGTGCACAGGTGGACCTCCCAGGCGGCGGACCAGCTACCCCAGCTGACGGGGCAACGCCACCTCACCCACGTAGCTCCTCGCTACCGCCTCGACTACCGGTACGTCTTGCTCCTCAGCTGCAGGAACTGTTATTATCTCAGTTGCAGGATCAGTCGTCACCAGGATCAGTGGAATCCTTGTCATCGCAATCATCAGTATTGTCATCACCACGGTCAAAGGAATCACTATCCTCACCGCCCTCAGAACAGTCATCATCACGGTCAGTGGAATCACTGCAGTCATCATCATTGGAACTCTCCTCGTCACAGCCACGGGTGGATTCACTAGCACGACCACGGACACCTTCACCTCCACGCTGCACAGCCGCTGGAATTCAGCAGGACGCCACCTGCGCCTTACCCAAGGTTGCCGGGTCTCCGTCCGGGTTGCTCAGTTCCAGTGACCAGAACCCAATACTCGCACTCACTCACGCACTAGACACTCTCACAATTCAATAAAGGGATTATTGTCACAATCTGCCCGTGTCAGTGTCTGTCTCCTGGGTCCTAAACATGTCAAGTAAACCCAAATACAAAGTTACAAAAGAAAAGGGAACTGTTATTTTGAATATTTTCCCCA
This sequence comes from Pholidichthys leucotaenia, assembly GCA_020510985.1. Taxonomy (NCBI): domain Eukaryota; kingdom Metazoa; phylum Chordata; class Actinopteri; order Cichliformes; family Pholidichthyidae; genus Pholidichthys; species Pholidichthys leucotaenia. The sequence continues at coordinate 117,223,182 of CM035840.1, forward strand.
ATTTTGTCTGTACATTGGTCCAATATTGGTGGATAACTGGGCATGACCAAAACACATGAAAATGATTTGCAGTCTTTTCACCACACAAGCGCCAACAGTTCAATCCCTTATGGGTAAATTTGTTTTGTGCAGGTGTTCTGAAAAATCTTACCAAGTTTTTCCATCCAAATTCTCTCCACTGCAGGGATGAGGTACTTTTCCATTGTTGTTTATTTAGCTTTCCCATATTTCCAGTTGTAAAGTGAAATTCCCCTCTTTTTCCCATCTCTCTTTTATATATGATGTGTTGTCTCCTTTTAAGTCTTGAAGACCTTGGTATATTTTAGAAATGTATCTGATCCCTGGGATCCCTTTATATGCCATTAAGAAGACCTTCAGAACACCTGACTGGGCCCTTTCCAAATCCTCCTTTTTAAGTATTTTGTTTATGTGGTGTCTAAGCTGAAAGAACCTGTAAAGGTCTTGATTTATTAGACCTTGTTTTTTCAAATCTTCAAAACTTCTTAAAGTTTGCCCTTTAAAAAAATCGTAATATTTTATCAGTCCATTCTCTTTCCACTTTTTAAATCTAGTGTCTGTTTTATTAGGAGTAAAGTCTTGATCATAGGCAATCCATTGCAGTAATCGATAGGGTTCTTTAGTTTGATTCTCTCTGACTATCTTAAACCAAATTTTTAGCGGGGTCTCTATCCACGGGTTAGTGTTATTCAAAAGTTTAGGTAAGGCATTGTTCCCTATTATCGCCTGTAGGGGAATGTCACTTGTTATTTGGCATTCCATCTCCTTCCATTGTGCAGTGTAGACTGGGTTACATATCTCTACTAAAGTTTTAATTTGTGCGGCTTTAAAATAGTCCCTGATATTTGGCAGCACGAGCCCACCTTTGTCTTTGTTTAGCTGTAGGGTTCTATATCTGATTCTAGGTCTCTTGCCCTGCCATATGAATCTTGAGATCCTTCTGTCCAGTTCTTGCCATGTTTTTTTGGGAGGTTATACCGGTATTGTTTGGAAAAGGTATAGAAGACGTGGAAGTATATTCATTTTGACTGCTTCAATTCTTTGTGCAGTACCCAAGAATGGTATCATATTCCATCTTGCTAGATCAGATTTTATTTTTGCGATCAGTGGATCATAGTTTAGTGTTATAATTTTGTTGAGTTGTTTAGGGATATTGACCCCCAGATATTTCATAGATTCCATCTCCCAGTTAGTTTTGAGTATGCTTAGTAAATATTGATTTGGGTCATAGTTGAATGTTAAAATTTGGGTTTTATGCATGTTTAATTTGTACCCCGATAAATCTCCATACTCTGAAAAAACTGAGATTAGTTCTGGAAAAGAGGTGTCCGGCTGCCCCAGGTATATTAAAATGTCATCAGCAAAGAGTGCTATTTTATGTTCCTTCTGACCAAGTGTAATACCTTGAATTTTTTGATTCCGTCTTATCCATTGGCTCAGAGGTTCTGTGAAGATTGCAAAGAGCAGTGGAGACAAGGGGCAGCCCTGACGACATCCTCTTTCCAGTTCAAAAGATGATGATAATTTACCGTTAATCCTTATTTTAGCTGTTGGTTTTTTATATAATGCCTGGATAGCTCTAATGAAGTTGTTATGAAAATTGAAACTGGATAAGATTCTATATAGGAAAGACCAGTCAACCGAATCAAATGCTTTTTCAGCATCTAATCCCAATATGGCTGCATTTAAATTATATTTTTTTATATGATGAATTATGTGTAAAGTGTGTCTAATGTTATCTTGTGTCTGTCTTTGTCTTATAAAACCTGTTTGGTCTAAATGAATTAGGTCTGTCAGTATATTTTCTAACCTTTTGCAAGGATAGTGGTAAAAAGCTTATAGTCCTGATTTAACACACTGATTGGTCTGTAGTTGGAGCAGTCTAGTTTATCCTTTTCAGGTTTAGGTATGACTGCAATGACCCCTTCTCTCCAGGAGGGGGGGATTTCCCCTGTGTGGAGGACATAGTTAAATGTTTTCAGGAGGAGAGGAGGTAGTTGCTGTTTAAAGGTTTTGTACCACTCTGCTGTATAGCCATCTGCTCCTGGGGATTTGTTAGCTTTAAGTTTCATAATTGCTTTTTCTAATTCTTTAGGTTGTATTTCTGACAATAGTGTTTTATTTTGTGACTCAGTAAGTTGGGGAAGGTTTAATGTATTTAGGAAGGCTTCGGATGCGTTTTTATGTTTTTTGAGGGAGTACAAGTTCTTGTAGTAGTTCTCGAAGCTTTTAAGAATTTTCTGAATTCTAAATTTTATTTCCTTTGATACTGGGTCTCTGATTTTGTAGATTGCGCTCTCCGTTTGTTGTTTCCTCAATTTATAGGATAGTAATTTTGCTGATTTGCTACCTGTTTCATAGTATTTTTGTTTCAGAAATGTAAGTTTCTTCTTGATTTCTATTGTGTAGATCTCATTTATTTGTTTTTTAATTTCCTTAATTTTGAGTGAGTCATTAGAAGAGTGTTGTCTTTGTGCTCTTTTTCTAGTTTCTTAAGTTCTGACTCTAATGTGATTAGTTTTTCTTGTCTCAGTTTCTTTTGGATTGCCAGTTTTGCGATAATCTTTCACCTTATTACAGCTTTGCATGCTTCCCACAGTATTAAAGGGGATACTTCTCCATTATCATTTTCTTCCAAATATCTGAGAATATCTGATTCCAATTCATCTTTCAGTGGTCCTTTCAGCACATTTGAATTTAACCTCCAAGAAAATGTATTATTTGTGTATTTTTGGATACTTAAGTCCATATAGATCGGACTGTGGTCAGAGAGATCCATCAGTCCTATTTTACATGTTTTTACTCTTCCAATGTCTCTATTAAACATAAAAAAAATAGTCAATCCTTGGGTATGATGAATGTGGTGCTGAGTAAAATGTATAATCTTTTACACTGGGGTTGAATTCCCTCCACACGTCACAGATTCCCATTTCTTTTAGTAGCATCCGAGTTTTCTACTTTGAGTGTTATTTTGATGTGGAGAATTACCTGATGCATCCCAGTATGGATTCAGTCTTAGACTGAAGTCTCCACCACATATCACTAAACCTTGGGCTTTAGTTATCATTAGGTCAAATACATTTTTATAAAATTTCCAGTTAGCCCCCAGAGGTGCATATACATTCAGCAGGGTGATATATTCTCCCTCTAGCCGACCAAGTACCATGCTGAATCTCCCTTCTTTATCTTTGTGTTCTGATTTTTTTTTTTTCAAATATAATTTTGGTTGAGATCAATGTCGCTACCCCCCTCCTCCTCCCTGACTTATATGAAGATGAAGAGATCATTTTAAACCCTTGTCTATTAAGTTTAGTGTGCTCCACGTCTGTTAGGTGGGTTTCCTGTAAAAATATTATTCCTGCTTTGTCTTTTTTCATTTTGCCTAGAATCTTGGATCTTTTAACTGGATTCAGGATCCCTTTTACATTATATGAGATTATTTTGGTTACACCCTGTTTCTCCATTGTGTTGTCTTATTTAGTATAACAGTGTGGTGGCCCTCTTTTATGCTACTCAGAAACTGAAAGAACATTAAGAACATAATATATAAAACTTTAAAACAAAAAACTGACAAAAGATCTTCCTGAGCTGAGGTCTTTTTAGTGACCTTAGAAGAGCCTTGATGGTGTGTTGGCTCTGAGGGAAATTCCTCAAACTCTGTTACATGTTGAGGGCCCTCTCTTACCCCTGTAAGTTGTCCCATGTTTTTAACGTGAATTTCAGATCCCAATCTGAACTTGTAATGATTTTTTTAAATTTAATTTAATTTATTTTTTTTATGCCTATACCCTATGAAATTGTGTGCAACCTCCCACCACCATCACAGCAAACAATCACGTTAATACAGTATTTGTTAGTGTGGAGAGATCATGTGGTTCATTGTCACATTTCTATTTTAACAAGTTTTTTTTGTTTTGTTTTTTTAAAGACTTATTTGTTTCTAATATTATGTCTGTTCCATGAAATGTTTTACCACTTGATACTTGCTGATTCTGCATCTCCTTGAATGTTTGTTACCTTGTAGGAGGAGGGTTGGATGCGCAGATTGACTAAAAATATCGTTATTCCCTCCTGAAAACGCTCAGTTTTTCCTTATTGCCCTGGAGCTGGGTTTCCCGCTGCTGGATAGTGGATTTTGAGGGTCTCTGTGTGGACCACATTTGAGCCTTGATTCTTTCGATCGGGTCTGCTGCGGGTTTATACACCGTTTCCGGGAGCCCTCTTCTCGCCATATCCATGGTTGCTTCTTCCGCCGAGTTGTAGAGACACGTCTCAGCCCTGTAAAACAAAAAAACCTGCAGCTTCGCCGGAAATGGAGTTTCTTCTCTCGTAGTACCTTTTTAGCGTCGTTGTATTCCCGACGCTTTTTAAGGACCTCCGGGGCGTAGTCGTGCTCCACAAAAACTTTTCTCTCTTGGTGCATAAATCCTTTTTTCTGCCAAGCCAGTCTCACAACCTCTTCTTTTATTCTGGAGTTGGAGAACTTCACCACCACCGATTGTGGTGGCGCTTCCGCCGACGGCCTTGGGGCTAATGTACGGTGCACCCTTTCTATCTTCAAGTCGGTGGATTGGGGAATTTCCAACTTCTCTCTCAGTATGGATTCCACGCATGCAGCCATTGTGGTGAAACCGTCCTCGACTCCTTCTTTCAGACCATGAATTTTTATGTTGTCTCTTCTTAGTCTTCCTTCTTGGTCGGTTAGCTTAGCCTCCAGTCTTGACTGTCGTTTAAGTAAATCCAGCACGGTTTCTTCCAGCCCTTTTATTCTTTCCTCTGCTTCCACGATTCGGTCCACAGCCTGAGTCCACTCTGCTGTTTGTCCTTTTTATTTCATCTTTAATTTCACAAAATTCGGCCCACCACTCTCGGCGAAATTGTCTTAATTCTTGAAGTACCATTTTTAAGCTAACCGTGTTGCTAGCTTCATTCAGCTCCTCCGCTTCTGAGTGGATGTCCTCCAGGTCAGAGTCTCCGGCCGATGCGTGTCTTGGCCTGGTAAATGTTGATCTCGTCTGCTTTCCTTTAGGCATAATGACTTTGTCTTTTGATTTTCACTCTTCCAAAAATCCGTTAAATCTGATTTTCAAGGTATTTTCACGGATCAGGTCTGGGAGCTTCAGCGTTAAGCTGCTATCACCATGGTGTCCAGACCGGAAGTCGCAACTGGGTTTTTCTGAAATTATTTAGAAATTTTTTTTCAAGTTGAAAAAGAAGATATGAAGATAATTGAAGAGCCAGTTTTTGCAATGAGCATTCTACGAAAATCCTTCCATGTTGTGAGTCCTCATTAGAGTATCTGAACCTTCAGACATGTAATTAGGCCTTATTTACTCCATCAATATTAACACTTGTGTATGTGATGAAGGGATATACAGTTGGGCCCAAAAATATTTGGACAGTGACACAAGTTTTGTTATTTTAGCTGTTTACGAAAACATATTCAGCATACAATTATATAATCAATATGGGCTTAAAGTGCAGACTCTCAGCTGTAATTTGAGAGTATTCACATCCAAATTGGAGCAAGGGTTTAGGAATTACAGCTCTTTAATACGTAGCTGCCTCTTTTTCAAGGGACCAAAAGTAATTGGACAATTGACTCAGAAGGCTGCAAAAAAAAAAAAAAAAAAAAAAATAACAAGGCTGCATGGGCTCTTCCCTCGTTAACCTGTCATCAATTAAGCAGTTAAAAGGTCTGGAGTTGATTCCAGGTGTGGCGTTTGCATTTGGAAGCTGTTGCTGTGAACACACAACATGCGGTCAAAGGTGCTCTCAATGGAGGTGAAACAGACCATCCTGAGGCTGAAAAAAAAAAGAAGAAATCCATCAGAGATAGTAGAAATGTTAGGAGTGGCCAAATCAACAGTTTGGTACATTCTGAGAAAAAAAAGAGTGCACTGGTGAGCTTGGGAACTCAAAAAGGCCTTGACGTCCACAGAAGACAACAGTGCTGGATGATCACAGAATCCTTTCCATGGTGAAGAACAACCCCTTCACAACATCCACTCAAGTGAAGAACACTCTCCAGGAAGTAGGTGTATCAGTATCTAAGTCTACCATAAAGAGAAGACTTCATGAGAGTAAATACAAAGGATTCACCACAAGGTGCAAACCATGAATCAGCCTCAAAAATAGAAAGGCCAGAATTGACTTTGCCAAAAAACACCTGAAGAAGCCAGCCCAGTTCTGGAACAGCATTCTTTGGACAGATGAGACTAAGATCAACCTGTACCAGAATGATGGGAAGAAGAAAGTTTGGAGAAGAATTGGAACAGCTCATGATCCAAAGCACTAGACCTTCTGTAAAACATGGTGGAGGCAGTGTGATGGCATGGGCATGCATGGCTTCCAATGGCACTGGGTCACTTGTGTTTATTGATGATGTGACAAAAGACAGAAGCAGCCGGATGAATTCTGAAGTGTATAGGGATATACTTTCTGCTCAGATTCAGCCAAATGTAGCAAAGTTGATTGGATGGTGCTTCACCAATGATCCAAAACATACTGCAAAAGCAACCCAGGAGTTTTTTAAAGCAACGAAGTGAAATATTCTGCAATGGCCGAGTCAATCACCAGATATCAACCCAATCGAACATGCATTTCACTTGCTCAAGACAAAACTTAAGGCAGAAAGACCCACAAACAAGCAACAACTGAAGACAGCTGCAGTAAAGGCCTGGAAAAGCATCACAAAGGAGGAAACCCAGTGTTTGGTGATGTCCATGGGTTCCAGACTTCAGGCAGTCATTGCCTGCAAAGGATTCTCAACAAAATATTGAAAAGTAACATTTTACTTAGGGTTATGTTTATTTGTCCAATTACTTTTGAGCCCCTGAAATGAGGAGCGTTTGTATAAAAATAGCTACAATTCCTACATGTTTAATCATATATTTTTGTTCAACCCCTTGAATTAAACCTTAAAGTCTGCACTTCAATTCCGTTGTAGTTGTTTCATTTCAAATCCAATGTGGTGGCATGCAGAGCCCAAATCATGAAGATTGTGTCACTGTCCAAATATTTCTGGGCCTAACTGTATACACTGTTGCGGTAAGAAATAATAAGCAGCGAACTGAGGTTTAAAAGTGGGTTTTATTTCATTCCGCCATCACAGAACTCACCCCAGCACTGTATAAGCGTGCCAGAGCGAGCCCTCAGGCTCTCAGGCAATCGTGTGGTCAGTTGAGCAGTGGTCAGAGAAAGAGAGAGAGTTACAGAGCGATATGCAGTTTAAATACCCCACTACAGACAATGCATGAATGGCACATTAACATCACAGTAACTGCAGGAAGGCATGGGACATTTGCATCACAGTACAGAGCAGGAAACCATGAACACCTGCCTTTGAGTCACACATATCAAGAGCAGGACACTGGCGCCTGAGCTAGACAAAGAGAGGCTGCCTATTGATCTCAATACACACATCTCATTGTTCTGCTAATTGCCCCAGCTGAGTGCTCTGCTTGTCCATAGGCTGTGGGGGTGACCCACACACTCCCCCCCAGAGGGCTCAGCAGGAAGCTGAGGCCTCGATAGTCCGGCTTTGGTAGCGAGCAGGGAAAGCTCTGTGCAGGCGGAGGTGGAGGGAGGGGGGTGGGGGTAGCAAGTGCTGGCCCAGGACGGCGAAGTTGTCTGAGCCGCGCAAAAATTGCATGTGGATCCACGGTGTTGAGGGGCTGTCCGTTGAACGTGCGGAGATCCACAGCAGCTGTGAGAAGAAAAATTTGTCTCTGATTCCTCTCGCGGCCATGAAGAAAAAAAGGAGCTGCAGCAGTGTGGGACTTGGTGTGTTGGCTTTAGGTGTGGGCGCAGCCCTAAAGCCCTCGGGGACAGCTGACGGCTGAATTCCCATTGTGCGCCATGGCCGAGACCATTACAAAATCCTGTGAGCGAGCTGCGTGTGTTCTTCAGGTGTGTGAGCAGCCCTGAAGGTTCCGTGTGCAGCGGCGGAGGACGATGGCGGTCTGTGTGGAGCCGGTATTGTCCCGTGCGTGGTGCGCTGTCCTCGTAACCCCCCGGTGTGCGTGCGGGGTTCGGTGCGTGGCAGGACCGCTGTAGAGGCGAGTCAGGGTCAGGGAGCTTGCTGGAGATCAGCGTTGTTGGCGCCGATGGTCATCCCTGTTGAAGCTGTTGCGTCGTTCGCTCATGTCGGGTCATGGTGCGTAGGAGCGGTGAGAGGGAGTAGACGATCTTTGTCCCTCGGGCTCGCGTAGATGCGTAGGAGCGGTGAGAGGGAGGAGACGATCTTTGTCCCTCGGGCTCGCGTAGATGTGTAGGAGCGGTGAGAGGGAGGAGGAGCGGTGAGAGGGAGAAGACGTTCTGTGTCCCTCGGCCGGTCCAGCGTGGATGTCCCGATCTCAGGCGAGGGTCGCACCATGAAGCTTTCTGCAGCTTTCCCGGTCATGGGTGATCTCCGGAGAGTTCGCCTGGTGGTGGCTCTGCGTCGAGGTCTCCCTGTAGCAGAAGGGAGGGCAGTCCATTTGCGTCAGGCTGCTGCGTTCGCTTGTTGTCGGTGAGTCACTGCCGGGACTCACTGTTTTCTTCCTGCATTACCGACTGCACTATATAGTTCTCCACAGTATCTGCTGCTGGCTAATATATATTTTAACTGTTGACCAGTATCACTTAATCTTATCCTACACTTTATTACATGTATAGTTTATTTCTCTTATCTTATCATGTTTAATGTTGCAGCATTGTACCGAGACAAATTCCTAGTTTGTGTACTACATGAACAATGGCAATAAACCTGATTCTGATTCTGATTCTGATTCTGATTCTGAGCTGCCAGCGTGTTCTTTACTTGGGGTCACCAATGTAGATGTCCAGATCAGAAGGTTGCATTGCACAAAGCGTGTGCTTTCGTTCGGGGTCACCAGTGTGGCGGCATAAAATAATAAGCTGCGAACTGAGGTTTAAAAGTGGGTTTATTGATCATTCATCCCGCCATCACAGAACTCACCCCAGCACTGTATAAGCGTGCCAGAGCGAGCCCTCGGGCTCTCAGGCAATCGTGTGGTCAGTTGAGCAGTGGTCAGAGAGAGAGAGAGAGTTACAGAGTGATATGCAGTTTAAATACCCCACTACAGACAATGCATGAATGGCACATTAACATCACAGTAACTGCAGGAAGGCATGGGACATTTGCATCACAGTACAGAGCAGGAAACCATGAACACCTGCCTTTGAGTCACACATATCAAGAGCAGGACACTGGCGCCTGAACTAGACAAAGAGAGGCTGCCTATTGATCTCAATACACACATCTCATTGTTCTGCTAATTGCCCCAGCTGAGCGCTCTGCTTGTCCGTAGGCTGTGGGGTGACCCACATACACCCTCATTATGTGCAATTAGTTTTCTTTTTTTTTAAAGCACTGCATATGTGCAAGACAATTTTCCAAGGTCTAATGCTAAACTTCTGAGTAAAGAATGTCTCAGGTATATTACTTTAACAACACCATCAACTATCTCATAATTGAGGCAGTAAAAATATAATAGGAAATATCAATTCTATTCCAAGTCTAAGGCATTTGGGTCCAGTCATCTTGCCTGTAAACCAAATAACCAAATAATTATGGCCTTATCATGTCAAAGAGGCCGTAACATGGTGGATGGCCCACTATATAGGGCAGTGTGGTGACGTGGACTTCCTGTCATGTCACCGCACTGCCGTATATAGTGGGCCGTCCACCATGTTACGGCCTCTTTGACAACGGTGCCCACGCCAGGTGCCTACTGTGTTACCGCTGTGTTCCAACATCAATAAAGCTGTGTCCGCCAACTTCATCTTGCCTCATTCATCACCAGGTATTTACATACATAACATTTGGCGACTGAGGATTAACTCATGGAGGTGTGTATTACACCTTTGTGTATTACACACAAAGGCCCCCTTGGAGCCGTTCCTTATCCCAGCTAAGAGGTTCGACCACGTTCACGTGGATCTCGTGGGCCCCCTCCCACCATCGCAGGGGTTCATGCACGTCCTGACAGTGGTGGACCGCACCACACACTGGCATGAGGCAGTGCTGCTAGCTTCCACTGCGTCTGCAGAAGTTGCACGCGCTTTTTTGACGACATGGGTGGCACGCTTCGGCACCCCTTCGGATAGCACGTCCGACCGGGGCCCGCAGTTTGCTTCCAACCTCTGGTCCACGATGGCCTGGAGCCTGGGCGTCACAATTCATCACACGACCGCGTACAACCCCCAGACCAATGGGTTATGCAAGCGTTTCCATAGGTCGCTTAAAGCAGCACTCAGGGCTTCGCTTACGGATGCAAATTGGGTGGACCGGTTGCCGTGGGTTCTATTAGGGTTGCGTTCAGCACCAAAGGAGGATTTGGCTGCCTCCCTAGCAGAGTTTGTTTTTTCCCAGCCGCTGCGACTCCCCGGAGAATTTTTGCCTGGCAACCCCGCGCTGAACACCGATCCATCCCCGCCTTCACTACAAAGCGCAGAGGCAGGGACAGTACCCAGCCCGGCCCACCACTGTTTTCCCCACGCTTTCGTGCCAAGGACCTTGAAGGACGCATAGCTCGTTTTTGTCAGGCACAATGCCCACCGGACCCGATTGCGCCCACCCTACAATGGTCCGTTCAGAGTGTTGGAACCTGGGGTAAACATTTTGTGTTAGACTTGGGGGGACGCACAGAAACAATCTGTATAGACAGGCTTAAGCCCACCTTCGTATTAGCAGACGAGCAGGTGGTGTTTGCCCGAGCTCCTCGGCACGGACGACCCCCGCTGAGAACTCCCCAGGTAAATGACTCGTCAGCTCAGTCACAATGGCATGGTGAAGATATGTCCCCCCCCCATGTCCCCCCACAGATGGACGTGCTTCCAGAAGCGCCCCACCGGCACAGCAGCACCTCGGAGTCAGCGACCCCCCGTTACAGCCGATATGGACGTAGGCTGTAGCCCAAAGGACATGGGGGTTAAGGCTCAGTCTGAGTTTTCGGGGGGTGGGGGGGTCATGTAGGGGACCTAGATAATGTAATTCTCCACTCAGACTGAGTAGCACGGGAGGAGACGCTTTAAAGCTGTTAATTAGATATGCAAGACAGCCTGTGGTTTTCTCCATATGAATGCATGATAACATGTGTTCTCCTCCAGGTTGCATAATAATGCACCGACAGGCTAGGTGACAAAGGGAATTGTTATTGTAAGTCTATGTGTTGTAATGTGAACCTCCCAGGTCATGAGGCAAGTTGTAAGGTATAAAAGAGAGATGCCAACGACCTGAATTGATTCTTCTTGTAAACTGATGTTAGAGAGAGAGATTAATAAAATCTGCTCTGCCCACGGCCTTGCCTGCTCATTCCTCTCTCTACAGTATACAGTATGTGTTTTAAAGTGCACATGTACAGACGTGGACAAAATTGTTGGTACCCCTCTGTTAATTCAATTCAATTCAATTCAACTTTATTTATATAGCGCCATTTCACAACAACAGTCATCTCATAGCACTATCAACTGTAGGGGGAACCCTGCAGTTGATAGTGCTATGGTTCCACAGGAGAGCTGGCAGCTGGCAGCTGGCAGCTGGTTCCACAGGAGAGGAGCTTGATAACTGAAGGCTCTGCCTCCGGTTGTACTTTTGGAGATTCTAGGTATTACAAGTAATCCTGCATTTTGGGAGCGTAGTGCTCTGTTAGGATAATACGGTAGTATCAGATCTTTTAAATAAAAAGGAGCCTGATTGTTTAGAGCTTTGTAGGCAAGAAGAAGGATTTTAAACTTAATTCCTAAACTCTATGGGAAGCCAATGAAGGGAGGCCAGAACCGGAGAGATATGATCTCTCTTTCTAGTACCTGTTAAAACTCTTGCTGTATGGTGCATATTTAAGGCACATATATGGCATGCTTGTATGGTACGCTCTCTCCCCCCACATGCTTCCAGTAGGCATGTCGGTGCAGACCCTGCAGATCAAACGTCCATAAGAACAATGCCCCAGCAGGGACCTCGGCTAGGAGGTGGGTGCTGGAGGAAGACGGAGGTGGAAGACAATGTCCCAGCAGGAGCCCCGAGGTGGAGAGGAGAACAGAAGCGCCAACAAGTCTCGGGGACTGTGGTTCATGTGTTTACCAAACTTAGGTGGGGTGAAGGTGTGAGATACGTGATGTGGGGGTTTTGTATCTCTGGGATATAAAAGCTGTGAGGAAAGTGGGATCTGTCTCTTTTTCTGCTGAGAACTTTGATGTTAGAAGATGTGACTTTCAATAAAGCTTTCCTGAGAAAATACACTCAGTCTCGTTTGTAAGGCATCTTCTACAGCTGCAGCATTTTGGATCAGCTGAAGACTTTTTAAAGATGTTTTAGGACAGCCTGATAATAAAGAATTACAATAATCTAATCTCGAGCTAACAAAAGCGTGGATCAGTTTCTCAGCATCACTCTGAGACAAGATGCTCCTAATCTTGGCAATATTATGCAAATGATAGAAGGCAGTCTTAGAAGCAAATTTAATATGTGAATTGAAGGACAGCTCTTGATCAAAAATAATTCCAAGGTTCCTCACAGAGCTATTAAGAGAAAGAGTAACCGCATCCAAACTGAAAGTTTGATTTGGAAAGGTATTTCTAAGATTTTTTGGACCAACAAGAATGACTTCAGTCTTATCTGAATTTAATAGCAGGAAATTACAAGTCATCCAAGCTTTGATTTCCTTAAGACAGGCTTCTAACTTGGCTAATTGATTACTATCATCTGGCTTCATTGACAGGTATAATTGTGTGTCATCTGCATAACAATGAAAATGTATACAGTGCTTTCTAATAATGTTGCCTAACGGAAGCATATATAAACTAAAAAGAGTAGGGCCTAGCACAGATCCCTGTGGAACTCCATGACTAAGCTTTGAGTTGAAAGAAAATAAAATGATGAAAGAAAAACCCACAATGGTCACAGAAATAACTTGAATCTGACAAAAGTGGTAATAAATAAAAATTCTATGAAAATTAACCAATGAAAATCAGACAATGCTTTTTAATTGTGGTTCAACAGAATTATTTTAAAAAACAAACTCATGAAACAGGCCTGGACAAAAATGATGGTACCCTTAACTTAATATTTTGTTGCACAACCTTTTGAGGCAATCACTGCAATCAAACGATTTCTCTAACTGTCAGTGAGACTTCTGCACCTCTCAGCAGGTATTTTGGCCCACTCCTCATCAGCAAACTGCTCCAGTTGTCTCAGGTTTGAAGGGTGCCTTCTCCAGACCCCATGTTTCAGCTCCTTCCACAGATGTTATATAGGATATAGATCAGGGCTCATAAAAGGCCACTTTAGAATAGTCCAATGTTTCGCTCTTAGCCATTCTTGGGTGTTTTTAGCTGTGTGTTTTGGGTCATTATCCTGTTGCAAGACCCATGACCTGCGACTGAGACCAAGCTGTCTGACACTGGGCAGCACATTTCTCTCTAGAATACCTTGATAGTCTTGAGATTTCATTGTACCCTGCACAGATTCAAGACACCCTGTGCCAGATGCAGCAAAGCAGCCCCACAACATAACAGAACCTCCTCCATGTTTCACAGTAGGGACAGTGTTTTTTTTCTTGGTATGCTTCAATTTTGCGTCTGTGAACATAGGGCTGATGTGCCTTGCCAAAAAGTTCCAGTTTTGTCTCATCTGTCCATAGGACATTCTCCCAGAAGCTTTGTGGCTTGTCAACATGCAGTTTGGCAAATTCCAGTCTGGCTTTTTTATGATTTGTTTTAAACAGTAGTGTCCTCCTTGGTTGTCTCCCATGAAGTCCACTTTGGCTCAAACAACAACGGATGGTGTGATCTGACACTGATGTACCTTGACCTTGGAGTTCACCATGAATGTGTTTAGAGGTTGTTCTGGGCTCTTTTGTTACCATTCATATTATCCATCTCTTCCTGCGGCCACTTCCAGGGAGGTTGGCTACTGTCCCGTGGGTCTTAAATTTCTGAATAATATGTGCAACTGTAGTCACAGGAACATCAAGCTGCTTGGAGATGGTCTTATAGCCTTTACCTTTAACAGGCTTGTCTATAATTTTCTTTCTAATCTTCTGAGACAACTCTCTCCTTTGCTTCCTCTGGTCCATGTTTAGTGTGATACACACCATGTCACCAAACAGCACACTGACTACTTGTCACCCTTTAAATAGGCCGACTGACTGATTACAAGTTTGCAGACATCTGTGATGTTAATTAGAGGACACAGCTTGGTTGAACATGTCCCTATGGTCACATTATTTTCAATCTTTTCTAGGGGTACCATCATTTTTGTCCAGGCCTGTTTCATGAGTTTGTTTTTTAAAAGAATTCTGTTGAACCACAATTCAAAAGCATTGTTTGATTTTCGTTGGTTAATTTTCATAGAATTTTTATTTATTACCACTTTTGTCAGATTCAAGTTATTTCTGTGACCATTGTGGGTTTTTCTTTCATTAACAGAGGGGCACCAACAGTTTTGTCCACGTCTGTACTTATGACTCTTTTCATACATCACAGACTCAGGTTCATAGTGCATGGAGTGGTCACAATTGTGCCCTTCAGAGGTAAAGTGGGCTATCCCACAAAACCATTATTTTGAGAAAATGAGCTCTAAAGTTGAAATATTCTCAAAAAATCAGTGTGCCTATATCATTAAAAAGTTACCCTTATAGGGGGTAACTTTTTACCTTTTACTTTTTTTACCCCTATAAGGGTAACTTTATATCATTAAAAAGTTACCCTTATAGGGGGTAACTTTTTAATGATATAGGCACACTGATTTTTTGAGAATATTTCAACTTTAGAGCTCATTTTCTCAAAATAATGGTTTTGTGGGATAGCCCACTTTACCTCTGAAGGGCACAATTATATACAGTATATCACAATAGTTAAACTAGACTATACAAGCTTTATCTTCAGTGCATGTTATGGTGGGTGGTGTCCCTTTATCCTTAATGATAATGTTATTGATTTGTCAATTACCTTTTAAAATAGCTGCTGAGCTGCACAACAACTGTATCAGGAGGACTACGACAAAGACAAGCATGAGGAACACACATGCGAGCCATTCAAAAACTGGAATCTACGTCAGTATTCTCTGAGGGGTCTTTCATCGTCAGCCATTTTGAGTGCATTCTACCTGCTGTGGACTCTTAATTTCTTCACCAAGGTTTGAGACAATCAGGTCAGCTAAAATACCTGACCGTCTTTGTATCCCCAGACTTCCTCCACAACACCAACACTATATGGCTAGTTTCCCATAGCTCCTATGGTTTGTTTGTTTTGATAATAATTTGCAGTGTGTAAGCTGTACCCAAGTGTCTCTGCCTTGTGCTTTTACAGCTGTTGGAATTAACAATATTACCTTATGTGGCCCCTGCCAGGGCTGCCAGGGGGGTTCTGACCAAGTCTTCTATTCAACAGTCTTTGTAAGGCTTTGGTTTCCGGGTTTATGGTGATGACTCCTCCTGCATGTTCCTTCCTGGAAACAGTAGCATGAACAGAATCTTTTTGAGTCAACATTTTTAGCATGTAATCTGCTAAACCAAATCTCTTCATCTTCTGAATTGAATGATCTAAGAGGGAATACTAATTAAATCCTTTCATTTAAACTTTTAAATGGAGATAAACCTTCTTTTGTAAGCACTATTCTAATATAAAATAGTATCAAGGTAAACAATAAATCCAATTCTGTCCTGTTTGTGCCATTGTTTTTTTAATCTTTCAATAATGGTCTAGTTATGTCGTTCCACATATCCTGCAGACTGTGGGTGATATGCTGCATGGTGTTTCAAATCACTATTCAACACTTTCACTAAATGTGAAATAATCTGTAACCATATCCACTATAACTAAACAATATCTCTTCCCTTCACATTTGGTTAGCTCAATGAAGTCCATGCAAATGTTCTGAAATGGTTATTTTGATGATGGAAAACTACCCTTCTCTGGTCTTGATATCATCCTGAGCATTATTTTGTGCACAATTATACATTATTGGCAAAATTTTGTAGCAAAATTTTCAAACCCATAGGCTTTTCATATGCTGTGATAACTAATAACTAATAACACCATCCCTCCCTTGAACACATGACAAAGTCTATGTGTTCAAGTAGCAACATAGTGAAATAATTTTTGTAGGAGGATGGGTTTATCCTTTGGTCAGGAATAAATTTGGGAACCTTGATTAAACACAGCACCTTTATTTTATCACTTATAGACTGTAGCCTATGGAGATATGTTTCATTTGCACATTTCTTCATCAGGAGATGCCAGCAGTATGTCATAGGAGCACTTGATTCCTATTAGGAGGTATAAAATGTGCAAGATTTGCTGTGATTGCCTGGGGAAAAATTGTAAGAGACTCTCAGTAACCCTGTGGTATAGTCTGGTAAATATGTACTTTTTGTTTTCAGATATGTATGCAAACCAGGATTGATGATCTGGGTATACTGGTATATTGCTAATGATTACCACTGTGAAAAACTGTATTTGGCATTTTAGTTCATTCCACAATATGTGTGATCCTGGTACACAATGAACACAAAGTGTTAAAGTATTACAGTTTTGTTAATTCCTGCAGGTCCTGCATCATCAGGATGTTTCCCACAGGAATAGGGAGGTTAAGCATGACACTGTCATAACTCTGGCTCTCACGAGCCAGGAAAGGAGATACGAGGGCGACCAGTGGGTTAGCGTAGTTTATTAACAAAGCACACACTACACAAAATAACGAACAGAAAAGTAAAGAGCCACGTGGGGCTAAAACACACACAGAACTAAGGGTAACATACCACCCAGGGAGAAAGGCTAGAGAGGCGGCGAGGGAAAAATACACGCCGAGTCGCAACACTTACTTTGGGTGAAGCGCCGAGGTAACGGCGGACTGAAGCTAGTCGTAGGAGCTAACAGTCGTGGGAAACACAAGGAACGTCTTCCCATAGCGAGGTCGCAGCGACGAGTAACTCTCGGCTGCTCGCTTAAATGGGGGAGATGATTGGGAATAGGAGACAGCTGTCCCAGCGCAGCTGAACTAGACAGCTGGCAATCAGCTGGGCGCTGTCAAAGAGCGGGCCATGGAAGACCCGGCACGGACTACCCCGGAGCAGGAGCGAAACTGGACAACCTGAACGCAGAGAAAAGATAGTTCAGGTCGTGACAGTACTCCTCCCCCGAGCCGCGCCTCCTGGAGCGGCCTAACCCCCCCCCCCCCCCCCCCCCCAGGGAAGACCAGGGAGGGCGGTGGGGGCCAGATCTGGGAGAAAGGGAGGGACCAGAAAAAGGAGGCAGGGAAAAAAAAAACCCAAAAAAACCAAAAAAAAACCTAGATACAGTATAGGGTCAGATACCATAATAATCTTAACCCCCCCCCCCAAAAAAACCATCACCCCCTCCCCTGCAGAGGCCAGACGGTCTGTGCAGGTGACCACAGGAGGTGGGGAGAAACGACAAGAACCAAAATGCAGAAACATAACGACACAGTCATGGAAAAAGTTCACAATAACTTAGGGTGAGGACAATAAAAAAAAAACTCATGTCCCGAAGGCCAAAAACTACAAAACTCTGAACATATGGTTAAAATAGACTTACACAAGTAAACCCCGACCAAAACAGAATATACAAAGGATGCAAACCGGGCATAAGATCCAAAAATAGAGCCTAGAACTGCAAATTGGCATGAAGATAAAAATACAAAAGGAACAACTCCTCAAACACGTATTAGCACAAAAGTGTCACTAAACAGTCTGGAGGAGGATATAAATACAGAAAAACAAGACTACTCGGAATGAGGCCAGGCAATGTGAAGCAAATGCTACTTAAGGAGAAATTAGAATAGGATCATACTGGGATTAAAAAACAAAGAAAATAGTCCAAGGAAATTTTAACTGGGATAACCCCACAATAAGGACTCTAGGGCAGAAAGTTCTTTGATGTCCTGAAAAGTATTAAATTAGGGAGGACAATCAAAAGCAAGGCAACAAACAGTCAGTCAATTCTTCCAGGACGTCAGCAGGTGGAGCGGGGCAGGCGATGACAGCTTGTCCGGCGGGCGGCCCGAACTCCACCAGGCCAGGAACCACAACACCAGTTCGGGTGGCCTACCCGAGTCCCAGGCTAGGAGACACAGTTTCTCCGGAGGCCGACCCAGATCACCGAACCAGCCAGATGGCTTCCCAGGCGGTCGTCCCGTGACCTCAGACCACGGAGAGCTGAGGGAGAAGTCTTGGTGCAGCTTCCTCCCTGAGGGAAAAGGCAGGAGGAAACTGACCCAGGTGAGAAAACCCCCCACAGTAGTAGGGGGAGAAGAGATGGAGGCCAGGGGCAAAGTTAGCCTGCCATCTAATGGCAACAAGGGTAGGGGGAAACTGGCCCGGGTGAGAGGAACCCCAACAGCGGCAGGAGGAGAAATGATGGAGGCAAGGGACGAAGTCAGCCTGACGTCAGGCGAACACAATCCTCCAGCTCCCACACTAACCGTTACCCGGACCGGCGCAGCACCCCCGGTGGACCCCGATCGGGCCGGCGCAGCACCCCCGGTGGACCCCGATCGGGCCGGCGCAGCACCCCCGGTGGACCCCGATCGGGCCGGCGAAACACTCCCGGTGGACCCCAGCTGGACCGGCGAAACACTCCCGGTGGACCCCAGCTGGACCGAGACAGCACTCCCGGTGGACTCCAGCTGGACCGGCGAAACACTCCCGGTGGACTCCAGCTGGACCGGCGAAACACTCCCGGTGGACCCCAGCTGGACAGGCGAAACACTCCCGGTGGACCCCAGCTGGACCGGCGAAACACTCCCGGTGGACCCCAGCTGGACCGGCGAAACACTCCCGGTGGACTCCAGCTGGACCGGCGAAACACTCCCGGTGGACTCCAGCTGGACCGAGACAGCACTCCCGGTGGACTCCAGCTGGACCGAGACTCCCGGGCGCAGCATCTGAGGCAAACACCGTGCAGAGAACCGGAACCTCCGAGATGGCACCCAGAGCAGGTTCGTCTCCGGTGACCCTGGGGAGAGGCTCAGAGGGACAAAAGGAACCGGGATCAGGATCACCGGCAGCGGCAGAGCCCGGCGGAACAGGCTCGAGCGCAGCAGACGGCTGCACCCGGCCCGCCCCCCCGAGAGACAGGCAATAATGCTCCAGAATAGAGAAGAGAAAAACAAAATAGAGCACTTGCCTGATCTCGGGTTCTACCGCCATCCAGGACTTCGATGCTCCGGGCTCAGTGTGCAGGACTCCGTCCTCCGGCTCCAACTCGACTGCGAATGGCTCCGCAGCCGGCATGATGGTTTCCACAGTCAAACGACCTCCAAACGCCGAAGACCGCGTCGACAGCCCACCTGGCGTGGGGGCAGGAGATCTGGACTCTGCTGGGCCGAACCATTCCTCCGTGGAGACCCGGGGACGCTTAATCGTCGGCGCTGGCTCCAACAGGCAGTTCGACCTTCTCCTCTGCCCATAACGTGGCTGCGGGGCTGGGGCAAAACCCTCCAGGGCCGCAGGCCGCCTCCTCCTCATGCAGCGGTGTACACCTGGCACCGGGGCACACTCAAGGGGAAGAGACACAGAGGACGCAGGTTCATATTCAGTTTTTGCAGCGGGAGGAGAGAGCTCAGGGGACTGTGAACCCTGAACTCCTCCCCCAGGAATCAAACAAGGCAATTCACTCATAATGGGAGGAGAATGAAAGGACACTTGCCTGATTCCCGGAGGGCCGGTGGAACCCGCTACAAGGGACTCGAGTCTCTCTTCTCCCAACCGGATAGAAGTGGGGAACCCCCCGGACAGATGAGGCGGTGCTACCCGCACCGGATCGGGACCTGGAACACCTGGAGATGAATTTGCGCTTCTCCCAGCGGCCGGAGTGAATGACGAAGAGGGGGGTGAAACAGCTGAGGAGAGCTGGGGGCCCAAAGCTGACGGGACAGCGGGGAGAACGGGCCCAGGAGCGGGAGAAGCTGATTCACTTCTTCGGCGAGACACGGGAGCAACAGCAGGCTGGGAGGCGGAATTCGTGTGGTTTCCTGGAGCGGGATCCGGACGGGACTCTTGCTGAGATGAGTGGGGAATTTGGGAGCGACGTCTTCTGAACGTGAGGTCGGGAAAACGCCGCTCCTGTGCGATGAGCGAAGCCAACAGGTCAGCGTATTCCGGATAATCGTTCAGCTCCGGGTTCTTCTCGACCAGCCTGACCGCCGCAATCACGTTCTTCATGGCTACGGGAGGAACGGCGGCGGAAGAAGCGGCTGCCACTAGATCCGCAATGCGCATTGCTGTCACTCTCATCTTCTCCGGGGGAAACCCGGTTGACGTCACTCTATCCTGGGGATCACCCCTGGGTGAGGCGAACTCCTGGACTGGATCGGCAGCAGGAGCGGGATTCCGAAGCGAGGAGCAAAGGCATCCTGTCCTCGGCTTCCTGCCGGAGTTCTCCTCCAGCCTACGGAGCCTCTCCCAGGCCACAGAGATGTCTGCCCTCCTCGCCTTAACCTCGGGGAGAAGGAAGTAGCGAGAAAAGCAGTTAAGCATACCCTCGGCGAGCTCCAGGCGCCAGCATATCTTGCTGGGGGCATCGTAGAGGTCCGTGGTGAACAACGTTCCGTCCACAAGGTCCAGAGTCTCCGAGAGATCGTGGCCTGCGTGCCGCATGAGTCTCTTGGAGGGAGACATGATACTGGCTCGCCCGTACCCAGAGGAAGAGAAAAAAAGGCGTCGAGTCCTTACAGCCAACTCACGGTCGCGGCCGTCTCACTATGGCTGCGACCTACTGTCATAACTCTGGCTCTCACGAGCCAGGAAAGGAGATACGAGGGCGACCAGTGGGTTAGCGTAGTTTATTAACAAAGCACACACTACACAAAATAACGAACAGAAAAGTAAAGAGCCACGTGGGGCTAAAACACACACAGAACTAAGGGTAACATACCACCCAGGGAGAAAGGCTAGAGAGGCGGCGAGGGAAAAATACACGCCAAGTCGCAACACTTACTTTGGGTGAAGCGCCGAGGTAACGGCGGACTGAAGCTAGTCGTAGGAGCTAACAGTCGTGGGAAACACAAGGAACGTCTTCCCATAGCGAGGTCGCAGCGACGAGTAACTCTCGGCTGCTCGCTTAAATGGGGGAGATGATTGGGAATAGGAGACAGCTGTCCCAGCGCAGCTGAACTAGACAGCTGGCAATCAGCTGGGCGCTGTCAAAGAGCGGGCCATGGAAGACCCGGCACGGACTACCCCGGAGCAGGAGCGAAACTGGACAACCTGAACGCAGAGAAAAGATAGTTCAGGTCGTGACAGACACTATAACATCTGCTGCTTTTAGTTTTTTACAACCTGTTTAACACATTTTTGGGCTTCTAGACATATGGTCTATAGTGTCATACTCTGCCCCCTTTTATCAGACCAACATCTGTTTTATCTTTTTACTATAATGAATTTAGAATTTGCTTCAAATTTTCTCATCCTCTCTTCTGTTAATGTTAAGATTAGTCATGTAAGAGATTTCTGGGTGTCAATTATGCACAGCCTTTTGTGCTGTGGTTACCCAGTTAAGTGACAATGCATATGTTTCTAATTTAGGGGAATATTCTATCTTAAAATCAGATGTTGGCTTTCCATGGATGGCTATATTCCTCAGCAGAGGTGACAAAATGTCCAACATTTTTCCAATCCATGTGTTTGGGTCTGACCAGTGAGATGTGTGGAACCCCCCATTGTTTAAAATGTCTCTTATCCTCATCAAATAGGACAACGAATGCCTCCATACATCCCCTTGGTGACCAGTACAAGTTTTTATGACCAAACTACAGGATGGATTTGCAAAAAATGTTTGTTAATAATTTGGATCAAATCCATTCAATTGCCTATAGTATATGGTACAATGATATTGATTTGGAGATTGCCAATCAGTAAGAACTGTTTGTAAAATGTTGTGATATCACTTAACATGATTTGGCTGAGACCAGGTTCAGTGAGTAACAGTATTTCAGTTTGGAAGACCCATGAACTATGTTTACTTCCTCAACATGTGACAAAATGAACCACCCTTCAATAATGTTACCGATAATAGGATCCTTTACTTTCACAGATTTTGATAGGTATTCTACTGTTAGTTTGCCATTTGCAGATTTTAACTATTACTTTTCCTTCTGACTTTGAAAAGCCCTGAATGTTGCTACCTGAAATTACTGATCTACATGCACCTGTGTCCCACAAATTTAATCGGAGTACCTTCAACATCCCAATTCTATAACATTAAGTCATCTTTTACAGCATTGATTCTATCTTCTGTTCGTATTCTTTTATAAATAATCTTTTTACATGGTTTATTATTGTTCTTAAGTTCATTAACCCCATAATTAACATCTAAAGAAACAAATACAGGCAGGTGGTCACTAATGTCATTAATTAACTCACCATATTATATTCAGTAACATTGGTAAAAATGTTGTCTATCAAGGTAGCACAGTGTGTCGTTATTCTCCTAGGTTTTGTAATCTTTGGAAATAAGGTTAAGCTATACATTGTATCTAAGAAATCTTCAGTTGGTTTATGTTGTTCTGTTTTCATTAAATCTATATTAAAGTCACCACGAATAAAGACATCTTTTTGTCTTATTTTTGTATACATCTTTTCCATACCATTTCTAAATTTTTCCATATCAGATCCCAGTGCTCTATATATTCAACTTACTATTATGTTTTTTCTATTTTCCATCATAATTTCGATTGTTAGACATTCCATACTTTCATTCGCTGTTGATGTCATGCTGTCCACTTTTTTACTTTTTAACTTTCTATCAACATACAGTGCTACCCCACCACCACTTTTACATTTCCTATTTTGTGCGTACATCTCATATCCATGTAGTTCAAAATTTACATCTTTTTCTTCATTAATCCATGTTTCACTTATTGCTGTAATCCTAAATGGGGTGTTAAATTGATTTAAAAACTCCTTAATACTATCAAAGTTGGCATAGAGACTCCTACTATTAATATGCATTATTGTCAATGTCTGATCTGAGTTCATAATTCCACTTAATTGTTGTTCATCATAATAAGCACACTTATTGTTAATATGAATAAAGTAGTTATTATCTGGGTCAATATCTCCTAAAATGTCTTGTGGTTGCTGTTCAGTATTGACAAAGGTTTCAGCTTCAATTTGCCCTAATACACTTCTATTATTAAGTGAGGAAGGATTTCCTCACTTAATAATTTATGATTAATCATTAATTAATTTATGATTAATTAATGATTTTCTAATCATAAGTTGTGTCAACAATGTCCACCAAAAGGAAAAAAAGAGGAAAAAAAACAAAAGAAAAAAGAACAAAAATTTCCACTCAAAATCTTGCACTGTTATTCATGCACAAGAGCTAAGGTTTAAATTTGTCTAATTCCTCCAATTCTCTAATCATTATTACTTTAGCTTCTTCTGGAGTGCCAAGCAGTTTTATCCACACCTTACAGTTCTTTGTCCATGTTGATTGTATTTTTCCCTGTTTTCTGAGAGCCCTGGCTTGTCTAGCTATTTCAGAGTTCTTTTTTGTTAAATGTTCGTTTACATAGACAGCCGTTCCTCTCAGTTTTCTTGCTTGTCGCAGAAGATCAGTTTTTGCTTTCCTGTTGACAAATCGGATGATGATCACTGTTTTTTCTTTACTGTCTTTTTTAGATAATGTGTGGCAAGCTGAAATAGTCTTATTGTCCACAACAATGTTTTTAGAGTTGAAAAAATTTAAAACCTGCTGCTCAAGAGAGTGCGATTCTGCCAATGTCTCATCCTCCCCATCCTGGTTATCAACTCCAGCTGTCACATGTGCATAGGAGTGGTGTCTGGTGTTAAGACCGCTCACAATGACATCATCCATTCTTGTATACTGTTCTAATTCATCCG
Organism: Pholidichthys leucotaenia; assembly: GCA_020510985.1. Classification (NCBI taxonomy): domain Eukaryota; kingdom Metazoa; phylum Chordata; class Actinopteri; order Cichliformes; family Pholidichthyidae; genus Pholidichthys; species Pholidichthys leucotaenia. The sequence goes on from CM035840.1 coordinate 117,247,073, forward strand.
CACGTCTTTCTAAGAAATTAATTTTCTTGTCTTTTTCCATAACTTCAGCCTTTAATTTACGCACTTGATCCATAAGGCCAATAAGCAGAGTTTGTTGTTTTGCTATCTTAGATATTTCTTCAGATATAAAATTTAATGAGAGTTTGATCTCCTCCAACTCCTCTCCATTTGTCAGATTCTTTTTCGGAGGCATACTGACTAGTCTGATTGGGAGTCTGATTGGGACTAGTCTGTGAGGAGCGGCTCACCTGTTGGCTAGTACAGAAGCTGAAGTACATCCGATGGCTAGTGGAGGCCGTCAGCTGGCTTGTTGTCTAATTATAGCTGTTATCTGGCGGTGAGGTCGAAGCTCTCCCGATGGCTAGTGAAGGCCGCTAATTGGCATCGTCATCTAGTAGCTGGATCTGCCGGTGAAGCCGAGGAAGCCAAGGCTCCCTCGGTAGCTAGTGGAGGCCTCTAGCTAGCGTCATCCTATCTGGCGATGAATCTGAAGCTCTTCCGGTGGAGAGCTCTCCCGGTGGCTGTTGGCTAGTACAGGAGCTGAAGTACATCCGATTGCTTGTTGAACCAGGAGTGTGCGAGTCCTTCAGCTGCTGTCGTCGCTGCTCTCTGGTCGCCCTTTCTTCTCGCCCGTCTTCCTGCTGAACGGAGGATCCTTCCACAGGTCCTCCAGGGCGGAGCAGCCCCACTGAGACCAGGTGTAGGCCGAGTCTCGACTCACCTTCAGTAGACTATCTTATTTTATCTCTGTTATTCCCTTTTGGGTTTCCCATACAAGCCCCTGTTCGCACAACACTGTAGTTGCAAAGGAGCTCCTGCTGCACAATGCCATGGGTCAATACCATGGCTTTGTTGTGAATAATACCATAACAGATCAAGAAGGTAGATTTATAATATTAAAAATCTCAGTTCAAAATTTGGATCTATGTACTGTATCGCAAGTGTTTATGGCCCAAATGTTGACGACCTATCCTATTTTCACACTTTCTTCACTTCTCTTTCTGAGCATTTGGACACTACACTCATAATAGGAGGAGACTTCAACCTGGTATTAAACCCTGCAATTGACAGGCTCAGTGTATCAAGGAATTATCAAAAATGGCAGGCTACTGACACTCTCAAACAATACATGAATGATTTTGGTCTTTGCGATGAATGGTGTTCTCTTCACCCAATTCTTAAGGAATGCACTTTCTTTTCATCAGTTCATAGTTCACATTCTCATTTAGACTTCTTTGTCATGGATGGTCCTCACGAGCCATCAATAAGATGTCACATTTCACCGGTGAGTTTGCACAGTTTATTAAAGGAAAGGGAAAACGACAAAATAAAGAGCCACGGGGGGCTAAAACACACTATAACTAACACTCAGTCTATGACACGGAGGAACAAATACATAATGAAACACACTTACAGAAAGGACGAGGATGAAAGGTAGATGACGTCTGACCAGGAAGCTCGGTGAGGGATGCTCGATGCTGTCAGGCCAGGGATCATTTGACGAGAAATCTGACGGTGTCAGATGAGGAAAGTCTGACGAGACTGCCGCCTATTTCGCCCTCAGCTGCCCTCTTAAGTAGGGAACAGCTGATGAGGCGAAATGCAGCTCAGCTGTCAGGGCCTCAGCTCTGACAGCCGGAAGCCCCTCCGAGCGCTGTCATAATAAAAGCTCAGAGAGCCATAAAGAAACACACATCAGCTGGGAGGAAAATACTGCATGGCCCGAGCGCGGACGAGATCGGCGCTCGAACCACGACAGTACCTCCCCCCGAAGCGGTGAACTCCGGGCGCCGTATGACACCCAAGCCCCCACCCCCACCCCACCCAGGGTGGGAGGATGGGGGAAAGGCCTGGAGGGTGAGAACCAGAAAAGACAAAAAACACTAAGACGATGACAGGGAACAAACGAAGCAATTACAGAGTACGGTAGGGGAAAAAAACCACAATACTCCATAAAATGCAGATGATACATAGACAGAACCCAAAAAATGCAACAATAGTAGGAGACCTAGAACTAAAACACACAGGCCTATAAGACATAATGTAGAAAATACAAGTCATCTCTCAGACGGGGGAGAGGAGGAAAAAAAAACACGCTAAACAGCGGTAATACACAGATCAACCTAAGGCACATGACACACACCAAAGATGACCTTAACATCAAGAGAAAAGTGAAACATATGGGGATGACGGCAGGCAGAGTCCCATAATACACACAGTTCTGGTGGACTCCCTGCGTCCAATGCCCAAATAGAGGATGGGGGAAAAGGAGCGTTCGGGCAGCCTACCCCAGTTCCAGGCCCGGGGAAACAGGATCTCTGGCGACTGGACCAGGTCGCCAAGCAAACAGTCCAGTTAGTCGGGTGGCCGACCCAGAACACCAAACGGGCGAGGCAGTCCTTCAGGCGGCCGACCTGCATCGCTCAGCCACCAGGACCGCAGGGGAGAGAACGGCAATGGCTTCCTTGTAGAGGGGGTTAGTACGGGAGAGCCGGGCCGAATATGATGAGCCCCAACTGCACCCGGTAGAGAAAGTTTAGGGGAAAGATGAGGGATCAGTCTGGCGCCGCTCAGCTGCGGAACTGCAGCTCCACCTCCGAACGTTACCAGCATAGGTGCTGTCCTCCTGCTGGACCCACGGTGAGTCCGTGCTGCACCCACGTCGGACCCCGATTGGGTCTCGGCTGAACCCACGTTGGACCCTGACTGGGTCGGAACAGCTCCATAGACGGCCTTCAGCCCTGAACCCGGAACCTCCAGAACAGTGACCAGGGTTGACTCCACACCGGTGACCCTGGGAGAAGGCTCAGGAGAAAAAGAAGAACCGGGATCAGGATCACCGGTAGCGAGAGAGCCCAGCAAGACGAGTTCAGATGCAGCGGACGGCTGCACCCGGCTCGTCTCCCCAAGAGAGAGGCAAAAATGCTCAAAAGTAGAAAGAAGGAAAACAAAGTAGAGCACTTGCCTGCACTCAAGTTCTGTCACCGTCTAGGACTTCGACAATCCGGGCTCAGGACGAAGAAGGATGTCTTCTGGCTCCCACTCGGCTACGGCGGGCTCCACAGCCGGCATGATGTTTTCCGCAGCCTGAGAACCCTCCAGTGCTGACGTCCACGCCGACGACCCGCACAGCGTGGTGGCAGGGGATCCTTGACCTGCTGGATCGAACCGTTCATCGGTGGAGACCCAGGGACGTTTCGGCGGTGGCGCAGGCTCCACACTGCAGTCTGCTCTCCTCCTCTGCCCATGACGCGGCTGTGGGGCTGGAACCAGGCTCTCTAGGACCGCAGGCCCCCTCCCTGTCCAGCGATGTAGGCCTGGCGTCGCAGAACGCTCAGCGGAGGGAGACACAGAGGCAGCAGGTTCAATGTCAGAAGCTACAGCAGGTGGTGGGAGCTCGGGGGACTGCAAACCCCGAACTCCACCCCCAGGAGTCAGACAAGGCAAATCACAACAACGAGGAGAAAATGAACTTGCACTTGCCTGCTTCCTGGAGGGCCGATGGTGCCTGCTGTAGTGGACGTTGTTTCTCCCTTTCCCCGCCGGATGGTGACGGAGGGCCCCCCGGGAGGATGAGGAGGAGCTGCTCGCGATGGTCCGATAGCAGGGCTTTGCCGGAGCAGGACTCGTGGCACTCACAGCAGCCGGAGTTGTCTCAGGAGATTAGAAAGAAAATTATAGACAAGCATGTTAAAGGTAAAGGCTATAAGACCATCTCCAAGCAGCTTGATGTTCCTGTGACTACAGTTGCACATATTATTCAGAAATTTAAGATCCACGGGACTGTAGCCAACCTCCCTGGACGTGGCCGCAGGAGGAAACTTGATGAAAAATGGAAGAGACGGATAATACAAATGGTAACAAAAGAGCTCAGAACAACCTCTAAACACATTCATGGTGAACTCCAAGGTCAAGGTACATCAGTGTCAGATCGCACCATCCGTCGTTGTTTCAGCCAAAGTGGACTTCATGGGAGACAGCCAAGGAGGACACCACTGTTTAAAACAAATCATAAAAAAGCCAGACTGGAATTTGCCACACTGCATGTTGACAAGCCACAAAGCTTCTGGGAGAATGTCCTATGGACAGATGAGACAAAACTGGAACTTTTTGGCAAGGCACATCAGCTCTATGTTCACAGACGCAAAAATGAAGCATACCAAGAAAAGAATACTGTCCCTACTGTGAAACATGGAGGAGGTTCTGTTATGTTGTGGGGCTGCTTTGCTGCATCTGGCACAGGGTGTCTTGAATCTGTGCAGGGTACAATGAAATCTCAAGACTATCAAGGTATTCTAGAGAGAAATGTGCTGCCCAGTGTCAGACAGCTTGGTCTCAGTCGCAGGTCATGGGTCTTGCAACAGGATAATGACCCAAAACATACAGCTAAAAACACCCAAGAATGGCTAAGAGCGAAACATTGGACTATTCTAAAGGGGCCTTCTATGAGCCCTGATCTAAATCCTATTGAACATCTGTGGAAGGAGCTGAAACATGGCGTCTGGAGAAGGCACCCTTCAAACCTGAGACAACTGGAGCAGTTTGCTGATGAGGAGTGGGCCAAAATACCTGCTGAGAGGTGCAGAAGTCTCATTGACAGTTACAGAAATCGTTTGATTGCAGTGATTGCCTCAAAGGGTAGTGCAACAAAATATTAAGTTAAGGGTACCATCATTTTTGTCCAGGCCTGTTTCATGAGTTTGTTTTTTTAAATAATTCTGTTGAACCACAATTCAAAAGCACTGTCTGATTTTCACTGGTTAATTTTCATAGAATTTTTATTTATTACCACTTTTGTCAGATTCAAGTTATTTCTGTGACCATTGTGGGTTTTTCTTTCATTAACAGAGGGGTACCAACAATTTTGTCCACGGCTGTAATTCTATAACCTGAGGGGTGGCAGGCGGTGGTTCGCTCTCCTTGGTGCCTCTGGTGGCTGGCTGCGCCCTGACCACGAGGGGTTTCTGTGACCCACTGGGGCCAGTGTCCGGGGAGCCTGTTCCAGGGTTGCTGTGTGTCTGGCCCAGGGGGGTTGGTGGTGGTGGTGGTGGGGGGGCTGCGGGGTGGGCCGGGGGGATAGGCCGTGGTCCCGGGCCAGCTGGCCTTGCCACCTGGGTGGGGCTGGGTCTGGCCCTGGGCCCCTGGTGCTGGAGGGATGGTGTTCCCCCTCTGGGTCAGGGTCGGGTGTGCGCCGGTGGTGCGGGCTGGCCCTGGCACATCCTTGTGCAGTGGGGTTGTGCCCTCCCCAGAGCCCTGGCAGCGCTCTGAAATGGGTGCCTGTGTCCTGGGAGGTCGCCCTCCCCGTCCTCCAGGGCCTGCAGGTATGGGTGTGCATGTGTGTGTTGTGTATGGGTGTAGGTGGGCATGGTGATGGTGAGTGTGTGTGTGTGTGTGTGTGTGTGTGCGCACGCGCATGCGCACCTGAGAGTGGGCAGGTGTGTGTGTGTGTGTGTGTGTGTGTGTGTATATACGTGTGCAGATACCTATGGTTCGATGTGTGGGGGAGGAGGATGTGTGTGGGTGGGGGAACCTTGTTGGGTGGCGGGTGTGGGGTGGACCATCTAGTGGCCTGGGGGTTGGCAATTCAGGACCTGCTTGTCCCGGCTACCCTGCTGTTGTGTCACGGGCCGGGGCACTTTGTCACATTGCTCCCGGTGTCTTTGGTGCCGGGTGTGTGTGGGTGCTCAAGAGTGATCGGGAGGGGGCGTTGGCAACCGTGTTGCTGTCGAGCTGCCCCAGGGTAGCTGTGGCTGCGGGGCGGCCTGTTGCTGTCGGTGTGTGTGGGTGGATGGTGGCCTTGCGGTGGGCGCTCGGGAGTATGGGTCCGGCCCATTGTTCACTATTGTAACTATTGTTGGTGTGCATGTTCACGTGTGCAAGACGAGTGGGAGGGGGTGTGGCTGCTCTATCATTTTTGTGGTGCTGGGAGTGCCAGGGAGCAATACAGGTGGGTCCTAGACTGCTCGGCCTAGCGGCCCTCACCCTATGTTGGTATTTGGGGGCAGTGGGTGGCGACACCTGTGCTGCGCAGTGGGACTGCCCTCACCTCAATTTTAATTGCATTTTAGACACCGAGGGCTTGGGGGCAATGTGGGCCCCACTGCCTATCAAAGTGACTAGTGGTGCTCCAACCATCATCCCCCAAATTTTTATTGCACTATGGTAGTTCACACACCTGCACACAATCACATCATACAACTGACACACACCTATCATGATTTGTGCAAGGGGGAGGGGGTGGGGGTCTTCCCTCCTTTTTTATGAGATCATGAAGGTGTGAATGTGTGGGAATGGGTGTGTCTGCTTGTTGGGAGGTGCTGGATTGAGGGGGTAGTACCTCTTGCCTATGTGGGCTTCCCTGGATGGGGGAAGGGGGCTTCTTTGGGCGTGGGGGTCCCCGGGGTGTGCAGCGGTGGTGCTGGGGGGGGGCACTGTGGGGGTGCCTGGGGGGCGCAGGTTTCCCGGCACCTGAGGCCTGGCATTGGCCTTGCTGGGGGGTTGGCGGGCCCGGGAACTTGGGCCCGCCACGCCAGCTGCCTGGCGGCCTGGCCTCCCTTGGCCGTCCCTCCTGGGTCAGATGCCTGGTCTTACTGGGGCTTGTTGACCTCGGATATTTCTGTCCTGTGAGGGTTGGTGGCATTGCCTTTCCTACTAGGGGTTTCTGGGAAAGGGGGGGAGTTGCTGCGATCGGCCACCCTCTTCGTATGTTTCCTGACAAACCACTCACATGCACACCCTTATTTTGCACGTGCTCTCAGATACACGCACACACACAAATGTCTCCCCTTTAACAGGTGCAGATACCAGACTCGTGTTGAGACCTCTTCGGTGGAAGAAGCAGTCTGTCTTCTATTTGTTTTAGTTGTTGGTTTGTTTGTCTTTTTTGTCTGTTCCTCTCCCTTTTCTTTCGCCCTCCCCACACTTCCTTTCCCCATTCCCCATCCTGTTGGGTCCTTCATGGGTAAAATGATTTAAATAAAGTATTAAAGGTTGTTACAGGAGGAGTTTACAACAACATACAATACATAGATAGGTACTGTATAAAGCTCCTTTTGGCAAAGTAAATCTGTTTTGGCACAATAAGGGTAGCAGATTTCTGTTCTGCTCACCTAGCTGCCTGACAGGAGAAGGGGGAAAAAAGAAGGGGAAAAAAGTAAATGGCTGCATTGCATTTGGTCCACAAATCATCGAGGAATTAAAAGTAGAGTTGAAGTAAGGGAAGAGGACCCGATACATATTAGTCCACATCTGTCACATTTAAATGATCCAGATTCAATTCAATTCAATTCAATTCAACTTTATTTATATAGCGCCATTTCACAACAACAGTCATCTCATGCTAACAGCATCTCATAGCACTATCAACTGTAGGGAGGACCCCCACAGTTGCAGAAAGACCCCAGCAATCAGGCGATCCCCTGTGAGCAAGCACTTGGCGACGGTGGAGAGGAAAAACTCCCTTTTAACAGGAAGAAACCTCCAGCAGAACCAGGCTCAGGGAGGGGCAGTCATCTGCTGCGACTGGCTGGGGGGTGAGGGGACAGAGAAGAAGAAAAGAACAGACATGTAGAGAGCAAACAGCACGATGGGGACTCAATCTATGGGAGAGAACAAACAAATGTTAATGACCAGCAAAAAAAAAATATTTCATAGAGAGTGAGGAAAGGAGTGAGGCCCAGTGCATTACTGGAGGTCCCCCGGCTGACTAAACCTATTAGCAGCATAACTAAGGGAGGGTTCAGAAACACATGATCCCTCCCTAATTGTAGGCTATATCAAAAAGGTAGGTTTTAGCCCTATTCTTAAAAACAGAGATCGAGTCTGACTCCCGAATCCAGATTGGCAGCTGATTCCACAGGAGAGGAGCTTGATAACTGAAGGCTCTGCCTCCCATTGTACTTTTGGAGATTCTAGGTATTACAAGTAAACCTGCATTTTGGGAGCGTAGTGCTCTGTTAGGATGATACGGTAGTATCAGATCTTTTAAATAAAAAGGAGCCTGATTGTTTAGAGCTTTGTAAGTAAGAAGAAGGATTTTAAACTTAATTCTAAACTCTATGGGAAGCCAATGAAGGGAGGCCAGAACCGGAGAGATATGATCTCTCTTTCTAGTACCTGTTAAAACTCTTGCTGCAGCATTTTGGATCAGCTGAAGACTTTTTAAAGATGTTTTAGGACAGCCTGATAATAAAGAATTACAATAATCTAATCTCGAGCTAACAAAAGCGTGGATCAGCTTCTCAGCATCACTCTGAGACAAGATGCTCCTAATCTTGGCAATATTACGCAAATGATAGAAGGCAGTCTTAGAAACAAATTTAATATGTGAATTGAAGGACAAATCCTGATCAAAAATAACTCCAAGGTTCCTCACAGAGCTATTAAGAGAAAGAGTAACTGCATCCAAACTGAAAGTTTGATTTGGAAAGGAATTTCTAAGGTTTTTTGGACCAACAAGAATGACTTCAGTCTTATCTGAATTTAATAATACCAACTCAAAGATGAGAATAGTGAAACCAGGATCACTAACTCAGAATTCCAGGAAGAAATGGAAGCCAGTGCTACAGTTAATACAAGCACAATCAGTGTTGAGAGTAACTAGTAAATTTCTGACTTTCTACTGATTACAATAGTTTGTGTCAATCTGAGACATTTTTTTCTCTGTAAGATGAGACTTTTTTCTCATCAGTTTTCTTTTTCTTCTTTTTTCTGATGAGAACAAGGTGCCTTGATCCTGCTGTATGTGCAAGATGATTTAAGTATGCATTTAAAAGTAACGTGAAAGTTACTTTTCCAAGTAACTAGTTACTTTAATCATGCATTAACTCAAAAGTAACTCAGTTACTTTTGAAAAGAAGTAACTAGTAACTGTAACTAGTTACTATTTTTAGTAACTTGCCCAACACTGAACACAACAGACAAAAGTCTATACTGCATCTGCCAGAGACCCAATGATTCATCTCTACCCATGGTAATGTGTGATAGTTGTGAGATATCATTTTAGTTGTGTAGGCTATTTTGAAATGGAAGAGAACAAGAATGATCCTTACACGTGTCCTACATGTGATGCAGAAAATCACAAAGAAAGCACAGATGGCCAGGATAGTTTATGATAAGATTAACCTGGCTGAGGAAAATGATAAAGGGATTGAGGAGAGTGGCAATAACAGTAACCAAGACACCAATGAAAAGTTCACATATTATTGCCATACTGATGAAACTGTAAATCCGGGAATTTCAGAAAATGAGGTGCATTAAGTGGAACAGATTGAAACAACAGAGAAAAATACATCCACAGGGAATGGTTTTGATGAAGATGAGAATGAAGAGAATGACAATTGTGAGATCAATGAGTCACCTACAGAGCATATCAGGGAAATACCACATACGCCATAAAGGTATACTTTGGAAGGTAAAGATAAAGGTATACTTTGAATGAATATCAATTAAACCACATAAAGGAAAGAGATGTCTTCAAAAGGGCTGGACAGAGGTCTTCCCATCAAAGTTCAAGACCATGTGTAACTACTGCATTCTAGTTTTCAAATCACATCATGTGAAGAGAAGTGAAAGTCGGAAGAAGGCAGCACCTTACTTCAGGGCAATAGCAAAGTGTAAATTTTCAGGATGTTGTAAATATGCATTCAGAATAATGAAAAAAACAAAGAAAGACACAAGAAGATAAGAAGGGAAGGTGATGCCTGCCATGCCACTGATCAGGTTCACAAAACACATACAAGACCAGCTTCGAGAAAAACAATTGCACATGAATTGCTCACAAAGACCACAGCCAAATGGTATTATCAGAAGTATGCCACAATAAACGATGAAGCCATAATAGGAGGTAACGTATCAGATCCCAAAACATTGGATGTGCTTAGGAACACACGATCTCAACAACTGCTGATGGCCAACAACCACACTGATGTGTTGCAGGAAGTAAAAATCTTACAGGATACTTACAATGACAGAGAAAACAGGTTTCATTCAGAAGCTTTCTGTCAATCCTTTCGAGTGCTACATGTTTATGGATGACCAGTTAAAGCTGTATTGCAAGTAGGGGTGTGCCATATCGTATCGTTCACGATAATACCGGTATAAATTTTGATACCGGTGTAAAAATAAATATTGCAATATTTGAGGTCCGTTACACTGCCAACGGAAGTTACGCATTACCATAGAAACGGGAAAACAAACATGGCACGGTAAGCAGCGCTCCGTGCTTGGAAGGTCTTCGTCTGGTTGTGAGGAAGTAATATAGTTTTAAGTCCGTTTCAGACTGCTGCCAATCTTAAAAAAAAAAAAAAGTGCAGTGATGTGGATCATTTGCCCGCATTTTTTTCTGCATATCAACAATGCTGCTTCGGGGAAAAGTTTTACTTCGCCCTGAAGCAGTGTTGCTGACGTCCTAAGTGTCCAGAGCTCCAGAGCTTTATTTTCATTCCGTTGTAGCTGCTCCAGCATGATTTATTCAACCAACTGAAAAAAAAAAATCTGTTAACAGCCCCAGGAGTTGTCTGTGTAACGGAGATTTGTAACGCAGGTAAAGTGAGAAAGAGAGAGAGAAAGAGAGACGGGAGGTCTTACCATCAGAAGTGTCTTGGGAAACAACAGACAGGTTGGTCAGCATATATTCAATATGATAAAAATGATGAAATGATAATAGTTTTAAATAAGCCCACTCCCTCCCTGTTTTATTTAGACCCTCTTCCTGACCCGGTGAAATAACATACTAGACTAAATCAATTTAATATGTTAAAAGCAATAAAAACCCCTCATGTACCAGAGCATAGAAATGAGATGAAGACAGAAGTAATGTGGTGAATGAGTGTCTGTGCTTGTATTATACTGCTGTAGCTGCTTATACTATAGCTTAGGGTTTACGTTTTTTAATGTAATAAATAGGCTGCAATTAACCATAGTTAAATTGCTCTTAGATTTATCAGGCAATGTGTTCAGGACTATTCAGATGTTCTAAGAAAAATCTGCAGAATTTTCAAAACTATGGGCTATATGTAGTCTGCTGTACCAACTTTACTCTCATCTGCTTGTTACCATTCTCTCCTAAATTTGTTTTTTATCATTAAACATCTTTTCATAAAAGTACATTTTTTAAAATTTTGAATGTTGTTGGTGACAAATTTGTGACTTTTTTCATGCAGAGTTGTAACTTTTTACCTAAAACCTCATACCTTGTGTTTTACTCTGAAAAGGTGAAGAAATCAGAAGCAGCACCAGATTTAAATTAAGATTAGTCAATCAGTTGTTTTAATAATCAATAGATCAGTTGAGTTTTACAATCCAAATTTATAATTTCCGTCCCACCCAAAGGTTATAATTACATTTATAATGAGTTTGATACCTGTTATTTTAAAATATTAACCTACTAAAACTGTAGTGGTTTTTGGTTTTCAACAACAGGGTGGCCTAGAATGATGTAAAATTCCTGGCCTGAATTTTTGTCCCAGGTCACCCCTCAGTGCACTTAAGATGTAGTGGTTTGTAATATTTTCTGGTAATATTTGATACAGAATTAAAAAAGTTTTAAATGCATTCTAAACTGCTCTTTATAAACTGGAGAAATAAGTGTTTTTGTGTTTACTGAATATGTTGAACATAATTAACGCTGGCTTGTGAAACTGTCCTTTATAAATTTAAAGGAAAAACTGTATTCCTTGATATCGTGAAGAATATCGTTATCGTGAAAATTCACAGAAATATCGTGATATCATTTTTAGGCAAGGCTGCCAGGAATCACAATTGTGCTCTGTACTTAAATGCTACTGGTAGTATAGTCACCAAAATAAACTGGGCAAAACAGTGGCATTTTGCTCTATTCACTGGTGATGGAAAATCCAATAAAAGGCAAAACTGCAGATATATACTGGCTAGATATAGTCGGGCTCACCTCAACACACAGCTCTGGTTGCGGAACCAGTCTCCTGGAGAGGGGCTGGAACTTGGCCTACTCTGGAGTTGCCTCAGGTGAGGGGGGAGGGTATTCGTGTATCCTCCCACCTTGCTGCCTCTGCATTGGAGTTTTCCCCAGTGGACAAAAGGGTTGTTTCTGTGCGTCTTCAGGTTGGGAAACGGGTCCTGATCATCATTTGTGCCTATGCACCAAATGATGGTTCAGAGTACCCAGCCTTTTTGGAGTCTCTGACTGGGGTGCTGGAGAGTGCTCCTCTTGGAGACTCGATTGTCCTACTGGGGGACTTCAATGCACACGTGGGCAGTGACAGTGAAACCTGGAGGGGTGTGACTGGGAGGAATGGCCTGCCCGATCTGAACCTGAGTGGTGTTCAGTTTTTGGACTTCTGTGCTAATCACAATTTGTCCATAATGAACACCACGTTTAAGCATAAGGGTGTCAATACTGTATGTGCACCTGGCACCAGGATACCCTAGGCCGCAGGTCATTGATTGATTTTGTTATCATGTCATCAGATCTGTGACCTTATGTCTTGGACACTCGGGTAAAGAGAGGTGCAGAGTTGTCAACTGATCACCACCTGGCAGTGAGTTGGATCAGATGGCAGGGAGGATGCCATTCAGACCTGGTAGACCCAAATGTATAGTGAGGGTGTGCTGGGAACGTCTGGCTGAGGTCCCTGTCTGGAAGGTCTTCAACTCCCATTTCCAGAAGGACTTCGACTACATTCCGAGGGAGTCTGGAGACACCGAGTCTGAATGGGCCGTGTTATCCACCTCCATTTTTGAAGCGGCTGCCCAGAGCTGCAGCCACAAGGTTGTCGGTGTATCTCATGGTGGCAACCCCTGAACCAAGTGGTGGACACCAGTGGTGATGGGGGCATCAAGCTGAAGGAGTCCTGTCGAGCTTGGTTGGCTTGTGGGAGCCCCCAAGCAGCAGAGGTGTACCAGTAGGCCAAGCGGAGTGCAGCTCGGGTGGTTGCTGAAGCAAAAACTCGGGTGTGGGAGGAGTTCAGTGAGCCCATGGAACAAGACTTTCGGTTGGCCTCAAAGAGATTCTGGCTAACTGTCCAGCAACTCAGGAGGGGGAAGAAGCTCAGTGTCCACACTGTGTATGGTGTGGATGGGGCGCTGCTGACTTCGACTGGGGATATCATCAGGTGGTGGAAGGAATACTTTGAGGATTTCGTCAACCCCACTGACACGCCTTCCGCAGAGGAAGCAGAGCCTGTGGACGAGTGGGTTGACTAGCTTATCACAAGGGCTGAGGTCACCAAAGTGGTTAAAAAACTCTTTGGTAGCTGGGCCCCAGGGATGGACGAGATTCGCCCTGAGTACCTCAAGGCTCTGGATGTTGTAGGGCTGTCATGGCTGACACACCTCTGCAACATTGCGTGGAAGTTGGGGACAGTACCTTTGGCATTGCAAACTGGGGTGGTGGTTCTTTTTAAAAAGGGGGACCAGAGGGTGTATTCTAACTGTAGGGGGATCACACTTCTCAGCCTCCCTGGGAAGGTTTATGCCAGGGTATTGGAAAGGAGAGTCTGGCCATTGGTCAGACCTCAGATTCAGGAGGAGCAATGTGGTTTTCGTCCTGGCCATGGCACATTGGACAAACTCTTTACCCTCTTGAGAATCCTTGAAGATTTACGTGAGTTTGCCCAACAAGTCCACATGTGTTTTATGAAGTTGGAGAAAGCATTTGACCGTGTCCCTTGTGGTCTGTTGTGGGGGGTGCTGCGGGAGTATGGGATATCGGGCTTATTGTGACGAGCTATCCGGTCCCTTTACGATGGTTGCAGGAGTTTGGGCTGCACGGTGGCGCAGTGGTTAGCACTGTGGCAGCACAGTTTACCCTTGGCCGGGGGATCGTGGGGTCGTGGGTTCGATCCCAGCCCCCGACCAACAGTGATCTGTGTGGAGTTTGCATGTTCTCCCCGTGTTGCGTGGGTTTACTCCGGGATTTCTCCGGTTTCCTCCCACATGCCAAAAACATGCATGTTAGGTTAATTGGCTGTTCTAAATTGTCCCTAGATATCTGTTTCCTATAGGCCCTTAGAATAGAGGGTTAGTATTAATGAAAGCGCTTTGAGTGGTCTTTGTGACTAGAAAAGTGCTATATAAGTGCAGGTTAGTTAGTTAGTTAGTTAGTTTGGCTCTTATTGCCAACACCCAGTTGAACTCGTTTCCAGTGAGAGTTGGACTCCGCCAGGGCTGCCCTTTGTCACCGATACTGTTCATAATTTTTATGGACAAGATTTCTAGTCACAACCAAGGAATGGAGGATTTCATATTTGGTGACCACAGAATCTCATCTTTGCTGTTTGCAGATGACGTTGTCCTGTTGGCTTCATTGAGCAATGACCTACAGGTCTTGCTGGGACAGTTTGGTACTGAGTGTGAAGTGGCTGGGATGAGAATCAGCACCTCCAAGTCCGAGTCCATGGTCCTCAGCCAGAAAAGGGTGGATTGTCCTCTCCAGGTTGGGGACAAGCTCCTGCCCCAAGAGGAGGAATTCAAGTATCTCGTGGTCTCATTCACTAGTGAGGGGAAAATGGAGCGAGAGATTGACAGATGGATCAGGGCAGCCTCTGCAGTGATGCAGATGTTGTACCGGTCTGTTATGGTGAAGAGGGAGCTGCACTCTAAAGCAAATCTGTCGATTTACCGGTCAATCTACATTCCTACCTTCACCTATGGTGATGAGCTTTGGGTAATGACCAAAAGAATGAGATCGCAGATACAAACGGCTGAAATGAGTTTTTCCATGGGACTGCTGGACTCACCCTCAGAGATAGGGTGAGGAGCTCAGTCATCTGGCAGAGGCTAAGAGTAGAACTGCTGCTCCTCCATATCAAAAGGAGTCAGTTGATGTGGTTTGGACATCTGAGCAGGATGCCTCCTGGATGCCTTCCACTTGAGGTGTTTCAGGCATTCCCACTGGGAGGAGACCCCAGGGCAGATCCAGGACATGCTGGCCTGGGAATGTCTTGGTATCCTCTCTGAAGAGCTGGAGCAGGTGGCTGTTTGGTCGAAACTGTATTAGAAAGTAAAGGTATGTTTGCACATATGTGGTACATTACATAATCACTGTGCCACCCCTGACTCCATGGGGTTTTAACCATCCATGGGTGAGGGTTCTTGGACACTAGTTCCTAGGGTGGCACAGCACATGGTTTAGTAGCCACTGACCACTCATTTTAGGCTCATTGGTAGCAACTGTATTAGTAAATAAGGGTATGTTTGCATAGGTGTAGCACATTACATAATCACTGTGCCACCCTAGACTCCATGGGGTTTTGACCATCCATGGGTGAGGGTTCTTGAACACTAGTCCCAAGGGTGGTACAGTGCATGGTTTGGGAGCCATGGACAACTTATTCTAGGCTCATTATGATTTACTGTATTAGACGATAAGGGTATGTTTGTGCAATTATGCCCCATTCCACAATCACTGTCCCTCCCTAGACTCCATGGAGTTTTGACCATCCATGGGTGAGAGTTCTTGAACACTAGTCCCTAGAGTGGCACAGCACATGGTTTGGGAGCCATGGACCACTCATTTTAGGCTCATTGGTAGAAACTGTATTAGAAAATAAGGGCATGTTTGCACATATGTGGCACATTACATAATCACTGTGCCACTCTAGACTCCATGAGCTTTTGACCATCCATCGGTGAGGGCTATTGAACACTAGTCCTTAAGGTGGCACAGCGCATGGTGTGGGAGCCATGGACCACTCATTTTAGGCTCATTGGTAGAAACTGTCTTACTAAATAAGGGTATGTTTGCACATATGTGGCACATTACATAATCACTGTGCCACCCTAGACTACATGGGGTTTTGACCATCCATGACTGAGGGTTCTTGAACACTAGTTCCTAGCGTGGTACAGTGCATGGTTTGGGAGCCATGGAATGCTCATTTTAGGCTCATTGTGCTTTACTGTATTAGAAGATAAGGGTATGTTTGTGCATTTATGCCAGATTACATAATCACTGTGCCATCCTAGACTCCATGGGGTCTTTACCATCCATGGGTTAGGGTTCTTGAGCACTGGTTCCTAGGATGGCATAGCACATGGCTTAGTAGCCACTGACCACTCATTTTAGGCTCATTGTGATTTACTGTATTAGACGATAAGGGTATGTTTGTGCAATTATGCCACATTACATAATCACTGCGCCACCCTAGACTCCATAGGATTTTGACCATCCTTAGTTGAGTGTTCTGGAGGCCTAGTACCTTGGATGGCACAGCCACGGATGCTGTCCCACACCATCAGCCCCATATTCGAATGTGAATATCGAACCCAATGCCAACTTCACAGTGCTGGGTTAGTAGGTGAATGCTGAAGGTGGAGCAAGCGCTACCTACCATGGAAGAAGCTGGACCCGTCCTTAATCATAGGGCACGCAGAATGGCAGATGCAGCAGCCGGTGTTCTGCCATTTTACCATACTTTAACAGAATATCATATCTCTCTGGCAAACCAATAGATATAGCTATCGGTTTAGCATACTTTGTCAGAATTGCAGTTGCACTGCAAATATGCCACTAACATTACATAATTACTTATTTTCTGTCAGTTGGGCCACGGTATGCTATTGTTTACCTTCCATTAGCTGTATTGAGTAATTTGTAACAGCAGGAAATGTATTTAATATATATAGACACACACTGAAAATGCACCATATTTTTGGATCAGCCAATCACGGTGCAGTGCCATCAGCTGTTTCCGTCAGCTTTATCATGTGCTGAAATTATATGCTGATAAGTATGGTAAAATGTCAGAACACTGTGCAGCCTTGGCGCCAAGACCCATCCCCCAGCTACTTGCCGGCTCAATGCAGACAGAGACGTGGAGAGAGAGATCTGCTCAGCTCAATGAGAACCTACGGAAACCTACAGTGAAGCTGCCTCACTACAATAGGGAAGAGCCAGCAGACACCTACCTGATGTAGGTCTATCTGGCAGCACAGCTTAATGCTTGGTCCCCCGAAGAGACAGCATGCAATGTCGCCTTCTCCCTCAAGGGTGGAGCTTGGCAAGTACTTACACATCTGCAGCTGTCTGATCTCCAAGACTGGGCATCATTAAAGGTAGCCATCCAGCAGCATTTTGGTCACCAGATCTATGCTGATGAGGCCAGAGACCAACTCGCTAAGCGGCAGAGATATGCTGACGAGAGCCTCGGGGCATATGCTGCTGACCTGCGTATGTACACCCACCAAAGACACCCTGGGCTCCCTAAGGAGGTCCAGGAGGAGCTTGCTGTCCAGGTTTTCATTCGAGGGTTTCAGCGTCAACACCTCTGTGAGTACCTATGCCTCCTGGCTCCCACCACCTTGGCAGCAGTCTTGAAAGAAGCAGAGAGGGATGAATATGTGTTATGCCCTGAGGGACTTTGCCATCACCACAGTCACCAGGTGAACCAGACTGATTATGACGAAGGTGAGGAGCACGAAGCAGCCTGCCAGACACTTCCTGCTGCATTGCCACACTATCACCTTAGGAGATGGGACACTGATAGCTGCTTCCAGTGTGGGGTTCCTGGCCACGTCACCTGCAACTGCCTAGCTCCAACACCCAGGTTTCCACCGCCAGCATCCCTGTTAAACCAAGAGAGGGTGGCATCGAGGGGAGGCTGCCACCTGGGACCACTCAAATCCCCAACCAGCCAATTCAGCGCCTGGGCTGCCTTGGCCAGGTACGCAGAGTCTATGTGGATTGTAGCCTCGAAGGGATTTCCTGCCAAGCCCTGGTAGATGTAAGGTCCATCATTTCACTCATTTGCCCAGATACTGTGCTGGGTTCCAGCGGACTTTCGCCCCAACGTTGGGTCCCCACCAGGCATCACATCACCACAGCCACCGGCGAGCGAGCACAGATCACCATTGCCAGCCACCCGTCACAACACCAGTTCTGGTTGGCTGATACTAGGGGCAGACTTTGTCCATTTGGGGCCCAAGGCAAAGACAGAAATGGGGCCCTACATTTTCCTTTGTTCTACACTTTTTTTCATGCCTTATTGAAATCCTACCCGAAACTTATTGTCCTCAGAAGTCTTCAAATGATGATATCATTCAGGCATCAGGAATTACATCTATAGAAAAACAAGGACATTTAAGAAATTGAATGTAGACTCTTGTCTATTATAAAAAAAAAAAAAAACAACAGTTCACGTGGAAGATCTGTTGTTTAACACTTACCAGTCCCTCCAGGATTATGCGATATTACGAGTGCACAAAGTCACGCAAAATCAGGCCATCGCCACATCTTTTGCGTGACCTTGCAACTTTGTCCAGTCACCACAACTTTCCCACAATTTTGGCCAAACCTCGTCAACTTCCACCAATTTTGCCAGTCAAATTTGTCCCTGAGTAACGGTCAAACACTCAGTCTAACCAATCAAATGCATCGCTCACTTTTGTGTTTACAGTGAGTATTAACGGAACACATCAGCAAAAAAAAGAGTATGCGATTAAAAAGAAAAAAACATCTGCGAGTTTTCCCACACTGTCCCATCTTCCGTCTTCCCCAGCCTGCCAGTGGGCATTGTTATGCCTGGGAATGAGGCGCGGACAGTGGGTGTGAACTGCACTCTCCTTTATTCAACACACAACTGAACTATATACATAATGTTGGCGCCATATGGCTCCACGGCCAGTTTGCCAAGTGATGATGTCACCTATGGCGAGCCACCACGTCCAAACACTACAGACATCTCCCCATGTCTCTGTCTTGACTGCATGTACAAAGTGCCAGGTTTGTGTTGAGAAAAATTCACCTGCCTGAAAAGCACCCTATTGTGGAAGCGTGCGTGAAGAGAGACGCCATAAAACCACAAGCAAATCTAACACTACAGCCAGTGTTGTAACCTTTTATACATCTTTAGATGTAAAATCATTACTACATCTTGTCAGTGAGTTTTAAAGCTGTGAATCTCCGGTCTGGATATGGACCAATGCACACCCCTGGCAAACCCTCAAGGAGAGCCCCTCCTCCTGGTAAGACTCCCAGTAAAAGAAAGATGAGTATCTGATGAGACAGGTGTCTGTCAAGACACACAGCAGATAGACAGACAGGTAGGAGTCAGGCATAGAAAGAAAGAGAATATTCAGTATTTTTTTCAGAAAAACACAGACTTTGATAGACAATACAGAGCAACTGAATAAACTGTTTCTTTTTTCTCTGCGCTTGGTACCATTTGGTTGGGGACTGCTGCGGTTAGGGAGTTTTCAAATGAAGGTGCTACTATAATTTCCAAATCTATACTCTATCACATGCATTCAATGCAGTTTAGCTGTTGTAATGGATAAATAATTTTTTCATCCTTTTTATTCAAAAATTTTATTTGTCAGTACTACTATACGTACAGTACAGGAGAATTGAAATGGAGTTTCTCGCTCACATCAGTGGTATGCACAATACAAAAAAGAAAAGGAATAAGGCTGGAAAAACAACAGCAGTCTATGCACAGTAATGCTACCCATAGTGCAAATGGCAACAAAAGATAGACCCAGACCTCCCATAGTGCAAATAAAGATAAGCGATGAACGATGAGACCCAGCAATCTTATATACAGAAAGTAGAGCAGTAATGCTCATAGTACCAAGTTCAATGCGGTAGTGTAGGTGCAGATAGTAACAGACAGGACTGCACATGATCAATATTGCAATGACAGACAGCAGCAGATATGGCATTTGTGCAAATGGTTGCAGTAAAGTGCAGAGACATACAGCAGCAAATGCATTGTTGTTGGTGTGCCAATCTTTCTGTGCCAACAGCTGAGGTGGTTATTGTGCGGGTGAGTGCGTTAAGGTCTGGGGATGGGGGGGCAGAGTTCAGGGTCCTGATGGCCTGATGAACAAAGCTGTTTAGCAGTCTTGTGGAGTGGGCCCGGAAGTACCAGTACCTTTTTCCCGAGGGCAGGGGGCTGAAGATGGAGTGTGAGGGGTGTGAGGTGTTGCCTGCATTGTTGATGGCTCTGCGGGTGAGGTAGATATCCAAGGGGAGGGGGGGAAGCAGGGGGGCACCGACGATCTTGTTGGCTGCTTTCAATGTGTGTTGTAGTGTCTTCCGGTAGGAGGCTGTGCAGTTTCCATACCACACAGTGATGCAGCTGGTGAGGATGCTCTCAATGGTGCCCTGCTAGAATGAGCACATGATGGGGAGTGGGACTCATGCTCTCCTCAGTTTGTGAGGAAATGGAGGTGAGTTTGAGCCTTCTTGGCCAGTGATGTGGTGTTGTTGGACCAGGAGAGGTCCTCAGAGATGTGCACCCCCAGGAACTTGGTGCTGATCACTCTCTCCATAGCTGCTCCATCGATGATCAGAGGGGGATGCTGTGTGTGTCCCCTCCTGAAGTCGACTACGATCTCGTTGGTTTTTCCCATGTTCAGGAAGAGGTTATTGTCTTTGCACCGCTGGACCAGTTGGCTCACCTCATTTCTGTAGTTGGCCTCCTCATTGTTGGTGACGAGGCCCACTACCGTCGTGTCATCTGGAAACTTGATGAGGTGGTTGGTGTTGTAGGCTGGTACACAGTCGAGGGTCAACAGGGTGAAGAGCAGCGGGCTGAGCACGCACCCTTGTGGGGCCCCTGTGCTCAGTGTGATGGTCTTGGATGTGTTGCTGCCAACCCACACATTCTGTGGCCTTCCTGTGAGAAAGTCCAGCATCCAGTTACAGAGAGAGGTTTTGAGTCTCAACTGTCCGAGTTTTTGTATTGGGTGCTGGGGGATGATTGTGGTGAATGCTGGAATGAAGTCCAAGAACAGCACTTGCACGTAAGAGTTCTTTGTGTCCAGGTGGGTGAGGGCTGGGCGGAGAGCAGCAGCAATGGCATCCCCTGTGGATCTTTTTGACTTATATGCAAACTGAGATGGGTCGTGGGAGGGAGGGAGGATGGACTTGCCATTTGAGTGGCATGACCAGCCACTCGAAGCACTTCATTATGATGGGGGTCAGTGCTATGGGTTGGTAATCATTGTAGCTGGATGGGATGGACTTCTTTGGGACTGTTATTATGGTGTCAGTTTTGAAACATGTGGGGACAACAGCTTGAGTCAGGGAGACGTTGAAGATGTTGGCCAGGACATTCTTGAGCTCCTCTGCACAGTCCTTCAGAACGCGACCCAGTATGTTGTCCGATCCAGCTGCCTTGCGTGGGTTGATCCTGCAGAGGGTCCTCTTCACGCTTACCAGATCCAGACTTATGGGCCTGCTTGTCTGGAGTGGTCTTATGTGCTGATGTGCTGTTTTCTCCTTCAAAGCAGCCAAAGAATTTAGTCATGTGAAAAAATTAGGACACCCCATTAAATATTCAGTTCTTTAAGAAATGTTCACATATCTATCTAACCTTGTTTTTTTTTTTTATTTGCATTTTTAACATTTATTTTAGCCATTTTAAGTGGGAATCAATGTGGGGGTGTCCTTAAAAAGATGGGGGGGGGGTCCTAATTTTTCCTCACTATTTTAGAATTACATTTTACAGAAAATTTGGAAAAAGTCTTTAATTCATTTTTAATTGTTTAGTTGTATTACATGAATCTCCCAGTACTTTTAACATTGATATTAAATATCCATATGTCCAAATATGTAAAAAAAAAAAAAAAACAGGCTTATACAGGGTGTATTAATTTTTTTCACATGACTGTATTTAGGTTGTTAAGCAATAGAGAGGTGGGGTAGTACTTGTACACACCCTCTATCTCAGTTTTGACAGGTGCCAAGGCCCCTTGACCCCGCCCCCGTGACCCCGCGTAATTAGGCTGTCAATCAAAAGTGTTTTGAAAACATGACCCATGACCTTGCATAATTAGGCTGTCAATCAAAAGTGTTTTGAAAACATGCCCTTTGGTCCGAAAACTTCTCGTCAAACTGACAGGTTGTGATTTTAACCCGTTGTCCATATGGGGTTTAGGGTTAGGATGGGGTTAATGATGGCAGAACTTCTCATCTGAAGTGACAGCTTTGTAGTCTTTCAATTTACAAAAAACACATCAGAGTGTCTGTTAAAGGATTTAAACAACACCACTGTCTCAGCCAAAAACAGATGGGCTCAAAGGTGACATGTTTGTAGCCGTTTTAATTTGCAAAATCAGATCTCAGTCAGAAGTGTCTCACCATGTCAGGCTTTGAAGCCACCATTCTCTTGGCTAAAACAGATGTTGAATGGGGAGACCACATTTTGCAAAAACACAGCTCTGTGCTCTGTGTACAAAAGCATGCACACACACTGACCCAGTCACAAATCTGCAACATCATCTTCTGCACATTCAGAAAAAGGGTTTTAGAGGCAGACTGACCTGAGCAAACAGGCCTGTTTGGTCTTAATGACCCAAAGCACACTGAAAAAAAAAGGTAGGACTTTCGGTCTGGACACCATGGTGGTAGCAGCTTAACGCTGAAGCTCCCAGATCCCATCCGTGAAAATATCATGAAAATCAGATTTAACGGATTTATGGAAGAGTGAAAATCAAAAGACAAAGTTATTATGCCTAAAGGAAAACAGAAGAGATCAACATTTACCAGGCCAAGACACGCATCGGCCGGAGAAACTGACCTGGAAGACAATAACCTCTCGGAAATGGAGGAGCAAAATGAGGCTAGCAACACGGCTAGCTTAAAAATGATACTTCAAGAATTAAGAGAATTTTGCCGAGAGTGTGGGGCCGAATTTCGTGAACTTAAAGACGAAATAAAAAGGACAAACAACAGAGTGGACCAGGCTGAGGACCGAATCATGGAAGCAGAGGAAAGAATAAAAGGGCTGGAAGAAACCACGCTGGAATTACTTAAATGACAGACAAGACTGGAGGCTAAGCTAACCAACCTGGAAGGAAGACTAAGAAGGAACAACGTAAGAATTCATGGTCTGAAAGAAGGAGTCAAGGATGGTTTCACCACAATGGCTGCATGCGTGGAAACCATACTGAGAGAAAGTTGGAAATTCCCCAATCCACTGAAAATAGAAAGGGCGCACCGTTCATTAGCCCCAAGCCGGTCGGCGGAAGCCCCCCCGCGATCGGTGGTGGTGAAGTTTTCCAACTTCAGAACAAAAGAAAAGGTTTTGAGACTGGCTTGGCAGAAAAAAGGATTTATGCACCAAGAAAGAAAAGTTTTTGTGGAGCATGACTACGCCCCGGAGGTCCTTAAAAAATGTCGGGAATACAATGACGCTAAAAAGGTACTAAGAGAGAAGAAACTGCGCTTTCAAACCCCATTCCCAGCGAAGCTGAGGGTTTTTTACGGGGAAGACAACTTCAACAACAACTCGGTGTAAGAAGCAACCAGGGATATGGCGAGAAGAGGGCTCCCGGTACCGATGTATAAACCCGCAGCAGACCCGATTGAAAGACTCAAGGCTCAAATGTGGTGCACACAGAGACCCTCAAATTTCACGGGCCAGCAGCGGGAAACCCAGCGCCAGGGCTGTAAGGAAAAACTGGACACTTTCAGGAGGGAATAACGATATTTTTAGTCAATATGCACATCCAACCTTCCTCCTACAAGGTAACAAATATTAAAGGAGATGCAGAATCTGACATGTTAGGCTGGCCCAGGAAACACGCACGCAGGCTCAGGTGAGATTTAAGAGTCTTTATTAACAACAGGTGTATGGATGCGTGAGTGAGGGATGTAGATGTCTTGTTGGGGACTGAGGAGCACTGAGGGCAGAACAGGACACCGTGCAGCCAGGCAACCCTAAGGACAGAGCAGAGGACAAGGGTGAGCTGAAAACACAGAGGCTGTGATGAAAATAGGAATGTGGCTTACTTGCAGGAGTTTGGTGGCTGGCGTTGGGAAGGCGTGCTCCCGCCTGGAAGACAGCGCCCTGATCAGCACGACGGGGAGAAGACTGAAGAGGAATGGCGATGAGGGGGTATTTCCGCCGCCAGGAGGATCCAGCTGTGCACAGGGGAAGAACTTGGAAAGCAGGTAAGAGGAAAACCTTACGTGCATGCGATGAGTAAAGTGCTGGCCGTGGGAGACAGGCGAACGCAGAGCTTGATTGAGGAGGAGAGCTGACGGGTCCAGGCCGAGGCCCCGGGCAGAGCAGGCTAAATAGGAGCAGCCTGATGAAGAGCAGGTGTGCGCGCAGCTGAGTGGGTTGTGACAGTACTCCCCCCCCCCCCCCCCCGAGCAGTGCCTCCTGGCGCTGGCTTGTCCGGGTGTACACGATGGAACTCCCTAACGAGCTGTTTATCCAGCACGAAAGAGGAGCGCACCCAGCATCTGTGCTCCGGACCATAACCCTCCCAGTCCACCAGATACTGTAGCCCCTGACCCTGGCGTCGAGAGTCCAGGATGGCAGTAATGCCCCATGCCGGGTGGCCGTCGATCATTCTAGGAGGGGGCAGCACCCTGGGAGAAGGACAGAGAGGATTAGACACCACAGGTTTAATCTGAGACACGTGGAAAGTGGGATGAACACGAAGGGGGGGGGAGATCTAAACACACAGCCACCGGATTGACAACCTTCGCCACAGAATAGGGGCCGACGAAGCATTGAGCCAGTTTCTTTTTTTCAGCCTTCAGGTTAATATTTTGAGCTGACAGCCACACCTGTTGCCCCGCCTGGTAACGTGGCGCGGGCCTCCTACGGCGATTAGCAGAGTTAGAGTTGCGCGCTGACGTGCGTAAAAGAACCTGGTGCGTCTTGGTCCCCAGCCGCCGACACCGTCTCAGGTGAGCCTGGATGGAGGGAACTGCCACCTCACCTTCTTCCTCAGGGAACAGCGGGGGATCGTACCCTAGGGATGCCCGAAAGGGGGACATCCCGATGGCCGAAGAAAAGGAGGAATTGTAAGCGTACTCCACCCAGGGGAGATGGGTACTCCAGGAAGAGGGACTGGAGGAGATGACGCAGCACAGGGTGGCCTCCAGTTCCTGGTTGGTACGCTCGCACTGCCCATTGGACTGAGGATGATGTCCCAACGACAGGCTAACCGTGGCTCCTAGAGCATTGCAGAAGCTCCTCCAGACACTGGATATGAATTGAGGCCCCCGGTCGGAAACAATGTCAGCTGGGATGCCATGTAGCCTGACAACATGCCGCACCAACAGATCCACAGTCTCACGCTCTGTGGGGAGCCCAGGGAGGGGCACAAAGTGGGCAGCCTTGGAAAACCGGTCTACAATGGTCAAGATGGTATTAAATGAGTTGGAGATGGGGAGACCGGTAACAAAGTCCAGGGCGATGTGGGACCAGGGCCTACCGGGAACCGGTGGAGGGGTGGAGGAGACCCGCAGGAGGAGAGTTGGATGATTTATTCATGGCACACTGGGGGCAGGCATGTACGTAGTTGGAGATGTCGTCCCGGAGCCCAGGCCACCAAAAGGACCGCTGGAGGAGTTTCACAGACCAGGAGATACCAGGATGGCAAGCGAATTTGGAAGTGTGTGCCCAATGAATGACATCACCCCGGACCGACGAGGGCACAAACAATCTCCCCGCTGGGCCACCGCCAGGGTCAGGTTCAGACTCCAAAGCCTTCTGAACCTTGTCTCTAATAGCCCAGGAAATGGACCCCACAACATAGGCAGGATGGTGTGGACCTCTTCTTCAGGAGCTTCCGGGGCGAACTGCCTAGACAACGCGTCCGGTTTCTTGTTCTTGGATCCCGGACGGTAGGTGATAGTGAACCTAAACCTCCCAAAGAACAGCGACCAGCGCACCTGGCGGGCGTTCAGACGCTTGGCCGTCCTGAAGTACTCCAAGTTCTTATGGTCGGTCAAGACCACGAAAGGCTGAGCTGCCCCTTCCAGCCAAAGGCGCCACTCCTGCAGTGCGAGCTTAACAGCGAGGAGCTCCCTGTCACCGATGTCATAATTGCGTTCAGCAGAGGAGAGGCGCTTGGAGAAGAAGGAGCAGGGGCACACTACCCCATCCACCGGGGAGCGCTGCCACAAAATTGCCCCCACCCCTGTGTCAGACGCATCCACCTCGACCAAACATTGCAACGCTGGATCCACCTGAGTGAGGACCCGGGAGGATGAGAATTCCTTCTTCAGTGTCTCGAAGGCGGCCGCTGCTTCCGTCGTCCACTGGAAGCGTACCTTCGGGGAGGTGAGGCGGGTCAGAGGAGGGGTGATGGAGCTGTAGCCAGGGACAAAGCGGCGGTAAAAACCAGCAAATCCCAGGAATTGCTCAACCTGCTTCCTGGAAGAGGGGGTGGGCCATTCAACCACCGCTTTGACTTTAGCCGGGTCGGGGAGGAGCTGATTGTGCAAGACAATAAAATCCAGGAAGGAGGTCTGATTGGTAAAGAACTCACATTTTTCAGCTTTGACGTACAGCTTGTTTCCCAGAAGGCATTGAAGGACCCACCTCACGTGGAGTACATGCTCCTCCCGAGAGTGAGAGAAGATCAGAATATCATCCAGGTAGACAAAAACGAAGACCCCCAGAAAGTCACGAAGTATGTCGTTGATTAATCGTTGGAAGACAGCGGGAGCGTTGGTGAGCCCAAACGGCATCACAAGGTATTCAAAGTGGCCGCTGGGCGTCCGGAAAGCCGTCTTCCACTCGTCACCCTCCCAGATCCGGATGAGGTGGTAAGCACTGCGGAGGTCCAACTTAGAGAACCAGGACACCCCCTGGGAGTTAAAGGCCGAGTCCATCAGGGGCAGAGTATAACGGTCCTTGATAGTGATATCATTGAGAGCCCTAAAGTCTATACATAGCCGTAAGGACCCGTCCTTCTTCGCCACAAAGAAGAATCTAGCACCCAGGGGGGACGAGGAGGGGTGAATGATGCCGGCACTGAGGGACTCCCGGAGATAGGCGTCCATAGCCTCCTGTTCCGGGGCTGAAAGGCTGTAGAGGCGGCCGGATGGAAGGGGCGCTCCCGGCCAGAGGTTGATGGCACAATCATACGGGCGATGGGGTGGGAGGGAGAGTGCCTTAGACTTACTGAACACGGTGCCAAAGTTGTGGAACTCCAGCAGGACTAAGGAGAGGTCCGGTGGGGAGGAGTCCACAGCGCGGAAGGGTACAGACGGGGCAAAGGCAGCAGACTGGAGACAAGTTCCCAGACAAAAGGTGCTCCAGGCGCGGACACAGCCAGTCTGCCAATCAAAGACGGGGTTGTGGAGGAGCAGCCACGGGTAGCCCAAAATGATTGATGAAGCAGAGGAGGGAAGGAAATAAAAGCTGAGGTCCTCACGGGGATTGCCAGAGATGATAACGGGGATGGGTTTGGTCTTATGGGTGACCTTCTCAAGGGGGAAGCGGGTGAGGGCAACAAGTTGGAGAGGAGTGGGTAACACTTGGCACTGGATGCCCAGGCAGGTTGCCAGACTTTTAGAAATAAAACTCTGTTCCGCCCCCGAGTCCACCAGTGCATGAGTAGTGTGACCAATGGAGTTATGGCAGAGTCTAATAGGGATTTGGCATTTGGAGAGGGGATCTGACTGGGTGACGTCCGCGAGGCCCCCTACAGCGACTTGCGGACTTCCCCTTTTGGCTTCACTGGGCAGGCTTCCACGAGATGCTGGTCATCTCCGCAATACATGCAGAGACCCAACTCTCGGTGGCGCTGTTTCTCCGCTAAAGGAAGTCTTGCCCGCCCGATAATCATTGCATCAGGGTTGGCGGCGGCCTCCAGAGGAGGCAACGCCAGGGGGCGGGACTGAGGAGCACGGGAGAGGGCTCCGCGCTGGCGGCTGTGAGACTTCCGCTCGGCGGCCCACTCCCTCAGCCTGTTATCTAAACTAATAGCTAGGGAAATCAAATCAGACAGACGATCCGGCAAGTCCCGGCAGGCCAGTTCATCCTGTAAATTAGAATTTAGACTGCGGAGGAACAAGCTGCAAAGGGAGGCATCACCCAACCAACTTCTTCCGCCGCTACCCAGAAGTCGACAGCGTAGTCTGCCGCTAAGCGGCTACCCTGGCGAAGGATGAGTAGCCGCTCGGCTAACACGCTATCCCGATCTGAGTGATCAAAGACTTCGAAAAAATCTTGCACGAACTGGGTATAGGTCAGGTTTGCGTAGCTGGGCTTCGCCATAACGGCGTAAGCCCAAGCTAACGCTCGCCCTTCCAAGGGATTAGAGATGTACCCAATTCGGCTATGGTCAGATGGGAAATCCCCAGGGACGCGCTGGAACACCGTCTCACATTGTAAGATAAACCCGTGCGCTCCCCCGAGCTTTCCGCTGAAGCGCGTGGGGGTGGGAACAGGAGTGAGACGGGTCGTCGGACCCGGGGCCAACTGACCAGCTTGGGGAACAGGAGGAACTGGCCCACCGAGCTGAGATGCCTGCGGGGGGTCAAGGCAGTCTAACCAGTGAGTCGTGGTTAATTGATTAAGAATTACCCGCTGTTGATGGACAATTAAGTCCACCCGAGCCTCGAGGGTGGAAAGCCGGCGTGCGAACCCACTGTTCGCTGGGCTACTGTGCTGGAGTCGTACTGACATGTTAGGCTGACCCAGGAAACACGCACGCAGGCTCGGGTGAGATTTAAGAGTCTTTATTAACAACAGGTGTATGGATGCGTGAGTGAGGGATGTAGATGTCTTGTTGGGGACTGAGGAGCACCGAGGGCAGAACAGGACACCGTGCAGCCAGGCAACCCTGAGGACAGAGCAGAGGACAAGGGTGAACTGAAAACACAGAGGCTGTGATGAAAATAGGAATGTGGCTTACTTGCAGGAGTTTGGTGGCTGGCGTTGGGAAGGCGTGCTCCTGCCTGGAAGACGGCGCCCTGATCAGCACGACGGGGAGAAGACTGAAGAGGAATGGCGATGAGGGAATATTTCCGCCACCAGGAGGATCCACCTGTGCACAGGGGAAGAACTTGGAAAGCAGGTAAGAGGAAAACCTTACGTGCATGCGATGAGTAAAGCGCTGGCCGTGGGAGACAGGTGAACGCACAGCTTGATTGAGGAGGAGAGCTGACGGCTCCAGGCCGAGGCCCCGGGCAGAGCAGGCTAAATAGGAGCAGCCTGATGAAGAGCAGGTGTGCACGTAGCTGGAGCGGATGACAGGTGGGAGCGGGTTGTGACAGAATCAGCAAATATGAAGCAGTAAAATATTTCATGGAACAGTCATAATATTAGAAACAAATAAGTCTTAAAAAAAAAAACTTGTTAGAATAGAAATGTGACAATGAACCACATGAACTCTCCACACTAACAAATACTGTATTACCGTGATTGTTTGCTGTGATGGTGGTGCGAGGTTGCGCATAATTTCATAGGGTATAGGCATAAAAAAAAAAAAATCTATACAAGTTTGGATTGGGATCTGAAAATCACAATAAAAACATGGGACAACTTACAGGGGTAAGACAGGGCTCTCAACACGTAACAAAGTTTGAGGAATTTCCCTCAGAGCCAACACACCATCAAGGCCTCTAAGGTCGCTAAAAAGACCTCAGTTCAGGAAGATCTTTTGACAGTTTTATGTTTAAAGTTTTATATATTATGTTCTTAATGTTTTTTATGTTCTTAATGTTCTTTCAGTTTTTGAGTAGCATAAAAGAGGGCCACTATACTATTATACTAAATAAGACAATACAATGGAGAAACAGGGTTCAACCAAAATAATCTCATATAATGTAAAAGGGATCCTGAAGCCAGTTAAAAGATCCAAGATTCTAGGCAAAATGAAAAAAGACAAAGCAGGAATAATATTTTTTACAGGAGACCCACCTAACAGACTTGGAACACACTAAACTTAATAGACAAGGGTTTAAACTGATTTCTTCATCTTCATATAAGTCAGGGAGGAGGAGGGGGTAGCGACATTGATCTCAACCAAAATTATATTTGGAAAAAAAATCAGAACACAAAGTTAAAGAAGGGCGATTTAGCATGGTACTTGGTCGGCAAGAGGGAGAAGATATCACCCTGCTGAATGTATATGCACCTCCAGGGGCTAACTGGAAATTTTATGAAAATGTAATTGACCTAATGATAACTAAAGCCCAAGGTTTAGTGATATGTGGTGGAGACTTCAATCTAAGGCTGAATCCATACTGGGATGCATCAGGTAATTCTCCACATCAAAATAACACTCAAAGTAGAAAAACTAGGATGCTACTAAATGAAATGGGAATCTGTGATGTGTGGAGGGAATTCAACCCCAGTGTAAAAGATTACACATTTTACTCAGCACCACATTCAGCACCACATTCATCATATTCAAGGATTGACTATTTTTTTATGTTTAATAGAGACATTGGAAGAGTAAAAACATGTAAAATAAGACTGATGGATCTCTCTAACCACAGTCCGATCTATATGGACTTAAATATCCAAAAATACACAAGTAATACATTTTCTTGGAGGTTAAATTCAAATGTGCTGAAAGGACCACTGAAAGATGAATTGGTGTCAGATATTCTCAGATATTTGGAAGAAAATGATAATGGAGAAGTATCCCCTTTGATACTGTGGGACGCATGCAAAGCTGTAATAAGGGGAAAGATTATTGCAAAACTGGCACTCCAAAAGAAATTGAGACAAGAAAAACTAATCACATTAGAGTCAGAACTTAAGAAACTAGAAAAAGAGCACAAAGACAACACTCATTCTAATGACTCGCTCAAAATTAAGGAAATTAAAAAACAAATAAATGAGATCTACACAACAGAAATCCAGAAGAAACTTACATTTCTGAAACAAAAATATTATGAAACAGGTAGCAAATCGGCAAAATTACTATCCTATAAATTGAGGAAAGAACAAACGGAGAGAGCAATCTACAAAATCAGAGACCCAGTATCAAAGGAAATAAAAATTAGAATTCAGGAAATTCATAAAAGCTTCAAGAATTACTCCCTCAAAAAACACAAAAAAGACATCCGAAGCCTTCCTAAATACGTTAAATCTTCCCCAACTTACTGAGTCACAAAATAAAAAACTATTGGCAGAAATACAACCTAAAGAATTAGAAAAAGAAATTCTCTCTCTCTGGTAGTCCATTGATTCGATGATGACCATCTTCTTTATTTGTGAGTCTGCTGGTGTTTGAATAGTCCGATCCTGGATCTGCTGATTCGGTTATAGACCGGGCATGTGAAGGAGGTGCTGGGGGGAGCAGGGGGGACTTGGCGAGCATGCCTCTTTGCACGCTTTGCTGTCCGGTGTTGTGTGTGCTGTTCCTCCATATAATCCACTCCCTGTGAGGAGTGGAAGCGCCAGATGTCTCGGCAGGAAGCGAGTTCCTCCAATGAAGAGGGTTTGATCCGACATCTCTTCAGGATGGACTTCATTTGGTCTTTGAAGCGCTTCTTCTGCCCACCAGCACTGCGTTGGCCATGGTGTAACTGACCATACAGGATTCTGCGTGGGAGTCTGTGGCTGGGCATCCGGATGACATGCCCCAATCATCTGAGTTGATGTTGGGCCATGATGGACTCCACGCTGCAGCTGCCAGCTCTCTCCAGCACTTCTATGTGTGGCACTCTGTCCTTCCAAGTGATGCCAAGGATCTTCTGGAGACATCTTACATGGAAGGTCTCCAAGCTTCTCAGATGGCGGCTGTAAATAGTCCATGCCTCACATCCATACAGTAAGGTGGTGATACATACAGCTCTGTAGACCAGCACTTTGGTGTGGAGTTTGAGGTTGCTGTTCTGAAGAACCCTTCTCCTTAGACGACCAAAAAATGCTGATGCTTGCTTGAGGCGGTTCTGGATCTCATCATCGATTGAGTAGGTGTCAGACATTATGCTCCCCAGGCATTTGAATGTGGGCACAGTGAGCAGCTGTTGCCCTGCTGCTGTGAGGGTTATTGGGTTTTGTGGGGGGTCAGTACTGGACTGACAGAGTACCTCTGTCTTCTGGGTGTTGATTGTCAGTCCCATTCTGGTGTATGCAGTTATAGCTGCCGAGATGATGTTTTGTAGAGCGTCTGGTGTATGGGCAACCAGAGCACAGTCATTGACATATTGTAGCTCAATGATGGTCTCTGATGTCAGCTTGGAAGTTGCCTGTAGCCTCCTGATGTTGAACAGGTTACCATCAAGCCTGAAGTCAATGGTAACTCCAGCTTGCTTCTCCACCCTCCTTCGTAGCAGAGTTGTTACACAGACAAGGAAGATGTTGAAGAGAACTGGGGCCAGCACACAGCCTTGCCTCACTCCGGTTTGCACTCCAAAAGGTTCTGAGCTGTGCCTTCCCACTACCACTCGGGCCATCATCCCAGAATGGAACTGCACAAGGATGGTGAGAAACTTGGGTGGACACCCAAATCTCTTCAGGACTTGCCACAGTAGTTCCCTGTTCACTGTGTCAAATGCCTTTGACAGGTCGACAAAGGCAATGAACAGGTCCTTATGCTGCTCCTGACATTTCTCTTGGAGCTGACGCATCACAAAGATAATGTCAACTGTCCCCCTGTCCTTCCGAAAACCACACTGTGACTCTGGGGTGACCCGCTCTGATATTGCAGAGATGAGTCTGCGGAGCATGACCTTGGCAAGGACCTTTCCAGCAGTGGCCAACAGAGAGATACCCCTACTATTGGAGCAGATGGATTTGTCTCCTTTGTTCTTGTAGCTAAGATAAGACAAGCCTTTATTAGTCCCACAATGGGGAAATTCCAGGATTGCAACAGCACAGGGATAGCAACACTCAGAGCAATAATCAGAAGGCAAGAGAAAAAAAAAAACAAAAACACAAGAGCAGCAAGTATACATATGTACATATAAATATAAATATATATATATAGACACACAGTGCGGAGCATTATAGCTGGATGGAATAAATATGTAGATATATAAACACACACAGTACGGAGCATTGTAGCTAGATGGAATAAATATGTAAATATATAAACACACAGTGCAGAGCATTGTAGCTAGATGGAATAAATATGTAGATATATAAACACACCCAGTGCGGAGCATTGTAGCTAGATGGAATAAATATGTAAATATATAAACATACACAGTGCAGAGCACTAGATGGTCACAATGTTGCCGTCTTTCCACTGTTGTTGGACACACTCTCTTCTCCACACCTCTGAGATATAGAGATACAGTGTCCGAGTACAGAGGTAGCCTCCTTCCTTGAGAAGTTCAGCTGGGATGCCGTCAGGTCCAGGGAATTTATTGTTTTTCAGGGGTTTTACTGCATGCAGGATTTCTTTGAAGGTTGGGGGGAGGTCGAGATCTGGCAAGGTAGGATGTTCAGGGAGCTCTGCAAGGACAGTTGGGTCCACTGAGGTGGGCTGGTTAAGCACGGTGTTAAAATGCTCAGCCCACCGCTCCACTATCATGGCCTGATCCTTGATTAAAGAAGATCCATCAACAGATCTCATAGGTGCCAGGGAGCAGTTTCTGGGGCCGTAGATGGTTTTGACTGCATCATAGAAACTGTGCATATTGTTTCTATCAGCATGAGTCTGGATTTCGTTGGCCTTTGAGATCCACCACTCATCTTGCAGTTTCCTGAGAGTTGTCTGGACCTCAGAACGAAGGGCTTGCCATTGCTTCTTATGGAATTGAGATTGTGGGTTGTTCAAGGTGGCTCTGTGTGCCCTGTGCATTCTGTCCAGGAGGGTGGAGATCTCTCCAGCATTCTGGTCAAACCAGTCCTGATGTTTCTTGGTTTTGAAACCGATGGCTTGGGCTGCAGTGTCAAATTATTTATTTATTTAGCGAATGCAAAGTCCTTAAGCCAAGCAGTTGCCTCCTGGTTTGCTGTATGGAGGGTGTGTAATCCTCCTTCCAGTCTTTGGAGCGGGCAAGCCTCTATGATGTGTTCCATTGTTTGCTCCTCTCCACAATGCGCACAGTGGGCTAGGGCTACTGCCCCATCTGTGAAGGCTGGCCAAGCAGCGGCCATGTCCAGTCCTGAAGCGAGTGAGTGTAGACCACTGTCTCCTTGGGAGGTTGGTGCCCGGGACCTGTTGGTTGGGGTTTATCACCAGCTGTTTGTTTGGGACCTCCTTGGTCTCCCATTCCTCTTGCCAAGCTGTCTGGATGGTAAAGTCAGCTGGGGGAGGGTTTTTCCAAATCGGCCGTCTGGATGAAAGTCGGGCAGTGGGTGGGGTGTAGATATCTGCATGGATTGGTAAGTGAGGAGAATCTTTAACTTTTTGGAGCATCCTTTGAGTTAATGCTGCTTGCCGGATGTGTGGAGGGGCTATGTTTGACAGTACAGAGAGCCAGGGGAGTGGTGTTGAGCGGATTGTTCCAGTTATAGTTCTCATGGTTGAGTTGAGCTGGGTGTCTACATGGTGTGTGTAAGATGACCTGGACCAGACAGGGGCACAATATTCTGCTACAGAGTATGAAAGGGCCAGTGCTGAGGTGCGCAGGGTGGAGACTGCCGCCCCCCATTTTGCACCAGCGAGCTTGCAGAGCAGGTTGTTTCGTACCTTCACCTTAGCAGCCGTCCCCTTTAGATGTTCCTTGAAGGATAAGGTCCTATCAAGGGTCACTCCAAGATAAGTTGGATTTGGGGCATGCTTAA
This sequence comes from Pholidichthys leucotaenia, assembly GCA_020510985.1. Taxonomy (NCBI): domain Eukaryota; kingdom Metazoa; phylum Chordata; class Actinopteri; order Cichliformes; family Pholidichthyidae; genus Pholidichthys; species Pholidichthys leucotaenia. The sequence continues at coordinate 117,281,446 of CM035840.1, forward strand.
GCTTGAGTCTGCTCAGGTGGATGTTTAGTTCTCTGGCAGCTTTTGCATTGTGGAGATGGAATACACTGGAGACGGTTTTTGCTGGGCTTGGTTTTAGGCGCCAGATTTTGCAGAACTGGTCCAGTTTGACAAGATCTTCCGTGAGCACCCGTTCCAGTGGTTCAAAGTCTGGTGCTTGGAATGCCAAACAAATGTCGTCTGCATAGATGAATTTGCGGGATTTTGTAGTAGGCAGGTCGTTTATGTAGAGGTTGAACAGAGTTGGAGCTAGAACTGAGCCTTGTGGGAGTCCGTTTTTCTGCATTCTCCATGCACTTGTGTTCTGACTGAGGTGGACTCTGAACCTTCGGTTGGTCAGCAGGGTTTTTATAATTGCTGTTGCCCAAGTAGGGATCGCCTTTATAAGTTTCAGGAGGATGCCTTTGTGCCAGACCGTATCATAGGCGGCTGTAAGATCGAGAAACACAGCCCCTGTCTTCAGTCTGCTCTCGAAGCCATTTTCGATGAAGGTGGTTAGGGCCAGTACTTGTTCTCCTGTACTGCGGTCCTTGCGGAAATCTGCTTGATCCACACTTAGAATATCCTCTATTTCTGGGGAAATGCGTTGCAGTATTAGGTGCTCCATGATTTTGTAAGGAACGCTGAGTAGGGAGATTGGGCGGTAGCTTGCTGGTAGTTTGTGGTCTTTGCCAGGTTTTGGGATGGCAATGACCTTTGCTGTCCGCCATTTCTTTGGGATCGAGTTTGTTTGTGTGATCCTTGTGTAGAATTATGTCAACCAGGTTAGGGCTCGGGGGCCAAGATTTTTCATGAATTCTGGGAAGATGTTATCGTATCCTGCTGCCTTTCCACATTTCAGGCCCTGTAGGACTTTCTCCAGTTCAGCAGCCTTGAAGGGTTCAGGGTTCGTTTCCTCTACAGGCATTTTTTGGTGTTTTTTTAGCTCAGTTGTAACTGCTCTTCTGGTGTTTTGGCTTGGGGTGCTTTGGCGATAGACAGTAGGTGGGATGCAACTTGGTTGGGTGTGACGGATGCTCGGCTTTGGCTAGGGGGCTTCTGTGCAGCTCCTAGGCGACGGATGAGGCTCCAACATTTCCTGCTAGAGTGGGTAAAGCTCCGGTCAGCAACTGTCTCCTCCCATTTCTTTCGCCGGGCTGTATTTAGCAATTCAATGAGATGGTCTGCTATCTCTGGGTCCCCTGATGTTTGATAGGATTGTAGGAGGGCAGCACTTTCTCCGTCCAAACATGGGACATAGAGGGGTCGGTAGCCTCGTGGGATTGCAGTATGGGCAGCCTTGAAGATTGCGCTGCAGAAGCGGTTGTATGCTTCATCTACAGTGATGGTGTGGAGTGGGATGGTAACAACGCTCCGGTCCAGAGTTTCACTGAATTTCTTCCAGTTGGCTTTGCGGAAGTTCCAGCGCATCTTCCTTGGGCTGTATATGACTGGAAGTTGTAGGCCAATGTGTACAAGCAGGGGCCGGTGTTGGCTGTGTGGAAAATCATCAAGAATGAGGATATGTGTAGGATATGGCTCCCCATTCAAACAGCTGGCCCAACACAGGTCAGGAGAACAGTCCTTCTTCCACCTAGCAGAGTGGAAGGTTCCTCTTTGTTTGGGGTCGTATATCAAAGCGAGGTCATTTCTGGATGCCCAGTCTGAAAGTGCCTCCCCATCACTGGTACCCCCAGTCAGGGTGATGGCTGTTAAAGTCCCCCACATAGATGGCAGGGTGGGGTAGGGTGGGTAAGACCTGCAGATCCCAGTTGGCATTAGGGGGCTTGTACACATTGACAATATGGAAGCCACCAATGATTATGGTGTCTGAGAAATGTGTTGTTATCAGGTGATTTGCTTCAACTATGTCAGAACGCACATAGGTGGCACGTCCATGTTTAGCATGTAGAACATAGCACAGGAGGTCAAAGCCTTTGATGGTGAAGCGGCCAGCTTCCTCTGTGCCAATATGAGTCTCTTGGAGGCAGATTACATCAATTGAATGTTGGAAGGCGAGGACTTCGATAAGGCTTCGCTTGGCTGCAGATAGGCCTTCAACGTTTAGTTGTAATATGCGAAGGGCAGATCCTACCACAAAGTGCTCTTGGGGCTGTTTGCTTTCGGCTTTAGGAGTGTGACTAGGATTCTTCTTTGACTTGGCACAGAGGCGTCGTCTCTTCGAATTTAGTCTGCTGGTAGGATCATTAGCTTCCCCAGGCGAGCCCGGGTACTGACGGAGGGCGCGACGAGAACGCTGCTGGAGAGTCTGGCACAGTGGAATGTTTTCCTCTTTGGGCCACCGTGGCGAGCTAGGGGCCGAACATGCATTCTGACCTTTGACAGAATCATGAAGTGGTCGGTCCAGCAGTCTGCCCCTCGCATAGCTATTGTGATGAGCACGTCCTTGAGGTCAGCCCTCCTCACGATCACATAGTCAATCAGGTGCCAATGTTTGGACCTGGGATGCATCCAGGATGCCTTATATTTGTTCTTTTGCTGGAAGATTGTGTTAGTGATGGTAAGATCATGTTCTGCACAGAGACTAAGAAGTCTCATGCCATTGGGGTTGACTTTTCCAATGCCATGGGCACCGATCACACCATTCCAGTTTTGCAAGTTCTTTCCGACTCTTGCTTTGAAATCACCAAGCAGCATGATTTTGTCACCCTTCGGGATGTGACTGAGGATGTCATCGAGTGCCTGGGAGAAGCGGTCCTTCTCTTCAGCGTTCGATGGCAGAGTTGGTGCATAGGCACTTACCAAAGTGACATACCTGCATTTTGCAAGGGGGATGCAAAGAGTCATGAGCCTTTCACTGACACCCACTGGTGATTCTGTGAGCTTGTGCAGGAGGCTGTTCTTGATTGCAAAACCAACTCCATGAAGGAGTTGACCGCCAATGGGGTATCCTTTCCAAAAGAATGTATAGCCCTCTCCTACTTCATTGAGTGAGCCTTCCTCGAGGAGTCGGGTCTCACTGAGTGCTGCCACATCCACATTGTAACGCTTCAGCTCGCTGGCAACGAGTGCTGTTCTGCGCTGTGGTCTGTCCGGACTGGCATCCAGGAGTGTCCTTATGTTCCTTGCTGCAATTCTAAATGGTATTGTTTTTATTTTTCGACCGCATAGTGGAATGTCCCGACAGGTGCGGTTTCCTATCCGGGTGCTGTGCTGAGTGGGCAATGTTTAGGCCACCTTTTCTAGGCCTTTCCCCAGTTGGGGTGAGCAGTGCGGTCCCTAAATAGGGCTGCTCAGACGCACAGGAGTCCGCCGGAAGCAGCTGCCACTCAATCCTAACTGCTAACGACCGTTGTCCTGTGCCGCTGACATGCAGAGTTCCAGCTACGAGCTTCCAGCTCATTCAAATCTGCCCCCGTTACTGGATGCTCCATCGCTGCCAGACTTTAGGGGTCGGAGACTCAGGTAAAGAAGATACCTGCGCAGTGATGGTTTTTAGAGTGGCATGGGGGGTGCGCTTTTCCCGATGCCACTACCTTGATTGTAGAGAAGATGGTTCCAGTGGCAAGGGAGACCCTAGATGACCGGCATCTTCTCACAACTGCAGGAGGCTGCCGGAATCCAGATTTTTGGGAAACCGCCTCAAAGCGTGCCACCACCAGCTTGCTTTTTGTCAGGGTGTTCTCCCTTAGCCTTCGTCCGCTTTTACAGCCATTGTGGTGTTTATCGTTACTACCAGCTTCTGCCTGGTCTACTGCTGAGGTCTTCATCTTCGAGATCACGCTTAGTCTGGCCTCTACCCTTCAACCTGTTCGGCTTGGGTGACCCTGCCAGGAGTACGAGACTCCGACCGACATAGCTCTAGGGGTCATGGAGATGCTCAAAGTGCCCCACCACGATAAGGTGGTGATCCCATCGGGGCACAGAAAAAGCAATTATGAAATTTAAAGCTAACAAATCCCCAGGAGCAGATGGTTATACAGCAGAGTGGTAAAAAACTTTTAAACAGCAACTATCTCCTCTCCTCCTGAAAACATTTAACTATGTCCTCCACACAGGGGAAATCCCCCCTCCTGGAGAGAAGGGGTCATTGCAGTCATACCTAAACCTGAAAAGGATAAACGAGACTGCTCCAACAACAGACCAATCAGTGTGTTAAATCAGGACTATAAACTTTTTACCACTATCCTTGCCAAAAGGTTAGAAAATATACTGACAGACTTAATTCATTTAGACCAAACAGGTTTTATACGACAAAGACAGACACAAGATAACATGAGACGCACTTTACACATAATTCATCATATAAAAAAATATAATTTAAATGCAGCCATACTGGGATTAGACGCTGAAAAAGCATTTGATTCGGTTGACTGGTCTTTCCTATATAGAATCTTATCCAGTTTCAATCTTCATAACAACTTCATTAGAACTATCCAGGCATTATATAAAAAACCAACAGCTAAAATAAGGATTAACGGTAAATTATCATCATCTTTTGAACTGGAGAGAGGATGTCGTCAGGGCTGCCCCTTGTCTCCACTGCTCTTTGCAATCTTCATAGAACCTCTGAGCCAATGGATAAGACAGAATCAAAAAATTCAAGGTATTACACTTGGACAGAAGGAACATAAAATAGCACTCTTTGCTGATGACATTTTAATATACCTGGGGCAGCCGGACACCTCTCTTCCAGAACTAATCTCAGTTTTTTCAGAGTATGGAGAGTTATCAGGGTACAAATTGAACATGCATAAAACCCAAATTTTAACATTCAACTATAACCCAAATCAATATTTACTAAGCAAATTCAAAACTAACTGGGAGATGGAATCTATGAAATATCTGGGGGTCAATATCCCGAAACAACTCAACAAAATTATAACACTAAACTATGATCCACTGATGGCAAAAATAAAATCTGATCTAGCAAGATGGAATATGATACCATTCTTGGGTACTGCACAAAGAACTGAAGCAGTCTAAATGAATATACACTACCGTTCAAAAGTTTGGGGTCACCCAGACAATTATTTTGTGTTTTCCATGAAAAGTCACATTTATTTACCACCATGAGTTGTAAAATGAATAGAAAATATAGTCAAGACATTGACAAGGTTAGAAATAATGATTTGTATTTGAAATAATAATTTTTTCCAGATACTCAACCTGCTCAAAGGAAGGTCAGTTTTATAGCTTCTCTAACCAGCTAAACTGTTTTCAGCTGTGCTAACATGATTGCACAAGGGTTTTCTAATCATCCATTAGCCTTCTGACGCAATGAGCAAACACATTGTACCATTAGAACACTGGAGGGATAGTTGCTGGAAATGGGCCTCTATACACCTATGTAGATATTGCACCAAAAACCAGACATTTGCAGCTAGAATAGTCATTTACCACATTAGCAATGTATATTAGATATTAGAGTATATTTCTGGTTAGATTAAAGTTATCTTCATTGAAAAAAACAGTGCTTTTCTTTCAAAAATAAGGAAATTTCTAAGTGACCCCAAACTTTTGAACGGTAGTGTACTTCCACGTCTTCTATACATTTTCCAAACAATACCGGTAGAACCTCCCAAAAAAACATGGCAAGAACTGGACAGAAGGATCTCAAGATTCATATGGCAGGGCAAGAGACCTAGAATCAGGTATAGAACGCTACAGCTAAACAAAGACAAAGGTCGGCTCGCGCTGCCAAATATCAGGGACTATTTTAAAGCCGCGCAAATTAAAACTTTAGTAGAGATATGTAACCCATTCTACACTGCACAATGGAAGGAGATAGAATGCCAAATAACAAGTGACATTCCCCTAAAGGCGATAATAGGGAATAATGCCTTACCTTGTGCAGGTTATTTCACACCTTAGACAGAGACAATGAATACACATGGGAGAACAATGCCCAAGTGGGTGAGAGGGGGTTGAATGAAGTGTAGTGTAGATGTCATGCTGTGTATGAGGAAGTGCCTTGAACCTTGTGAAGTGTGACTTGATATAGAGAGAGGAATGCTTGATGTTACCAGTTAGTCTGTTCTTTGCCTGTGAGATGTGAGTGTGTAATAAATCGTCTGAAATGAATATGCCTCTTCAATTACACACTCCACACTGGTGACCCAAGACGTATTATGGAACACGAGGCAAGAACCCCGGAGCCGGCTTGGTCGGGAAGCCCCAGAGACACTGAAGCCAACCCACAGACAGCCAGGACTGGAACCCCCAGCAACGCGTGTGCAGTTTCAGTCAAGCTACCGGATTTCTGGCAGCACAACCCGCGCTCTTGGTTCCACCACACCGAGGTCCAGTTTGCCCTCCGGGGAGTAACAGCAGATGACACCAAGTTCTGCCATGTGGTAGCAGCGCTGGACTCCCGCACAGCCCAGCAGGTAGCGATCCTGCTCGATCAGCCACCAGCCAGCGGCAAATATGAGGCGCTCAAGGCTGCGCTCATCCGGCGATACACGCTCTTGGAATGTGAGAGAGCGGAGAGGCTCCTGGCGCGGACCGATTTAGGAGATGGGTCGGCCGTAGACCTGATGGAGAAGATGCTGGCGTTGATGGGCACGGGCGACGGGCACTTTCTGTTTGCCCACCTTTTCCTCCGGAACCTGCCAACAGAAGCAAGAGCAGTTCTGGCCAATTCGCCATTGCTGGCCACGCGAGACTACCGTGCGCTAGCCCAGGAGGCAGACCGGATCATCCTCACCACCAGGGAGATCACAGTCAACGCGGCGGCAGCGGAGCCCAGCAAGACGACCAGGGGAGGCAAGGAGCCACCGACGGTAGCGGCAACGGGGGCCAAGGAACGCCAGAAAGACATGCTCTGCTTCTACCACCGCCGCTTCGGAGGGAACGCGCGCAGATGCGCTCCACCATGCCACTTCAAGCGCTTGGGAAACGCCAAGGCCGGCAGTCGGTAGCAGCTGCGACCACCGGTGAAGAGAACAAGCTGCTCTACGCGACGGACTCGCGCTCGGGGAGACGCATCCTCGTCGACACCGGGGCCCAGAAGAGCGTCATCCTGCTGACCAGCTGGCAGGACCTAGCAGCCCCGGAATGGTGGCAGTAAACGGCTCGGAGATTAAGACGTTCGGTGAGAGAATACTGACCTTATCTCTACATGGCCGCTCGTATGAGTGGACTTTTATCATAGCAGCACTGTGTTGCCCGCTCCTGGGCGCTGATTTTCTGTGTGCACATGGTTTACTTGTGGATGTTGCTAACAGGCACCTGGTTAATGCACTATCCTTTGAATCTCTCCCCTGTATAGCTCGAGGGACCCGGTCAACAGCACAAGCCAGCGTCACAACTCCAGGCGGTAAGTTCCACGCACTGCTCACTCAGTTCCCAGCACTCACGGTCCCGACGTTTTTGGCGGCCATTGCTAAACACGGGGTGGAGCACTTTATCACCACCACCGGGCCGCCCATTTTTGCAAGACCTCGGCGCTTGGACGCAGCTAAACTGGCCATAGTGCGCGAGGAGTTCGCCAACCTGGAAAGGTTGGGCATCATCAGGCATTCAAACAGCCCATGGGCATCCCCGCTACACATGGTCCCTAAGGCTGAGGGATTGTGGCGACCGTACGGTGATTTCCGCAGGTTGAACAACGCCACAGCACGTGACCGCTACCCAATTCCCCACATACAGGATTTTTCCGTTCACCTCGCCGGAGCGCGCGTTTTTCTAAAATAGACCTAGTCTGCGGTTACCACCAGGTCCCAGTGCGCGCCGAGGACGTACCCAAAACAGCAGTAATAACTCCGTTCGGCTTATTCGAGTTCCTGCGCATGCCATTCGGGTTAAAAGGCGCAGCACGGACGTTCCAGCGCATGATGGATACAGTGCTGTGTGACCTCTCATTCGTGTTCATCTATCTGGACGATATCCTGGTAGCCAGTACGTCCGAAGACGAACACGAAACCCACCTCAGGACAGTTTTCCGGAGGTTGGAGGAGCACGGGTTGATAATCAGCCCGGCGAAATGCCAGTTCGGCGTGACGGAGATTGATTTTTTGGGGCACTGCGTCTCTCCGGAAAGAGTGATCCCATTGCCCGACAAAGTGCGCGCTGTGGCAGATTTTCCCCGGCCTCAGACGGTCAGGGCGCTGCAGGAATTTTTGGGGATGGTGAATTTTTATAACCGTTTCCTTCCCCGTGCGGCGCGGCTCATGCAACCATTGTACGCCGCGCTCAAGAGACAGAAACCCGCGGATGGAGTCGAATGGACCCCGGAGCGAGAGCGGGCGTTCTCGGAAGTTAAAGCAGCCCTGGCAAACGCCGCACTGCTGGCACATCCAGACCCGACGGCCCGGATAGCGTTCACCACCGACGCCTCAGACGTGGCCATAGGGGCGGTCGCTTGCCTTTTTCAGCAGAACTTTGCGAGACAGCGAACGTAAATACAGCGCGTTCGACAGAGAGTTGCTGGCTCTCCATCTGGCCATACGCCACTTCCAGTTCTGGCTGGAAGGGTGCAGCTTCACTGCGTTCGTAGACCACAAGCCAGTAACGTTTGCGATGGCCAAGGTTTCAGAACCATGGTCGGGCCGGCAGCAGAGACAGCTGGCCGCGATCTCAGAGTTTACTACTGATATTCAGCATGTGTCGGGTAAACTGAATGTGGTGGCGGACTGCCTCTCGCGCGCCGTGGTGGCCCCAGTCTACGTGGGGATAGATTACGCAGCCATGGCCGCGGAGCAGATTAGCGATGCAGACGTGCGTGCACTCCAGTCTGGAGCAACAGGGTTAAGGCTGGAGAGCAGGGTGCTGCAAGATGGCGCACCCCCCCTAATCTGCGATGTCTCCACGGGACGCCCGCATCTGGTAGTCCCGGTCGCGTGGCGCCGCCGCGTGTTTGAGTCGGTTCACACTCTGGAGCACCCAGGAGTGCGCATGTCTGTCAAAATGGTGGGAGAGAAGTTCGTGCGGCTGAGCCTACGCAAACAAGTAAAAGAGTGGGCTGCAGCCTGCGTGGCGTGCCAACGAGCCAAGGTACACAGGCACACGAAGGCTCCCTTGGAGCCGTTTCCGGTACCGGCTAAGAGGTTCGACCATGTGCACATGGACCTCGTGGGCCCCCTCCCGCCATCACAGGGGTACACGCACCTCCTGACAGTGGTGGACCGCACCACACGCTGGCCAGAAGCAGTCCCGCTGGCGGCAACCACGTCCGCGGACGTAGCACGCGCTTTTTTAACATGGGTGGCGCGTTTTGGAGTCCCGTCGGACATTACGTCCGACAGGGGCCCACAATTTGTTTCCGACCTCTGGTCCGCGATGGCCCGCGGCCTGGGTGCTGCAATTCATCGCACAACCGCGTACAACCCACAGGCCAATGGTTTATGCGAGCATTTTCATAGATCACTGAAAGCAGCACTCAGGGCTTCACTGACGGATGCAAATTGGGTAGACAGGTTGCCGTGGGTTTTATTGGGGTTGCGCTCCGCGCCAAAAGAGGATTTGGAAGCTTCCCCGGCAGAGCTCGTTTTTGCGCAGCCCCTACGGCTGCCCGGGGAATTTCTACCGGACAATCCCACGCCAGGCAGCTCCTCGTCTCAGCTTTTGCAGCGTAGCGCAAACACAGGCACGCTGCCGGGCCCTGCCCACCACAGTTTTCCGCGTGCCTTCGTGCCAAAAACTTTGAAGAACGCGGAGTTCGTGTTCGTCAGACATGACGCCCACCGCCCTCCATTGCGCCCACCCTATGATGGACCGTTCAGAGTGTTGGAAACGGGATAAGCATTTTGTGCTAGACTTGGGGGGTAGAAGGGAGATAATTGGCATAGACAGACTCAAACCCGCCTTTGTAGTGGCGGATGAGCAAGTGCTGTTGGCGAGGGCCCCTCGGCGTGGAAGACCCCCATGGAGACATCCCCAGGGGAACGATTCATCAGAGCAGCCACACGGACAGAGTGAAACACACACACCCCCCACAGCTCACCCGCAGTCGGACACACTCCCAGCAGCCTCCCACCGGCACAGCAGCGCCACGGAGGCGGTAAACCCCAGTTACAGCAGATATGGGAGGAGACTGAAGCCGAAACAGCATGTGGACTGATGTTCTATTGTTCTATCTAAGATGCTGGGGGGGGGGGGCAGTGTGGGCCTCAGGTTATTTCACACCTTAGACAGAGACAATGAATACACATGGGAGAACAATGCCCAAGTGGGTGAGAGGGGGTTGAATGAAGTGTAGTGTAGCTGTCATGCTGTGTATGAGGAAGTGCCTTGAACCTTGTGAAGTGTGACTTGATATAGAGAGAGGAATGCTTGATGTGACCAGTCAGTCTGTTCTTTGCCTGTGAGATGTGAGTGTGTAATAAATCGTCTGAGATGAATATGCCTCTTCATTTACACACTCCACAACCTAAACATTTGAATAACACTAACCCGTGGATAGAGACCCCGCTAAAAATTTGGTTTAAGATAGTCAGAGAGAATCAAACTAAAGAACCCTATCGATTATTGCAATGGATTTCCTATGATCAGGATTTTGCTCCGAATAAAACGGACACTAGATTTAAAAAGTTGAAAGAGAACGGACTGATAAAATAGTACGATTGTTTTAAAGGGCAAATTTTAAAAAGTTTTGAAAATTTGAAAGAACAAGGTCTAATAAATCGAGACCTTTACAGGTTCTTTCAGCTTAGACACCACATAAACAAAATACTTAAAAAGGAGGATTTGGAAAGGGCCCAGTCAGGTGTTCTGAAGGTTTTCTTAATGGCATATAAAGGGATCCCAGGGATCAGATGCATCTCTAAAATATACCATGGTCTTCAAGATTTTAAAGGAGACAACACATCATATATAAAAGAGAAATGGCAAAAAGAGGGGAATTTCACTTTACAACTGGAAATATGGGAAAAACTAAATAAACAACAGTGGAAAAGTACCTCATCCCTGCTGTGGAGAGAATTTGGATGGAAAAATTTGGTAAGATTTTTCAGAACACCTGCACAAAACAAATTAATCGTAAAGGGTTGAATTGCTGGCGCTTGTGTGGTGAAAAGGCTGCAAATCATTTTCATGTGTTTTGGTCATGCCCAGTTATCCACCAATATAAGATAAGATAAGATAAGATGAGATAAGATAAGCCTTTATTAGTCCCACAATGGGGAAATTCCAGGATTGCAACAGCACAGGGATAGCAACACTCAGAGCAACAATCAGAAGGCAAGAAAAAACAAGAGCAGCTAGTATACATATGTACATATTACTATAAATATATATATATATAGACACACAATGCGAAGCATTGTGGTTGGTGGATGTGCAGCAGAAAGTCTAAGCTCTCTCTCCGCGGATGCGGTGGGCCAGCTGGATGTCTTTGGACATGATGGTGACCCTCTTGGCGTGGATGGCGCACAGGTTGGTGTCCTCGAAGAGACCCACCAGGTAGGCCTCGCTGGTCTCCTGCAGAGCCATGACGGCGGAGCCCTGGAAGCGCAGGTCAGTCTTGAAGTCCTGAGCGATCTCCCTCACCAGGCGCTGGAAGGGCAGCTTACGGATGAGCAGCTCCGTGGATTTCTGGTAGCAACAGATCTCTCTCAGAGCCACGGTACCGGGCCTGTAACGGTGAGGCTTCTTCACTCCGCCGGTGGCCGGAGCGCTTTTCCGAGCAGCCTTGGTGGCCAGCTGCTTCCTGGGGGCTTTTCCTCCAGTAGATTTACGGGCGGTCTGCTTGGTTCTTGCCATCGCTCTTTATTATTCTGTCTTATATTTCTTGCACGTCGCCTAAACTCCAGCCCAGCACCCGCGTCGTTTTCACTTCAGTTCTCCGGTATGGCGAGTTTCTCCATTAGCACCGGGTGGCGGTTGAGTGCTAGCTAGCTCTTCCCTGCTGTATCGTCTCCTGCTGTAAACAGTGGCTCCGTCCGCCGACTCGGGAGACCTTTGGGGCGATCTGTGTGTCCGTGATATATATAGAGTGAAAGGTGTAGAAAGAAGAAGGAAGATTAAAAAAAAAAAAAAAAAAAAGGCAGTTGCAAAAGGCAGCCAACTCGTGTGGCGCCGGAACCGGAAGTCAGACTATTATTAAAGTCATCAAGTTTATTTTGATAATCTGCTACACAGGGTATTACGTGCATGATATTAAATTCAGTGTGGACTGTTCTGTAAATACAGAGAGCCTGACTGGCTACAGTATGTACCGTTGTGCATGTACAGACAATATTGGGGAAAATATTCAAAGCAACAGTTCCCTTTTCTTTTGTAACTTTGTATTTGGGTTTACTACCAGAATCACTGGAAAGACAAGGAGAAAAATACTTATTCAGTGTTTTAATATTGGCAAGTAAAAGAACACTTACAAAAAAAATGGATGTCGAGAGACTGTCCTGCACCTGAAGATTGGATTAACGTGATTCAGGACATTTATTTGATGGAAAAGTTGACATTTGCACTGAGACAGGACATGGATGGGTTCTTGAACTTTTGGCAACCCTGGAGCGCATATGTGTCTTCCACCTGATCTAATCTTTGACAAACACCATTTCAATAATGGCACCTCTCTTTGTTCCAATGCTACTCAGATGTTCTTTTATTTTTCTTCTCTTTTGTTTGTTTTTTTTTGTTTTTTTTTAAATTTTCTTTTCTTTCACTTAAAAAAAGGGTGTTGTTGTAGTGAACACTCAATGGACCTGTTGGACCGGTTCTGTGACTCACATTTTAGGTCAGAACAAAGGCAGGAAGCTTAGCCTTGTTATGCAAGGCTGGAGACTGTGGGGGGTCGATTAAAGGATTCATGGGAGACAGTGGAAGTGATATCATGGAGGGAAATGCATTGTGACTGTCTTTATTATGCAAGGTGGTCTGTGGGACATGTGATCTATGAGGTGTGAAGTCCCTGATATTTAAGGACAAGAGTTTACTGTTTCATTGTCTTTTTTTCTGCTTTGAAATGATGGAGATGTGAATAAAGCTGACTCTGAGAAAGAACGCCGCCTCATCATTTTCACATCTTCCACACTGGTGACCCCGAGACGTATCATGGAAGAAAGAAATTCTCCCGGGCCAGCCGCGTCAGGAGCCCCTACCCAGGCAAATGCCGCTACAGTCCAGCTACCGGACTTCTGGCAGAACAATCCGCGCTCCTGGTTCAACGCAGTTGAGGCGCAGTTCAACCTCCGGGGGATATCGGTAGATGTCACGAAATTCTACCAAGTAGTCGCAAAGCTGGACAACAACACGGCCCAGCATGTGGAGAGCCTGATCGACCAGCCGCCGGAGAGCGACAAATACAGCGCGTTGAAGGCTGCACTCATCTAGCAATTCACCTCCTCGGCGGAGGAGCGAGCAGAGAGGCTCCTGGCGCTGACGGAGGGGGAAAACGACATGCCCGCGAGCCTGATGGAGAAGTTGTTGAGGTTGAAAGACTCTGACGATGATCACTTCATTTTCACCCACCTCTTCCTCAGGACTCTACCGTCAGCAGCGAGAGCGGCTCTGGCCAGTTCGCCACTGTTGGCCCTACGGGACTACCGCGCTGGGCCAAGAGGCGCAGCGGATTGTCAACGCCACCAAGCAGCGCGCAGCCACGGCCGCTGCAGCGGAACTCAGCGCGATGATCGTAGACGACAGGAGGCCAGAGACAGCGGTGCCAGACTCAACGACGACGGCGGCGGCAAGGGCCAGGGAGCGTGGACCGGACGTCTTTTGTTTCTACCATCGCCGTTTTGCAGAGAGGGCACGCAAGTGTGTACCGCCGTGCCAGTTCGGGCGTTCGGGAAATGCCAAGACCGGGGGTCGGTAGCAGCCGCGGCCCTCGGGGAAGAGAACAAGCTGCTCTACTTGTTGGACGCATGCTCCGGGAGGCAGTTCCTCATCAACACAGGCTCCCAGTTGAGTTTCATCACTCCTTCCTACGCGGACAGACTGGCGGGTTCCGGAGGTCCCCTGGTGACAGCGGCGAACGGCTCGGAGATTAAGACCTTTGGTGAGAAGACTCTGCTTCTGTCTCTACACGGCCATGCATATGAGTGGACTTTTGTTGTAGCAACACTAAATTTCAATATGCTGGGGGCTGATTTTTTGTGCTCACATGGGTTGTTGGTTGATCTCGCTAACAGGCGCCTGGTTAATGCACTTTCTTTTGATTCTGTCCCCTGTGCAGCGCGAGTGGCCCCGCCTACAGCACAAGCCAACGTCACAACAGCAGGCGGTAAGTTCCACACACTGCTCACTCAGTTCCCAGCACTCACGGTCCCCACATTTTCGGCAACAGTCGTTAAGCACGGGGTGGAGCATTTTATTACCACTACCGGACCACCCGTTTTTGCAAAAGCTCGGCGCTTGGACGCAGTTAAACTAGCCATAGCGCGCGAGGAGTTCGCCAACCTGGAGAGGTTGGGCATTATCCGACGTTCAAACAGTCCGTGGGCTTTCTCCCTACATATGGTCCCGAAAGCTGATGGATCATGGCGCCCTTGCGGGGATTTTCGCAGGTTAAACAACGCTACAGCGCACGACCGCTACCCAATCCCACATATCCAAGATTTCTCGGTTCATTTGGCAGGGGCGTGCATTTTTTCTAAAATAGACTTGGTCCGCGGTTACCACCAAGTCCCAGTGCGCGCTGAGGACATACCCAAAACAGCGGTAATAACTCCGTTTGGTTTATTCGAGTTTTTACTCATGCCATTCGGACTTAAAGGGGCTGCTCAGACGTTCCAACACATGATGGACGTGGTGCTTCGCGATCTCCCTTTCGTGTTCGTCTACCTGGATGATATTTTAGTAGCCAGCGCGTCCGAAGACGAACACGAAAAACACCTGGCCACAGTTTTCTGAAGGTTGGGAGATCACGGGTTAATAATCAACCCAGCGAAGTGTTAGTTCGGGGTGGCGCAGATCGATTTTTTAGGACACCGCGTCTCCCCCGAAGGAGCAGTCCCGCTGCCTGACAAAGTGCGCGCTGTGGCAGATTTTCCCCGGCCGCAGACAGTCAGGGCGTTGCAGGAGTTTTTGGGAATGGTGAATTTTTATAACCGTTTTCTCCCTCGCGCGGCACAGCTCATGCAGCAGCTGTATGCCGTGCTCAAAAAAAAGAAACCCGCGGATAAGATCGAGTGGTCCCCAGAGCGGGACCAAGCGTTCTCAGAGGTGAAAGCAGCCTTGGCAAAGGCTGCGTTGTTGGCACACCCAGACCCAATGGCCCGCATAGCACTCACCACTGACGCATCAGATGTGGCCATAGGGGCGGTCGTGGAGCAACACGTAGCCGGGGTTTGGCAGCCCCTCGCCTTTTTCAGCAGGACCTTGCGCGATAGCGAACGTAAATACAGCGCGTTCGACAGGGAGCTGCTCGCTCTCCATGTGGCCATCCGCCACTTTCAGTTCTGGCTGGAAGGACGCGCTTTCACTGCGTTCGTTGATCACAAACCGCTAACATTCGCGATGGCCAAGGTCTCGGAACCGTGGTCAGGCCGGTAGCAGAGATAGCTGGCCGCGATATCAGAGTTTACCACTGATATTCAGCATGTGGCGGGCAAACTCAATGTAGTGGCAGATTGCCTCTCGCGCGCTGTGGCGGCCCCAGTCAGCGTAGAGTTAGATTATGCAGCCATGGCCGCAGAGCAGGTTAATGACGCGGACGTGCGCGCGCTCCAGTCTGGACCAACAGGGTTAAGGCTGGAGAGCAGGGTGCTGCAAGACGGTATGCCCCCCCTAATCTGCGATGTCTCCACTGGACGGCCGCGTCCAGTAGTACCGGCCGCGTGGCGCCGCCGCGTTTTTGACTCGGTTCATTCTTTGGCACACCCTGGAGTGCGCGCGTCGGTCAAAATGGTGGGAGAGAAATTTGTTTGGCCGAGCCTCCACAAACAGGTCAAAGAGTGGGCAGCAGCCTGCATGGCGTGTCAACGAGCCAAAGTACACAGGCACACGAGAGCTCCTTTGGAAAGGTTTCACATTCCGGCCAAGAGGTTTGATCACGTTCATGTGGACCTCGTTGGACCCCTCCCGCTGTCACAGGGGTGCACACATCTTCTGACAATGGTGGACCGCACCACGCGCTGGATTGAAGTGGTCCCACTGGCATCAACCACGGCCGAGGAAGTGGCGCGCGCATTTTTAACAGCTTGGGTGGCGCGCTTCGGCGTTCCATCGGACATTACGTCCGACAGAGGCCCTCAATTTGTTTCCGAGCTTTGGTCGACAATGGCCCGCAGCCTGGGCGTCACAATTCACCGCACAACTGCGTACAATCCGCAGGCTAACGGGTTATGCAAACGTTTTCATAGGTCATTGAAAGCGGCTCTCAGAGCGTCACTGACGGATACAAATTGGGTTGACAAGTTACCATGGGTGTTATTGGGGTTGCGTTCTGCACCTAAAGAGGATCTAGAAGCCTCCCCAGTGGAGCTCGTGTTTGCGCAGCCACTCCGGCTGCCTGGGGAGTTTCTCCCAGATAACCCTGCGCCAAACGCCTCCCCGTCTCAGCTGTTGCGGAGTAACATAGAATCAAGCACGCTGCCCGGCCCCGCACACCACAGTTTTCCGCGCGTTTTTGTGCCTAAAACTTTGAAGAACGCAGAGTTTGTTTTTGTTAGACACGATGCGCATCGAACCCTGCTGCAACCGCCTTATGATGGACCATACAGAGTGCTAGAAACAGGGGACAAGCAGTTTTTGCTAGATTTGGGGGGTAGGAAAGAGAAAATTGGCATAGACAGACTTAAACCCGCTTTTGTGGTGGCAGAGGAGGAAGTGCTATTGGCAAAGGCCCCGCGGCAAGGTAGACCACCATGGAGGGTTTCACACAGTAATGTTTCCCAAAGTAATGTTTCCCCAGAACACCCGCAGAGACTGACAAAGGGTTTCCGCCCCCAGATGGCAAATCCCCAGCGAGACAGCGCTGCAGAGACGGTGAACCCCAGCTACAGCAGATTCGGCAGGAGGCTGAAGCCTATCCAGCATGTGGACTGATGTGTATTGATGCTATCATGGCATGCATGTGGTTATTTTCTTGTTGTTCTGTTTTTCTAAAATGCTGGGGGGAGGCTTGTGTGGTGAACACTCAATGGACCTGTTGGACCGGTTCTGTGACTCGCATTTTAGGTCAGAACAAAGGCAGGAAGCTTAGCCTTGTTATGCAAGGCTGGAGACTGTGGGGGGTCGATTAAAGGATGCGTGGGAGACAGTGGAAGTGATATCATGGAGGGAAATGCATTGTGACTGTCTTTATTATGCCAGGTGGTGAAATGCATTGTGACTGTCTTTATTATGCAAGGTGGTCTGTGGGACATGTGATCTATGAGGTGTGAAGTCCCTGATATTTAAGGATGAGAGTTATTGTTTCATTCTCTCTTTTTTCTGCTTTGAAATGATGGAGATGTGAATAAAGCTGACTCTGAGAAAGAACGCTGCCTCGTCATTTTCACCATCTTCCACATTGTAATATTTTTTTTTCAATCTTGTCAAAAAACAAAAAAAGGGAATTTGTGATGAAAATGTAAACAATGCAATGCTGTAATGACATGTATACCCTTTACAAAAACTTAAATTAAATTCTTCAATGCCAGAGGAGTTTTGTGCTGCTTTTAGGAATTCACAGTTTTTTGCCTTGAAAGGACTCGTTTCCCCTTCTCATCCGGATAATATTCTTTCCTCCTTTCATACCACCTGCTCTGGGATTTTGGACTCTATTGCCCCATTTTGGCTAAACCAAAAACAGATCCCTGGCTAAACGACACTACCCGTGCCATTAGGCAATGGGTCAGGCAGGCTGAACGGAGATGGAAAAAGGACAAATTACATGTGTCTCTGGAAATTTTTAGGGATTGTCTTGCTGATTACCAGAGGACCATGCAAAAGGCAAAATTTCAGTATCTCTCTGATATTATTTCCAGCAGCAGTCACTGTCCTAGAGTGCTATTTAACACAATTAACTCTTTTATAAACCCATGCACTCAGACTGTAACAGATGATTTGTTTACAACATGTGAGACTTTTCTTCACTTTTTTGTTGATAAAGAGGACTCTGTCAGACGAGTTATTAACAGTTTTAATGGAAGCTTGTCTATTGTCCCAGGTTACTCTGCTGTGTTTGAACAGTTTGAGTTGGTCTCTTTATCATCACTTACTGATATAGTGAAGTCTCTGAAGCCGACAAATTGCTCACTGGGTGTTGTTCCAGCTGGAATGCTGAAAAGGGTTTTTAATACTGTAGGGCCTGGTCTTTTGGTTTTTATTAATTCCTGCCTTAGTTCAGGATTTGTCCCACGTATTTTTAAACATGCTATGGTTAGGCCCTTCTTAAAAAACTTCACCTTGACCCTTCAGTCTTATCTAATTTTAGACCCATTTCTCATTTGCCCTTTTTATCTAAAGTTTTTGAAAAAGCTGTTTTTATACAGTTGCAATCTTTTTTAGAAGACAATTCTATTTTTGAGAAGTTTCAGTCTGGGTTTAGATCTCGTCACAGCACTGAGTCTGCCCTGCTTAAGGTGCACAATGATATTATGGTGTCTGTTGATGCCAAATGCCCTGTGGTCTTAGTGCTGCTAGATCTTACAGCAGCCTTTGACACTGTGGACCATACTATCCTTTTGTCACGCCTGAATCACCATGTTGGCATCCATGGCACTGCACTTAAGTGGTTTGAATCCTACCTATCTAATAGAACTTTTTCTGTAATGATTGGTGACATGTCTTCTTCTAGTGCCTCTCTCTCCTGTGGGATCCCACAGGGCTCTATCCTTGGCCCTACTCTGTTTTCATTATATATGCTGCCACTCGGGTCAATAATAGCCAGGCACAAAATGTCTTTCCACTGTTATGCGGACGATTTGCAGCTTTATCTACCTTTGAACCCAGAACAAACTAACTCACAAAGTGTTCTATTGAACTGCATCACTGACATTAAGTTGTGGTTAAGCCAAAATTTTCTCCACTTAAATGAAGAAAAAACAGAATGTATTGTGTTTGGGGATACTGTAACGGCTGACTTTGGTACCCCTCTCTTTAAGGCTCAGTTCAGCTGTCAGAAATTTGGGGGTGATTTTTGACAGCCATTTAAAATTTGATAAACAGATTGACAATGTAGTCAAGATGAGCTTTTATCAATTACGTCTGTTACCCAAAGCCAAACCTTTCCTGAGCCGTCATGATCTTGAGATAGCCATCCATGCTTTAATCACGTCTCGACTTGATTACTGCAATGCACTTTATGTTGGCATCTCTGTCTTCTCTCGGCCGCCTTCAACTTGTACAAAATGCAGCGGCCCGTCTTTTGACCAACACAACTAGGCGAGAGCACATTACTCAAATCCTTTTTTCACTTCACTGGCTTCCAGTCCATTTTAGAATTAATTTTAAACTTTTGCTTTTTGTTTTTAAAGCTCTTAATGGCCTTGCTCCGGTTTATATGTCTGAGATTTTGACTGTCCGTGACCATGGCAGGGCTTTGAGGTCATCCAATCAGCTTTTGCTGGATGTGCCTAGGTCAAAGTATAAACATTGGGGTGACCGTGCCTTTTCTGTTGTCGCCCCCAGGCTCCGGAATAATCTCCCCCCTGACCTACAGTATGTGCTATCTCTGACCTAGCCCTTTTTTTTTTTATTTAAGTTTTTGTAAAGGGTATACACGTCATTACAGCATTGCATTGTTTACACTTTCATCACATGTTCCCTTTTTTTTGTTTGTTTTTTTGACAACATTGGAAGAATAATTATTACAACACCCCTTTTTTTAAGTGAAAGAAAAAGTGAAGTTAAAAGAACAAAAAAAAAACAAAAGCAAAACAAAAGAGCAAAGAAAAAAAAATTAAAAAATTAAAAAATTAAAATAAAAATAAAAAAATTAAAATTAAAATTAAAAAAATTAAAATAAAAATAAAATAAAAATAAATAAATAAAAATAAAAGAGCATCTGAGTAGCATTGGAACAAAGAGAGGTGCCATTATTGAAATGGTATTTGTCAAAGATTAGATCTAATGGAAGACACATATGCGTTCCAGGGTTGCCAAAAGTTCAAGAACCCATCCATGTCCTGTCTCAGTGCGAATGTCAACTTTTCCATCGAGTAAATGTCTTGAATCACGTTAATCCAATCTTCAGGTGTAGGGCAGTCCTTCAACATCCATTTTTTAGATAGGGCTTTTTTACTTGCCAATATTAAAACAGTGAATAAGTATTTTTCTCCTCGTCTTTCCAGTGAATCCGGTAGTAAACCCAAATACAAAGTTACAAAAGAAAAGGGGACTGTCATTTTGAATATTTTCCCCAATATTGTCTGTACCTTGGTCCAATATTGGTGGATAACAGGGCATGACCAAAACACATGAAAATGATTTGCAGTCTCTTCACCACACAAGCACCAACAATTCAACCCCTTATAAGTAAATTTGTTTTGTGCAGGTGTTCTGAAAAATCTTACCAAATTTTTCCATCCAAATTCTCTCCACTGCAGGGATGAAGCACTTTTCCATTGTTGTTTATTTAGCTTTTCCCATATTTCCAGTTGTAAAGTGAAATTCCCCTCTTTTTCCCATTTCTCTTTTATATATGATGTGTTGTCTCCTTTTAAGTCTTGAAGACCTTGGTATATTTTAGAAATGTATCTGATCCCTGGGATCCCTTTATATGCCATTAAGAAGACCTTCAGAACACCTAACTGGGCCCTTTCCAAATCCTCCTTTTTAAGTATTTTGTTTATGTGGTGTCTAAGCTGAAAGAACCTGTAAAGGTCTTGATTTATTAGACCTTGTTTTTTCAAATCTTCAAAACTTCTTAAAATTTGCCCTTTAAAAAAATCGTAATATTTTATCAGTCCGTTCTCTTTCCACTTTTTAAATCTAGTGTCTGTTTTATTAGGAGTAAAGTCTTGATCATAGGCAATCCATTGCAGAAATCGATAGG
The DNA here is from genome assembly GCA_020510985.1 of Pholidichthys leucotaenia. Classification (NCBI taxonomy): domain Eukaryota; kingdom Metazoa; phylum Chordata; class Actinopteri; order Cichliformes; family Pholidichthyidae; genus Pholidichthys; species Pholidichthys leucotaenia. Next base: position 117,302,270 of record CM035840.1, read on the forward strand.
GTTCTTTAGTTTGATTCTCTCTAACTATCTTAAACCAAATTTTTAGCAGGGTCTCTATCCACGGGTTAGTGTTATTCAAAAGTTTAGGAAAGGCATTATTCCCTATTATCGCCTGTAGGGGGATGTCACTTGTTATTTGGCATTCCATCTCCTTCCATTGTGCAGTGTAGACTGGGTTACATATCTCTACTAAAGTTTTAGTTTGTGCGGCTTTAAAATAGTCCCTGATATTTGGCAGCGCGAGCCCACCTTTGTCTTTGTTTAGCTGTAGGGTTCTATATCTGATTCTAGGTCTCTTGCCCTGCCATATGAATCTTGAGATCCTTCTGTCCAGTTCTTGCCATGTTTTTTTGGGAGGTTCTACCGGTATTGTTTGGAAAAGGTATAGAAGACGTGGAAGTATATTCATTTTGACTGCTTCAATTCTTTGTGCAGTACCCAAGAATGGTATCATATTCCATCTTGCTAGATCAGATTTTATTTTTGCCATCAGTGGATCATAGTTTAGTGTTATAATTTTGTTGAGTTGTTTCGGGATATTGACACCCAGATATTTCATAGATTCCATCTCCCAGTTAGTTTTGAGTTTGCTTAGTAAATATTGATTTGGGTCATAGTTGAATGTTAAAACGGGTTTTATGCATGTTTAGTTCGTACCCCGATAAATCTCCATACTCTCAAAAAACTGAGATTAGTTCTGGAAGAGAGGTGTCCGGCTGCCCCAGGTATATTAAAATGTCATCAGCAAAGAGTGCTATTTTATGTTCTTTCTGACCAAGTGTAATACCTTGAAATTTTTGATTCTGTCTTATCCATTGGCTCAGAGGTTCTATGAAGATTGCAAAGAGCAGTGGAGACAAGGGGCAGCCCTGACGACATCCTCTTTCCAGCTCAAAAGATGATGATAAATTACCGTTAATCCTTATTTTAGCTGTTGGTTTTTTATATAATGCCTAGATAGTTCTAATGAAGTTATGAAAATTGAAACTGGATAAGATTCTATATAGGAAAGACCAGTCAACCGAATCGAATGCTTTTTCAGCATCTAATCCCAATATGGCTGCATTTAAGTTATATTTTTTTATATGATGAATTATGTGTAAAGTATGTCTAATGTTGTCTTGCGTCTGTCTTTGTCTTATAAAACCTGTTTGGTCTAAATGAATTAAGTCTGTCAGTATATTTTCTAACCTTTTGGCAAGGATAGTGGTAAAAAGCTTATAGTCCTGATTTAATACACTGATTGGTCTGTAGTTGGAGCAGTCTAGTTTATCCTTTTCAGGTTTAGGTATGACTGCAATGACCCCTTCTCTCCAGGAGGGGGGATTTCCCCTGTGTGGAGGACATAGTTAAATGTTTTCAGGAGGAGAGGAGATAGTTGCTGTTTAAAGGTTTTGCACCACTCTACTGTATAGCCATCTGCTCCTGGGGATTTGTTAGCTTTAAGTTTCATAATTGCTTTTTCTAATTCTTTAGGTTGTATTTCTGACAGTAGTGTTTTGTTTTGAGACTCAGTAAGTTGGGGAAGGTTTAATGTGTTTAGGAATGCTTCGGATGCGTCTTTATGTTTTTTGAGGGAGTACAAGTTCTTATAGTAGTTCTCGAAGCTTTTAAGAATATCCTGAATTCTGAATTTTATTTCCTTTGATACTGGGTCTCTGATTTTGTAGATTGCTCTCTCCATTTGTTGTTTCCTCAATTTATAGGCTAGTAATTTTGCCGATTTGCTGCCTGCTTCATAGTATTTTTGTTTCAGAAATGTAAGTTTCTTCTGGGTTTCTATTGTGTAGATCTCATTTATTTGTTTTTTAATTTCCTTAATTTTGAGCGAGTCATCAGAATGAATGTTGTCTTTGTGCTCTTTTTCTAGGTTCTTAAGTTCTGACTCTAATGTGGTTAGTTTTTCTTGTCTCAGTTTCTTTTGGATTGCCAGTTTTGCAATAATCTTTCCCCTTATTACAGCTTTGCATGCTTCCCACAGTATTAAAGGGGATACTTCTCCATTATCATTTTCTTCCAAGTATCTGAGAATATCTGATTCCAATTCATCTTTCAGTGGTCCTTTCAGGACATTTGAATTTAACCTCCAAGAAAATGTATTATTTGTGTATTTTTGGATACTTAAGTCCATATAGATCGGACTGTGGTCAGAGAGATCCATCAGTCCTATTTTACATGTTTTTACTCTTCCAATGTCTCTATCAAACATTAAAAAAAAATAGTCAGTCCTTGAGTATGATGAATGTGGTGCTGAGTAAAATGTATAATCTTTTACACTGGGGTTGAATTCCCTCCACACATCACAGATTCCCATTTCTTTTAGTAGCATCCGAGTTTTCCTACTTTGAGTGTTATTTTGATGTGGAGAATTACCGGATGCATCCCAGTATGGATTCAGTCTTAGGTTGAAGTCTCCACCACATATCACTAAACCTTGGGCTTTAGTTATCATTAGGTCAAATACATTTTTATAAAATTTCCAGTTAGCCCCTGGAGGTGCATATACATTCAGCAGGGTGATATCTTCTCCCTCTAGCCGCCCAAGTACTAAACTGTATCTCCCTTCTTTATCTTTGTGTTCTGATTTTTTTTCAAATATAATTTTGGTTGAGATCAATGTCGCTACTCCCCTCCTCCTCCCTGACTTATATGAAGATGAAGAGATCATTTTAAACCCTTGTCTATTGGGTTTAGTGTGCTCCACGTCTGTTAGGTGGGTTTCTTGTAAAAATATTATTCCTGCTTTGTCTTTTTTCATTTTGCCTAGAATCTTGGATCTTTTAACTGGATTCAGGATCCCTTTTACATTATATGAGATTATTTTGGTTACACCCTGTTTCTCCATTGTGTTGTCTTATTTAGTATAACAGTGTGGTGGCCCTCTTTTATGCTACTCAGAAACTGAAAGAACATTAAGAACATAAAAAAACATTAAGAACATAGTATATAAAACTTTAAAACAAAAAACTGACAAAAGAACTTCCTGAGCTGAGGTCTTTTTAGTGACCCTGGAAGAGCCTTGATGGTGTGTAGGCTCTGAGGGAAATTCCTCAGATTCCGTTACGTGTTGAGGGCCCTCTCTTACCCCTGTAAGTTGTCCCATGTTTTTAACGTGAATTTCAGATCCCAATCCGAACTTGTAATGAATTTTTTTTTTTTTTATGCCTATACCCTATGAAATTGTGTGCACCATCCCACCACCATCACAGCAAACATTCACGTTAATACAGTATTTGTTAGTGTGGAGAGAACATGTGGATCATTGTCACATTTCTATTTTTACAAGTTGTTGTTTTTTTAAAAAAAAAAAAAGACTTAATTGTTTCTAGTATTGTGACTGTTCCATTAAGTGTTTTACTACATGCTGATTCTGCATCTCCTTTAATGTTTGTTACCTTGTGGAGTGGGGGGTGGGGGGTTGGATGTGCAGACTGACTAAAAATATCGTTAGTCCCTCCTGAAGACGGCCAGTTTTTCCTTGTAGCTCTGGCGTTGGGTTTCCCGCTGTTGGCCCGAGGATTTTGAGGGTCTCTGTGTGGACCACGTTTGAGCCTTGATTCTTTCAATCGGGTCTGCTGCGGGTTTATACACCGTTACCGGGAGTCCTCTTCTCGCCATATCTGAGGTTGCTTCTTCCGCCGAATTGTAGAGACACGTCCCGTTGCTGTAGAAAACCCTCAGCTTCGCCAGAAATGGTGTCTGAAAGTGCAGTTTTTTCTCTCGTAGTACCTTTTTAGCGTCGTTGTATTCCCGACGCTTTTTAAGGACCTCTGGAGCGTAGTCGTGTTCCACGAAAACTTTTCTCTCTTGGTGCATAAATCCTTTTTTCTGCCAAGCCAGTCTTACAACCTCTTCTTTTATTTTGAAGTTGGAAAACCTCACCACCACCGATCTTGGTGGCGCTTCCACCGCCGGCCTAGGGGCTAATGTACGGTGCGCCCTTTCTATCTTCAAGTCGGTGGATTGGGGAATATCTAACTTTTCTCTCAATAAGGATTCCACGCATGCCACCATTGTGGTGAAACCATCCTCGACTCCTTCTTTCAGACCATGAATTCTTATGTTGTCTCTTCTTAGTCTGCCTTCTTGGTCGGTTAGCTTAGCCTCTAGTCTTGACTGTCTATTGTGTAGATCGAGCACGGTATCTTCCAGCCCTTTTATTCTTTCCTCTGCTTCCAAGATTCGGTCCTCGGCCTGGTCCACTCTGCTGTTCGTCCTTTTTATTTCTTCTTTGATTTCACGAAATTCGGCCCAACACTCTCGGCGAAATCGTCTTAATTCTTTAAATACCATTTTTAAGCTAACCTTTTTGCTAGCTTCATTCAGCTCCTCGTCTTCTGAATGGAAATCCTCCGGATCAGATTCTTCGGCCGATGCGTGTGCTGGCCTGGTAAAAGTCGATTTCTTCTGTTTTCCTTTAGGCATGATGACTTTGTCTTTTGATTTTCACTCTTCCAAAAATCAGTTAAATCTGATTTTCAAGGTTTTTTTCCTGGATTGGGTCTGGGAGCTTCAGCGCTAAGCTGCTATCACCATGGTGTCCAGACTGGAAGTCCCCAACCTAGCCCTTTTTAAATCAGAACTTAAAACATATTTGTTTAGGATGGCTTTTAATACCCAGTAGTGGTGATATTTGTCTTGGCATTTGTTTTTATTTTATTCTCATTTTTAGGTATTTATTCTTATTTCTTTGTTTATGTTATTTGTTTTTAATGCTGTGTGTGTTTTTAATGCTGTTTAATTTTCTGAAAAGCACTTTGGTCACCTATGGGTTGTTTTAAAGGGCTATATAAATAAAGTACATTACATTGTGGAGAGTGTAAGTAACGAGACTGATTTGTGCAGCAGACGATTTTATTCACTCTCACATCAGTCATACACAGAAAAGAATCTCTTAATACACCATGGGTTCTCCTTTTATACCAACATATTGTTGGCCATATTATTTGCCAAGGGAATTCAGCAACGTGTTTGTAGCGGCTGTTTACATAGCGCCGAGCGCTAACGCTAATGCTAAGAAGGCACTCGGGGAACTGCACGATGCGATTAGTGAAATCCAAACTTCACATCCGGACAGTTTTGTGGTGGTTGCGGGGGATTTTAACCACACCAGCTTAAAGACTGTGGTCCCCAAGTTTAAACAATGTGTAGACTTTAAGACCAGAGCAGAGAATATGTTGGACTTAGTGTACACAAACACAGATGCTTATAAGGCGATACCCCGCCCCCACCTCGGCCTTTCTGACCACATATCCGTGATGCTGGTGCCTGTCTACAAACCTTTACTGAAGCGCAGCAGGCCAGCAGTGAAACAGATCAGGATTTGGCCAGAGAGTGCAACCTCTGCACTGAAAGACTGTTTTCTGCACACAGACTGGGAGGTTTTCAAAATAGCAGCCTCCCAGGAAGACAAGACAGATGCGCAGGAGTATGCTGAAACGGTCACCAGCTACATCGCAAAGTGCACAGAGGATGTCACTACAGTGAAGACCATCACTATGCGGGGTAACCATAAGCCCTGGATGACTGCAGAGGTGCGCTCGCTGCTTACAGCCAGAGATGCAGCCTTCAGAGCGGAGGACAGGATTGCTCTCCGCTCAGCCAGGTCTGCGCTCTCAAAGGGAATTAAGGCAGCGAAGCGCGCCTATGCGGAGAAAATCCAGGGACACCTCTGTGACACTAGGAACACCAAGCAGATGTGGCAGGGAGTTCGGACACTGACAAGCTATAAGTCTAGGCAGAGGGTCGCTTCCAGACAGGCTCAATGACTTCTTTGCACGTTTTGAAGCATCTAACCCGACAACCAGAGGGAGGGCTGGCCCACCCCCACCATTGGTCGGACCAGCTTTTACCATCAACACAGCGGACACACGGAGGACCCTAACCAGAGTCAATCCACGTAAAGCTGCAGGTCCGGACAACATCCCGGGATGTGTACTCCGAGACTGCGCGAGCGAGTTGGCGGATGTCCTGACTGACATTTATAACATCTCCCTGAGTCAGGCCATTGTTCCCAGATGCTTCAAGACCTCTATCATTGTACCGGTGGCAAAGAAACCAGTTGTGTCCTGTTTGAATGACTATCGTCCTGTTGCACTGACACCAATTGTGATGAAGTGTTTTGAACGGCTTGTCAAACCACACATTACAGCCTGCCTCCCTGCATCACACAACCCGCTCCAGTTTGCATATCGTTCAAACCGCTCCACGGAGGATGCTATAGTCACCACCCTACACTCTGTCATCACCCACCTGGACCAGAAAGACACCTACACCAGACTCCTGTACATTGATTTCAATTCAGCATTCAACACCATTATTCCCCAGAGACTGATGGAGAAATTACTCCTTCTTGGTCTGAACACCGCCACATGTCTCTGGATCCTGGATTTCCTGACTGAGAGACCTCAGTCTGTCCGGGTTGGAAGCAACATCTCCAACTCTGTCACGCTGAGCACCGGATCCCCTCAAGGCTGCGTACTCAGTCCACTGTTGTTTACACTTCTAACACATGACTGTGTATCCAGACATGAGGGAAACCAGATTATTAAGTTTGCAGACGACACCACGGTGGTGGGACTTATTCAGAGGGATGAGGAATCAATGTACAGGGAAGAAGTGAGAGACCTGGAGGGCTAGTGCAGGGAGAACAATCTGGTGCTCAACATGGACAAAACGAAGGAGATGATTATCGACTTCCGGCGGTCACAGCCTGAACATGTCCCCCTCAGCATCGGCGGCCGTTTAGTGGAGAGAGTGGAGAACATCAAGTTCCTCGGAGTGCAGAACTTGCAGGACCTGACCTGGAGCAAGAATTCCTTGGGGATCAGGAAGCGGGCTCAGCAGAGACTGCACTTCTTGAGGAAACTCAAACAGGCCTCTCTCCCCATCTGCATCCTCAGAACCTTCTGCAGAGGTGTGGTGGAGAGTGTTCTGACGTACTGCATTGCTACATGGTACTCCAGCTGCAGTATGTCAGACAAAAAAGCCCTGCAGAGGATAGTCATGGGAGCTGAGAGGGTAATTGGAGTCTCCCTCCCCTCCGTCCAAGAACTTTTTCAGAACCGTTGTAGGAGCAGGGCAATGAACATTGTCAAGGACCATTCTCACCCTCTGCATAAACACTTTGAACTTCTGCCATCTGGTTAACGATTCCGGAGCATCAGAGGCAGAACTACCAGACTGATCAACAGCTTCCTTCCACAAGCTGTCAGGATGCTGAACAGTTGACCCGGAATCTCTCATACACACTATTGCACCTACGGACATTATGTATATTATTTGTATATTATAGTTATTTAGTTTTTCCCAAGTATGTCTCAGGGATGTGTGAATGGATGGGGGGTGGGGGTGGGGGGTGAAGATATGTGTGAGTGTGTCTTATATCATGCTGCTTCTATTTATATGGATGCCGAGAGAAACGCAATTTCATCTTGCCTGCACTACAGTTGTATGTACAGCAATATGACAATAAAGTTCGATTTGATTTGATTTGATTTGAACCGCCCATCTCACATCTGCATGACATCTCACATCACAATACATTCACCCCTTCTCCCCCCAACTCCTTCTTCCTGCTACCTCACCATAATCTTCATAGCTATTGTCCTTCTCTGTTTACCCTCTGCATCCAGTCTGAGATGATTAACCCAGTCTCTACAACATTACATTTACATTAAATTAAAAAAACAAAAAAACAGGTAAATGTCCTTGCACAGCTTAAACAGAACTCTGACTTAGACCTCATTGAAAATCTGGGGAAACAGACACATTTGCTGCTACTGCTGCCGCTGTATAGGCAGAAGGAGATTGCTCACGGTGATTAATTCACACAACTCTTAGTGTTGCAATAGTTTACTTAGGCTGACTGACTTTAGATAGGAGATGCATATACTGTACAAATTCCACTTCTTAAACACATACTGTATTTTGCATTTCTGAGTGACTGTAGGATGTTTGCTGAGTCAGTAGGAGAAAAGGGGCAAATTTGTCTAGGTAAAAAAGTGCCAGAGAGCGGGTGTAAAGCTTTCCTAAGCAGGTGCCACCGTGAAAACAAACATTTGAGTTCTGTCTACAAACACACACAAAGAGTTCAAGATGCGTGAACAAATTGAGAATGAATATATTATTGGACACAGTGTACAATGTACACACTGACAACAAAACTTCAGAGATGTTGTCCCTGTATGAAAAGGGTCTGCACAACATTAAGCGTGAATACAAGCAGCTTAGCTCGTATTCACTCCTATGCCCAGCAGCTGAAAGAGAGACTCGAGGCTTTCACACAGGACTTTCTGCCCCACATGAAGGAAGAAGAAGAGGTGTTTCAGCCTATGCTCATGCAGTACTTCACCTATGAACAACCAGCATGTGTTTATATGTGTGTTTGATATCACCTAGCAAATTTAACATTGCTCTGGCTGACACCCCCACGGGCCTTAAACAACATCTCCCCGCCACGCATCAATCCACACTCGCTCACACAAGCAATCACATATCACTCAGGGTGAACAATTGTTTTTCACATCTGTGAAACCCCCGCACCATTGTTTTTACACCAAACAACACCTCGGTCACCCATATTCCAAAGCTTTTCCCCAATCCCAGCTAGAGGATTGGAAAATATTGTTGTTTACCTGTAGTGTCAGTAACTGGCGTCACCGCTAACTCCTCATTAACAACAGGCGTCATCATTAGCATCATGTGTGCGCGTACAAGCAGCGTTGCTATCTGCTCCTTGGGATGGTAAGACTCCTCTCAGGTTGAAGTGAAAAAGGTTGTTTTGATAAAAAATTTTCTGTACTCTTCCCCTTTTCTCCATTTCTCTGCACCGCTCGGATAACTTTGTTTCATTTTGCCATTATTCTACACGCTGTACGGTTTGTTTACAATGTAACCAAAGATACACGCAGGCCCATGTCTCAGAGACAACATGGAACAGTCCAACAGTCTGAGAAGAAGGGGGGAGGATGTTATGTTCATGATTTGATTTGCTGTTTATGTAAATACTGGTGTTTGTTTGTTTTTTTTGTTGGACATCATGTTAAATATGCTAAACATTTTTTTAAAACAGTTTATCAAGTTTTTTTTCACTTACATGAGAAAAATATTTTTTCAAATTAAAAATTATTATACTGTAGCCACACTTGTGACTTACTTAATGCCTTACATAATGCCTCACATCTTAGATAAGAACAAAGTGCAGAGTTTCCTTGGAGATAACAGGAAGCTGTGAAAGTGTAATCTTTTGTATGCGAGAGACTGCTTGGAGGATCCTTTGTGTGCCAAGAGACTGCTTGGAGGATCCTTTGTGGGCCAAAGACTGTGAGGGGGATGCTAAGGGATTAAAGAGGAAATGCAATGTTACCTTTGATGTTAATGCAATGTGACTTGTGAGCTGTGGGGAGGCCTGGGTGTATAAGGGACGAGTTTTTTCCTGAGATGTCCTCTTTTCTACTATGCTCATGAGAGAGAATGTGTAATAAACTGCTTGAGACCAACTTGCCTCATCATTTACACATTCTACACTGGTGACCCAAGACGAAGGATGCAACACGAAGAGAATTCCCCGGAGCCAGCCTCGTTGGGAGCCCCCAGCCAAGCATATGCCGTTACAGTCCAGCTACCGGACTTTTGGCAGCACAACCCGCGCTCCTGGTTCCACCTGGTTGAGGCGCAGTTCGCCCTCCGGGGGATATCGGTAGATGACACAAAATTCTACCATGTGATCGCAAAACTCGACAACCACACGGCTCAGCATGTGGAGAGCCTTCTGGAGCAGCCACCAGCCAGCGACAAATATGACGCGTTGAAGGCCGCACTCATCCAGCACTACACACTCTCGGTTGAGGAGAGGGCAGAGAGACTCCTGGTGCGAACCGGGTTGGGAGATTGCACGCCCATTGACCTGATGGAGAGGATGCGGAGGTTGAAGGGCTCGGACGACGACCACTTCATCTTTACCCACCTCTTCCTCAGGAACCTTCCGTCAGCGACGAGAGCGGCCCTGGCCAGTTCGCCGTTGTTGGCCAAGCGGGACTACCGTGCACTGGCCTGGGAGGCACACCGGATCATCATGGCCAGCAGAGAGCTCGCAACCACGGCGGCGGTGACTGAGCTCGGCGCGACGACCGGAGACGGCAAGGAGCCATCGACGGCGGTAGCGGAACCACCAACGACAGCAGCGGCGGGGGCCAAGGAACGCGGAGGAGACACCCTTTGTTTCTACCACCGTTGCTTTGCAGAGAGGCCATGCAAATGTATACCACCGTGCCAGTTCGAACGCTCGGGAAAACGCCAAGACCGGGGGTCGGTAGCAGCTGCGGCCTTCGGGGAGGAGAACAAGCTGCTCTACTTGACGGACGCACGCTCGGGGAGACATTTCCTCGTGGACACCGGCGCCCAGTTGAGTTTCATCATGCCGTCCTACGCCGACCGGCTGGCAGGATCCAGCGGCCCCAAGATGGCAGCAGCAAAGGGCTCGGAGATTAAGACCTTTGGTGAGAGGACTCTATTTCTGTCTCTACACGGCCATGCATTTGAGTGGACTTTTGTCATAGCAGCATTGAATTTCAATATATTAGGGGCTGATTTTTTGTGCTCACATGGGTTGTTGGTTGATGTCGCTAACAGGCGCCTGGTTAATGCACTGTCTTTTGATTCTATTCCCTGTACAGCTCGAGCGTCCCGGCCAACAGCGCAAGCCAACGTCACAGCTGCAGGCAGTAAGTTCCACACACTGCTCACTCAGTTCCCAGCACTCACGGTCCCGACATTTTCGGCAGCCGTCGCTAAACACGGGGTGGAACTTTTTATTACCACCACCGGGCCGCCCGTTTTTGCAAAATCTCGGCGCTTGGACGCAGCTAAACTGGCCATAGCGCGCGAGGAGTTCGCCAACCTGGAGAGGCTGGGCATCATCAGGCGTTCAAACAGCCCATGGGCTTCCCCGCTGCACATGGTCCCTAAAGCTGACGGTTCGTGGCGACCTTGCGGGGATTTCCGCAGGTTGAACAACGCCACAGCGCACGACCGCTACCCAATCCCTTACATCCAAGATTTTTCCGTTCATTTGGCAGGAGCGCGCGTTTTTTCTAAAATAGACTTGGTCCGCGGTTACCACCAAGTCCCAGTGCGCGCTGAGGACATACCCAAAACAGCGGTGATAACTCTGTTTGGTTTATTCGAGTTTTACGCATGCCATTCGGGCTTAAAGGGGCTGCACAGACGTTCCAACGCATGATGGATGCGGTGCTGCGCGATCTCCCTTTCGTATTCATCTACCTGGACGATATTTTGGTAGCCGGAGCGTCTGAAGACGGACACGAAACCCACCTCACGGCGGTTTTCCAGAGGTTGGGAGAGCACGGTTTAATAATCAATCCAGCGAAGTGTCAGTTCGGGGTGACGCAGATTGATTTTTTGGGGCACCGCGTCTCTCCCGAAGGAGCGGTTCCGCTGCCTGACAAAGTGCACGCGGTAGCAGATTTTCCCCGACCACAAACGGTCAGGGCATTACAGGAGTTTTTGGGAATGGTGAATTTTTATAACCGTTTCCTCAGCGCAGCTCATGCAACCACTGTACGCCGTGCTCAAAAAGCAGAAACCTGCGAATAAGATCGAATGGTCCCCGGAGCGAGAGCGGGCGTTCTCGGAAGTCAAGGCAGCCCTGGCAAACGCTGCGTTGTTGGCACATCCAGACCCAACGGCCCGCATAGCGCTCACTACTGACGCGTCAGATGTGGTCATAGGGGCAGTCGTGGAGCAACGTGTAGCCGGCGCTTGGCAACCGCTCGCCTTTTTCAGCAGGACTTTGCACGATAGTGAACGTAAATACAGCGCGTTTGACAGGGAGTTGCTGGCTCTCCACTTGGCTATTCGCCACTTCCAGTTCTGGCTGGAAGGGCGCTGTTTCACCGCGTTCGTTGACCACAAGCCACTAACATTCGCGATGGCCAAGGTTTCAGAACCTTGGTCGGGCCGGCAGCAGAGACAGCTGGCCGTGATCTCAGAGTTTACTACCGATATTCAGCATGTCTTGGGTAAACTGAATGTAGTGGCAGACTGCCTCTCACACACGCTGTGGCGGCCCTGGTCCGCGTGGGGATAGATTACGCAGCCATGGCCGCGGAGCAGGTTAGTGATGCGGATGTGCGCGCGCTCCAGTCTGGACCAACAGGGTTAAGGCTGGAGAGCAGGGTGCTGCAAGACGGTATGCCCCCCCCTAATCTGCGATGTCTCCACGGGGCGACTGCGTCCCGTGGTACCAGCCGCGTGGCGCCACCGCATTTTTGACTCGGTTCATTCTTTAGCGCACCCGGGAGTGCGTGCGTCAATCAAGTTGGTAGGAGAGAAATTTGTGTGGCCGAGTCTTCGCAAACAGGTGAAAGAGTGGGCAGCAGCCTGCATGGTGTGCCAACAAGCCAAAGTACACAGACACGAGAGGGCTCCCTTGGAGCCGTTTCACATTCCGGCTAAGAGGTTCGTCCATGTTCACGTAGACTTCATGGGCCCCCTCCCGCCATCACAGGGGTGCATGCACCTTCTGACAATGGTGGACCGCACCACGCGATGGCCAGAGGTGGTTCCACTGGCGTCAACCACAGCCGAGGAGGTAGCGCGCGCATTTTTAACAGCATGGGTGGCGCATTTTGGAGTCCCGTCGGACATTACGTCCGACACAGGCCCTCAATTTGTTTCCGAACTTTGGTCAGCAATGGCTCGCAGCCTGGGTGTCACAATTCACCGCACAACCACGTACAATCCTCAGGCTAATGGGTTATGCGAACGTTTGCATAGGTCATTGAAAGCGGCTCTCAGGGCATCACTGACGGATGCAAATTGGGTAGACAAGCTACCATGGGTTTTATTAGGGTTGCGTTCTGCGCCTAAAGAAGACTTAGAAGCTTCCCCAGCTGAACTCGTTTTCGCACAGCCACTTCGGCTGCCTGGGGAGTTTCTCCCGGATAATCCTGTGCCAGGCAGCTCCCCGTCTCAGCTGTTGCAGCGTAGCATTGACACAGGCACGCTGCCAGGTCCCGTTCATCACAGTTTTCCGCGCGTTTTTGTGCCTAAAACTTTGAAAAACGCGGAGTTTGTTTTTGTCAGACATGACGCGCATCGCCCCCCACTGCGACCACCTTATGATGGACCGTTCAGAGTGTTGGAAACAGGGGACAAGCATTTTTTGCTAGATTTGGGGGGTAGGAGGGAAAAGGTTGGCATAAACAGACTCAAACCCTCTTTTGTGGTGGCGGACGAGCAAGTGCTGTTGGCAAGGGCCCCTCGGCGCGGAAGACCCTCACGGGGAGCTTCCCAGAGTAGAATTTCCCCAGAACACCCACAGGGACAGACAAAAGGTTTTCACCCCCAGACAGCAGCTCCCCAGACAGCAGCTCCCCAGCATGACAGCGCCGCAGAGGCGGTGAATCCTAGTTACAGCAGATACGGGAGAAGACTGAAGCCCAAGCAGCATGTGGATTGATGTGTAATGATTCTATCACAGCATGCAGACTGTTATTCTTTTGTTTGATCTTCTCTTCCGCCCTCCAAAGAGAGCAGTCGCATTTTCTCTGCTCCCGCTCCCTGTCTCTCCCTTCCTAACTGACTGGATCCCAGCTTGCTATTGTCTGTGTCTGCGTGTCTCTCTACTGGTGATTCATCTAACGAAATTATGGATTTAATAAGCTGGGCTTTGAACGCAATCGACACTGTGTTTTCAACGAGGAAATCAGGTCTGGGGGAGCCTATTTGTCCCGCAGGGACTGCTGCTGCGGGTTATATTAAATGGTAAATGGTAAATGACACTCACTTATATAGCGCTTTTATTCTCATCTCTTGATGACCAAAGCGCTTTACAGATCCTGCTATCCACCCATTCACACACACATTCACACACTGATGGTGGATTAAGGATACAAGCAATTGGAAACTCTTGTGTCTGTGTGATCTTACAATTGAAGATATAGAAGATCTATATCTATTCGGAGCAATGGTCACCGGAATTCTACTGATCGGCTTTGGGATTGTTCTGGTGTACCGTAAATTGAAGAAGACGGACAGAGCTTATCAAAAAGCGGAACCGGCGAAGCTCTCTCATCAATTTGACCGACTGGGCAGGACTCTGACAGCGGCCAATGGAGAACTGTACAGGAAGATGGAATACATCACGATCACGCTAAGAGCTGTTCAGGAATTGATTTCAAAGCCTGGCAATGATGGATTTATTGGAGCACTGAATCCGTAAAGAGAATGGAAAGTTTTTTCTCTGAAGTCAGTGCTATTCGACCTGTTTTTCAGCACCCTCAGCATTCAGTCCTCCTGATGAACAACAGTATAATTGTTTTCATAACATTGGCGGACAGTATCTGACTCACAAGGACAGCTGTCTGACTCAGACTATTCCATCTGCCGTGCTCAAGGACATGTGCCTCTGCCTCAGACACTAGTCATAACATCTGCTGAAAGAGAGACTATTGCTGTTCACCTAACTGATTTGCCACTGATTTGCATCCAACACACACACAACTGACCCATTTATACTGACGAAGACACATTCATTCACTGCTCTCTCTGTGTCATTGTGTGGATTCTATTGTCTGCTAATTGTGCATTTGAGAGTTTTTTTCTTGTAATCACAATATTGGTCATAAATGAACTTTATTTTGATCAACAATGCTTTTTTTCTCTCTCCTATTGTGTCCCCTCCCCCCCCCCCCGCCTTCTATTCCCCTCCTGCTGACAGGCGCCTCCATGGTTCGCCGCGTCATTGGGAATGTCATCTAGACGTTTCCAATGTCAAGTCAAATTCCTCGTATATTTACCTGTTTTTACTTGTAAATGTGCTTGGCAATAAACTTTATTCTGATTCTGATTCTGATCTAAAATGCTCGGGGGGGGGGTAGCCACACATGTGACTTACTTAATGTCTTACATAATGCCTCACATCTTAGATAAGAACAAAGTGCAGAGTTTCCTTGGAGATAACAGGAAGCTGTGAAAGTGTAATCTTTTGTATGCGAGAGACTGCTTGGAGGATCCTTTGTGGGCCAAAGACTGTGAGGGGGATGCTAAGGGATTAAAGAGGAAATGCAATGTTACCTTTGATGTTAATGCAATGTGACTTGTGAGCTGTGGAGAGACCTGGGTATATAAGGGACGAGTTTTTTCTGAGATGTCCTCTTTTCTACTATGCTCATGAGAGAGAATGTGTAATAAACTGCTTGAGACCAACTTGCCTCATCATTTACACATTCTACAATACATCATTTAAAGTCAACAGACAGAAACAAACAACAACCCCCCACACCCACACCCCACCTCAGGCACCTACCACTCATCGATCAATAAAAATTAAAAATTCAAGGGAAAGAGATAAACCAAACCAAAACAGTGCAGTGCTCAATTCAAATTATTTTGACATCCAATATTATTAACATGGGACAAAAAGGGTTTCCAGGTTTTCTCCATACCTGCGACATTACCAGCTAAGGTTCCAGTTTAAGAAAATACAGGACCTCTTTAATCCAGCTTGTAAAATTAGGTGGCTTTGGTGATTTCCAGTTTAATAGTATAAACCTCCTGGCCAGCAGAGTTGTGAATGCTATTAAGTCCTTTTTAGCCGGAGAGAGACTAAGTGGGGAAGTCCATATCCCAAACAATGCAGTCAGTGGATTAGGGACTATATCCTTTTTGATTACACTAGGCAACGTGCAAAAGATTTCAGACCAGAACCTACTCAAGGAGGGACAACTCCAAAACATGTGTCTAACTTGTTGTGGCCTGTTGGCAGCGTTCACATAGGGGGGGACACAGTATCAAATATTTTTGCAAGTCGGGCTTTAGTATAATGAGCTCAATGTAGGATCTGACATTGCATGAAACCATGTCTAGCACAGACTGAAGATCTGTGTACCCTCCTGAGGACATCCACCCAAACGTCATCTGATCAACATTCTCAAGTCTGTCTCCCACACCGTTTTAAGTACAAAAGACGGGCCAGAGGGGTTAAAAATATTTAGATATATAGAGGAAATTGCACCTCTCATAGAAAGGAGAGGCTTCAGAAACACCTCAAAATCAGAAGGGTTGGGAAGAGCAGGGAATTCTGGAAATGAGCTACTGTGGAAAATATGAAAATGACGAGACAGCGTTCTTTCTCAGTCAGCTTTATTCACATCTCCATCATTTCAAAGCAGAAAAAAGAGAATGAAACAGTAAACTCTCGTCCTTAAATATCAGGGACTTCACACCTCATAGATCACATGTCCCACAGACCACCTTGCATAATAAAGACAGTCACAATGCATTTCACCACCTGGCATAATAAAGACAGTCACAATGCATTTCCCTCCATGATATCACTTCCACTGTCTCCCACGCATCCTTTAATCGACCCCCCACAGTCTCCAGCCTTGCATAACAAGGCTAAGCTTCCTGCCTTTCTTCTGACCTAAAATGCGAGTCACAGAACCGGTCCAACAGGTCCATTGAGTGTTCACCACACAAGCCCCCCCCAGCATTTTAGAAAAACAGAACAACAAGAAAATAACCACATGCATGCCATGATAGCATCAATACACATCAGTCCACATGCTGGATAGGCTTCAGCCTCCTGCCGAATCTGCTGTAGCTGGGGTTCACCATCTCTGCGGCGCTGTCCCACTGGGGATTTGCCGTCTGGGGGCGGAAACCCTTTGTCAGTCTCTGCGGGTGTTCTGGGGAAACATTACTTTGGGAAACATTACTGTGTAAAACCCTTCATGGTGGTCTACCTCGCCGCGGGGCCTTTGCCAACAGCACTTCCTCCTCTGCCACCACAAAAGCGGGTTTAAGTCTGTCTATGCCAATTTTCTCTTTCCTACCCCCCAAATCTAGCAAAAACTGCTTGTTCCCTGTTTCTAGCACTCTGAATGGTCCGTCATAAGGTGGTCGCAGCGGGGTTCGATGCGCATCGTGTCTAACAAAAACAAACTCTGCGTTCTTCAAAGTTTTAGGAACAAAAACGTGCAGAAAACTGTGGTGCGCGGGGCCAGGCAGCGTGCTTGATTCTATGTTACTCCACAACAGCTGAGACGGGGAGGCGTTTGGCGCAGAGTTATCTGGGAGAAACTCCCCAGGCAGCCGGAGTGGCTGCGCAAACGCGAGCTCCGCTGGGGAGGCTTCTAGATCCTCTTTAGGTGCAGAACGCAACCCCAATAACACCCATGGTAACTTGTCAACCCAATTTGTATCCGTCAGTGACGCTCTGAGAGCCGCTTTCAATGACCTATGAAAACGTTCGCATAACCCGTTAGCCTGCGGATTGTACGCGGTTGTGCGGTGAACTGTGACACCCAGGCTGCGGGCCATTGTCAACCAAAGCTCGGAAACAAATTGAGGGCCTCTGTCGGACGTAATGTCTGACGGAACGCCGAAGTGCGCCACCCAAACTGTTAAAAACGCGCGCGCCACTTCCTCGGCCGTGGTTGATGCCAGCGGGACCACTTCAGGCCAGCGCATGGTGCAGTCCACCATTGTCAGAAGATGTGTGCATCCCTGTGACAGCAGGAGGGGTCCAACGAGGTCCACATGAACATGATTGAACCTCTTGGCCGGAATGTGAAACGGTTCCAAAGGAGCTCTCGTGTGCCTGTGTACTTTGGCTCGTTGACACGCCGTGCAGGCTGCTGCCCACTCTTTGACCTGTTTGCGGAGGCTCGGCCAAACAAATTTCTCTCCCACCATTTTGACCAACGCGCGCACTCCAGGGTGCGCCAAAGAATGAACCGAGTCAAAAATGCGGCGGCGCCACGCGGCCGGTACTACTGGACGCGGCCGTCCAGTGGAGACATCGCAGATTAGGGGGGGGCATACCGTCTTGCAGCACCCTGCTCTCCAGCCTTAACCCTGTTGGTCCAGACTGGAGCGTGCGCACGTCCGCGTCATTAACCTGCTCCGCGGCCATGGCTGCATAATCTAACCCTACGCTGACTGGGGCCGCCACAGCGCGCGAGAGGCAGTCTGCCACTACATTGAGTTTGCCCGCCACATGCTGAATATCAGTGGTAAACTCTGATATTGCGGCCAGCTGTCTCTGCTGCCGGCCTGACCACGGTTCCGAGACCTTGGCCATCGCGAATGTTAGCGGTTTGTGATCAACGAACGCGGTGAAAGCGCGTCCTTCCAGCCAGAACTGAAAGTGGCGGATGGCCAAATGGAGAGCGAGCAGCTCCCTGTCGAACGCGCTGTATTTACGTTCGCTATCGCGCAAGGTCCTGCTGAAAAAGGCGAGGGGCTGCCAAACCCCAGCTACGTGTTGCTCCACGACCGCCCCTATGGCCACATCTGACGCGTCAGTGGTGAGTGCTATGCGGGCCGTTGGGTCTGGGTGTGCCAACAACGCAGCCTTTGCCAAGGCTGCTTTCACCTCCGAGAACGCTTGGTCCCGCTCCGGGGACCACTCGATCTTATCCACGGGTTTCTTTTTTTTGAGCGCGGCATACAGCGGCTGCATGAGCTGCGCCGCGCGGGGGAGAAAACGGTTATAAAAATTCACCATTCCCAAAAACTCCTGCAACGCCCTGACTGTCTGCGGCCAGGGAAAATCTGCCACAGCGCGCACTTTGTCAGGCAGCGGAACTGCTCCTTCAGGGGAGACGTGGTGTCCTAAAAAATCGATCTGCGCCACCCCGAACTGACACTTCGCTGGGTTGATTATTAACCCGTGATCTCCCAACCTTCAGAAAACTGTGGCCAGGTGTTTTTCGTGTTCGTCTTCGGACGCGCTGGCTACTAAAATATCGTCCAGGTAGACGAACACGAAAGGGAGATCGCGAAGCACCGCGTCCATCATGCGTTGGAATGTCTGAGCAGCCCCTTTAAGTCCGAATGGCATGCGTAAAAACTCGAATAAACCAAACGGAGTTATTACCGCTGTTTTGGGTATGTCCTCAGCGCGCACTGGGACTTGGTGGTAACCGCGGACCAAGTCTATTTTAAAAAAAATGCGCGCTCCTGCCAAATGAACCGAGAAATCTTGGATATGTGGGATTGGGTAGCGGTCGTGCGCTGTAGCGTTGTTTAACCTGCGGAAATCCCCGCAAGGGCACCATGATCCGTCAGCTTTCGGGACCATATGCAGAGGGGAAGCCCACGGACTGTTTGAACGTCGGATAATGCCCAACCTCTCCAGGTTGGCGAACTCCTCGCGCGCTATGGCCAGTTTAACTGCGTCCAAGCGCCGAGCTTTTGCAAAAATGGGTGGTCCGGTAGTGGTAATAAAATGCTCCACCCCGTGCTTAGTGACTGTTGCTGAAAATGTGGGGACCGTGAGTGCTGGGAACTGAGTGAGCAGTGTGTAGAAAAAAGAGAATGAAACAGTAAACTCTCGTCCTTAAATATCAGGGACTTCACACCTCATAGATCACATGTCCCACAGACCACCTTGCATAACAAAGACAGTCACAATGCATTTCACCACCTTGCATAATAAAGACAGTCACAATGCATTTCCCTCCATGATATCACTTCCACTGTCTCCCAGGCATCCTTTAATCAACCCCCCACAGTCTCCAGCCTTGCATAACAAGGCTAAGCTTCCTGCCTTTGTTCTGACCTAAAATGCGAGTCACAGAACCGGTCCAACAGGTCCATTGAGTGTTCACCACACTATGAACATAATGTTGGGCTTGAAGATACCTAAAAAAAAATGTGCTTTAGGAAGTGCAAATTTATCTACTAACTGTTGAAAAGAAGCGAAGGTAGAGTCAACATACTGTTGGAAAAATTCCCTGTTAGGATAGGAGAGGTTCAGTCAATGATCAGGCAGGATCAAAGTTTCAGCAAATTTAATATGGACTGATCAGCGGAAGACAATATAGAGTACAGCTTTCACAGACTGCTGCAGTGCATTGGCTTAACTAACAGAGTGATTCTGGCTATATACACACGTGGACAAAATTGTTGGTACCCCTCTGTTAATGAAAGAAAAACCCACAATGGTCACAGAAATAACTTGAATCTGACAAAAGTGGTAATAAATAAAAATTCTATGAAAATTAACCAATGAAAATCAGACAATGCTTTTGAATTGTGGTTCAACAGAATTATTTTAAAAAAACAAACTCATGAAACAGGCCTGGACAAAAATGATGGTACCCCTAGAAAAGATTGAAAATAATGTGACCATAGGGACATGTTCAACCAAGATGTGTCCTCTAATTAACATCACAGGTGTCTACAAACTTGTAATCAGTCAGTCGGCCTATTTAAAGGGTGACAAGTAGTCACTGTGCTGTTTAGTGACATGGTGTGTACCACACTAAACATGGACCAGAGGAAGCAAAGGAGAGAGTTGTCTCAGGAGATTAGAAAGAAAATTATAGACAAGCATGTTAAAGGTAAAGGCTATAAGACCATCTCCAAGCAGCTTGATGTTTCTGTGACTACAGTTGCACATATTATTCAGAAATTTAAAATCCACGGGACTGTTGCCAACCTCCCTGGACGTGGCCGCAGGAGGAGACAGATAATGCGAATGGTAACAAAAGAGCCCAGAACAACCTCTAAACACATTCATGGTGAACTCCAAGGTCAAGGTACATCAGTGTCAGATCGCACCATCCATCATTGTTTGAGCCAAAGTGGACTTCATGAGAGACGATCAAGGAGGACACCACTGTTTAAAACAAATCATAAAAAAGCCAGACTGGAATTTGCCAAACTGCATGTTAACAAGCCGCAAAGCCTCTGGGAGAATGTCCTATGGACAGACGAGACAAAACTGCAACTTTTTGGCAAGGCACATCAGCTCTATGTTCACAGACGCAAAAATGAAGCATACCAAGAAAAGAACACTGTCCCTACTGTGAAACATGGAGGAGGTTCTGTTATGTACTGGGGCTGCTTTGCTGCATCTGGCACAGGGTGTCTTGAATCTGTGCAGGATACAATAAAATCTCAAGACTATCAAGGTATTCTAGAGAGAAATGTGCTGCCCAGTGTCAGACAGCTTGGTCTCAGTCGCAGGTCATGGGTCTTGCAACAAGATAATGACCCAAAACACACAGCTAAAAACACCCAAGAATGGCTAAGAGTGAAACATTGGACTATTCTAAAGTGGCCTTCTATGAGCCCTGATCTAAATCCTATTGAACATCTGTGGAAGGAGCTGAAACATGGCGTCTGGAGAAGGCACCCTTCAAACCTGAGACAACTGGAGCAGTTTGCTGATGAGGAGTGGGCCAAAATATCTGCTGAGAGGTGCAGAAGTCTCATTGACAGTTACAGAAATCGTTTGATTGCAGTGATTGCCTCAAAAGGTTGTGCAACAAAATATTAAGTTAAGGGTACCATCATTTTTGTCCAAGCCTGTTTCATGAGTTTGTTTTTTTTTAATAATTCTGTTGAACCACAATTCAAAAGCATTGTCTGATTTTCACTGGTTAATTTTCATAGAATTTTTATTTATTACCACTTTTGTCAGATTTAAGTTATTTCTGTGACCATTGTGGGTTTTTCTTTCATTAACAGAGGGGTACCAACAATTTTGTCCACGGCCCGTCGGGGTGAGGTCACTTCTTGATAGTTCATTTATGACTCAGTTGATAAAGTTTGCTGAGCCTCTTGATTATTTCATTCATGACTCAGATTGTATCTGCTGACTACATGCAGGAAACCAGTTGACGTTAGTGATAGGGCTCCATGCAGTCACAGTGATAGAACTGGGCATTCACAGTTGATAACCTAAGTTACATCAGCATCCTTCAATCTGTTTTTTCCACTACTCAACAACTCCAAATATGGTTACAGGATTTCCTGTCAGTATACACATTAAGCTTTCTCTCTCTCTCTCTCTCTCTCTCTCTCTCTCTCTCTCTCTCTCTCTGGCATCCTCGTCTAGAAGAGGCAATGGTTAGCGCGTCAAGGGTTGGAGCAGCGCATGGAATTACTATACAGCTCAATCCTTGAGTGGCAGTCTTTGGAGCAGTTGGCGCAGATGATTGATGGTGCATATGCTGCACATTCTTTCCTTGCCGCATGCTTCATCACCATCTGGACTCTCATGTTCGCTTCAATCTTGAGAACACCCTCTTTGACACTGTGGTGCCAGGTGGTTCGATCTTTGGCAATAATCTCCCAGTTATTGGCGTTGATCTGCGCACACCGCATGTCGCATTTGCAGACATCTTTAAAATGCAACAGCGGTCGGCCCACACGGCGGACACCCACCCGCAATTCTCCATAAAGGATTTCTCTCGGCAGATGGTCAGCCTCCATGCGGTGCACGTGGCCGAGCCACCGGAGTCGTCTCTGGTGGAGAAATGCAGGGATGCTTGGCAAGTCAGCGCGCTCAGGATGCAAGCTTGGTATACGAGTAACTTGGTCTTCAAACGCAGCAGATTGTTGTTCCATACACGCTTGTTGAGTTTGGCCATGACAGCAGCTGCTTTGGCGATTCTGGAGCTGATCTCAGTGTCCAGCAAGAGCTTGTTTGAAACAGTGGACCCTAGGTAGGTGAAGGTGTCCACAACCTCCAGCTGTGTGTTGTCAATTGTAATGACAGGAGAGGAGACAGCATCTTGCGCCATGATGTTGATTTTCTTAAGGCTGATCATGAGCCCAAACTCCTTGCAGGCGTGGGACAGTTTGTCGACCAGGTGCTGCAGGTCCTCCTAGCTGTGCGATGCTAGAGCAGTGTCATCTGCAAACAGCAGCTCACGTATGAGGACCTCATAGACTTTGGTTTTAGCACGAAGTCTTGCGATGTTGAGGAGTTTTCCATCTGATCTCATGCGGACGTAGACACCTTCAGGACATTCGGCGAAGGCATACTGGAGGAGCATTGAGAAAACAATCCCAAAGAGAGTCGGTGCTAGAACGGAACCCTGCTTCACTTCACTGCTGACTGGGAAGGCATCGGAGGTGGCTCCATCAAAGAAAACAGTACTATGCATATCCATGTGGAAGGAGGAGATGATTGCAAGGAGCTTTGGGGGACAACTGATCTTTCGCAGGATCTGGAAGAGCCCGCTTTGACTAACTAAGTCAAAGGCTTTGGTCAGGTCCACGAACACAAGGAACAATGGCTGCTGCTGCTCTTGACACTTCTCCTGCAGCTGACGGAGGGAGAAGATCATATCCACTGTGGACCTTCCGGCTCTGAAGCCACACTGGGACTCAGGATAGACTCGCGAAGCGAGACTCTGCAGGCGGAACAGGGTGACCTGGGCAAAGACTTTGCCAACTATGCTCAGAAGAGAGATGCCACGGTAATTGTTGCAATCACTGCAGTCACCTTTGTTCTTATACAGCGTGACTATGTTGGCATCTCTCATATCTTGGGGAATGTGACTTTGCTCCCAGCAGACACAGAGGAGATCATATAGTGGTTGTAAGATGGCTGTTTTCCCGTGTTTCAGAACTTCTGGGGGGATACCTTCTTTCGCTGGAGCCTTGCCACAGGCGAGGCAGTCTATGGCTTTGCTGAGCTCTTCCAGCACAGGCATTTTGTCAAGCTCTTCCATGACTGGTAGGCTAGGCAAGGCGTCGAGGGCAACGTCTGTCACAATGTTCTGGGTCGAGTACAATTCAAGATAATGCTCAACCCAACACTGGAGTTGCTTGCTGTTGTCGGTGATGGCTTCGTCGGTCTTGGCTTTGAGCGGTGCTGTTTTGATGCTTGTGGGGCCGATAGCTGCTTTGATGCCCTCATACATTCCTTTGGCATATCCGCAATTGGCAGCTACCTGGATGTTGGTGCACAGGTTCTGCCAGTACTCATTGGCGCAATGACGGGCAATCTGCTGTGCCTTGCTCCTTGCTGCTCGAAGGGTGTCACGTGTGCCAGGGCAAGGGTTCTGCTTGTGAGCCAGCAGTGCTTCTCTTTTGGCCTCTGTGACTGGCTGCATTTCATCCCAGTGAGCCTCAAACCAGTCAGCATTCTTGCATTCTTTCTTTCTGAATGCGGTCATGACTGAGTCATAGGTGGCGTCGCAAAGGTGGTTCCATTTGGCGTCCACATCGCCTGGGGTATCGGACTGGAGGTGAGCTTCAAGTTTCCTCTGAAAGCTGTCAACGAAGGTCTGAGCCTTGATCGGATCGGAAATTCCGCAGGTGTTGATGCGGGGGCGACCCTTAGTCTTGGCATGGTGGATCTTTCTTGGCTTCAGTCTGACCTTACTGGCAACAAGGGAATGATCTATATCACAATCAGCACTGTGATAGCTTCTTGTGTGAAGAACACTGCTGAGGTCCACTCTTCTGGTGATGACAAGATCTAGCTGGTGCCAGTGACGGGACCGGGGGTGTCTCCAAGACACTTTCTGCAGCTCTTTACACTTGAAGTAGGAGTTTGTAATGCAGAGGCCGTGATGACAACAGAATTCCAACAGCCTCTGTCCGCTCTTGTTCATCCTGCCTATGCCAAAGTGGCCAAGACAGAATGGCCACACTTGCCAGTCCGCTCCGACGCGAGCGTTGAAGTCGCCTAGCAAAAATATGCCTTCAGAGCGGGGGATTCTAGATAGCACTTCCTCTAGAGCCTCGTAGAACTGATCTTTGGCTTCTGGAGTGGACGTGAGGGTCGGGGCATACACAGAAGGGATGTTCACAAAGCCTGATGATGTCTTCATGTGGAGGGTGAGGATTCTTTCGGACCCTCCTGTAGGGGTTTCTGTGGTGGCAATCAGCGAGTTCCTCACTGCAAAACCTACACCATACTGCCTGGACTCGTCCTGGGACAGGCCCCTGCCAATAAAAGGTGTAGTCTGATTCTCTAAGAGAGCCGCTGTTGGCCAGGCAGGTTTCCTGAAGGCAGGCAACATCTATGTTAAGTTGTGCCAGTTCCTTATTGATGATGGTGGTCTTGTGAGAGTTATCCATTTGTTGGAGATCAGCGGTAAGTCCAGGGCACATGGTGCGAATGTTCCAGCTTGCAAATCGAAGAGCTGGAGTCTTCATATGTTTCTCCTTTTGACTGCCTGGTGCAGATTGACGCTTGCTTGTCGGGAGAGACCCCTAAGCTCTATGCACCCAGTAGAGCAGGCAATCCATGGCAGGGTGGCACCTAACTGGCTGGGGGCTGCCCAGCTTGAGGCGGGCAGTAGCTGCCCAATGAAGCTGCGAAGGCTTCTCCCACTGTCGGACGAGACTCCTGGCACTCCTCCCTATGCCAATCGGTTGGAGCTTATAACCAGTAACCGCCTCGTCCCGTGTTTTGCCGGAATCTTTCGACGCCGCTAGTGTGGCCTCTCCAGTTTGTGCTAAAAAGCCTGGGCGGGGTAGTATGGAGACACTGGGCTGCCCATACGTCAGTGTCCCCCTCTCGGTGTCACTGGCTGAGTCCAAAGGAAAGGATGATCCAATACAGTTTGGGACCAGTTCCACTGCAGGAGTTGCCAGAAGTAGTGCAGAGCATCTGCCAACTGCCTTTGGGCTCCACTCCAGATTTATCCTTGAGGTTTACTCCCGAAGCCTTTCCTGTAATCAGGTATAGCCACAAAGCAGCGGAGGTTTGGAATCAGAGTTTACCTTCTCCTAGGTAATTTGCCGGCCAAGGCTAACGGGCACCACCTGCCCAGATTTGAAATCAGAGTGGTCCTTCTCCTAGGTGGACTGACACACAAGTCTGACAAGCCCCACCTACCCGGAGCAACCTGGTTATAGCACCAGAGACTCGCTGACACCCTTTGTCATTTAGTGAAAACAGAGTCGGCACGAGAAGCCAGACAGTAGGATTTGGTTAGGAGAGGCTATTGGAGAGACGCTGTGCTATGAGTGGGGTATTTCAGTGGAAATGTAGGTGCTCATTTCTGCATTCCGCCCCAGCACGTCCTAACCCATTTAGACACCAATGGAGAGAGAGATTGGTTAGTTATTCAGTTTCCCCAATGAGTCTCCTGGTCTTTTCAAACTTCAAACAGTGTAGTGTGCTAACGTCACTCCTCTTGACACACACAGTCATTCAGCCGATAATCAGGCTTTACTCCAAACTTGACCAGATTTGCAAATCATATTGGTTAATCAATCAATCAGAGCTATATTTGTATAGCTCTTTATATATATATATATATACGTATATACTGTATATATATATATATATATGTGTGTGTGTGTGTGTGTGTGTGTGTGTGTGTGTGTGTGTGTGTGTGTGCATATGTATATATGAAAAATTCATATACATCAAAATTCATATAACTCAGTGCAGCATAGAATTTTTCCATCATTCCCTGCTTTGATGGAAATGGGTGGGTGGATGGGTAGCTTGAGCTTTGGAAGCTCAAGCTACCCACCAAGATGTTAGTGCAGTTCTACACAGCCATCATCGAGTCCATCCTCACCACCTCCATAACCGTGTGGTACGCAGGAGCCACTGCCAGGGACAGACTAAGGCTGCAGCGCGTCGTGCGCACTGCTGAGAAGGTGATCGGCTGCAAGCTCCCATCTCTCCAGGATCTGTACATCTCCAGGACCCGGAGGCGTGCTGGCCGGATCATAGCCGATCCCTCACACCCTGGTCACGTACTGTTTGCCCCCCTCCCCTCTGGTAGAAGACTTCGGTCCATCCAGACTAAAACCTCCCGTCACATGAACAGCTTCTTCCCCTCTGCCATTAGACTGCTGAACACTAAGTGACTCTCGTGCACCATGTACAGCAGCTCAACCAGACTCATGTCAATCATCACTGTTTTCTTCCTGCATTACCGACTGCACTATATAGTTCTCCACAGTATCTGCTGCTGGCTAATATATATTTTAACTGTTGACCAGTATCACTTAATCTTATCCTACACTTTATTACATGTATAGTTTATTTCTCTTATCTTATCATGTTTAATGTTGCAGCATTGTACCGAGACAAATTCCTAGTTTGTGTACTACATGAACAATGGCAATAAACCTGATTCTGATTCTGATTCTGATTCTGATTTGATGCCCAAAAGGCATCACAAAAGAAAAGTGATAGCAAGTTATGACGTCGAAAATTGTGTTTTTATCAATTCTTTGTCCCACTGCTTCAATCACCTCGCCAGGTGACCAGCAAAAGAGTTCACTAGTGGTTAGTGGACACTGTTGAGTTCTGGATTCGGGACCTTTTTGCAGTGGTTGATTCCCCATTGTGGATCTTTCTGCAACCTTGACAGCTGTGAAGGCCATCTACAGGACCTTCGTGGCATGGTTTCAGGCAGAGGATCCTCTTTCTATTATATAGTCACACTCAAATTATTGCTCGCTGAAATGAAGCTGTCAGCATCTTCACAATGTCTCCATGATGGCAATCTGGGCCCCTCCTTATCTACCACAGTCTCCTTCCACACTCCTCCTGAGAAGAAGGAAAAAAGAATATAAGTCTTGTTTGCAAAATCCAATGGTGTTTTGTTTTTATCTTTGACAGTAGACATGTCAAGGAAACCTTATAGGTTAGTCATCATTCATTGTCTATGACAGGATGGATTACAGGTGGCAGATTAAGCTGAGGATTTCAGTCAGTGTTCATGCACCCGGTAAGAGTTTACCTCAAGGAAAAATAGACATTTAATTACCTGCTTGACGGTCCCTTGGTCTGCATTTCCTCAGGCATATAATGGATGTTTAAACCAGTAATTTTTTAGATTTTATTTACCCATAATGTACTCACCTTTTATGTCAGTATTTAACTTTCTTCAGCTTCGTTTTTTTTCCCTCTGTTTTCCAATCTGTTAAAAGGTCATCAGATTCATCAACTTTGGTTTAAATTCAACAAAGTACCTCATTCATCCTACCAAGTCATCAATGGATTCAGTAAAATACCCTTTTAACTTACCAATTTATTAATTTAGAAATTCCCATTCTTATCAGGCATACAAAAATTATTTTCAAAGATGGGTTATCATAACAGAGTCAGCGCCCCTCCTGCTGGGCATCAGTCCCCCTTGTCTCAGACCAATTTGTGTCGAGGTATAAAGGCAGGAATCTTCCTGGGGTGCATCCCCCCATCGATTTCCAGGGCAGGAAACAGACCCACAAATGATCCCAGAACACACATTCTGCCTTTAATTAATATATATATATATAGGGCAGCACGGTGGTGCAGTGGTTAGCACAGTGGCAGCACAGGGAGAAGGTCATGGGATCGATCCCACCCCCAGACCATCGGTGACCCTTCTGTGTGGAGTTTGCATGTTCTCCCCGTGTCTGCGTGGGTTTACTCCGGGCACTCCGGTTTCCTCCCACATGCCAAAAATATGCAAGTTAGGTTAATTGGCATCAACTGGGGATTCTAACTTGTCCTTAGGTATGACTGTGAGAGTGAATGGTTGTCTGTCTCTCTGTGTTGGCCCTGCGATGGACTGGCGATCTGTCCAGGGTGTACCCTGCCTCTCGCCCAAAGACGCTGGGATAGGCTCCAGCCCCCCCGCGACCCGAAAAGGATTAAGCGGTAGAAGATGGATGGATGGATGGATATATATAGCTATCCAAGTTAAATTAGCTGTAATTTAATTTGCTTGCTTGCCAAATAATTTAACCTATATCAAAAATTGTTAATCCCCTATAATTTTTATTCTTCAACCATTAAATGTCTTCTTTTACAACAATGTATTTTAAATCAATCAAAATTTAATCAGTT
The DNA here is from genome assembly GCA_020510985.1 of Pholidichthys leucotaenia. Taxonomy (NCBI): domain Eukaryota; kingdom Metazoa; phylum Chordata; class Actinopteri; order Cichliformes; family Pholidichthyidae; genus Pholidichthys; species Pholidichthys leucotaenia. The sequence continues at coordinate 117,330,855 of CM035840.1, forward strand.
TTGTCTCTAAATTAATAAGATGTGCCAAACTTACAATATTGTCTCAAAGTGAATATATAGGGAATTTTTTTTTTTAAAAATTGCCAACAAATAAGGAAACTGTTCATAAAGTATATTCCAGATATTGTCCCCTCCCCCCCTTTTTTTTCTTTTTACATCACCCCAAAGGCAGGTAGACAAACATTGACCAAATAAATAATTCAGGACAAAACAAACAGATATCAAACAAAAGAAGAACAGAAAAGGTAGAAGAAGGTAGATTATCATTGTCGTCTGAAGTCATTCTAAATGTAATAATCAGGTCGTCTAAGTCCAGTCTCTAAATGACAAGCTTCAAAACGTCAATAGTCAGTTTACTTTAGAATCAAACTATATTTCAGTCAGGTCTTGAGGCCTTCTCCCACTGACAATGTGTCATCAGGGGTGCCTGTATTTTGATTAAGCGTGCTGATAGAAAGGATCCTTCTTCAATATTATCTTTACTTAACCATGGTGTCAAAACATCTTGTGAAACATTGAATATCACTGTCACTTAGGAAATAAATTCTAATAAAGCTAAGGTCTCAGTGTCTCAAAAAGAAAAAAGGAAAAAAAAAACATTATTGTATCCAAGTGTCATACTTCTTGTTGTTATTGTGATGTAATTTTATTCGTCTTAAAGATCTGCAATACAGTCATTTAATAATGGTTTTCTTTTAAATTTTGTATGTGATCCCATAGTCCAGATTAATCTTTGCTTTACAAACCAAATTATAATTTACTTTTTTCAATTTATGGCCATGTAGCCAAAATACTCTAATTACTTGTTAGACTTTATAGTTTCTATTTTGTTGAACAACATTTCATGAAATTAATTAATCATACAGTTCACAGGACTGCCTCCTCTGGATGCCAATTTTCAAGATTTTCTCCATAATCCATGCTCAAGTTTGTCCTGTAATGAGAAAAAACAGTCATTTTTCTAAATTTATTTTTTAGTCACCTTTGAAGGCAGAAATATGAGAAGGGTATGAGTAAGATTATTAATTTTCAGGCAATGGAAGAGCTCTTCATTTTCTATTTTTGCCATTTTGATTTCAAAATATATTTATTCCATGCACGGTTTAGATAAAAGTTTTTGTAATAATCATTTTGAAATTCAAATATAAGCATACACTTTTACACTTTAGAAGTATTTTTAGATGTTAAAAGGTTAACTATTATCTCAAACTTGTTAGCTGCCATTTTAAATAATGTTGTACATAACTTTTGATTAAAATTTATGAACACCAGTGGCTTAAACACCTTTCTCTCTCTGGTTTGCAGCTCGTCAAGCATTCGTTCATTCATTCGCACATTCACTCATCAGTCTACTTCAGTTCTGGTCTGTAATCTGTCTGGTGTGTAATCAATTAGGCGTGAGGGCATTATTATTATCATTATTATTCTTTTGTACTAGTAAAGGTGTGATTACTTAAGAAATACTTATTGCCATGTTCTAGTGCATTTGTATACTCATAACTGTAAACTATATCTCAAATGTGTATGTACTTTATCTGACTATTGTCCTACGTATAAAAATATTATAATGTTGACAGGAAAAACGAACAACAAAACAAAACAAATTTTGGTGTAGATGCGTTTTACCACGGGTTTTTTTTTTTAATCCTTATCTGTTGGGCTAGTAAACCATGGTAAACAGTGTCCATTCGTTCCTCTCATCAGCACCCAGAGAATGTCCATCTTATCATTGTCTTTGTCCATTCTTTGGTTCTCAGTCGTTATCATATCTTCAGCACACACACATAGAGCAGAGAATGTTCATGGCCCACTTACAGAGGTCTGGTTATGTTACTCAGCAGTTCTTGGAGACGATTGCCACAAACGAAGTACACAGAAGTGGAGTTATGTTTGTCACTCAGCAATTCTTGATTACAGGCAATTGCCACAAGCAAAGCAATACTGGCCTGATGTTGTCTTCAGCCACCCACCGGTGACTAGCAAGAGAGTTCTTAGTCTGTTGTGCCAGAGAGCTGCTCATTCAGGAAGTGTGTATGCTGTAGTGCTGGTTGGTGGATGGAATTTGTTGATGATGTCGGTGTTGACACTGGGTGATGATGCTGGGTGATGATGCTGGGTGATGATGCTGGGGTGAGGGAAGCAATGAGAAAAGATAGCACGGTCTGCCATGGTTCAGTTCACCCCTAAAAAAAGTACAAAGGAGAAAAAGATTTCTCAGACATACACTACCGTTCAAAAGTTTGGGGTCACCCAGACAATTTTTGTGTTTTCCATGAAAAGTCACACTTTTATTTACCACCATGAGTTGTAAAATGAATAGAAAATATAGTCAAGACATTGACAAGGTTAGAAATAATGATTTGTATTTGAAATAATAATTTTTTCCTTCAAATTTTGCTTTCGTCAAAGAATCCTCCATTTGCAGCAATTACAGCATTGCAGACCTAACATGATTGCACAAGGGTTTTCTAATCATCCTTTAGCCTTCTGACACAATGAGCAAACACATTGTACCATTAGAACACTGGAGTGATAGTTGCTGGAAATGGGCTTCTACACACCTATCTAGATATTGCACCAAAAACCAGACATCTGCAGCTAGAATAGTCATTTACCACATTAGCAATGTATAGAGAGTATTTCTGATTAGTTTAAAGTTATCTTCAGTGAAAAAAAGTGCTTTTCTTTCAAAAATAAGGAAATTTCTAAGTGACCCCAAACTTTTGAACGGTAGTGTATATTGTGTTCATATATCATCCACATGGAAATTAAAACTAGGACTTAAAATGTCACTGTTTCTGTGTTTTGGGTGTCAGTCTGTGACGAGGTTACGGTCTAGATACAATTAAAATATGTGATTCCTTGAAAAAAATGTGTAGAATTATAAGATTATTAAGTACAGTGAAAAGGGTAAATTGGGTTGTAATATATACCTTGACAAATGATATTATTATGTTTGCTTTATGAACCACAATGAACTAAACTGAACCTATACTAAACCAAAATAAACCAAAATAAAATAAAGTAAACATGTTTTCTGCTTAGATTCATAGGGCCATATGAATTTCTGCATCCTGTGACTTTAAATAAAGTCACAAGTTCAACAAAAAATTGAAATAAAAATGTAAAATGTGAGCCACAGAATTATTACTATTAATTCAAAACCAGCAAAAAGGTATGTCGAGAAGAGAAAAATAAAAAATCAAAAGAAGAAAAGACATTCATTTAAAGAAAAATATATCCATAGGGTCCTAGTTTCAGTTTGTTTGTTTTTTGTTTGTTTGTTTGTTTGTTTTTTCAAATCCTTCCAACTTTGCTTTAATGCTTGGGGACATAAGAGCATTTAATAGCACCTCTAATTGATTCAAACCAGATACTGTTGGCAAAATAAATACCAACTATATAGTTAGCAAATAGGCTATTGTTTTCACTTTTATAACTTCTTGTGTACACATTCTCACACATTTTCATATAAATACATTCTCACAAGATGTCCTATAAAACTAATTTACTTTTCATGTACATGATGTTGTAATTTATTTAGATGGAAGGAGCTCTCTTTTATTCATCATACATTCTTATTTTTTGCTTTTTCTCATCTAACCTTTCTTTCAGATAATGTAATTGATGGAGACTAAATGATCCTCCATCTGGAAAACCCAATTCAGACCAGATAGGCACCGGCCAGGCACTTTCATCACAATATTTTTGCCTCATATTTTTACATATGGGAATTGCTGCAAGGGCTCACACTCTTACTTTGAGAATTTCCCATATTCCATCAAAGTAAAACTCTAGATATTTTATTTAATTAAAAAACAAACTGCAGTTATTTATTTTAATTTATTATTTTATCTTAGTTTAAAGGATATTTATTTCTATTTTAAGCTTATTTTAAGTTATGTCATGTGGTATTTTAGTTATTGTTACTATATTAAGGTTAATCCTTAATATATTAAAGTTATTTCTCTTTATTTTAAGGTTATTTCTTGTTATAACCTTTATTTTCTCCATTTTTTGTCTATTCTCTCTCTTTCTCTCTCTCTCTCTTGGCCATTAATATCACTCCACAATACCCTGCTGCTGTATTTTTCCAGGGCATCCTTCCAAGATATCCCTCTGCGTGCCGTTTACCCGTTTACTCAGTAGAAATGCATTTCACTGATGGACTCTAACCAGGGCACTGTTAAGCTTTACCGAACAGACTTGGACCTATGGTATTTTATTGCCTAACTCTTAATTTTTTAACTCTTTACGCATATTTTCAGACTGACCGCGGACTCAAACCAGGACAAAACCTTTTTAAAGCATTAGTAATTAATAATTAAATTTACTCACTTTAATCCTCTGCCTTGGGTAGACCCCGTCACCTCCCATTCTGGCGGAAGCGTCCTCCGTTGTCTCACTTTAAACAAACCATCTCAATTGGAGCCGATATGGGAGGTCTTTCATTTGCCATGCACAGACTTGGAGGGATCCTGCCACCGGGATGAAAGGGTCTTGGGGTCCCTGTTTGGAGTGCCAAATATGTTGGAAAAATTCCCTGTTAGGATAGGAGAGGTTCAGTCAATGATCAGGCAGGATCAAAGTTTCATCAAATTTAATATGCACTGATCAGCGGAAGACAATGCAGAGTACAGCTTTCACAAACTGCTGCAGTGCATTGGCTTAACTAAGAGTGATTCTGACTATATATATCCAAAGGGCCGTCGGGGTGAGGTCATTTCTTGATAGTTCATTCATGATTCAATTGATAAAGTTTTCTAAGCCTCTTGATTATTTCATTCATGACTCAGATTGTATCTGCTGACTACATGCAGGAAACCAGTTGACATTAGTGACAGGGCTGGATGCAGTCACAGTGATAGAACTGGACATTCACAGTTGATAACCTAAGTTACATCAGCATCCTTCAATCTGTTTTTTCCACTACTCAACAACTCCAAATATGGTAACAGGATTTCCTGAGTCAGTATACACATTAAGCTTCATATATATATATATATATATATATATATATATATATACACTACCGTTCAAAAGTTTGGGGTCACCCAGACAATTTTTGTGTTTTCCATGAAAAGTCACACTTTTATTTACCACCATGAGTTGTAAAATGAATAGAAAATATAGTCAAGACATTGACAAGGTTAGAAATAATGATTTGTATTTGAAATAATAATTTTTTCCTTCAAATTTTGCTTTCGTCAAAGAATCCTCCATTTGCAGCAATTACAGCATTGCAGACCTAACATGATTGCACAAGGGTTTTCTAATCATCCTTTAGCCTTCTGACGCAATGAGCAAACACATTGTACCATTAGAACACTGGAGTGATAGTTGCTGGAAATGGGCTTCTACACACCTATCTAGATATTGCACCAAAAACCAGACATCTGCAGCTAGAATAGTCATTTACCACATTAGCAATGTATAGAGTGTATTTCTGATTAGTTTAAAGTTATCTTCAGTGAAAAAAAGTGCTTTTCTTTCAAAAAAAAGGAATTTTCTAAGTGACCCCAAACTTTTGAACGGTAGTGTATATATATGTGAAAAATTCATGTACATCAAAATTCATATAACTCAGTGTAGCATAGAATTTTTCCATCAATACAAATCTCTTAATGATCTTATGCCTAGCTTAGCCCATTTAGAAAAAGAATTATCCAACAGAGATAGTGGAAAAATGTGATTTGCTGCAAGAGGAGATCCGACTGAGTGTGCTTGAAGGCCAAAATGACGTCTGAATTGAACCCAGATTTTAAGACAGGAGGCTACTACCACATTCTTAGCATAACTAGAGGTGGAAGAGTGAAGAGGTGAGTACAGTAAAGCTTTCAGTGATACCGGATGAGCTGAATTTTCCTCATTGACCAATCATGATGGAGGGAGTTCCATGTCCTCATATCGGACCCAATAATTCAGATTCCTACTATTGGTTGCCTAATAATAATACAGGAGGTTAGGTAGTGCCATTCCACCTAAGGCCTTGGGTCTCTGCAAAACTTGTCGTCGCAGTCTGGGAGGCTTTTTGTTCCAGATAAAATCCAAAATAAGGCTATCTACCTTGTAAAAAAGGCAAGAGGAAGAACAATCAGAATGCACTGAAATAAATATAAGAAACAGGGAAAAATATTCACTTTAATAGTATTGATCCTAGCAGCCACAGAAAGATTAAGGAGGGACCATCACTCAAAGTCACATTTAATTTGTGTAAGCAGGGCAAGATAATTTTTCTTGTAAAGATCAACCATAGTACCAGCTACATGCACTCCAAGATAGCAAAAGCTAGAGTTGGTGATCTTAAATGGTAAATTTTTAAGCAGATACTCTTTTGCTCCTCTACTGACAGGAAACACCTCACTTTTACCCAGATTTAATTTATATCCAGAATTTTACTAAATGAGATGATGAGAGATGAGATGAGATTCAATGCTTCCAGTACTGAGAGGACTGTGGGAATAGAATGTGATAAATCAGACAAAAGTAACAAAAGGTCATCCGCGTATAAGGCCACCTTCAGTTCCACACCGTTTCTGGTTATTCCAGATATAACAAGATGAGACTGTAAAGCAACGGACAAGGGTTCCATTACAATGGCAAATAAAAGAGGGCTTAATGGACAGCCTTGCCTTGTAGAACGGTATAAACAAAAGTATTCAGAATTTATACTATTTGTTCTAAAATATGCTAAACATTTAAAAACAAATATGTGGGGCTCCTTGTAGATTAGGGCCCTTAGCAGATTGGGGCCTAAGGCAGTCACCTACATTTGCCTAATGGTAAATCTGCCTCTGGCTGACATCCAGGACCCCTGCATCATTGGCCTCGACCTGCTGGATGAATGGGAAGCTGTCGTGGATGTGCCCAGGGCCATCCTCTACCTGGGCTCTGAAGCCATAGCTCTTCACAAGTCCAGTAGCCCTGGGGCCCGCCAAACATCAGCACTGCCACCAACTTCTGCAGAGCAACAAGCACAGCCAGGGAAGCCAGCCACACCAATGTCTGCAGTGTCACCTCAGCCATCGTCTCCAGAGACCCAACAGTCCATCGAGGACCTCTTTGAGAGGCGCAGTAAAAGCTTGGATAAGGAGCAACTGACATGGTTTGTTGACCCAGTGAGCAGGCTCGGAGACCAAAGTAGATACAATTATCTTTACTGTGTTAAAGTGGAGTATGTGAATGTGTGAGTGTGTGTTCTTGCTGCAGTTGGGGGTGAGCAGAACGCCATTCAACCTGGCAACCCTAGGGACAAACAGAAGCAGGATGGTAAGAGGCTTTACAGCTGGGAATGTGCCAGTTAATCTGCAGCTTACTGTTTGGAGAGATGTTGCGATGCTCAGGTTAGCACAGTGGCTATGGCCAGGAGGACAGCGCCCACAGAGCCCGTTGCAGCGAGTTGATGGTGGAGGTGTAGTTCGTGAGAGGGTGCAGTTCAGTCCACCGTCAGGTGGGACAGGGTCTGCCGCCAAGGGGTTCCACCTGTGCACAGGGGACTGATGTAGAAATGGTGAGAGAAGGCTGAGACTTACTTGCGTGGTGGAGAGTTTCCTTCCAAGCGCAGGCTGTAGGTGGTCTGCAAGGAAGCAGTCAGGCTGAGGCTACGATCTCTGGACATGAGGGCGTGCGAGGTCTTCATAGAGAAAGACAGATGACTCCACACTGCCATCCAGGGCAGTGTGGATTATATAGCCCCAGCCGTGATGAGAAACAGGTGTGTGCGCAGCTGGAGAGGATAATCACAACCAAGCAGGCCATGACAGTACCCCCCTGTTCTGGCCCCGGATTATGAGCTGCATTTTGGCGTGCAATAACTGAGTCTGACACATCTTTAATGTCCTTGCTTTCGACTTTAATGCATCAAACACCGTAAAGACTGAAACATATCAAATACAAGAAATATTATTTCAGCTGTGGACACAAAATTCTAGTATTGCAGAAATTAAATCATACTGCATACACACAAATGTAAACATTTATGATCTCAAATTGATAGATTTTTTTAGGTTTACTGAGTTGTTGCAAGAAAGCTACCAGCAAAAATTATGCAGCATTTACTGTAAACAAATACAACAGATTATCAAATCCACATTTAAAAATTGTATGGCTTGTGCACATCAGATTTTCATGTTAGAAACACACACAAAAAGTTTCTATTCTTTGGACATGTGCATATTCAAACAACCATCATTAAACTTCAACAGAGTCAAACATTTCACTAACCACTTTGCCGGGTCGCAGCCTTCCGAGGGCAGAAATTCCTTGCAGGCTCTCACATTTTGTCTGCAATTAATAGCCCAGAATAAATACCTTGTAAATTGGTATTTCAGCTAATTTAAAGTCAAGATGTCAATTCAAAAACATAACAATAAAATTGACTAGAACTAGGCATCCAGTAAATAATGAAGGATCGCCAGATTTGCACTTCTAAAAACTACCAAGGCCATGCAGGCTGGGAATTGTAGCAGTGACTGACTAGAATAATACTGCATTTACTTCAAGTCAAAAATACATCCCTATTCACAAAATGAAGCTTCAAAAATTACTTTTTCACAACTATTACAGTCTTTGCACATGCATGGAGACTAGGTGAAGGGTTACATAGGCATGGATTACCACTGACAGTCACATGGTCTAGTCACACTTCAACAAACTTCAAAAATATCATCATCTCTCAAACAACCTACAGAATATTGGGTAGATAATTGGATATGAGGGATTATTTCATCATTATGACAGTTTCACCCTACCTGGGCTGAGGTAAGCAGCTGGATGGCTTGGATTTTTGTTTTAGCCAGCCATGCTCAATCCATCTGTTGCCATATTCTGCTGGGCAGGAAGTCTCAAAATCGTCTACTTCCTGTTGTGAATAATACTTATACCTCGTGTATTTTTGATGACAAATTATTTCAATAATTTTTAAATCTCAAAGGACAAATTTCCAAACCTAGGTTTTTTAAAAAAAAAAAATATGGAGGGAATAAAAAAAAAAGGTAGGGAGTTCCCAAGGGATTCCCCAGAGGTCAAGGTCATTTCCATGTTGGGGGTTCCCCCAGACACAAAGTAAACAACTTTTGACTGGCACACAGAGCCAGGCTGTGAGTATATATACTTGCCAAACAAATCTTTGGGAGGCATTGTTGTACAACCAAAGGTCAAATACTGGAAAGGATGTCACTGTTGACATATATAGCAGGGAAATTACAACAGTCACAAGAATTGCCATGTTTCTCACATGGATCAAACAAACACAGCTGCTGCCGTCACACTCCCACCAAAATCTTTATGATGGAAGACTATAAAGTCATGCCAACATAAAATTTTCACAATGTCACCTAATCTTCAACCGGCAGCAAGAGCACAACCTTTTGCACTGGTCTTTCCAGTTCGGAGACTGGCTTAATCTTCTCCCCACGAGCCACACTTCTGGCGTTCGAAATTCTCAGCCTCACTTTTCGGACAAGTCCGTCCTTGTCGGCCATTGCACTCGTCACAAGTCCAAGTGGCCACTGGTTTCTCGCCAACCCTTCATCCATCATGAGAACAATGTCTCCTGTTTGGAGGTTTCTTTGTGGTTTGCACCACTTTTGGCGATGTTGGAGATTCAGTAAGTATTCTTGTTTCCATCTACTTCGAAAGAGCTGACTCAGGTGTTGAACACGCCTCCAGCGTTTCCGTGCATAAACGTCCTGGGCGCAGAAGGCTCCTGGTGGAGGTAAGACTCCCTCAAGCTTGCCATGAAGTAGAGCGTTTGGCGTTATGGGAGGTTCGGCGAGTGGGTCATTCAAAGACGTTGGAGACAATGGACGACTGTTCACGATGTATGCTGCCTCATAGAACAGTGTTCTTAAGGAGGCGTCGTCTAGTCACTTGTTCGCAAAGTCTGTCACCGACTTCAGCGTCTTCCTCACTGTGCGGATCTGTCTTTCCCATACGCCACCTTGCTCACTAGCATGAGGAGCATTGAACTTGAACTCCACTTGCTTGTTTGCTAGAACTGTCTCCAGCTTGTCATGATCCAATTCGGCGAGAGCTTTTTTCAGTTCATTGTCAGCACCGATGAAGTTGGAACCTTGATCGCAGAGTATGCTTCTAACCACACCTCGCAATGCTAAGAAGCATCTTAGGGCATTGATGAAACAGTCAGTTGAGAGGTCGTCTAGAAGCTCCAGGTGAATTGCACGACTGTACAGACACGTGCACAGCAGTCCATAGCGCTTGATTTCTGATCTTCCGCGTTTGATGAGATACGGGCCAAAGACATCCATTCCAGACTTGTAGAATGGAGGATGCGCTTCTGTACGTTCTTGTGGCAAGTCAGCCATCTTCTGACTCTCCGCTGGTCTTCTTTGCTTGCGACACATGATACAGTTGCGTATCACTTGAGCCACTGTCTTGGAGCCCCTTTGTACGTAATATCCTTGAGATCGTAGTTCATTCAAAGTTGAGCTGCGACCTCCATGATTGGTCTTTTGATGTACATGCCTGATGATGGCCTCGGTGACATGTGATTTTCTTGGAAGGATAATGGGGTGACATTCTTCCTTGGTGATGTCTTCTGCTTCACGAACTCTTCCCCCAACCCTTAGCAGGCCTTCTTCATCCAACATGGGATCTAGAGTCTTCAAGCAGCTTGACGTTGCTACGTTTCCACCTTTCCCCAGGGTTGTGATCTCTTCAGGAAACTCTTTGGCTTGTAACCACTTGATGGCTAGATTACGTGCTTTTCTGTCTTGGAGTAGACGGCTTGTCTTCAAAGACACTCTTCTTATCATAGTTCCCAAGATGTTGATCATGGTCTGCCACTTCGAAATTCTTTGTAGTACATCCAACAGTCCTGTTGGTAGAACAACGCTAGATGCCCCGAGACACTGTGCTTTTACTTCAGGGTCGCCAAGGTTGAGAGTATCGTCTGGCGAAGTCAGTGGTAGCTCTGCTTTGTAGAGAAATTCTGGGCCTTTCAGCCACATAGAGGTGCCCAGTTCTTTGGCCGACACGCCTCTCGAAGCTAGATTGGCTGGATTCGACTTGGTCGGTACGTGGTGCCATTGTTGCACTTCAGTGTTCTCCCGAATGTACTGTACACGGTTGCTGACAAACACGTGAAACCGCTTTGCACTGTTGGCGATGTATCCCAGCACGACCTTGCTGTCTGTCCAAAAATATTCCTTGGTGACCTGGCTCTCGAGCTCTCTTCTGAGGAACTTGCTGATTTTCACTGACGTTGTTGCTGCTGTCAATTCAAGCCGAGGAATGGAGACAACTTTTGATGGTGCCACTCTCACTTTGCTCATGAGCAAGGCGCAGTCTATGTTTCCATCTTGGTCACACATTCTGACATACAAGCACTGCCCATAACCTTGAGTGCTGGCATCACTGAAATGATGCAACTCGAAAGATTTCACTTCCTTGTCAGGCTTGAAACATCTGGGTATTTTCAGATCCTCCAGTTCCTGAATATCTGCTTTCCAGCTCTCCCACCGTTCAATTATGACAGGCTCGACAGGTTCGTCCCAGGATTTCTTTTGCTTGCACAGTTCTTGCAGGATCTTTCTCCCTTGCAACACCACAGAACTAACAAATCCATTTGGGTCATAGACTGACATGACTGTAGAGAGGATGCCTCTTCTTGTGTTGGGTTTATCCTGTAGTGTTATCTTGAACCTGAAGCAGTCATTTTGAACATCCCATCTTGTTCCAAGTGTGCGCTCAACCGGGAGAGGTTCCAGTTCCAAGTTTATTTCGGAGACGGTAGTGGCTCTTTCTGAAGGTGGTATAGATTCCAGGACGTCTATGCTGTTCGACAGGAATTTATGGAGTCTAACTTTGCCCTTTTTGCATATTTCAGTGGCCTGGCAGATTAGCTCCTTCACGTCACCCACGGTAGACAGGCTGCTCAAACCATCGTCCATGTAAAGGTTCCTTGTGAGGAATTTTGCTCCTTCAGGAAAGCTCTCTTTGTGCGTCTTTGCCAAGTACTTTATGCCATAGTTGGCACATCCTGGTGATGATGCGGCCCCGAATAAGTGTACAGTGAGCCTGTACTCTGCTGGCGGGAGTGTCAAGTCCCCATCGGGCCACCATAAGTATCTCAGTAGATCTCTGTACTGTGGCAGAACATCGAAGTTGTAAAACATCTGTTCGACGTCACAGGTCACTGCAATTTTGTCCTGACGAAACCTCAATAGCACGCCAAGCAAGCCATTCATCAAGTCCGGACCCTTCAGCAGCATGTTGTTCAGGCACAAACCTTGGTACTTGGCCGAACCGTCGAAAACCACTCTTATCTTGTCTGGTTTTTGTGGGTGGTATACACCTTGATGTGGTATGTAATTGATGACTTGATTTGGTGAAGGAGGTTCAACACGCTCTGCATAGCCCTTTTGAATCATCTGGTCCATGAAGTCGCAGTAGTGGTTTCTAAACTTGTCATCCTTGCTCAATTTCCTTTTCAGAGAATTTAGCCTAGACATGGCCATCCCGTAGTTGTTGGGCAACTTCGTGGTAGACTTGATCGGCAATGGCATGGAGATTCTTCCATTTTCATTGATTTGGATGTTTTCTTCCATGATTTGCAGAAACGCGAGATCATCCTGGGAATAGCATGCTTCATCTTTGGTGTCGCTGAAATCTTGGTCGAGAACCTTCAGGATCTCACAGGGTGGTGGTACTATCAATTCTTTGGCGACAATCCTATGGCATACACCATTGTTGCCTTGTTCATAACAAGGGCCTCCAATGATGCTCCATCCCAAGTCTGTTTTCACAGCAAAGGCTTCTTCGGGATTTCCGGAGACTATCTCCACCGGTCTGAGTGCTTGTGGGCAGGAGTATCCAATGAGCAGTCCCACTTCACAGTCTTGAATAGGAGGAATGAAGGGGGCTATTCGAGCCAAATGAGGCATCATACTTGCCGCTACCTTTGAAGGAATGTGCTCCCTGTTGTGAGGGATGTGGTCTCTTGTGTAGCACGACTTGACTCGGACTTCGACAGTCGAGTCGTATCCTCTCAGTTTGATGTCTGAGAACTTCTTACAATAGACCACCGATGAAGATGTCATAGTTGTTATCTTCATTCTTGTTGTTTCATGTGGCATGCACAGCTTGGCTGCCAGATCCTCTGTGATATAGGAGCTGTCGCTTTGGGAATCAATCAGTGCATAAACCAATACTTCTTGCGAGCCAGCTTGGCCTGTCTTGACCCAAACAGGTACGATCATTGAAGTATAACTCTTCATGTAATCTTGGTTGGTTTTGTTTGAAATAGATTCAAATGTGTTTTCATCTTTGTCGGCTTCTGACTCTGTAAGCTTTGTGTCTGCTTTCTTCTTGTCTAAGTGCAGCAGAGTTTGGTGTTTGCCTTTGCACGTGTTGCAGGACACTTTAACTAGACACTTCTTTGATGTGTGGCCACGTCTGAGACATTTGAAGCAAAGGGCCTTGCTTCGAATGCTTTGTATTTTGTCATCATAAGGCAGCTCTTTGAAAGCATTGCACTTGTAGATGAGGTGATCTTTGTCGCAGTAGGTGCAAACTGGAGAATTTTTGGCTCCACTTTTAGGGGTTTCTTTTCCAGCACTGGTGTTGGTGTTGGTGGCATGAGTAATGCCAGGTGCTCGTTTTGTCTTTGCCCTAGACTTGTTTCCTCTATTCGTGGTTGGCAACTTGTCTTGGTTTTGAGCGACCACGCATATAGGGTTGGTAGCCACTCTGGCTTCTCTGGCTACGAAGTCGACAAATTCTTGAAACGAAGGGTAGCCCTTTCCAACATCTATGTCTTCTGTAACACGCCGTGTCCACCTAGTGTTGCAATACTCGGGTAACTTGGTTGCTGTTTCCTGGATTTGGACGCAATCGTTCAAAACTTCAAGACCTTTCACGTAGGGGATAGCTTCTTTGAGGGTGCTCAGGAAATCGCTGAAATCTTGAAGACCTTTCTTATCTTTGCCTGTTACTTTGGGCCAGTCTCTCAACTTGTTTCTCAAGGAGAGTTGAACGGTGAAGGGGTGTCCGAACCGCTCTTCCAACGTGGTCCATGCACGGTTGTAGGCAACTTCATCGCTTCCGAAAAAACAGCCTTCTACTGCCGCTCTGGCTTCTCCTGCAAGGTACTGCTGCAGATAATACAGCTTGTCTGATGGTGGAATTCCCTTGTTCTCAACAAGTGTCACAAAACTTTTGCGAAAGTTGATGAACTTGAGTGGGTCACCATCAAACACAGGAGGTGTGGGAACAGGCAGCCTTGATTTGCTGACGCTATCTGAGAAGGTTTGGGCGATGAAGGCCAACTGTGACTCTGCTTGGCTCGCGCAATCTTCAGCTTTTGGTGATTTGGCCTCAGGAGAAAAAGCAGGTGCCTCTGGATTCAGATAACCTTTACTAGGCTTGTCACTGCAACAAGAGATGTCATCTGACTTTTGGACTCTTTCCTCTTCTTCTGCTATTTCTAATTGTTCATGACAACTTTCCAAGGCCACCTTGTATTTCCTTATCTTTGCGTGAAGTTCTGCACACTTTCGCTTAGCGCTCAATTCAGCCAGCTTCCTGGCCTTTTCTGAGGCATTACTTGATCCTGTTGAAGAGCCTGTTGAAGATTCTGAAATCTGTGTACTTACAGATACCTTTGACTGAATGGAGACTTTAGACTTGGCAGAAATATCAGGCTCATAGTCTAACTTGCTTCCAAAGAGAGACCTGGAATAATCCATTCCCCAAGTAGTCTTGAGAAGGCTTTTTCTCTCCTTGTCTGCCATCATTGGATTCTCTCCAATTTGTTTCAAGATTTTCGCCATGTCTGAGCACATTTGCTTAGCGCTGTCGACTCTGCGCCGCATCTCGTTGTCTGGCGGGCACAAATTTCGACAGGCTTCATATGTAGCTGTCATTTCTTTGTCCAGGCGAATCAGGTCTTCCAAGTCATCTTCAGTTGTGTCCAAGACCTCATCTTTGTATGCATAAAAAAGAGCGAACACAGCCTTCTTTACTTTACTGTATGTTTGCATAAACTTTTTGTTTGCTCTGTCTACCTGTGCTTCTTGTTCTTCTTTTTTACTGATGACAGCATCTAAAGTCGCAACTCTGTCATTGAGGCTGTCGTATTCAGCAGAAATCTCTGGTGAGACAGACTTATCCTCTCCCTTTGTTTTCACTAACCGCCTGACTTCTTTCAGTCTCTTCATGCATGTCTCTCGTCTTTGCTTCAGCTCATGAAGTGGGACATGCCTGAGTTTTGTTTGTGCAGTGTTCTGGTTAGTCTTGCCAGTGGCGCCATCTTTTGGATCACTTGCATCTTCTTTTTCTTGAACTCCAGCCACCGCATTCTCTTCTTCTGGTTGCTTCTTGTCACCATTATTCTTTTCTTGTTCACTGATTGTAGCCAACTCCATTTCAAGAGTTTCTATTTCATCATGTACTGTTTTTGCATCAGTGTTGAGTTGAGCTCGCTCTTCCTCAGACAAGGTTTCAACTGCCAAGTCAGCATTTATGGCTTGTAATTGCTCTTTGGCAGCTGTGATCTGCTCTCGCAATTCTTGCTCAGTTGCATTTTTGGCAGCTGCAGCCATTTTGTTGCAGTACAGTGTTTATGGAAAATAGTGAGGAAATGGGACAAAAAATGAAATGGTAATTTATATTACCTCTTTGAATAAAGTGAGTTTCGATTGCCGGCAGTATTACATACACTGTCAACTGTTTCAGTGAGTTGGTGAACTCTTTGTGACAGCATATGCCACCCGACAGTCGTTTTGGCAATCTAATGACCGTAAAAAAAATGTTTAATAAATCTGGATGGTCTGACAGACAATGCTAGCCAGGCTTAGTAATTGGGATTTTCACCAACCAGATTTCTTGAGTGAAAACCTGGAGATAAAAAATATTATGCAAACCTGAAACACAATGTGTTTTTTACGTTTACCTCGAAATTTCCACTCAAAATAACTGAATGGAAACTATACTTGAATTAGGGAATTCTTATCTTTGGGGTATATGATTCCCTAAATACTTTGAACTTGTACTTGATTTGATTAATTCAAAATTGAATTAAATTTGAGGAATCTTGAAATATACTTATATCATTGAATTGAAGCTCAACCAGCCCTTACCTCAGCCCTTGATCTTACTTGATCTTACTAGCCTGATTTAAATTGATGTTCAAAAATACTGACTGAAATACGCTAGCAACAGGATGTGCACAAGCAGTACATGTACAATGAAAACAGAATAATGCAAACACTTCTCTCAACATCAGCACAAAATAAACACAGTATTCAGTGACTAATAAACTTGACTTTGCACTTGAGAAACACAAACTTGACTTGACTTGACTTGACTTAAAATGTGTCCTCAAGGTTCAATCACTGGATACATGTCCTTCACTTGCAGGCTGTAGCAGAAAAGTGAATGTCTCTTACTCAATTGTCATACACTAGCACTAGCACACTGGTGAGTGGCACCGACAGGATGTCACCATCACGATCTCGATGACACGGCACGACCCAACCTCTTGAATCTGCAGCGTTCTTTGCTTGCACACCCATGCTCGTCCACGATGACTTGGTACAGACGAGTATGAGGTAGTGTCTTTACTGTTCTGGCCCCGGATTATGAGCTGCATTTTGGCGTGCAATAACTGAGTCTGACACATCTTTAATGTCCTTGCTTTCGACTTTAATGCATCAAACACCGTAAAGACTGAAACATATCAAACACAAGAAATATTATTTCAGCTGTGGACACAAAATTCTAGTATTGCAGAAATTAAATCATACTGCATACACACAAATGTAAACATTTATGATCTCAAATTGATAGATTTTTTTAGGTTTACTGAGTTGTTGCAAGAAAGCTACCAGCAAAAATTATGCAGCATTTACTGTAAACAAATACAACAGATTATCAAATCCACATTTAAAAATTGTATGGCTTGTGCACATCAGATTTTCATATTAGAAACACACACAAAAAGTTTCTATTCTTTGGACATGTGCATATTCAAACAACCATCATTAAACTTCAACAGAGTCAAACATTTCACTAACCACTTTGCCGGGTCGCAGCCTTCCGAGGGCAGAAATTCCTTGCAGGCTCTCACATTTTGTCTGCAATTAATAGCCCAGAATAAATACCTTGTAAATTGGTATTTCAGCTAATTTAAAGTCAAGATGTCAATTCAAAAACATAACAATAAAATTGACTAGAACTAGGCATCCAGTAAATAATGAAGGATCGCCAGATTTGCACTTCTAAAAACTACCAAGGCCATGCAGGCTGGGAATTGTAGCAGTGACTGACTAGAATAATACTGCATTTACTTCAAGTCAAAAATACATCCCTATTCACAAAATGAAGCTTCAAAAATTACTTTTTCACAACTATTACAGTCTTTGCACATGCATGGAGACTAGGTGAAGGGTTACATAGGCATGGATTACCACTGACAGTCACATGGTCTAGTCACACTTCAACAAACTTCAAAAATATCATCATCTCTCAAACAACCTACAGAATATTGGGTAGATAATTGGATATGAGGGATTATTTCATCATTATGACAGTTTCACCCTACCTGGGCTGAGGTAAGCAGCTGGATGGCTTGGATTTTTGTTTTAGCCAGCCATGCTCAATCCATCTGTTGCCATATTCTGCTGGGCAGGAAGTCTCAAAATCGTCTACTTCCTGTTGTGAATAATACTTATACCTCATGTATTTTTGATGACAAATTATTTCAATAATTTTTAAATCTCAAAGGACAAATTTCCAAACCTAGGTTTTAAAAAAAAAAAAAATATGGAGGGAATAAAAAAAAAGGTAGGGAGTTCCCAAGGGATTCCCCAGAGGTCAAGGTCATTTCCATGTTGGGGGTTCCCCCAGACACAAAGTAAACAACTTTTGACTGGCACACAGAGCCAGGCTGTGAGTATATATACTTGCCAAAACAAATCTTTGGGAGGCATTGTTGTACAACCAAAGGTCAAATACTGGAAAGGATGTCACTGTTGACATATATAGCAGGGAAATTACAACAGTCACAAGAATTGCCATGTTTCTCACATGGATCAAACAAACACAGCTGCTGCTGTCACACACACCCCCCCACACACACACACGAAACGCCTCTCGGCGGTCGATCCAACATACCTGGGTGCGTCCGATGGAATTCCCGAATGAGATCTTTATCCAACACAAAGGAGGGACGTACCCAGGACCTCCATTCCGGCCCGTAGCCCTCCCAGTCCACCAGGTATTGCAGGCCGCAATCCCGGCAGCGGATGTCCAGGATGGAATTGACCCTCCACGCCGGGTCGCCATCGATCACCATCGGCGGGAGTGGAGACCTGGGAGGAGGACACAGAGGGCTGGAATAGAAGGGTTTGACCTGAGACACATGGAAGGTCGGGCAAATGCGAAGGGAGGGGGGGAGGGCTAGATGCACAGAGACAGGGTTGATGATGCGGGTATAGAGAATGGCCCAATAAACCATTGTGACGTTTTCTTGCGCTCAGCCTTCAGATTAATATTCTTTGTTGACAACCATACCTGCTGACCGACCTGGTAAGCCGAACCCTGAGTTCTGTGACGATTGGCCACTGCAGAATTGCGTTCCGCCGTGCGCCGTAGCGCGGCCTGGGTAGCCTTCCATAGGCGTTGACAGCATGTCAAATGGGCCCGTACAGACGGAACGGCGATGTCCCCTTCTTCTTCAGGAAATAGAGGAGGGTTGTAGCCCAACGAAGCCTCGAATGGGGCCATCCCGATTGCAGAAGAGACAGTGGTGTTGTGGGCGTATTCGATCCACGGGAGGTGCGTGCTCCAGGATGCCGGGTTGGTGGCCATCACACACCGCAGAGCAGCCTCCAGCTCCTG
Organism: Pholidichthys leucotaenia; assembly: GCA_020510985.1. Lineage (NCBI taxonomy): Eukaryota > Metazoa > Chordata > Actinopteri > Cichliformes > Pholidichthyidae > Pholidichthys > Pholidichthys leucotaenia. The sequence continues at coordinate 117,349,716 of CM035840.1, forward strand.
ATTCACCCTTTCACACTGCCCATTACTCTGGGGATGGTAACCAGACGACAGGCTGACAGTAGCCCCAAGGGTGCTGAAGAAGGACCTCCAAACCTGCGAGATGAATTGGGGTCCACGATCAGAAACGATGACCTTCAGAATTCCATGTAGCCTCACCACATGTTGGACCAGGAGATCAGCCGTCTCCTTAGCCGTAGGCAGTCCTCGCAGGGAGACGAAGTGGGCGGCTTTGGAGAACCTGTCCACAATGGTGAGGATAACAGTATGTTGGTTAGAAGAAGGAAGACCGGTGATAAAGTCCAACGCCACATGAGACCACGGCCTGCCAGGGATCGGAAGGGGGTGAAGCAGACCAGCAGGAGAGGAGGAGGATGTCTTGCCTACGGCACACTGGGGGCAGGTGCGGATGTATGTGTTTATGTGTTTGCATATTTGTTCCATCTAGCTACAATGCTCCGCACTGTGTGTGTGTTTATATATTTACGTTTGTTCCATCTAGCTGCAATGCTCCGCACTGTGTGTGTTTATATATTCATATATTTATTCCATCTAGCTACAATGCTCCACACTGTGTTTATATATTCATATACTTATTCCATCTAGCTACAATGCTCCACACTGTGTGTGTGTTTATATATTCACATATTTATTCCATCTAGCTACAATGCTCAGCACTGTGTGTGTTTATATGTTCATATATTTATTCCATCTAGCTACAATGCTCCGCACTGTGTGTTTATATATCTATATATTTATTCCATCTAGCTGCAATGCTCCGCATCGTGTGTCTATATATTTATATTTATATGTACATACACTACCGTTCAAAAGTTTGGGGTCACTTAGAAATTTCCTTATTTTTGAAAGAAAAGCACTTTTTTTCAATGAAGATAACTTTAAACTAATCAGAAATACACTCTATACATTGCTAATGTGGTAAATGACTATTCTAGTTGCAAATGTCTGGTTTTTGGTGCAATATCTACATAGGTGTATAGACGCCCATTTCCAGCAACTATCACTCCAGTGTTCTAATGGTACAATGTGTTTGCTCATTGTGTCAGAAGGCTAATGGATGATTAGAAAACCCTTGTGCAATCATGTTAGGTCTGCAATGCTGTAATTGCTGCAAAATGGAGGATTCTTTGACGAAAGCAAAGTTTGAAGGAAAAAATTATTATTTCAAATACAAATCATTATTTCTAACCTTGTCAATGTCTTGACTCTATTTTCTATTCATTTTACAACTCATGGTGGTAAATAAGTGTGACTTTTCATGGAAAACACAAAATAATTGTCTGGGTGACCCCAAACTTTTGAACGATAGTGTATGTATACTCGCTGCTCTTGTTTTTTTGTTTTTTTTCTTGCCTTCTGATTGTTGCTCTGAGTGTTGCTATCCCTGTGCTGTTGCAATCCTGGAATTTCCCCATTGTGGGACTAATAAAGGCTTATCTTATCTTATCTTATCTTATCTTATGTAATCTCCAACGTCCCTCTGGATAGACGACCACCAAAACGTCCTCTGCAACAGGGCAGCTGTGCGCCCCCTCCCGGGGTGGCATGCAAACCTGGAGGCATGAGCCCAGCAAATGACCTCCCTTCGGACGGCAGATGGAACAAACAGCTTCCCCGCTGGCCCCCTGCCCGGGTCCGATTCAACCTCCACCGCCTTTAGGACCTTCTCCTTGATGCCCCACGACACATGAACGGAGGAAGGATGGGGTGCTCCGACTTCTCCGTGACGTTAGAGGAGAATTGTCTGGACAGGGCATCAGGTTTGGTATTCTTGGACCCGGGACGATACGTGATGATGAAGTCGAAACGGCCAAAGAATAGGGACCAGCGGGCCTGGCGGGCATTCAGGCGCTTGGCCGTCCTAAGGTACTCCAGGTTCTTGTGGTCCGTCCAGACCACAAATGGCTGGGAAGCCCCCTCCAACCAATGACGCCACTCCTCCAGCGCCATCTTCACCGCCAGGAGCTCTATGTCACCGATGTCATAATTACATTCAGCCGGAGACAAGCGTAGGGAGAAGAATGCACAGGGTGCACCTTGCCATCTGCTGGGGAACGCTGGGACAGAACGGCCCCGACCCCCGAGTCCGAGGCGTCCACTTCCACCAGGCACTGCAGAGCAGGGTCCACCTGGACCAGGATGGGAGAGTCCGCAAACTGCCTCTTAAGGTGGGCGAAGGCTGCGGCCACCTCCTCAGACCACCTGAAGGGCACCTTGGAGGAAGTCAGGCGGGTCAGAGGGAAAGCAGTGATACTATAATTTTTAATGAAGTGGCGGTAGAAGTTAACGAACCCCAAGAACTGCTGTAATTGTTTCCTGGAGGAGGGAGTGGGCCAATCTACCACCATTTTTACCTTACTGGGATCTGGGATGATCTCGCTGTGGGAGATGATAAACCCCAGGAAGGTCGTCTTGGATGCGTGGAATTTGCACTTCTCGGCTTTCACAAATAACTTATTTTCCAGAAGCCGCTGCAACACTCGCCTCACATGTACACGGTGTTCATCCAGGGACTGCGAAAAAATAAGGATGTCATCAAGGAAGACAAAGACGAACACACCCAGAAAATCCCTCAGCACATCATTGATTAACCGCTGGAACACAGCGGGGGCGTTGGTCAGCCCACACGGCATGACCAAATACTCAAAATGACCGCTGGGAGTCCAAAACCCCATCTTCCACTCATCGTCTTCCCGGATGCGAACCAGGTGGTAAGCATTCCGCAGATCCAGCTTAGTGAAGTAGGAGGCCCCCCTGGAGGGAATCAAATGCCGAATTAACAAGAGGCAGGATGTATTTGTCCTTGATGGTGATGTTATTAAGCTCTCTGAAGTCAATACACGGCCTTAGCAAACCGTCCTTCTTTCCCACAAAAACCCCCCCGCCCCCACCGCCAAAGATGATGGCCATATTATGCCGGAGGCCAATGATTCCTTAATATAAGCCTCCATGGCTTCCTGCTCCGGAGGTGACAGGCTGTAGAGACAACTTGATGGTAGCGGGACTCCGGCACGGAGGTTGATGGCACAATCATAAGGGCGGTGAGGGGGAAGGGAAAGGGCCTGGCTCTTACTGAACACGGCGTCAAGGTCGTGATACTCCGGGGGCACCTTGGACAGATTGGGGGGAGGGATGGTGGACACAGTCAGAGGCAGTGACGGCGAGCAAGCAGCTGATTGAAGACACGCGCCGAGACAGAACGAACTCCAGATAATATACTCCCAGAGTGCCACTCAATGGAGGGATTGTGAATCCGTAATCATGGATACCCAAAAATAACTGAGGAGGAGGAAACCGGCAACACAAAGAACTTCAGCTCCTCCCGATGTTTTCCAGATGTAATGATGGCCACTGGGGGGGGGGGGGGGGTGGTTGTTGGGATACAGTAACGAGGGGGGCTTTGCACAGGGCGATAAATCTCAAAGGGACCTTAAGCGATAGGCAGGGGAGACCCAACTGGGTTGCCAGTTCTCCAGAGATGAAGTTCTGCTCAGCCCCCAACTCTATCAGTGCATGCGTCCCTATTTCAGTGTGTTTGTGAATGAAGCGAATAGGAAGACTTAAACTAGATAGGGGATTAGTTGAAGGCGCGTCGGTGAGTCCCCCTACTGCGACACACGGACTCCCCCTTTTGGCTGCTCAGGACATGACACTACCTCGTGCTCCTCGCTCCCGCAGTATAGACACAACCCCAATTCACGGCGGCGCTGTTTCTCTGCTGAAGAAAGCTTGGGTTGCCTAGCTGACGTGAGTTCCGGGCCCCCCGGGGAATCAGAGGGAGGCAAGGCCAATAGAGAGGGCCATGGGGAATGATGAGATTGGGCACCTGAACGGCCAGAGGACCTACGTTCTGCTGCTCGTTCCCTTAACCTGTTATCGAGGCTGATCACCAAGGAGATTAACTCAGAAAGCCGACCCGGCTTCTCCAAGGAAGCCAACTCGTCCTGCAGGCTAGGGGTGAGACTCTTAATGAAAATACTGCACAGTGAAGCATCTTCCCACCCGACCTTAGTAGCAACCACCCGGAAGTCGACAGCGTAATCTGCAGCAGATTGAGTTCCCTGCCTAGGGCTAAGCAGCCGGGAGGTAAGCACACCATCACGGTCAGAATGGTCAAACACTGCCCTGAATTCGTTAACAAACTGTGCATAAGTCATGGTGGAATAATTCCCCCTAGCCATGACGGCGTAGGCCCAAGCTAGAGCTCGCCCCTCTAACAAATTAATGACATAGCCTATTTGGCTGTGATCTGTGGGAAAATCCCCTGGTACCCGCTGAAACACAATCTCACACTGCATAATGAAACCCCGTGCCCCCCCCCCACCCCCCAGCTTTCCACTAAAACGGGTGGGAGTGGGACTGGAATTAGCCGAGGAGAAAACCCGTGCCTGGGTGGATGGCTAGCGGGAGCCGAGGAGCTACTAGGAAACAACGGAGCCGGTGGAAACGTCTGCGAGCTAGTCAAACGATCCATCCGGTCCGTTAACCGGGTTAGCTGATTCAAAATGATTTGCTGCTGATAAGCGAACTGATCTACTCGGGTCTCGAGGATGTTAACCTTGCACGTCAGCACGCTGTCAGCTGGATCATTTTGGCGGAGTCGTACTGACATGGTTTGTTGACCCAGTGAGCAGACTCGGAGACCAAAGTAGATACAGTTATCTTTATTGTGTTAGAGTGGATTATGTGAGTGTGTGTTCTTGCTGCAGCTGAGGGTGAGCAGAATGCCGTTCAACCTGGCAACCCTAGGGACAAACAGAAGCAGGATGGTAAGAGGCTTTACAGCTGGGAATGTGCCGGTTAATCTGCAGCTTACTGTTTGTAGAGATGTTGCGATGCTCAGGTTAGCACAACAGCTATGGCCAGGAGGACAGCGCCCACAGAGCCTGTTGCAGCGAGTTGATGGTGGAGGTGTAGTTCGTGAGAGGGTGCAGTTCAGTCCGCCGCCAGGTGGGACAGGGTCCGCCACCAAGGGGTTCCACCTGTGCACAGGGGACTGATGTGGAAATGGAGAGAGAAGGCTGAGGCTTACTTGTGTGATGGAGAGTTTCCTTCCAAGCACAAGCAGGTTGTAGGTGGTCTGCAGGGAAGCAGTCAGGCTGAGGCTATGATCTCTGGAGATGAGGGCGTGTGAGGTCTTCATAGAGAAAGGCAGAGGACTCCGCACTGCCTTCCAGGGCAGCGTGGATTATATAGCCCCAGCCGTGATGAGAAACGGGTGTGTGCGCAGTCGGAGAGGATAATCACAACCAAGCAGGCCATCACAACAACAGGTTCAACTGAAGAGACTGTTGGAGACCTTTGTCGATGTCTCTTCTCACACCAACATAGTCCTCCATGAGATCAACACAGGAGAGGCCCCCCATCCCCATCCGCCCTCGATGCCTACTGCTGGCCAAAAGGTTGGCAGCTCGATGGACAATTGAGGAGATGCACCGGGCGAGAGTCATCAAACCCTCACAGAGTCCATGGGCTGCCCTAGCAGTTCTGGTCCACAAGAAGGATGGTACCTGACAGTTTTGTGTGGACTACAGACGCCTCAATGAGGCCACTCATAAGGGCTTTTACCCCTTCCCTCGAATTGATGAAGCCTTGGACTATGTTGCATGCTCATCCTGGTTCAGCTCCCTGGACCTCCATAGAGGGTACTGGCAGGTGGAGCTGTCACCAGAGACCCACCCTAAGACAGCGTTCTCAATTGGTGAAGGGCTATGGCAGTTCAGGGTGATGCCATTTGGACTGTGTAGTGCGCCTGCAACTTTTGAGCACCTCATGGAGACAGTCCTTGCCGATATTTGCCGATATTCCCCCCTACCGCTGTGTGATGTACCTGGATGATCTCCTGATCCATGCTGCAGACATTCAGGGGGCACTCCAGAATCTGTGGGAGGTCTTCCCGGTCATCTGTGGGGTGGAGCTACACCTCAATCCAAAGAAGTGCCACCTCTTTCACAGGAGGGTGTCATTCCTGGGTCATGTGATCAGCACTAACGGGGTGTCCATCGACCCTGATAAGGTGAAGACAGTCTGGGAGCGGTGACCCTCTGGTGATGTGTCAGAGCTATGCAGTTTCCTGGGCCTTGCCTCCTACTACAGGAGGTTCATCAGAGACTTTGCCACAATAGCTAGCCCCCTGCCCCAGCTGACCCCAAAGGGCAAGGCCTTCCAGTGGACTGATGATTGTGCTGTGGGCTTCTCCCGCTTCTGCTTTGCCCTATCGGAGGCCCCGTACTGACACACCCAGACCCGGATAAGACCTTCATTGTGGTCACAGACACCAGCAATGTGGGTCTGGGTGCTGTGCTCTCCCAGGAAGGGGAACATGGTGAGCAGGTAATTGCCTACTTCAGTCGGTCCCTCAGCAAGCCCGAGAGGAACTACTGTGTAACCCGATATGAGCTGTTGGCTGTTGTCCAAGGCCTGCAACACTTCGGCCCTTACAGTGGATATAAAAAGTCTAACCACCCCTGTTCAAATGCCAGGTTTTTGTGATGTAAAAAATGAGGCCAAAATAAATCATTTCAAAACTTTTTCCACCATTAATGTGACCTATGACCTGTACAACCAAATTGAAAAACAAACTGAATTTTTTTAAGAGGAAAAATAAAAAATAAAAAACTTGCAATAACATGGTTGCATAAATATGAACACCCCGTTATAACTGGGGATCTGGCTGTGTTCAGAATTAACCAATCACATTCAAACACGTGTTAAATGGGAGTCAGCACACACCTGCCACCATTTAAAGTGCCTCTGATTAACCCCAAATAAAGTTCAACTGTTCTAGTAGGCTTTTCCTGACATTTTGTAGTCACATCTTACAGCACAAGCCATGGTCCACAGAGAGCCTCCAAAGCATCAGAGGGATCTCATTGTTCAAAGGTATCAGTCAGGACAAGGGTACAAAAGAATTTCCAAGGCATTAAATATACCATTGTAGCATCATCTCACTTCAGCTCATCAATAAGAATTATTGTTCTGCTTAAAGACATTGTTTCACCCAGGAAAAAGACAGCAAGGAAACTGCTCTTTTACCCCAGGCCACAACTGAAGTCACATTCCTTTGTTAAAACCAGTCTAAGGAATTCACCCTAATGCATTTCCTGTTTTGACTTTATGGCCCCATAAATGTGGAGACATGGAACAGAACCCTGGAGACGCCAGGAAAAGTAAATGGACCCTTATATTTCAATGTGAAAATCAATCAATGGGTGTGAAATATATTAATCTGTGATTTTTTTAATATATATATATATATATATATATATATATATATGCATGTTAAAATGTTTAAATGAATGTGTATTCCTGCATGTTGATTTATAAGTTGCATGAACACTGAAAAAGGTTAGAGTTATACATAAATGTATAGAGGAATATTGCATGAAACTTGTGTATTAGAATTTGCAAAGCGTATATCAAATCACGTGACTGCCAGCAGCCAATCTCTGCTTGACAACAGCTCTCAGTGTTGTTTGTTCCAGACAAAAGACTGTTTGCTCATTGGACTAAAGTTCATAAAGCCCGCCCACGAAGGAAGACTATTGGCTGGGGGCTCCTGTCAATCACAGAGGCCCGCGAAAATTCTCCACAGATAAAAGGGAACTGCATCATCACTTCAGTCTCTTTTTTGGCTTTTCACTTCTATTGTCTTCATGTCTACAGCAGATAACTACCAGAGAACAAAGGGACTTATCCCACGTGTTTTCTTTTCTACGATCACAGAGCCTGAAGTATCCTGTTTTTTTGTAATCTCTTTGTATCTTAATGTTTCTTTAAATGCCTAGGAATTCTTTCTCTCTGAGCTCAAATTCTAATTAGGAGTTAAACTCCAATCCTAGACATTTATTTCTATCACTTTTTCCTGTTAAACTTTCTGTAAAACCACCGTTTTTAATTTTAATTTAAATTTTAATCTTGACTTTCTTTTTTTTAATTTTATATTGACCAACTTACACTCTAGAAACTATTTTCATCTCCACCAGTCCGAAGATCTGTTGATTTTGCTATCAGATCAGATTTTTAATTATCCATAAATTCCTCATGAGAAGCCACAGATTCTCGACGCAGCTCACCACGACCACACACAGCTGAAGAAATCACCACACCACGAGGAGGAGACGCCCTGGGCCAGATCGCAGCCCAGGTGATCAACACATCAAAATCTCACCTTGTGACAAGCGAATATTTGCTGGACAAATATTCTGGATTTTGGCACTTTTCCACATCAAAATCTTCACGAGGACGATGAAAGAACGCAACCTCAAATCTTCAACAAGGAAGCACGTGAGCTGCACTTTCTTTATCCATCTGCTGAATCAAACGTCTGAGATTTGAGGATAATTCAATATTTGATCAAATGCAAAATTAAGGATCCATTAACATAACTCCTTTTCATTAAAATTCTGTTTTTATTTTCTTAAGAGTAATCCAGAACTTTTCATATAATTAGTAAAACTTTCCCCATAAATTTGCGTTGTCCTCCACAATCTGATAACTCAAACTAATCTAAATTCATTTTATAGTTAACCCTGGTTCTGCAAATGTTGACATTGTTAATCTATCATTTACAAGTTTAATTTCATGGTTAATGAAATCACTGCAATGTCTTCTAATCATTATTTCATTTAATAAATATGTGAAAATGAGAGAAGTTGTTGGGAATTTATTTCATTCTGAGTCTGGTTTAAGTCCACAGTATCGAATTCACTAAAATTTTGAGGCTGATTATTAATTAATTTATTGAGTGATTAAACAGGTATACAGTGAAATTAAAGATTAAATTGTTTCTTAGAGATAGAAGCTGGCGCCCCACGAGTGTTATTAACTTTTCCGGTGTATATGAACTGAGAATTCATCTCAGGTTCCAATACATTAATATAAATTAAATAATTTTATACCTGATCATAATTGTTAATTCATATACTGTTACAGATTATGGTGCTGCCCGTGAGAGGCTGTGGTTCAACTTGAAGCACACTCAGAATTTTTAGATTAGATTAGATTAGATTCAACTTTATTGTCATTACACATGTATGAACACAAGGTAACGAAACACAGTTTAGCATCCAATCAGAAGTGCAAAGGACAGCAGTGCAGTATATACGGTAATTAACAGTATGTGCAATTTAAGCAAATATATGCAGCAGTGCAGAAAGTTAAGAGTACTGTTATGTGCAAATAATGTGCAATAAGTTAGATGTAGTTATGTAGTTATGCAGTTATGTACAGGTGAGGATGGTAAAAGATAATGGTAAGAGAGTCAGCGGGGAACTAAGTTCAATAACGTGACGGCTGTTGGAAAGAAACTGTTCCTAAACCTGCTGGTTCTAGTCCGAAGGCTTCTGAAACATCTTCTGGAGGGGAGAAGCTGGAACAGTCTATGAGCAGGATGGTTGGAGTCCCTAAGAATGCTGCGTGCCCGGCGCAGACATCTTTTCCTGTAGACGTCCTCTATAGCTGGAAGTGGAGTCCCTGTGATGCGTTGGGCGGTTTTCACCACCCGCTGCAGCACTTTGTGGTCAGCTACAGAGCAGCTCCCATACCAGACTGTGATACAGTTGGTCAGGGTGCTCTCTATCACGCAGCGGTAGAAGTTGCCCAGGATGTCAGTTGACAGATGGTTCTTCTTCAATGTCCTCAAGAAGAAGAAGCGCTGATGGGCCTTCTTGATCAGGCTGGTGGTGTTAACTGACCAGGACAGGTCCTCCGAGATGTGGGTCCCCAGGAATTTGAAGCTGGGGACACGTTCAACAGCTATGCCATTGATATGGATGGGGTCATGTGTCTCTTCCCTCTCCTTCCTGTAGTCCACTATGAGCTCCTTGGTTTTGCTGGTGTTAAGGAGCAGGTTATTGTCAGCGCACCAAGTAGCCAAGTGCTCAACCTCTGCCCTGTAATCTGACTCGTCGTTGTCCCTGATGAGTCCAATCACCGTGGTGTCATCTGCGAACTTTATGATGGAATTGGATCCAGAATGAAGTAGAATGAAGTATGAAAGCATAACTGTGTGTGATTTGGTCAACTTACAACTTTTAACAACGGTAAAGTGAAATTGTGCCTCTGCTGCGTTGCAGCCTGTCTCTGTGTCATGAAGGGGAGGGGGTGAATTCAGCCCGCTTCTTCTGCTGCTGTTGTGTGTGTGTGTGTGCTGACCGCAGGAGGGAGAGAACCCCACCCCATTTGGCTCAGTGTTTGTTGGCTAATGCGTGCTTAAGAAGCGTGATTACACGCTGAATAATTAAAGGCCTAGAGGGACAGAAACGCGAAGAAAACCGTTCTGTTTACTCATTAGTTCAAAACTCCACAGGCGAAGGAAACCCTGGAAATTTAAGTGAGCTAACCATTGTGTAAACTAGTTGAATGAATAAAGTTTTAAGGAGAGTGAAGCTCTCCCGCTTTTGAAAAGCAAGGCGTGGTTTTATCATAGACTCGCGCCTGCATCCACGTGTCATGTGCACCCTCACAGTCGCGCGTATGACCGTCAAGCTGTGCATGAAAACTGCACATGTGTAGATCAGCCGAGCGAAGCCATCTTGAGTCCACTTAACACTAGAAGACCCAGAGAGGGGCCATTTGGCCTTTTTGGCTAGAAAACCCATAGGGGGACCATCAAGTGGCCACAAGAGGGCTAATGTCTGGGTCTTCTAGTGTTAAAGCAGGTTCCCCGTAGCCGCCATTTTGGGAAGGGACTCTGGACTCCTTGAGTGACATCACTGGGTTTCCTTTTCCAAGATTTCAGACGAAAACTGCCTCCATCTTGTGGTGAAACATACGGACTGCATCTTTTATTTAAACTCCTAATCTTTAAAGCCGATTTATAACCAAATTAAGTCTTCAAAGTAACTTCAAAGCAATCCATATTATTCAGAATAAACTAAATTTAACATCAGTTCAAAGTTTTATGCCAAGAACAAAAGGAAATAGACCTGTTGGCTGCTGAAAGTTTTTCTCAGTGGTGAGACCCCACTCACTGCATAGATGTACCTACAGCAGGAACATATATAAACATCCCATTTGTATTTAATCACTTATGTAACCACATATTGTAATATTTTAAGTTAAAAGCAAACATATTTACACACTTTTAAGAAAAAGTGCAAACTTTGAAGCTGTATTTGTGTCCATTTTGCCATTTTTAAATGTGATATGGTGTGATTCCTTTCCCACAGAAACCCATTTTTAGCTTAAGGATTCTATCTAATGCTGATGTTTACTCAAGAGTAACCTTACAGTAGGATTAAACCTGTGCATTTTAACAAATTTACAGATTCACTGAATATTTATAAATTTTTTTTGCTTTCTCAAATTTAGGAAACCACATTAACCCCTTGCACTCCAATCAATTTCCCTAAAAACGCCAAAAAAATAATGTGCCCAAAGTAAATCGAAAGCTGTACTTCAACCCTTTGCAGCATCTTCATGGGGTTGGTCTCATTTAAAAGAAAACACTTTGAATTTTTTGGCAAAACAGTCATAATCTCTCTAAGTGCCCCAGCCACTGAGTTACAGTCATCTAAACATAGTGAACTTGAAGAAAATAAATTTGGCCTGGGTGTTTTTTCGGATACAAATGCTTGCAAATAACACACAGCTTCAGATCCGGGCTGGAAAATGCAACAGAAATGTAGAACCAAGTGTTATCCAGCTGAGGTCCAAATTTTGTAACAATACCACAAAAAATGAATATATTACACAGCTTTTTCCTCAGGCTGTTCCCAGGCATTTTGGAACTGTGCCAAATTGTGCCAAATGGCGCAGTTTGGAAAAACGTCTGTAACTTTTGATTGCTTCAATGTAGGAGCTTCATTTTGGGCTCTAATGAAAGGTGACACTCAGGGCTGTGTCTGTGTGTGTGTGTGGGGGGGGGGGGGGTTGTCCCCCCCCTCGCTACAGAGGATAGGCATCGGCCATCGCTACATGACGGATTAGCCTCATGTGGGATGTGGGACAGCAGCTCAGTCACCGCGGCTTCCCCCCCCCCTCGCTACAGAAGAATAGCAGGGTGGGCGGCGTTCACAGTCTGGACGCGACGAACGAACCGTGTACCGCGGCGCACGAAGTTCAGACTTCGTGCGCCGCACAGTTATAATTTACCGATCGGTCAAAAGTCATTTTGGATTACAATTTTCAGGAATAAAGAATAATTTAGCTTATAACACCTTACCTCTTCCCAGCAGTGTCCTGGCGAACTTCTCTTCCCCACTGTCAGACGAACGCGACGCTGGTCCACTCGTGGTTCTGGTCTCGCGACCCAATCAAAACATAATTCCATTATTGCGGTTTTGTGCTTCCATGATTGCAGTTTTTGGCGAACGATTTTTCAAAACAAATAACAGTAGTAATTAAAAAAAGACTGGCGAAGGCGTGTGTGTCACTCAGCCTTCGTCGTCAGCCTCCGTCGGTCTATGACTATGGAAGAAATCATAACGTCTACTCTGCTGGAACAAAAACAAAATAAACACCGCCTGTGGCCGAACATGCCGATGCGCGAATGGCACTCCCTGTCACACAGGTTGCATTTGTGGATGGTGTCCGTGCTGCTGGGTCTGTGGGGTTCTTCCTGCGGGTCCTTTTTTGATCCGCTGCAGCAGTCTTCACCCAGCCTTAAAAAAAACAGCTCGTGAACTTCCCTGCTTCAACTGGCTCACTGCATTCACAGCGTTGGTAGGTGGATCCTTCTTGCTAGGTTTTCAGTCATTGGTTCTTCAAGGTTTCAGAAACCCAATTCAAGGCTCTTATTAGTCGAATGACAGGTCAATCAGATGAACTAATCTGTTCGCGGCTGTGTCTGCAGCTTTTATTTTCAGTGCGCGCTTGGACGCCATACACCACCTACATCACCATCTCCATCATGCGTCCTAGAGCGCACAAGGGCGCTCTCGTGCACCCTCGTGCGCTCTAGGACGCAGAGACTTGCCCGTCCGCGGTACAACGGAGTGCAAGAGGTTAAGCAATTAACAGTTAAAAGAAACTAGGTGTTATTTAAACTCATTGTGTCATTTCTTGGTTCATGTTTTCTCCACAGGAAAAGAAAAACATTTAACCAACTTGCACCATTTTAAAATTTTTCCAGGATTTAAGAAAAGTCAAAAGGTGCAAACACTGATTATTCTGTAAATAAGAAATTTATAGATAACAATCAAAACAAGTCACTACTAGCATCAATCCTAAAAAATCCTTGACTACCAAATATTCAAACAATTCACTTGTTTCTAATTTGTAAATATTTAAAACATTTAAAACTTCAAATGAAAATAGGCTTTTAAAAATAAAACCAAAGGAAAGCCTTAACTTTAAAAGAAAGTGGAAACTTATAACCTTAAATTTTTAAAGCATTTTAATTTTTTTTTGTTTTTGTATTTCTTTTTGTAAATGAAATCCTCACTTTCAAAGTGACATTCTGCAAAATCCCAAAGCTAGTTGTTGATGACAAATTCCAATACTAGACTTTGAAAATCAAAGTAAAGAAGTCAATCCACACAATTTAAATTAAAATTTAAATTTTCAATTCAACTTTATTTATCAACATACAGTTTCAACAAAAAAATTAATTGAAGCATCTGCACATTTCTAAATAATTTCAAAATTCTACTTCCCATCTTGCAAGCCTACAAGTTGGAACAAATTCTAAAAGGAACTTTCAACTATCACGGTTGTAAAATAAAACACTCAAGGTTAAACCTTGTCTAACAAATTAACTATAATCAACAAGTTGAATTTTGCTTTTTAAGCTAAATAACAAAAAGGGTTAAACATGACAAGTCAACAGACAACCGACCGATTTACCAAACTGGACGACCTTGAAGCAACATTGGAAGTATGGACTTCTGATTTAATTTCTACCTTCACAACACGGGTCAAGAAAACACAGCCCGAAGATTGGAAGCAACTCACTGAAGAACTTTTGAATGAACACACTGAAAAGCCACCAGAAGGCAAGGACCTCACCAGTGTGTTAGGTAAGTTTGAGCTAATATTAGTCGCGAGATTAAAGGTAGCCGAGAACGAGCTAGCAAATCAACAAACAACAATCCTATCTCTCCAGGAAGAGAATGAAATGCTAAAAGAAAATTTGGAACAATCTCAAGAGAACGACAAAACTCAAGATCAACTTGATGAAGCGTTGCAAGATTTGGACCGTGCAGAGTCAGAAAATAAATGGTTGACGCATGACAATGACATGCTTCACCAAGACAACAATGAACTTGAAGATGCCCTTCAAGACACAAAGAAGGAACTCAGAAGAGTTGAAGGTCAACTTGAAAATGTGAAGAATGACTACAAGGAATGTCAACTGCTCCTAAAGGAAGCACATGAACACTGGGACATCCACCGCGCTCCCTCGCCCAATTCCCATTTTGAATACAGACAACCACGTGGACAGCGTGTGTGTGCCCCTTCAGACAAGATCGCGCGAAATGTCACGAAATTTGATCCAGGACCTACGTGTTCACCTGATGCCAAAGTCTATTTACAGGACATTGATTACTACCTGCGTAAGTATCCTGATGCTACGGCTGACGATCGCATCTATCTGATCAAACTAACATCTAACAGGTCAGTATCAAAATTCATAGACAGACAGCTGGCAAACATCAAAGCAGACTACACGCTGATCTGCAAAGCCACCAAAAAGGAGTTCTCCGACGACTGCCTACAGGCAGGGCTAACTGCAGCTCTAGCCGTGAAGCAAGGACGCTCAGAGCCGACACAGACCTATTACCAGAGACTCCTACTTGCATATTTTGGATCTCAAAATACACCAGGGATGGAAGAAGACCACAATTTCAAGACCCCCTTCATCCAAAACCTCCATCCCACTGTGAGTCATCACCTTGGAGTTACAGCTAACCCAAGGTAAAACTCAATAAGTCAGCTGAGAGAGTTCGCACAATATACATTCCAAAAACAGCAACAAAGTCGCAACAAGCACGCTGAGCCTGCCACAGTGCTAGCTATCAGAGATGCATCTAACACCTTGGAGTTGGAAGGAGCTCCTCGCTCTACTCCACCTGCAACACCATGAGTACATAAACAGCCGAAACATTTTTCCAACTGACCTCATCAAGGTCAAAACCAAACTAGGTCCTCGGGATATCACTTTGGACCAACTTTGCAAAAACCCGACTACCGTCGTAGACCATATCCACGGGATAGATCAGGAGAACGTGATACAGACTACCATGATGACAGATACCGATATGAAGACACGCGTAACCGCGACAAATGGTCTCCATCTCATCACAGAAGCTCAGAAGCAGAGACCTATCACAAACCTTGGAAGGAAGAAGAAACTCCTACCCTCAGTAAAGAAGATATTGAAATTGTCAAACACCTCCTAGCAGAAATTCAAAGCAACAAAGAAAATAAAACTGTTAACATTCTAGCTATATCAGCTATGACAACTCAAAACAAATGTTCCAAACAAAGAAAACACAAGAAGAAAATCTCTTTTGCAAATGAGGAAGAACCAAAGGACTCAACCCAGTCTAGTGCTATTATGGCAGCCCAACCACAGGTCACAGACCACTCCTCAAACAACATTTCGCAACTCTGTGTCGAACCACCGGTTCCACAATTTCTATGCAATTTAAAAGAGAGGAGGGTGGCACGGAAATTCTACCTTCCACTGACCCTTGAAGACGTGATGTGTCAGGACGCTATTTTAGACACCGCCGCTGACATCACTCTCATGTCACACACCCTTTTTGACAAACTACACTACCGTTCAAAAGTTTGGGGTCACTTAGAAATTTCCTTATTTTTGAAAGAAAAGCACTTTTTTCAATGAAGATAACTTTAAACTAATCAGAAATACACTCTATACATTGCTAATGTGGTAAATGACAATTCTAGCTGCAAATGTCTGGTTTTTGGTGCAATATCTACATAGGTGTATAGAGGCCCATTTCCAGCAGCTATCACTCCAGTGTTCTAATGGTACAATGTGTTTGCTCATTGCGTCAGAAGGCTAATGGATGATTAGAAAACCCTTGTGCAATCATGTTAGGTCTGCAATGCTGCAATTGCTGCAAATGGAGGATTCTTTGACGAAAGCAAAGCTTGAAGGAAAAAATTATTATTTCAAATACAAATCATTATTTCTAACCTTGTCAATGTCTTGACTATATTTTCTATTCATTTTACAACTCATGGTGGTAAATAAGTGTGACTTTTCATGGAAAACACAAAATAATTGTCTGGGTGACCCCAAACTTTTGAACGGTAGTGTACGTGTAGCCGCTAACCACGCTCACAAACATTTGAAAGTGGAACCCTGCTTATTAGCCGTGCGACCATATGCGTTTACTAAAACAACCCTGTTGGGCGTATCACTACTAAACATCTCCATTGGACCCATTACCTTGACACATCCGGTCTACGTGTCCAAGCTTGACACCATTCCATTGGTCGTTGGCAAAGACCTACTGAACCGTTTTGAGCCACTGATTGATTTCAAGAACCTCACACTATGGGCTCAAATGCAACACCCTCACCCATTTGACCCAACAAGGACAACTGAATCACAGTGCTTTGTTCTGAACACTTTGGGCACCCCAAGTCTCACACAGCTAGCACTGTTGGAAAAACTGCAACCGATTGAAAGCGACCGCAAAGACCAAGGTGAGTACTGTCCTCGAGAAGTCAAAAGTCCCCTCCAAATACAAGGTCAAGCCAAAGAAGCAAATGACCTTGGAAACTCAATGGGTGAGCAGAAAACTCCAAACGGCCCCCTTGAAACCCTTAATACCCATGATTCAATGGTGGTGTCACATTTTGAAACCCACCCACCCGCCCATGAGGCCTGCGTGGTCACAAGAGCCACACCAACCGGCTCTCTAGACCCTCCAAAATCTCAAGTTTTAGTGACGATGAACCCAACTTTTGCAAATGCTAAGCGCACATTTACTCAAGCTTGTGACCAAATGATCCATAAAACTGTCAAACACCGGTCGGATAAAACTGTAAATGCGCTTCCCGCGTCTAAAACCTTCAACATACCAAAATTGAAACCACTTCCTGCAACACAACTTTCTCTGCAGTTATGCAATGGCACTCCTGTTCCTGCTTCCGACGAACAATCATTGCCACCACTCAAAGTTCCTCGAAACCAGAGGGAGGTGATGACTGCCAACGTCCATAACATTCCAGTTGCAGAGCACAAAAGCGTCAAAACGACATACAACACTCCCAAGGCTGCATTTCAAAAACATCTGAACCGATTCGCCAAATGACACAAAGCATACAATGACCAAAAACTCTTGCATGACAAACTGCAAAAGGGGGACAAGATCTTCCACCCCACATTTGTACCGCAAACACCAAAAATCAATTTACAGGAAAGGAGATCACTCCTAAATTCCTGTCCGAGTGGATGAATCCACACACTGTCAACAACAAACTTTGGCCACTCAAGTGCCAAACCCAGGAGCCCATTTTCAAATGGGCTCACCAAAATCAGAGTAACCTTTACCAAAAACCCATGGGACTTGTCGGGTACAACACTGTCAGAGTAAGTCCATAAATAAGATTAAAATCAAACCTACATCTGAGAAATAACTGTAGCTAACTACTAGCCTCAGGTACACTCAGTCAAATTTCTCCAAATAATCAGTTAACTGCACCAAAACTTCCAAAAAGGAAAGGGTAAATTAAAACCACATTATCCCTCAAACTAATCTTCAAAGGCCTCTGTAAAGTCTAATAATTTTCAATCAACTTTCTATTATCAAATAGTACACACAAAGCATTCAACACCATTAGTTTGAGCTAACATCACAATTCCCATCAAAGGTGAAAAACAGTCTAAAGTTTGGAGTGCAATCTCCAAAAGAAATTGTCCCACCTCTGAGAAGAATTTTCATTTGCCAATCAGGTATCTTAAGAAAATACAACATGAAGATTAAGATCCAAACTCACTCACTGTTACCTGTTTGCCAGGATGATGGCCCTCCTGTTTATCAGTTTAGCCATCTGCCTAGCAATCACACCCACTGTTACCCAGTCAGAACTGGACCAAGTCAAGACAAAAAGCCAACCATCCCCAGGTGGATTCTCTTGCTTTCTTCAGCCACACGCTCAGCAGAGCTGAAAGGAATTATTGCATTACTTGCAGAGAGCTGTTGGCTGTCATCCAGGGGCTTCGCCATTTTCGCCCGTATGTGTACGGGGGGAGATTCCGGCTCAGGATGGGTCATGCTTCCCTGACCTGGCTGCTGAACTTTAAAGAGCCGGATGGACAGTTGGCGAGATGGCTGGAAGCACTGCAGAATTATGATTTTCTGATTGTGCATCAGGCAGGCCGCCTCCATGCCAACACTGACGCGCTGTCTCAGCGTCCCTGTGCTGCGGAGGACTGTTGGCACCGCCAGCGGGCAGAGGATTGAGACCAAGCCGTCCCACGGGCTGCTGCTCTTCAGACCACTGTGAGCAGGAATAACACAGCGGCACACAGCTCCTCCTCAGATAATCAGTCAGCTCTCCCCAGCGATGACGTCACAGAGGCCCTTGGCATGCAGCAGCTGCAGAACGAGCAGGACAGAGATCCGGTCATTTCCTGGGTTTGGCAGTGGCTGAACACGGGCCAGCAGCCTGCCTGGGAGGCTGTGTCTGCGCTGGACCCAAAGACCAAGGCCCTACACTCCCAGTGGGCCAATCTCCACTGTCACGAGGGTGTTGTGTATCGGCAGTGGCAGACTCCAGCTGGGCAGCGTCACGTCTGGCAGCTGCTGGTTCCCAGTGGCTCCGGCCCAACGTACTCCAGCTGGTCCACGGGGCGGTGGGGGCGGGCCACTTCGGGGTGACGAAGACTCTGCAGCGTCTTCAAGCCCAGTTCCACTGGCCCGGATGTCGCCAGGATGTCGCCAGGATGCTCCATGTTCATCACTGTGACACCTGCACGGCTCAGAAAGGGCCAACTCAGCAATCCCACACCCTCTTGCAGCAGTACTTGGTGGGAGCACCGATGGAGTGGGTAGGAGTGGACATTCTTGGCCCTTTCCTGACCACGGACAGGGGGAACCACTATGTGCTGGTCGCAATGGATTACTTCACCAAATGGCCAGAGGCGTACGTGGTCCCTGATCAGAGCGCTGCCACCACAGCATCAAAACTGGTGGACGAGATGTTTTGTCGATTTGGCACACCAGAGGAGCTGCACAGTGATCAGGGTCAGAACTTTGAGGCAGAGGTCTTCGGGGAGGTCTGCAGGCGGCTGGGCATCTGGAAGACCCGGACCACCCCGCTGCATCCACAGAGCAACGGCCTGGTCGAACGGTTCAACCGGACCCTTACCACCCAGCTCCCCGTCCTAGTGGACCAGCGACAGCGAGACTGGGACCTGCATCTGCCCTTTGTTCTGTGGGCATAACGGACAGCAGCACAGGAATCCAGCCGGTGCACTCCTGCAGCGCTGATGTTTGGATGCGAGCTGCGCACACCGGTGGATTTGGTGTTGCCCCCCACCCCCCCCAAACCGGGGTTGGATTATTTGTTTTGCTTGAAGGAACGTCTCCACACGGTGCACAGACTGGCTCGGGAGGCCCTGGCAGAAGCGGGGAGCCGGCAGAAGCGGGCATATGACTCCCGCTGCCAGGGGAGGGACTTTGCACCAGGAGATCGAGTCTGGGTTTTCTGCCCAGAGCGAAAAAGGGGACTGTCACCAAAACTGGTGAGCCATTGGTTGGGACCCTGCGAGGTCCTACAGCAACTGTCGGATGTAGCCTACAGGGTGAGGCTGCAGAAAAGAGACCGGGTCGTGGTATTCCACCGCAACCGTCTCACCCCATACCAGCCATCTGCCCTGCGGGTGGTTGAGCCAGGGCCTTCATCCCGACCAGATACCCTGGCCGAGGCACAGATGGACAGTAGCGGGCCTGTATGTACTGGTCGCTGACAACGGCGGCCGCCCCAACACCTGGACGGATTCGTGTTGGACTTCTGAGCTGGACTTTATTATTCTGGGGCCAGAAACCAGTCCGGGGGGGACAGTGTAACGTTGGGGCTATGTTAAGGGGGCGGGGATTCTCCTGGCATGCTTGGGCCGCGGAGGATTCAAAGAGTGTTATTATTTGTGTGTTCTAAGTGTTATTGCTGTGTCATTATATCACAGCAGTGTTATAAGACCAGTTAGAGCAGTGATCTATCATGTGTTTTTGTCACCGTAAGTGAGACGGGGGTCTGTGTGAATGACCTCCCCTCCTGTCAGTGTTGAGTGGGTGTGTATAAAATAAAGCCTGTCTCTCCTTTCTTGTGTGAACCCTCACAACGTCACAATACAATAGTTTTGGCATTTCCATGCGCATCCCCCCCCAAAAAAAATGTTTTGATTTACGTGAACACCCACACATCACCAGAAACTGAAGCTTGCTCTTAACCGATCCGATCAGCTCATACCTGGGCTGGCTGGCTCCTCCTCCCTGTCTGCCACTGCCAGTCAGTCACATCAGCAGCACTCAGTTCATGTTTCTTTACTGTACGAGCACCGCAAGAAACATAAAAAGTGAACATGAGTTTGGACTCGGAGCGAAAAAAAGAGAAAAGAGTCCGGCAGCACTGACACAGACGCTGGTAAGAAAAAAAGCAACCTGCCAGGGCAGTCACAGCAGCTTTATCGCCCTGCCCTGCCTTGGCGTTATACCGTTCCGCGTACATTTAAGGGACACCTTCAACCTTTTCTCTCATCTCGTTGTCTTATGTCCTGATTGATGGAGCCTTGAGTATTTTTATCATGTTTATAGACAGCTTCATGTGTGTCTGTGTTTGTGTTTATGTTGAATGTAATTGTGGTTTGTAAATATGGATGTCACCTGACTGCAAAACAAATCTACCTACGGGTACAAATAAAGTAACCTGAACCTGAACCTGAACCTGTTGCTGGGAAGAAGGCTAAAGCACTTTCCTGCTGCTGCAGCATTCAATTGGTATCAGACATTGCAGTTCTGAAAAAAACTATTAATTTATTGTAACTGCAACACTGCTGCTGCACGAGGCTACTGTGAGACTGACCAAGACTGCCTGTGATTGCTTTGGGATGGGAAGAGGACAGGAGAGCCTCACGGTACCACCCACTGCTTGTTGAGGATGATAACTGCAGAGCAATCACGCACTTTCACGTCAGTGTCCAAAACACCAGAAAAGTCTTTGATAACACCAGGAAAAGTCATTAGATTTGTCGCTACTCGCGTTTGACAAAAAAAAAAAGTTGTCCAGGGGGGCTGAAAAATCGCCAGATTTAACGACAAAAGCACCAAGTTGGCAACACTGCACTGCAGGGAAGAGATGGGGTGCTGACTAGTGGTGAGGTAGGAGCTTTACTAAATAAATTGGGGTATCATTTTAAATATGATATAAACAATAGAGTATTCTACGAAACGATAGACATTTTTATATCGTCATCCGACATATATCGTCATATCACACGGCCCTAGTCTGATCTGGTCTATAGAGTGCGACTGTGCCAAAGGAACCGGGTGGTGGTGTTCCACTGGAACCGCTTGGCACCCTACCAGCCATGACTCGAGCTTCAGCTACAAGGCCGTCTGAGGAGGAGGAGCCACAGACACCACCATCACCAACCCTCTCGGCTGGCGGGAGCTCACAAGACAGAGTTCAGTGACAACGCCGTCTCCCCCAACATCTATGGTACTTCGTGGTTGATGCATGGATTGCTGGGGACAGCCAATCCTCATAGATAGATGAACGTACTTTATTGATCCCAAACTCGGAAATTACAGAAGTAGGTAGGTGCAATGTGGTGGACTGGCCGAATAGAGGGGGTATTCTAATGAAGCAGTGACTGAAAGATTGTGGGGAACATTTTTAGGGGATTTATGTGGGTTCTGGTGTTCTGTTTTATGTTCTTTACTTATGTTGTTCTAATAGTAGTGTTGTTTAATATTAGTTAGTGTTGGTGCATTATTGTTTGGGGAAACCATGACTGAAGGAGTAGGTCAAATTAATGGCTTCGTCCATTGTGGTGTGTTTGTGTGTGCTCAAAATAAAAGCTGACTAAGCAATAGATGCCTCTTCATTGCCTGAAACCCACTGCTTGTTACAATATGATTTTGATTATTTAGGGAGTAAATATGGATAGCTTTCATGTTATTTTTTCTCAGATGAATATTTGAGAGTTTGTTCTTTCTTGCTGAAAAGCTGAATTATCAGTATAAACTGTTTGTCAATGTAAATATTCTTATGACAGTTGGAAGTTTTCTTAGAAATTTGCAATTTTTTCTTGTATATTTTTCTTTTAAATTACCAACTTAAAAAATACTGACATTTTTTCTGAAAAAAAGTGTGATTTTTGCTCTTATATAGTTACTTTTATTTTTGTAGTAACTACAGAGGCATAAAGTTGATCAGCCACACAGTGAAGATATGGGAAAGAGTGGTTGAAGCCAGGTTAAGAGGAAAGGTGACAGTGAGCAGCAGTATGGTTTCATGCCAAGAAAGAGTACTACAGATTCAATGTTTGCTCTGAGAGTGCTGATGGAGAAGTGTGCCCTTCAGAGGTAAAGTGGGCTATCCCACATGTAGGTCAAAAATGAGTTAATTGTACTACACTAATTGTTAAGGGTCTATCATTTTCTTAAACTGCCTAGCTCTGCATAAACCTTGAAGGTATTTATAGGGGGTAACTTTTTAATTATATAGGCACACTGATTTTTTGAGAATATTTCAACTTTAGAGCTCATTTTCTCAAAATAATGGTTTTGTGGGATAGCCCACTTTACCTCTGAAGGGCACAAGTATAAAGAAGGTCAGGAGTTGCACTTTGTCTTTGTGGATCTAGAGAAAGCATATGATAGGGTGCCAAGAGAGGAAGTGTGGTACTGTATGAAAAAGTTAGGACTGGCAGAGAAGTATGTGAGGGTGGTGCAGGACATGTACGAGGACAGTGAGGCGGTGGTGGTGTGCTGTAGGAGTGACAGATGGCTTCAAGGTGGAGGTGGGGTTACATCAGGGATCAGCTCTGAGCCCCTTCTTGTTTGCCATGGTGATGGACATGCTGACAGATGAAGTCAGGCAGGATTCTCCGTGGACCATGATGTTTGCAGACGACATTGTGATCTGCAGTGAGAGTAGGGAGCATGTGGAAAAGAACCTGGAGAGGTGGAGGTATGCTCTGGAGAGAAGAGAAATGAAAATCAGTAGAAGCAAGACAGAATACATGAGCGTGAATGAGCGGGAGGCAAGTGCAATGGTGAAGATGGAAGGAGTAGAAGTGACGAAAGTAGATGAGTTTAAATACCTGGGGTGAACTACCAAAGCAATTGAAAATGCACAAGAGAGGTGAAGAACAGAGTGCAGGCAGGGTGGAGACGAGTCTCAGGGATGATTTATGACAGAAGCGTAGCAGCAAGAGTGAAAGGGAAGATTTACAAGACTGTAGTGAGACCTGCAATAATGTATGGTTTGGAAATGGTGGCGCTGACAAAAAGACAGGAAATGGAGCTGGAGGTGGCAGAGTTGAAGATGCTAAGATTTTCATTGGGAGTGACTAGGAGGGACAAGATTAGAAATGAGTATATAAGAGGGACAGCTCAGGTTGAGTGGTCTGGAGACAAAGTAAGAGAGGCAAGGCTGAGATGGTTTGGACATGTGCAGAGGAGGGATAGTGGCTAACCGAATTTTATTTGCCATAGTTTATCGTCCCCCATCAACCTATTCAGAATTTTTATCCGAATTTGCTGATTTCTTAGCTGATTTAGTGCTGAAATCTGATAGAATAATTATAGTAGGGGACTTTAATATACATGTGGATGTAGATAGTGACTGCCTTAATGTGGCTTTTAATTCAATATTAGACTTGATTGGGTTTTCTCAGAAAGTAGGAAATTCTACTCATTACCTCCACCATACATTGGACCTTGTTCTGACATATGGCATAGAAATAGAAAATCTTGTAGTGTCTCCTCATAACCCTGTACTGTCAGACCATTGTCTGTTAACCTTTGATTTTACTATTTCTGACTATTTGGCTCCTAAAGAAAAATATTATCACAGTAGATGCCTCTCAGATGATGCTGTTTCCAAATTTATGCAGATTGTTTCCTCTATGCCATGTGTCAACACAACGGAAATAAGCTATAGACAGCTTGCTCCTTCTGTAATTGATAACATGGTGGATAGTGTTTCAGCTTCTCTGCATCAGGCTCTAGACTCGGTGGCCCCCTTAAAAAAGAAAAAGTCTAATCAGAGATTTTTAACTCCTTGGTTCAACACAGAAACTCGTAGCTTAAAACAGAAGACTCGTCAATTAGAAAGAAAATGGCGCTCTACTAATTTAGATGAAATCTATTTAGCTTGGAGAAATCATCTTTTAATTTATAAAAAATCTCTTAGAAAAGCTAGAACGAGTTATTACTCTGCATTAATAGAAGAGAACAAGAATAGCATTCAACCGCCACCCGGTCCCATTGGAAAAACTCGACATACCGAGTGAACTGAGGCGAAAACGCCGCGGCTGCCGGGCTGGAGTAAGGCGGAGGACAAAAAATATAAGGTACAGACCCTCCCTTCCATCTGTTGTCATGGGAAATGTACGGTCGATACTGGGAAAGTTAGATGAGCTAGCGGCTATCTCCCGTTATGATAGCACATACCGGGAGTGCTCTCTCCTTTTGTTTACTGAGACGTGGCTAACTGAACTAGCAGCAGATGCTAACATTGAGCTGGAGGGTTTTCACATGATACGAGCTGACCGAACACCAGACAGTGGCAAGGCTAGGGGCGGTGGAGTGATCATGTATGTTAACAACAACTGGTGCAGACCGGGACATATCACTGTTAAACAACGACACTGCAGCAAAGACATTGAGTTGCTAGCTGTTAGCATGAGGCCTACATATCTCCCGAGAGAACACTCACACGTGATCTGCATTGTTGTTTATGCAAATCCGACGGCGAACGCTGGGACAGCACGTGACGTCATCCATTCAGTAACCAGCAGGCTGCAGACAGAACACCCAGATGCTCTTCTCCTCATCTCAGGCGATTTCAACCATGTTTCACTGTCTCCCATTCTACCCACGTTCACCCAGTATGTCACATGCCACACTAGAGACAATAAAACACTGGATTTATTCTACGCAAACACTAAGGAGGCGTACACCTCATCACAACTACCCCCACTCGGGAGATCGGATCACAACTTGGTTCATCTCCGGCCGGTGTACAAACCCCTAGTGCACAGACAACCTCCGGCCATGCACACTGTGGAGTTATGGTCTGAGGAGACAATGGACACCCTAAAGGGCTGTTTTGAAGCCACCGCCTGGAAGCAGCTCTGCGATCCACATGGTGAGGACATCGATGGCCTCATTCACACCTTCACGGGCTACCTCAGCTTCTGTGTGGACAAATCCGTTCCCACCAAGACCATACGGCGTCACTCAAACAACAAACCCTGGATCAACCCTGAGATAAAAACACTTCTGAGAGAGAAGAAGAGGATCTTCAGGTCGGGGAACAGGGAGATGCTGAAGTCCGTACAGAGGGAGCTGAGGAGAAAGATCAGAGAAGGCAAGGACAGCTTCAGGAAGAAGATGGAGGACAAGCTGCAACAGAGCGACATCAGCGGGGTCTGGAGAAACCTCAAAACCATCTCGGGGCTCCAGAATACCTCCCCCCAGGCCACAGGGGGCAGGGAGTGGGCGAACAACCTGAATCTGTTTTTCAATAGATTTGACCAACCGCCCTCCCCCCTGACTGCACAACAACCACTGCTGCCTCTAAAGAAATCAAGTCCTGCTGCCCACTCCCCACTCTACCAACACCCCCCCACTCCCAACACACAGCCCCCCATCCTGACCCTGACCAGGACCCAGGTGAGGACGGAGCTGAGGAAGATCAAGGCGAGGAAGGCGCCGGGACCGGACGGCATCAGCGCAAAGCTCCTCAAGTCCTGTGCAGACCAGCTGTGTGGGATTGTGACGTATATCTTCAACATGAGCCTGAAACTGGGGAGGGTACCACAGCTGTGGAAAACATCTTGTGTGGTACCTGTACCAAAAACTTCCCACCCCAAAGACCTGAACAGCTACAGACCGGTGGCCTTGACGTCCCACTTGATGAAGACCCTGGAGAGACTGCTCCTTGCTCACCTCCGCCCCCTGGTGGAACCAGCGATGGATCCACTCCAGTTCGCCTACCAGCATGGCATTGGGGTGGAGGATGCGGTGATCTTCCTCCTTCACCGTTCTCTGTCCCACCTGGAGAAGCCCGGGAATATGGTGAGGATCATGTTCTTTGACTTCTCCAGTGCTTTCAACACCATCCAACCGATGATCCTGAAGGACAAGCTGCTGCGCGCAGGGGTGGACCAGCACCTGTCATCATGGATCCTGGACTACCTCACGAACCGGCCTCAGTTTGTGAGAACCCGGGACTGTGTGTCCGACACGATCATCAGTAGCACGGGGGCCCCCCAGGGAACGGTGCTGGCTCCCTTCCTGTTCACTCTTTATACTGCGGACTTCTCACACAACACAACACACTGCCATCTACAGAAGTTCTCTGATGACTCTGCGATCGTTGGCCTCATCTCCAATGGAGATGAAGCTGAGTACAGAGGGCTTATCCAGGACTTCGTGGACTGGTGCCATCGGAACTGCCTCCAGATCAACGCGAGGAAAACTAAGGAGCTGGTGGTGGACTGCCGCAGGCATGGGCAGCCCCTCACAGTACCAGTAAATATACAGGGAACAGACATCGAGATGGTGACATCCTATAAGTACCTGGGTATTCATCTGAACAATAAACTAGACTGGTCACACAATACTGATGCACTCTACAAGAAGGGACAGCGCAGGCTGTTCCTGCTGAGGAGACTCAGGTCTTTTGGTGTACAAGGGGCGCTGCTGAAGTCATTCTATGACACGGTGGTGGCATCAGCCATCACTTTTGGAGTGGTCTGCTGGGGCAGTGGCATTACTGCAGCCGATAGGAAGAGACTGAACAAACTGATTAAGAAAGCTAGCTCTGTCCTGGGGCAGCGCCTTGATCCGATGGAGGAGATAGGAGAGAGAAGGACGGTGGCTAAACTGTCATCTCTGCTGGAGTCCGAGTTCCACCCTATGCAGGACATACTGAATGCACTGAGGAGCTCATTTAGCAGCAGACTACATCATCCCAGGTGCACAACCGAGAGGTTTCGTAGGTCCTTCCTACCAACGGCTGTCAGACTGTACAACCTAAGCAGGGCTGCTCGCAGAGATAGCAAAAAGACGTAACAAACTAATAGTTTTTTGAATGCAAAAGATGCAATAGACTTACACAATGGTCCTCTCCGGCATACAACTAGGAACATACCGGTCGCTATGGAGGGTGAGAATATGTATGGGCACATAATCATACCATGTAGGATAACTAAGTAGACGGTTATGCTGTTTCATTCCATCTAGCAACAATGCTCTGCACTGTGTGTGTTTATATATTTGCATATTTATTCCATCTAGCTACAATGCTCCGTACTGTGGGTGTTTATATATTTATATATCTACATATTATTCCATCTAGCTACATTGCTCCGCACTGTGTGTGTTTATATACTTGCATATTTATTCCACCTAGCTGCAATGCTCCGTACTGTGGGTGTTTATATATTTACATATTTATTCCATCTAGCTACAATGCTCTGCACTGTGTGTTCATATATTCATATATTTATTCCATCCAGCTACAATGCTCTGCACTGTGTGTCTGTGTGTGTGTGTATATATATATATTTTATAGTAATACGTACATATGTATATTAGCTGCTCTTGCTTGCTTGTTTTTTTCTTGCCTTCTGATTGTTGCTCTGAGTGTTGCTATCCCTGTGCTGTTGCAATCCTGGAATTTCCCCGTTGTGGGACTAATAAAGGCTTATCTTATCTTATCTTATCTTATCTTAATAATCCCAGGTTTCTTTTCAGTACTGTAGCCAGGTTGACAAAGAGTCAGGACTCTGTCAATCCTAGCATCCCCTTAGAGCTTACTAGTCAGGACTTTATGAACTTTTTCAATAATAAAATTTCATCCATCAGAGATAAAATCAATCAGATTCTTCCCACAGTTAACTTAAATACTGTAACTATTACAACTCCTTCTATTGATGTCTGTCTTGATGAGTTTACTCCAATCGACCTTTGTGAGTTACACAAAATAGTTTCCTCATCCAAACCTTCAACTTGTCTTTTAGACCCTATTCCTACCAGGTTATTTAAAGAAGTCTTCCCACTTATTGGTAGCTTTATTCTTCATATAATCAATTCTTCATTAACTTTAGGCCATGTACCGCAGGCTTTTAAAACAGCTGTAATTAAACCCTTACTCAAAAAGCCAACGCTAGATCCAGGAGCTTTAGCTAACTATAGACCAATCTCTAATCTCCCTTTCATTTCAAAAATCTTAGAAAGAGTTGTTGCTACGCAATTATTTGACCACCTGCAGGGAAATGGTTTACTTGAAGAGTTTCAATCTGGGTTTAGAATCCATCATAGTACTGAAACAGCCTTAGCGAAGGTCACTAACAACCTCCTCATTGCATCTGATAATGGACTAGTTTCTGTACTTGTCCTTTTAGATCTTAGTGCAGCTTTTGATACTATTGATCATAATATTCTACTTGATAGATTAGAACACTATGTTGGACTTAATGGAACTTCGTTGCAGTGGTTTAGATCTTATTTATCTGATAGGTTCCAGTTTGTTCATGTAAATGATGAGTTTTCTTTCAGCTCAAAGCTTAGTCATGGAGTTCCACAGGGATCTGTGCTAGGCCCTACTCTTTTTAGTTTATATATGCTTCCGTTAGGCAACATTATTAGAAAGCACTGTATACATTTTCATTGTTATGCAGATGACACACAATTATACCTGTCAATGAAGCCAGATGATACTAATCAATTAGCCAAGTTAGAAGCCTGTCTTAAGGAAATCAAAGCTTGGATGACTTGTAATTTCCTGCTATTAAATTCAGATAAGACTGAAGTCATTCTTGTTGGTCCAAAAAACCTTAGAAATTCCTTTCCAAATCAAACTTTCAGTTTGGATGCAGTTACTCTTTCTCTTAATAGCTCTGTGAGGAACCTTGGAGTTATTTTTGATCAGGATTTGTCCTTCAATTCACATATTAAATTTGTTTCTAAGCCTGCCTTCTATCATCTGCGTAATATTGCCAAAATTAGGAGCATCTTGTCTCAGAGTGATGCTGAGAAGCTGATCCATGCTTTTGTTAGCTCGAGATTAGATTATTGTAATTCTTTATTATCAGGCTGTCCTAAAACATCTTTAAAAAGTCTTCAGCTGATCCAAAATGCTGCAGCAAGAGTTTTAACAGGTACTAGAAAGAGAGATCATATCTCTCCGGTTCTGGCCTCCCTTCATTGGCTTCCCATAGAGTTTAGAATTAAGTTTAAAATCCTTCTTCTTACTTACAAAGCTTTAAACAATCAGGCTCCTTTTTATCTAAAAGATCTGATACTACCATATCATCCTAACAGAGCACTACGCTCCCAAAATGCAGGATTACTTGTAATACCTAGAATCTCCAAAAGTACAATGGGAGGCAGAGCCTTCAGTTATCAAGCTCCTCTCCTGTGGAATCAGCTGCCAATCTGGATTCGGGAGTCAGACTCGATCTCTGTTTTTAAGAATAGGGCTAAAACCTACTTTTTTGATATAGCCTACAATTAGGGAGGGATCATGTGTTTCTGAACCCTCCCTTAGTTATGCTGCTAATAGGTTTAGTCAGCCGGGGGACCTCCAGTAATGCACTGGGCCTCACTCCTTTCCTCACTCTCTATGAAATATTTTTTTTTTTTTGCTGGTCATTAACATTTGTTTGTTCTCTCCCATAGATTGAGTCCCCATCGTGCTGTTTGCTCTCTACATGTCTGTTCTTTTCTTCTTCTCTATCCCCTCACCCCCCAGCCAGTCGCAGCAGATGACTGCCCCTCCCTGAGCCTGGTTCTGCTGGAGGTTTCTTCCTGTTAAAAGGGAGTTTTTCCTCTCCACCGTCGCCAAGTGCTTGCTCACAGGGGATCGCCTGATTGCTGGGGTCTTTCTGCAACTGTGGGGGTCCCCCCTTCAGTTGATAGTGCTATGAGATGACTGTTGTTGTGAAATGGCGCTATATAAATAAAGTTGAATTGAATTGAATTGTATTGGACAAAGGATGTTGAAGCTAGAGCTGTCAGGCAGGAGTAAAAGAGGAAGACCACAGAGAAGATTCATGGATGAAGTGAAGGATGACATGGAGAGGGTTGGTGTTACAGAGGAAGATGCAAGGGATAGGGTGAGATGGAGGCAGGTCATCCGCTATGGAGACCCCTAAAGGGAGCAGCCGAAAGTAAGAAGATGATTTGCTTCTTTTAATTTTAAACATTTTCATTTCAAATTTGGACCTTTTTCTGCATAGATATAAAGTGTTGTTCTCTAATTATTTGTTTGTTGTCAATTTGTGGCTTTATTCCCATAAATTTCCATCTTTTTTGTGTAAATTTGCAATTTTTTCTGTTAAATTTGCAGTATTTTGTGTTATATTGAATATCAAATTGCTGTCTTTTCTCATTAATTGACTACATTTTCACATGAATTTGCAATTTTTCTCACAAATTTGTTTGATTTTTTCTCTGAAATTTACAGCTCTTATTATAAATTCACTTTCTGTTCAAAATTTCATGTTTACTATTACAACCTTATGCATGCATAAACAAGACATTATGACAACAGCTAAGATATTTCAAACCTGATAAAGATAAATACATAAATCTTTGACTGTATAACGTCTTCATTTGGTTATTCAGATAAGTGGCTGGATGTTTTTTTAATAACACTTGAAAAGCCTGAAAAGATTTCATTATACCTTTTATTACCTCTAAGCCCCTAAAAGGCTGAAGGGGTATTTTCATCACCCTACCGTGCAGATGAGTAGCAACACTGTCAACACCTACCTCAAGAACTCGACAACTAGAGAAAGAAATGACGCAGGCTTTTCAAATTCATACCATAGTTGTTAATATAAAAAATCTTGGACGAGTTTGAATTTGTGTGAGATCAGTTTTTCCCTATATCTTGTAAACATGATAATTACAAAAAAGCTTTGTACACAGGTTCACCCTGTAACCCTGACCTCTGACTATGGTTTTGGGATTGCACGGTCAAATGCCATGTAGGGTTTTATAGGTGTTTATTGTTGGTACAAGTATTAATGTAAATATACATGTGAGTAGGAATGAAAATTTCTTTTCATTACCAACACACATAAGCTCGTGGGGCACCAGTCCAAAAGAATCGACAATTTTATTAATAATTCTGTATTTGTACCAATAATGAATCAGTCTCAAAAAAACCCTATAAGTTCTTGTCTGCTTTTAATCAAGAAGATGGACATGAAATCAAACAGTAACTCCCATATGTCTTTTTGATAGTTCAATAAGAAATTTCAAAATAGATTAACACATTCAGATGACTTTAAGACAGGGAATTCAACATGTATCATGAGCACATTAGATTGGTAATAGATTACTGAGCATAAAGTATATTATCAAACATTTGTGGAACCAAGGAAAACCATAGCTTGAATTGGCACTGTAATGGAAAATGAGGAACCATAAAATAGCATTAGCTAAGGAAATATGGATGCAATTTTATGAAGAAAATGATGATTAATTATACTTCCAGATACCGCGACTGGGCGCATTTAAATGTTGTTGTTTTTTTAATCTCAGCTGCGTCATAGTGAATTGTGTTAAACATGCTTACAGAAGGCAATCATGCCTTACATCGCTTGAAAGCTTAGAATTCCGTCTATTTAGTTATTAAAACATATTTTGGAAAAATGATAACACTGGATTGAAATATAACGTTTAACCAGGTAATGTTAGCATGAGCTTGAACGAGTGACTTACCGAAAGTAGCTTGTTGCCATCCCAGAATCAAAGATTGCTCCACAAATATGCTCCATTTGTATTGCAAAGGGCCCAAAAGGGTCCAATATAGATAGATATAGATAGATAGATGTACTTTATTGATCCCAAACTGGGAAATTACAGTGTAACAGCAGCATGACAGTAGACAACCAAATGACAGAAACACACACGACAGACAAACGGATTACCCATGGAAAGTAAAACTAACACAACTATAAAAAACCTATATACATCATAGCTTAATATATGATGACCCGTATAAACACATGAATCATCCCATTGCACAAAGAAGGACTATCAGGAGCAGAGTGAAAATGTGAGGTACCAGTTAGTCTGTAAGGTGCAGTGTGGCAGCATAGCTATGACCAGAATACAACATCATAGTGAGTTATTGTACAGTGAAATTGCATGTGGCAGGAAAGATTTCCTGTACCTGGCCGTTTGACAACGAAGCTGTAGTAGTCTACTGGAGAAAGTGCTTCGCTGTCTATCTAGTGTGTGGTGGAGGGGGTGATCAGGATTGTCCATGATGGATCGCAGTTTATTTAGTGTTCTCCTCTCCACTACTGTCTCAAAGGTCTCCAGTCTGAGACCAATTACAGAGCCAGCCCTCTTGATAATCTTGTGAAGTCTGTTGGTATCTCTGGCCCTAATACTGCTACCCCAACAGACAGCAGCAAAGAAGATGGCGCTGGCGACAACGGTCTGTAGAAAAGATCCAGCATCCTGCTGCACACGATGAAGGATCTCAGCTTTCTCAGGAAGTAGAGTCTACTCAAATATATCCATTTGAGTAAGATTTATTGTCCATCTTGATGACAACGGGGAAAACTGGCCATAAATAGACCATAAACCTAGTGCACAGACAACCTCCGGCCATGCACACTGTGGAGTTATGGTCTGAGGAGACAATGGACACTCTAAAGGACTGTTTTGAAGCCACCGCCTGGAAGCAGCTCTGCGATCCACATGGTGAGGACATCGATGGCCTCATTCACACCTTCACGGGCTACCTCAGCTTCTGTGTGGACAAATCCGTTCCCACCAAGACCATACGGCGTCACTCAAACAACAAACCCTGGATCAACCCTGAGATAAAAACACTTCTGAGAGAGAAGAAGAGGATCTTCAGGTCAGGGAACAGGGAGATGCTGAAGTCCGTACAGAGGGAGCTGAGGAGAAAGATCAGAGAATGCAAGGACAGCTTCAGGAAGAAGATGGAGGACAAGCTGCAACAGAGCGACATCAGCGGGGTCTGGAGAAACCTCAAAACCATCTCGGGGCTCCAGAATACCTCCCCCCAGGCCACGGGGGGCAGGGAGTGGGCGAACAACCTGAATCTGTTTTTCAATAGATTTGACCAACCGCCCTCCCCCCTGTCTGCACAACAACCACTGCTGCCTCTAAGAAATCAAGTTCTGCTGCCCACTCCCCACTCCACCGACACCCCCCCCCCACTCCCAACACACAGCCCCCCATCCTGACCCTGACCAAGACCCAGGTGAGGACGGAGCTGAGGAAGATCAAGGTGAGGAAGGCGTCGGGACCGGACGGCATCAGCGCAAAGCTCCTCAAGTCCTGTGCAGACCAGCTGTGTGGGATTGTGACGTATATCTTCAACATGAGCCTGAAACTGGGGAGGGTACCACAGCTGTGGAAAACATCTTGTGTGGTACCTGTACCAAAAACTTCCCACCCCAAAGACCTGAACAGCTACAGACCGGTGGCCTTGACGTCCCACTTGATGAAGACCCTGGAGAGACTGCTCCTTGCTCATCTCCGCCCCCTGGTGGAACCAGCGATGGATCCACTCCAGTTCGCCTACCAGCATGGCATTGGGGTGGAGAATGCGGTGATCTTCCTCCTTCACCATTCTCTGTCCCACCTGGAGAAGCCCGGGAATATGGTGAGGATCATGTTCTTTGACTTCTCCAGTGCTTTCAACACCATCCAACCGATGATCCTGAAGGACAAGCTGCTGCGCGCAGGGGTGGACCAGCACCTGTCATCATGGACCCTGGACTACCTCACGAACCGGCCTCAGTTTGTGAGAACCCGGGACTGTGTTTCCGACACGATCATCAGTAGCACGGGGGCCCCCCAGGGAACGGTGCTGGCTCCCTTCCTGTTCACTCTTTATACTGCGAACTTCTCACACAACACAACACATTGCCATCTACAGAAGTTCTCTGATGACTCTGCGATCGTTGGTTTCATCTCCAACGGAGATGAAGCTGAGTACAGAGGGCTTATCCAGGACTTCGTGGACTGGTGCCATCGGAACTGCCTCCAGATCAACGCGAGGAAAACTAAGGAGCTGGTGGTGGACTGCCGCAGGCATGGGCAGCCCCTCACAGCACCAGTAAGTATACAGGGAACAGCCATCGAGATGGTGACATCCTATAAGTACCTGGGTGTTCATCTGAACAATAAACTAGACTGGTCACACAATACTGACGCACTCTACAAGAAGGGACAGCGCAGGCTGTTCCTGCTGAGGAGACTCAGGTCTTTTGGTGTACAAGGGGCGCTGCTGAAGTCATTCTATGACACGGTGGTGGCATCAGCCATCACTTTTGGAGTGGTCTGCTGGGGCAGTGGCATTACTGCAGCCGATAGGAAGAGACTGAACAAACTGATTAAGAAAGCTAGCTCTGTCCTGGGGCAGCACCTTGATCCGATGGAGGAGATAGGAGAGAGAAGGACGGTGGCTAAACTGTCATCTCTGCTGGAGTCCGAGTTCCACCCTATGCAGGACATACTGGATGCACTGAGGAGCTCATTTAGCAGCAGACTACATCATCCCAGGTGCACAACCGAGAGGTTTCGTAGGTCCTTCCTACCAACGGCTGTCAGACTGTACAACCTAAGCAGGGCTGCTCGCAGAGATAGCAAAAAGACGTAACAAACTAATAGTTTTTTGAATGCAAAAGATGCAATAGACTTACACAATGGTCCCCTCCGGCATACAACTAGGAACATACCGGTCGCTATGGAGGGTGAGAATATGTATGGGCACATAATCATACCATGTAGGATAACTAAGTAGACGGTTATGCTGTTTCATCCCATCTAGCAACAATGCTCTGCACTGTGTGTGTTTATATATTTACATATTTATTCCATCTAGCTACAATGCTCAGCACTGGGTGTGTTTATATTTATATATCTATATATTTATTCCATCTAGCTACAATGCTCCGCACTGTGTTTTTATATATCTACATATTATTCCATCTAGCTACATTGCTCCGCACTGTGTGTGTTTATATACTTGCATATTTATTCCACCTAGCTGCAATGCTCCGTACTGTGGGTGTTTATATATTTACATATTTATTCCATCTAGCTACAATGCTCTGCACTGTGTGTTCATATATTCATATATTTATTCCATCCAGCTACAATGCTCTGCACTGTGTGTCTGTGTGTATATATATATTTTATAGTAATATGTACATATGTATATTAGCTGCTCTTGCTTGCTTGTTTTTTTTCTTGCCTTCTGATTGTTGCTCTGAGTGTTGCTATCCCTGTGCTGTTGCAATCCTGGAATTTCCCCGTTGTGGGACTAATAAAGGCTTATCTTATCTTATCTTATCTATCTTATAAAACTGCCAAAAATCGGCCAAAAATGATTAGCTTTGCAAGCTAGAAACACATCACTGCCAGGAGGTTAAACCGGAAAAAGAATCCTCCCCATCCAGGTTAGGATGGTTCATGCCCAGGAGAGACTGACAGCTCATTTGACCCAACAGAGCCTACATTTTGTGATTGACAGCTGTGAAAACCCAATGAGCGATAAAGGTTCATGAAGGTCCAGCCTCATTACTAATGGGAAAACAACGCGTCATTTATATCAGAGTAAGCAAATGATGGACGTGTGGCTCAGCCAACTAATTTATGAATTCAGGGATACCTCACAAGGGGCCCATTCAGCTCCGTTGCCCCCGCGACAGCGCGTGCGTAGTGCAGGTGCATAAAAGCTAGCATAAACCAGTCCGTGAATCCAAGAAAGAAGCGTTATAACATCACTCACCTTTTTGAAGAATGGCTAAAATTAACACGGAACATTGAAGAAATTATTAATTACTTGACCCGGACGTTAGCTGAAGAATCAACGAGGGGTGGGGGGTGTCGCCATGGCACATTCATTCATTCATCTTCTTCCGCTTAATCCTTTTCGGGTTGTGGGGGGGCTGGAGCCTATCCCAGCATCTTTTGGGCGAGAGGCAGGGTACACCCCAGACAGATCACCAGTCCATCACAGGGCCAACACAGAGAGACAGACAACCATTCACTCTCACATTCATACCTAAGGACAATTTAGAATCCCCAGTTTTGATGCCAGTTAACCTAACTTGCATGTTTTTGGCATGTGGGAGGAAACCGGAGAAATCCCGGAGTAAACCCACGCAGACAGGGGAAGAACATGCAAACTCCACACAGATCACTGTTGGTCGGGGGCTGGGATCAAACCCAGGATCCCCTGGCCAAGGGTGAGTTGCTGTGCTGCCGCAGTGCTAACCACTCCGCCACCACGCTGCCCCATGGCACAGTTTAGCACAATTTGAAGACGCATGAAGACACCTGACAAAAAGGTGTGTAATATATTGATTTCTTGCCCTATTCTTACCAAATTTTTACCTGAATTTCATAACACTTGGTTCTACATTCCTATTGTGTTTTCCAGCCAGTATATAACAGCTGTATATTATTTTCAGGAATTTGTATCTAAAAAAAACCATCCAGGCAAACTTTTATTTCTTCAAATTTAGTATGTTTAGATCACTGTT
This sequence comes from Pholidichthys leucotaenia, assembly GCA_020510985.1. Classification (NCBI taxonomy): domain Eukaryota; kingdom Metazoa; phylum Chordata; class Actinopteri; order Cichliformes; family Pholidichthyidae; genus Pholidichthys; species Pholidichthys leucotaenia. The sequence goes on from CM035840.1 coordinate 117,386,449, forward strand.
ACTCAGTGGCTGAAGCACCTAGAGGGATTCTGACTGTTTTGCTAAAAATTTTTTAGAGTGTTTTCTTTTGAATCAGACCAACCCCATGAAGATAATGCAAGGGGCTGAAGAGCAACTTTCAGTTTAGTTTGGGTATGTTTTTCAGGCGCTTCGAAGGGAAATGGGCTCGAAGAATAAGGGGTTAAACTATTTTATAAAAAGGAAAATTGGTGTTACTCTGAAAAGGAATGGAGATTAATGAAAAGGCAAATGCATTTGAAGTTCTGAAAGGAGTTCGAAGATAGTGTAACATCGGGGCTGTGTTAAGGGGGCGGGGATTCTCCCGGCATGCTTTGGCAGTGGAGGATTCAAAGGGTGTTATCATTCGTGTGTTCTAAAGTGTTATTGCTGTGTCATTATAACGGCATTATAATGACACAGCAGTGTTATAAGAAGAGTCAGAGCAGTGACTGATCATGCGTTTGTGTCACCCTCAGTGAGACAGAGGTCTGTGGGAATGACCTCCCCTCCTGTCTGTGTTGAGGGAGTGTGTTTAAATAAAGCCTGTTTCGTCACAGTCATCTTTCCTTTCTTGTGTGAACCCTCACAATGTCACAATATTAAGTTTATAGAACTTATACCAGGAATATTCTGAAGAATTAAATCTAATTTGGACAACAGACCTTCAGCACAGTAGAATCAGATTGCACCCCCTGGTGGCAGCAGGCCTCCCACGTGCCAACCTTGATCCAGATGGATGTCCATGGATTCTGTAGATAGAAACTGGCAGATTCTGCCACACAGCTCTGCTCCTGGAGATCACAAACGTGAGCTGGGTACTCATTCGGCTGGCCGATGTCTTTTTATTTACAGAAAAAAGGAATTTGGCCAGGTGGTCAAATTCCAGATAATATTTGTTTATCATTCAAAGTCCAATCAGAAAATCAAACTGAAAAAACAAACCACAAATCCGTTTCTTCTGATGTATTGTGGTCAGAACAAAGTTGATTTAAGCTTAGTAAAAATCAAACAAAATCTTCTTAACACAGTAATTTTAGGAAAAGGAGTAAAATAGGATTAGGAATAGTTTGTTGTCTCTTTGGGGTGCTGCTTTTATTATTCCAAATCTGTATTACCATCCAAAAACAGTTTTATTCTTAATCGCAGAGAACGGCGGCTACATTTAAGGAGACCGGTAATTATCAATATTTCAATTATTAGCTGTTATTAGTTCAAGTCTGTAGCTCAACTAGCTGGCATTGACTACACTTTTAAACATTATAGTTATGTTGTGGTGGACACAAGATACAGTGGTGAGGGATTGTCCCTCACACCCAGAAAGCAGAACAATGGACCTACAGGAGAAAGAGCCCCCAGGAGATAATCAGAATGGACTGTTAAGTTATGCGCCCCCCGAGGAAAGAAAGAAGATGCGCCTTTGCCCCCTACTGCTCCAAGCTGCAGCATGAAGAGCAGGGGGGTGGATGTATTGTAATGTATGTAACAAGTGTTATGATAATTGCATCACACAATTCCTTTGTTCATACCCAATGCATAATGCGCCAGCCCCAGTTTCTATGCGAGGTTAATAAAGCTATAAAAACAGAACGCAGAGAAACTGGGGAGGCTTCTACAGGGATCAGCCCCAGCGGCCCACGCTGGGGCCATAGGCTGTACATATATGTTAAAGGGTTAATAAAGATTCTGTGTCATCCTACGCTCATGCCTTACCTCCACATCCTTCCCTTTTACCCTCTACATTGGTGACCCGACATGAGCTGGACCGTCTACTTCCTTTCACCGCGCTGTGGACTCCAGAGTACCAAGGATCGCCTGCATCCTTTTCATCCACACTGGAGCGCGCACGCCTGTTCCTGTCTCCACATTGGCGACCTCAAGGGCTGGAGGGAGTGAGCAGCGCGGGGACCAAGATGCACCAGGATAGCGAGACGAGCACCACCACAGAAACAGCCTGAAAGAGGGAGATCAGCGCTGTCTGTTGTTTGAATCAAGCTCCCCGACCCTGGCTTCACCTCCCGACAGTGGGGTTTCGGCACACAGAAGCCCTGTGCGCACGCCGCAGGATTACGAGGACAGTACAACTTAAAGCTATGTGGCCACGGGCGCGCACCACGCACCAGAGACAAACGGGCTCCAAGAACTTATACATTGTCCTCAGCCACTGCATATTCCTGGGGAACACAGCCAATCGCTGTCCTCGGATCCTTTAGGCTTTGCGCATCGCACCTAAAGCAGCCAGGCAGCCTCGCCCACATGACTTGTATTTGTTTCTCAGCTGCTGCGCATCAACGGGGAATTAAGCCCATTGCTTTCCCTGGAGCCTATAGGACTGCAACCGCACCTAAAGCAGAATTGCCAGTTTCCCTGACACAGCTTAAGTTTTTTCACTGCCGCAATGCACCCTTGGGGAATTGGGCCGTTTGCCTTCACCAAATCCTTGCAAGACCGGGCCCGCACGAGGAAGAGTCGACAGAAACTTATTTTTTTCACAGCCACTGTGGATCGCCGGAGGGTTTACAGGAAAAGCCCCTCACCCGAGGCTGATCTGCACTTATTTTTGCGCAGCCCAGACGCTTTTAACGTCCCAGGCCTGCACTCCATGGTTTTCCCCAACCTCCCCCTTGTCCTCCACATCGTTTTTCATGCACCTCTGTCCCAAAAGCCTGCCTATTGCCGGCTTTGTTCCATCAGCACGACACACACCGGACCCCGTGCGCCCACGAACCATGGCCATTCAGTGTGTTGGAACTTGGAGCAGCGACCCCCTGCTGCAGCCGCCATGGGCGCCAACTTGGGCCCAAAGGACCGGGGGGTTACAGACCCTTCTGGGTGTTCGGGGAAGGGGGGAGCTGTGTGGTGGACACAGGATACAGTGGTGAGGGATTGTCCCTCACACCCAGAAAGCAGAACAATGGACCTACAGGAGAAAGAGCCCCCGGGGGGTAATCAGAATGGACTGTTAAGTTATGCGCCCCACCGAGTAAAGAAAGAAGATGCACCTTCGCCCCCTACTGCTCCAAGCTGCAGCATGAAGTGCAGACGGGTGGATGTATTGTAATGTATGTAACAAGTGTTATGATAGTTGCATCACACAGTTCCTTTGGTCATACCCAGTGCATAATGCGCCAGCCCCAGTTTCTATGCAAGGTTAATAAAGTTATAAAAACAGAACGCAGAGAAACTGGGGAGGCTTCTACAGGGATCAGCCCCAGCGGCCCACACTGGGGCCATAGGCTGTACATATGCGCTAGAGGGTTAATAAAGATTCTGTGTCATCCTACGCTCGTGCCTCGCCTCCACATCCTTCCCTTTAACCCTCTACAACATCACTTCTGTAATAGATGGTGTTACGGTGCATTACAAGAAGGAAGTAACCTGTTATGTCATGCCAAAAAGTGATCAGTTGCCAAAAAATGATCGGCAGGTGCCATATTGTTGTTATGGGGTTATATTAGCCGTTAAATATATGTTTCAACAGGTAAACAGTACTTAGTTCGGTATAATAAGATATATTTAACACTTATAATGCATTTTGAACCCGAAACAAACTTGATCTAGGATTAAAAGCAATTAAAATAATGCAGTCACAAGGTTACATGGAAAAATGCATAGATTTACTGGATATATGCATGTAGTTTCTGAAAAATATATATTCTATGTACCTCCAAAGCAACAAGGTTTTTGCACATAAATATTACAATCTGATAAATTCTATACGTTGTTATCTAAACTGCAACACTTTGGCCAACACTATAATTTTTCAGATGCAATAAAACCTCAAAACATTAAGACACATTGTAGGTGGACTGAGGCCAGGCAGTACACCTTTAACAAGCGGGCACTCCTGGCTCCTGTAGACGGTGATCACTTTTTGGCTCAACACCAGATTTCACTACGCAGCCGACCCCATGCAGAAGTGGCTGATGAAACCCTTTTCAGACACAGGCAGACTTACCCCTGAATAACGTAACTACAACTATCGGATGAGCCGTGCAACTTCAGTTGTGGAAATGGCTTTTGGTGGCTTGAAAGGATGATGGAGGTCCCTCCTGACAAGGAATGACTGCAAACTGGAGCTGAACAAGAAAATGGTGCTCACCTGCTGCATACTTGATAATTTTTGTGAGAACCATGGTGACAACTTTGGACTCCCAGACACACATGATCACAGTCAGCCTCCAGTTCAACCACTACCTGACATGCCAACGTAGAAGGGGATGAGATTATAACATATATTTCAACAGGTAAACAGTACTTAGTTCGATATAATAACATATATTTAACACTTATGATGCATTTTGAACCCGAAACAACTTGATCTAGGATTAAAAGCAATTAAAATAATGCAGTCACAAGGTTACATGGAAAAATGCATAGATTTACTGGATATATACATGTACAGTGGTGTGAAAAAGTGTTTGCCCCCTTCCTGATTTCTCATTTTTTTCATATACAAAGAGAACAAGACTGAACCCAAAACAGACCCCTGAGGAACGTCACAAGTAAGAGGAGCTGCTGCAGAAGAGAACTTCCCTATATTAATTGAAAAGCTTTTGTCTGTTAAATAAGAGTTATTCATTTATTTATTTCTTAAACCAAACTAAGGCAGTGCCTTTGATACCGACAACATGTTCAAGTCGAGACAGAAGAATCTGGTGATCCACCATATTAAAGGCAGCAGACAGGTATAAAAGCACTACAACAGCAGAACTGCCAGAATCAGCAGTTAAAAGAAGAATAGATCGTCACTTCCTTGTGGTAACGTATCGTCACTTCCTGTTTTGCTGTCTGTCTGTGTGGTTTGCTCTCCTCACTCTCCTGAGCTTTTGGGTTAGCCACTAGCGATGGCTACTAGCTCTCCTTCCTCTCCTCCTCTGGTGTGCTCTCTCTATAGAGTTTAGTCAGAGTCACAGAGAACCACAACACCATGCTTGGGGGTTTTAAATTTGGGGTAAAATGTCAGATCTGTGACATTCATACAAGTGAATACATACCTGGCTCTTGTCTTGATGTCTGTCCCACCAATCACAGGAACAATCCTTGAGTTTTCAGTCCATGATCTACTCATTGTTGTTGAAGCCATAGATTTAGCAGTGCTTATCTGTGAGGAGCCTCACACCACAAACAGCAGCAAGTACCAGAACTATGCAAAAACATTCAAAAATACAAAAACTACTAACAACTTCATCAGAACTGTCCAGGCATTATATAAAAAACCAACAGCTAAAATAAGGATTAACAGTAAATTATAATCATCTTTTGAACTGGAGAGAGGATGTCGTCAGGGCTGCCCCTTGTCAGGTCCAGGTTCAGGTTACTTTATTTGTACCCGTAGGTAGATTTGTTTTGCAGTCTGGTGACATCCATATTTACAAGCCACAAATTACATTCAACATAGACACAAACACAGGCACATATGAAGCTGACTATAAACACAATAAAAATAGACAAGGCTCCATCAATCAGGGTATAAAAAGACAAAGAGATGGGAGAAAAACCAGAAGTAAGAGAGAAGGGTCATATTAAAAGTTAAAAACTAGTCAAAGAGGTTAAAAACTCAAAGGTCTAAAACCCAATAAAATATTTAGAACCTAAATAACATCCTACAAAAATAAGTAAATATAAAATGGAGTTAATAAATAGGTACCTAAATTATGTGCAATATATTGTTACAGCTTGTTCAACTCTTTGACAGCAGCAGGAACAAAGCTGTTTTTGTAGCGCTGGGTTCTACTTTTTGGGACAGCAAACCTCCGTCTTGAGGGAAGAAGCTGAAAGTTGCAGTGCAAAGGGTGGGAGTCATCATTTAAAATGGAGGTAGCCATCCTCTGTACTTGTCTGGTGTACAGGGATGTCAGGCTCAGCTTTGGCTCACCAAGCAAACGACTGGACCATCTAACTACCTGATCCAAGGATTTCCTCTGTTTCAGTTTTATCTGACCAAACCATGACACTGAAGAAAAGGATAAAACAGATTCTGTCATGGCGGCCTCTAAGCCGTCATTGGCGTCATCAACTCCAGCTGCGCACAGACCAACAGGTGTTAATCAACGGCTGTTAAAAGCCAGCGTCGCTGACAGCCTGGCACGGAGTCGTCTGTCCTCCTCGTCGGAGAATGAGCCTGAACTCCGCTCTCTGGCCTCGTCAGGACTTTCTCTCGTCTCGTCTAGAACCTCTCTTGTCTCGTCGAGAACCTCTCTTGTTTCTTCAAGGACTTCTCATCAGAGCCTGCCAAGTAAGAGAACAATCTGCTACTCAACCCCTTGTCTATACCCCTGTGCACAGGTGGACCTCCTTGGCGGCGGACCTGCGTCCCCAGCTGACGGGGTAACGCCAACACGCACACGTAGCGCTTCGCTACCACCACGTCTACCGCTACGTCTTGCTCCTCAGATTCCAGAACTATTATTGTATCAGCTGCAGGAGTATTGGCCACCGCTATCAGTGGAGTCACTGTCATCAGCAGCAACTACGTCATCATCACCACGTTCTGTGGAATCACTCACCTCGTCATCGTCAGGATTATCATCGTCCCGGTCTGTGGTGTCACGGCCGGTGTCAACAGAAGGACTGCCCTCGTCACTGCCACGGGTGGTATCTCCAGCACATTCACGGACATCTTCACCTCCACGTTGCACGGCCGCTGGATCTCAGCAGGACGAAACCTGCGCAGCACCCAAGTAAGCCTCTCTGTCTGTAGCCCGTCACAAGTGAGGAACAAAAGTAATTGTCTACTGCTTGTCTGTTCCAGGGTTGCTGGGTCTCCGTCCAGGGCGCTCAGCTCCAGTGACCAGAACACTATCCACGCACTCACACTCGCACTTCACACTCTCACTATCTAATAAAGATTATTGTCACTATCTGCCCGTGTCAGTGTCTGTCTCCTGGGTCCTAAACCATGTCAGATTCAATAAAAGCCCAATAAAACATTGTCATTATGGTTCGGTCAATTTGGAAGCGTGTAAGTTTTCTCAAGCAATGCAAATGTTGCTGACCCTTTTTGCACACCCTTTCACAGTTCTCTTCAAAGTTTAAATTACTATCAATAATCGTCCCAAGATATTTGTAGGATTGTGTCATGCGGTGGCCCTGGCGAGCCACCATAAGACGCCACACAGTCACCAGTGAGTTTCAGTGAGTTTTATTACGGTGAAAAGTAACAACACAAGATGCAGGGGCAATCACACATAAGTCTACACACATCCGGAGGCGTAAGGCTAAACAGCTCTCTTACAGGTCCATAGGAGGAGACGGTCATACACAGGCAAGGTTGATGGAGTAATGACTACACAGGCTGCTGAGGCAGAGACACACAGAGGTCTACTCACACCGGGAGGGGTAAGGCTAACAGCTCACTTACTGGTCCTGGGGAAGCGACGGTCAACCACAGGCAGACGAGGTAGGTAACAGTCCAAAGCATCCGTAGCTCAGACAAAGAACGACTGACACTGCTGCGTCTTACCGCCGCCAATGCCGGGCTTAAGAAGGCGAAGCACTAACGACGATAATTACAATCAGCTGACCGGCCGTTGACAGGCGGAAGCCCCACCGAGCACTTTCACAATAAGAGCCCGGTGAGGCCAGAATACAGCCCGCAACTGTCAAGGCCGGCAGCGAAACATAACTTAGCCCGAGCGCGATCAGAAGCCGCGCTCGGGTCATAACAGATTGTACACATTTGGTGGTCTGGCCTTTTAGTACGGTGACTTTGTGCCTGGGAGTTTTCCTCCTAAAGTCAGTAATCATGTCTTTAGTTTTTGTCATATTCAGCTGCAGGTAGGAATCCTCACACCAGTGAACTAAATCATCAACAACTGGGCCGTGGCCACTCTCACCATCCTGGAGGAGACTGACAATAACTGAGTCATCAGCATATTTTATAATGTGTCTGTTGTCATGTCTGCTCCGACACATGTTTGTGTACAGGATGAAGAGTAGTGGTGACAACACACACCCCTGAGGAGAGCCAGTAGAAGGGCACTTTAGGTCAGACAATGTACCATTGACCCTTACTCTCTGCGTCCTTTTGGTTAAGAAATACAGAATCCAACCCACCAGATTATTGCTCAAATCAAATTGTTGCAGGAGCCTTTCAACTAAGATATGAGGCTGGATTGTATTAAAGGCGGAGGAAAAGTCCACAAATAAAAGTCTGGCATGTGTCCCATTAAAATCCAGATGTTTAAAAAGCATATTAAACAGAGTGATAGTGGCATCCTCCACTCCTCTGTGAGGCCTATAGGCAAACAGCAGAGGATCCAATGCATGCTCAGTCTGCTTTAGGACCTCACATCTGACCAGTTTTTCAAAAATTTTCATTAAAATTGAAGTCAAAGCGACTGGTCTAAAGTCATTTACCGTTTTAGGACAGCTGGATTTTGGAACAGGAACAACCACGGCTTCTTTCCAGATCTTAGGCACATGTTGTGTCAGTAAGGACTTATTGAAAATGGAATGAAATATAGGACTCAGTTCATGTGCACAGGACTTTACCAAGCGCCCACATATATTATCAGGGCCCTGACTTTTGTTCACTTTTACAGCGCAGAACTCCCTTTTAACATCCTGCACCTCAATATTAAAGTGCTGATTGTCTTTGAGTTTCTGTTTCAAATCTTGGATTTCTGTGCTAAAATCAAAGGAGTCAAAACGACCATAAAAACAATTAAGAGCATTAGCCAGCTCTGTGTCTGAACTAAAACCATCTAAAAACACACGATTACTGCGCTCTGTGCTCTGAAGGCCTGCAATAGTTTTCATACTGGCCCAGGCTGAACCAAGTTTCTTTGTTGCCATCTTGCTTTCCAATTCTGATTGATAATTCTGTTTTGCTCTTAAAATTTCGGACTTCAGCTCTTTTGTAGCAACCTGTAGCTCAGAAACAGACCCCTGTTTAAAGGCAAGTGCTTTCCTCTGTAAGCAGGATTTAACTGATTTTGTAACCCATGGTTTGTTGTTGGGATATATTTTGACACGTTTACGTGGAACGATCTTATTTTTACAGAAAGCCATGTATGAACATGTGACGTCCACCAAAGAGTCCAAATCATCCCTGAAGGCCAGTGTGAACATCTCCCAGTCTGTACAGTCAAAGCATTCCTGGAGGCTGTGCACTGAATCTTCTGTCCACACATCAATGTCTCTCGTCTCCACCTTGCCTCTTCTAACTAACTACTAACTAACCTGCACTTATATAGCGCTTTTCTAGTCACAAAGACCACTCAAAGCGCTTTCATTAATACTAACCCTCTATTCTAAGGGCCTATAGGAAACAGATATCTAGGGACAATTTAGAACAGCCAATTAACCTAACATGCATGTTTTTGGCATGTGGGAGGAAACCGGAGAAATCCCGGAGTAAACCCACGCAACACGGGGAGAACATGCAAACTCCACACAGATCACTGTTGGTCGGGGGCTGGGATCGAACCCACGATCCCACGATCCCCACAATCCCCCGGCCAAGGGTAAACTGTGCTGCCGCAGTGCTAACCACTGCGCCACCGTGCAGCCCCGAGAGCAGTTTTATATGTGGGCAGCAAATGTACACAGTTGTGATCTGAGGATCCTACAGGAGGAAGGGGGAGTGATTTATAGGCCCTCTCTATGGATCCATAGCACAGGTCCATTGTCTTTTTTCGCCTGGTTGGGCAGGAGACATACTGATAAAAGTTTTTAAGTGTCTTCTTTAAAGAAACATGGTTAAAATCCCCAAGAATGAAGTTTGGCGCCTCTGGAGAAATTGTTTGCAGCCGCTGGATCACATCAAAGATTGAGCTGGAGGCGGAGTCAGCGTCTGCCCTTGGGTGAATGTAAACAGTTGTGATGAAAAGCTGGGGGAACTCATGAGGCAAATAAAAGGGGCATAGTGACAAAGACAGCAGCTCCACATCCGGTGTACAGATGCGCTCTCTGACCGTGACAGATGTGCAGTACTGCTTAGTAATGTATAAACATACGTCGCCCCCCTGACGTTTCCCCGTTACCTCTTCCTGCCGATCCGAGCGCAGTGGGGCTCCAAAGCCGTCAGTCCACAGGTCTGCATCTCGGTCATGCGCATTAAGCCAAGATTCGGTGAAAGCCATGACACAGCAGTTCTTAAAGTCCTTCTGGTAGCGTACATTCCCTTGAATTTCATCCACCTTGTTTCTCAGAGACTGTACATTCTCAAAAATCATAGAAGGAAGAGGAATGCTACCAAACTGATGTCTTCTCAGGCACAATTTCACACCTCCACGCTTTCCGCATTTCCTTCTGCCGTCTCTCTCATCTCTCTTTTCACCGCTGTGTCCATCTCTCAAAATAAAGTCCGGCAATTGCGGCTTAGGCTCAATCACAGCCGCTGCATCAACCGTGTTTAAATGCAGCAACATGTCCCTGGAATAATGTATTCTGCCCGCCATGATGCCGGTCGCGTTTACCTCATAGACAAAGATAGAAATAGACAAAGAGCCGGAGGAAAAGTAGCAGCAGTGCAAGAGAGGGGAGGAAGTCCATGTTGTTGGAACCAGGGAGCTCTTCGCCATACAGTCCACAAACATTCCTGGGCAGAAACGACAGAGGATTTCGTAAAAACACATAAAAGTACATAAAAACAGACGACGGACTTTTTCACCAGCTGCCGGTCGCTGCGTGCGCATGCGCCCATGTCTCCACTGCTCTTTGCAATCTTCATAGAACCTCTGAGCCAATGGATAAGACAGAATCAAAAAATTCAAGGTATTACACTTGGTCAGAAGGAACATAAAATAGCACTCTTTGCTAATGACATTTTAATATACCTGGGGCAGCCGGACACCTCTTTTCCAGAACTAATCTCAGTTTTTTCTCAGTATGGAGAGTTATCGGGGTACGAATTGAACATGCATAAAACCCATATTTTAACATTCAACTATAACCCAAATCAATATTTACTAAGCAAATTCAAAACTAACTGGGAGATGGAATCTATGAAATATCTGGGGATCAATATCCCGAAACAACTCAACAAAATTATAACACTAAACTATGATCCACTGATGGCAAAAATAAAATCTAATCTAGCAAGATGGAATATGATACCATTCTTGGGTACTGCACAAAGAACTGAAGCAGTCAAAATGAATATACTTCCACGTCTTCTATACCTTTTCCAAACAATACCGGTAGAACCTCCCAAAAAAACATGGCAAGAACTGGATAGAAGGATCTCAAGATTCATATGGCAGGGCAAGAGACCAAGAATCAGGTAAAGAACCCTACAGCTAAACAAAGACAAAGGTGGGCTCGCGCTGCCAAATATCAGTGACTATTTTAAAGCCGCGCAAATTAAAACTTTAGTAGAGATATGTAACCCATTCTACACTGTACAATGGAAGGAGATAGAATGCCAAATAACAAGTGACATTCCCCTACAGGCGATAATAGGGAATAATGCCTTACCTAAACATTTGAATAACACTAACCCGTGGATAGAGACCCCGCTAAAAATTTGGTTTAAGATAGTCAGAGAGAATAAAACTAAAGAACCCTATCGATTATTGCAATGGATTTCCTATGATCAGGATTTTATTCCTAATAAAACAGACACTAGATTTAAAAAGTGGAAAGAGAATGGACTGATAAAATATTACGATTTTTTTAAAGGGCAAATTTTAAAAAGTTTTGAAGATTTGAAAAAACAAGGTCTAATAAATCAAGACCTTTACAGGTTCTTTCAGCTTGGACACCACATAAACAAAATACTTAAAAAGGAGGATTTGGAAAGGGCCCAGTCAGGTGTTCTGAAGGTCTTCTTAATGGCATATAAAGGGATCCCAGGGATCAGATACATCTCTAAAATATACCATGGTCTTCAAGATTTAAAAGGAGACAACACATCATATACATACTGTATAAAAGAGAAATGGGAAAAAGAGGGGAATTTCACTTTACAACTGGAATTATGGAAAAAACTAAATAAACAACAGTGGAAAAGTACCTCATCCCTGCTGTGGAGAGAATTTGGATGGAAAAATTTGGTAAGATTTTTCAGAACACCTGCACAAAACAAATTTACTCGTAAAGGGTTGAATTGCTGGCGCTTGTGTGGCGAAAAGACTGCAAATCATTTTCATGTGTTTTGGTCATGCCCAGTCATCCACCAATATTGGACTAATGTACAGGCAATATTGGGGAAAATATTCAAAGTAACAGTTCCCTTTTCTTTTGTAACTTTGTATTTGGGTTTACTATTTGTATTTGGGTTTACTACCGGAATCACTGGAAAGACGAGGAGAAAAATACTTATTCAGTGTTTTAATATTAGCAAGTAAAAAAGCACTTACAAAAAAATGGATGTCAAGAGACTGCCCTACACCTGAAGATTGGATTAACGTGATTCAGGACATTTATTCGATGGAAAAGTTGACATTTGCACTGAGACAGGACATGGATGGGTTCTTGAACTTTTGGCAACCCTGGAACGCATATGTGTCTTCCATCAGATCTAATCTCTGACAAACACCATTTCAATAATGGCACCTCTCTTTGTTCCAGTGCTACTCAGATGTTCCTTTATTTTTCGTCTTTTTTTTTTTTCATTTTTTCTTTTCTTTCACTTAAAAAAAGGGTGTTGTAATAATTTTTTTTTCAATCTTGTCAAAAAACAAAAAAAGGGAATATGTGATGAAAATGTAAACAATGCAATGCTGTAATGACATGTATACCCTTTACAAAAACTTAAATTTGTCACCATGGGTTGAGATGCCGTCTCAGCGCTCAGCCCATGTTTTCCTTCATCCCTGCTTCTCATTGAGCAGCGTCTCAGCAGGCTCCCAGCTGGCAGCATTACGGACGGCTGGGGCCAATTAGTCCTCATCAGCTGGGGCGCTGCCAATGAGAATAAATAGGAGCAGCCTCGATGACTCGGGGCTGTGACATAAGCACTGCTAGGCTGAAGCCCCTTCGTCTGGTGTCAGCCTCTACTCCCCTTGCAGCATTCCTGTGATTGTAACCCGCTGTGAGTATGCACGCCTTGTTACTCCTATGTCCGGTACGAGCTTCCTGCTCCTGCGCTATGCAACCTGTGAGTGTACCACTGTATGAGTATCTGTGCTTTCCTCATCCCTCATCCCTCACCTGTAATAAAACATCACGACTCACTGGCTCGCCCTTGGCTCTTATTGCGCGGCTCCCTAGAGCCGTGCGTGACAGTATGTCGCAGCCAGACGAGTTACCGGCGGCCGTGAGTCGCCGTGGAATTGTACCTTTCTGTCCGGGTGTCAGCGCTGCTAGCAAGCCGTTTCCCAGGAGTCACTTCCGGCGCCAGGGCGACGAGCTGAGATCCATCTCGGGGCCTGTCGACGGGACGCTCTTCACCCTGTACGACGCCTCCAACGCGAGACGCTGGCATCCGGGCCGTGCTGAGGAACTCCTGGACTGTTACCCTCATTCTGTGTACCATCTCGAGGACAGTGCCAGGTTAGACGCCACAGGTACACAGCGAGAGAAGCTCCGCGGGTTGGATGGAAATCCCGGCAGGAGGCCGAAGCGGATGACATTGCCCCCCGCTTCGGGATCCCGTTCCTGCTGCCATTCCAGTCCGGGAGTTCGCGCCAACCAGAGGGCTTTCCCCGACCTGCGCCACGTCACTCGGGATTCCCGTCAAGGAGCCGCAGCTGACAGCAGTTATGTCTGGGGCCGAGTGGCTGTCGCGAGCTCCACTGTGTTCCCTGTCACCATCTTCAGGCATGTGGCGGCGGCAGTGAGATTGGTGGAGAGGACTCCAGGGCTACGAAGCTTTCCCGTGCTTGACGCCTTCCTCGCCTTGATCTCCGATCTGGAGCGGCGAATCCTGGGTTCCCCCCTCGCTTCGTCCCCTGGGAATAGCCGTCATCACATTGCTGAGTCACCTCTGCACGAACCTCGTCCGGATCCAGTTCTGGGCCGCCGCCAGGACCGTTCCTCCCACGCAGCTGTCACCTCTTCGCCTCGTCAGTGTGGAGTTTTCACAGCCTCGTTCCCTGAGCCTCATTCCCCCGCTGTCATTCCTGGACATTCGGGCTGGCTCACCCCGGCTGTTTCCCCCGCCTCCTCGACGTGCTTCCTGACTGCTGAGTGTGCCTGGAATTCCGGCCTGGCGAGCTCTCTGCTGGAGACAACGCGAGCGATCCTCAGACGAATTCCCGGGGGGTCCTCCGTTATCGCCGGGCGGGGAGAGGAAGAAGCAGTATCCACTACAGCAGGCGATACTCAACCTCCAGGAGGCAGGCAAGTCATAGTTTTGTCACATCTGTTTAATGATTTGCTCTGTCACATTCCTGGAGGAGGAGTTCAGGGTTCGCAGCTCCCTGAACTCCCCCCACCTGCTGTAACCTGTGCTCCTAATCCTGCATCCTCTGTGTCTCTCTCCGCCGAGCGATCCCCGGCTCCGGATCAACGTGGTGGGATAAGGAGAGGGCCTGTGGTTCCGCAGCTACGTTGCGGATGGAGGAGGGGGACTGACTGCTGCGTGGAGTCTGCGCCGACGACTGAGCGTCCCCGGGTCTCCACGGAGGAGCAGTTCGGTCCAGCGGGACGAGATTCTTCTGGCTTCACGCCGAGTGGATCGTCGGCGGGGTTACCGGAGCTGGAGGAATCTCAAGCTGCGTTGACCATCGTGCTGGCTGCGGGGCCCGACACGGCTGGATGGGAGCCTGACAACGACCTCCTGACGACGGATCCTGGATCTTCGCAGTCCTGGACAGCGTCAGAACCCAAGATCAGGCGAGTGCTCTCCTTTCTTTTCTCCCTTTTTATCTTTGAGCACTTCAGCCTGTCTCTAGGGGAGACGAGCTGGGTGCAGCCGCCCGCTGCGTCTGAGCTCGTCTTGCCGGGTTCTGGCGCTGCCGGTGATCCTGATCCCAGTTCTGTTTTCTCTTCTGAGCCTTCTTTCAGGGTCACCGGCGAGGAGTTGCTGTTCCTCGTGGTGCTGGAGGGTCCAGGTTCAACGTTGGAGGTCGGTTCTGGTGCGGTGTCCAACGTGGGTTCGCCCGAGACCCAGTCGGGGTCCAACGTGGGTTCGCCTAAGGCCCGATCGGGGTCCGACGTGGGTGCTGCCCCAGTGTTGTCCAGGTCCGGTGAGGAGGTGGCCGTTTCCCTGCGGCCTGACGCTTGTCGCCCTCGTCATCGGCTCTCCCCTGAGCCTCTTCCACCGGGATCCGCTCTGACCCTTCGTCCGTCTCAACGGTCCTGGTGGTTGAGTGATGCGGGTCGATGACCCGACCCACAAAACCTTCGGTTCGGTGATCTGGTTCCCCCCGCTGGTCTGTGTTTGCCTTTGGGTGGCCTGGTTCAGCTGCCAGTGGACTGGATTCCTGGGATCTGGGTCCGGAGTTCGCCGTCCGAACATTTCCCTTTCCCTGGTTTGCCAACTGGACAATGGGTGGGGAGATTTCCGGAGCCATCTCGGCCATTTTTGGACTCTTCCTATCATATTCCTCGGGTGCCGCTTATTTTTGTTATGGTCACTCGGGTGGGATATTTTGTCCTTTTGGTGAACACATATTCATAGTGCTATGTATTGGGTTTTTTTGTCCCATATTAACCGTACTCAGCATTTTATCCCACTGTTGTCTTATGTTCCTGTCACCAGTTTTTCCCTAGGTGTCCCCCCGTATTTTTGCCGCTGTGTATTGTGTTTTCCCTTTAGCCATACTCAGCTTTTTACCTTGTTGTTGTCCTTTTACCCTGTCACTGTTATTCTCCTAGATGTCCCTCTTGGTATTTGGCGCCGGGTATTCTGTTATCTTTTTATTTACCGGTGCATGTCATTCTCGTTATTTTTGTCCTGTTGTGAACATGCATTCATAGTGCTGTGTTTTTCCATTATTCGTACTCAGCATTTTCCTATTTGTGCCTTGTTTTTTTTTTTTTAGCTTTGTCTGTGCGTTATAGGGTTGTGTTTTGTTTCTCGTCATACTCTGTAATTGCTTTTTGTCATTCTTTTGGTGGATGGTTCTGTTCCCGTGTTTTATATTCTCTCCGTCTGTGCCCTGGTTTTTTTTTTCCTCCCTTTTTTTTGGTGTAATGTAGAGTAGCGCATTTGGGGGGTTTTTTCTCGGCCCTGTTACCCTACATTTTGGTCTACTAGTGTTGTCCTCCCCCTTGCTTCCCCCTCCTCCGGTCCTGCCTCCCTTCCTCCCACCCCAGGTGGGGGGGGGGGGGACTGGGATGTTCCTGGTCGTTCAGGAGCCCGACCTTGAGGGGGGGCTCTGTCACCATGGGTTGAGATGCCGTCTCAGCGCTCAGCCCATGTTTTCCTTCATCCCTGCTTCTCATTGAGCAGCGTCTCAGCAGGCTCCCAGCTGGCAGCATTACGGACGGCTGGGGCCAATTAGTCCTCATCAGCTGGGGCGCTGCCAATGAGAATAAATAGGAGCAGCCTCGATGACTCGGGGCTGCGACATAAGCACTGCTAGGCTGAAGCCCCTTCGTCTGGTGTCAGCCTCTACTCCCCTTGCAGCATTCCTGTGATTGTAACCCGCTGTGAGTATGCACGCCTTGTTACCCCTATGTCCGGTACGAGCTTCCTGCTCCTGCGCTATGCAACCTGTGAGTGTACCACTGTATGAGTATCTGTGCTCTCCTCATCCCTCATCCCTCACCTGTAATAAAACATCACGACTCACTGGCTCGCCCTTGGCTCTTATTGCGCGGCTCCCTAGAGCCGTGCGTGACAAAATTAAAAAAAATACAAAAACTATAAGTGCTGAAATTAGCTGCCACTTGAGTTCAAAACACGCATGTGGACGATACATTAAAATGAATTTGAAAAACTTTTAAAAATGCTACTTTAAATGCCACTGCTACTCCACTCAGACTGACTGATTTAACTCTACCGCAGATGAAACCGGAAGTTCCGTCCATAATTGTTCCTACAGCGGCACCCTCAGGAAAAAGGTGGATAGGCACAAGTGTGAGTAAAAAATAGCCGCACTTTGGTCGTTACACACCAGTACAAGCGGATATATATACATATTCGTTAACTTTTGGCTTTTTAAAGACAATACACTTACCAGTAGCGTTTTGAGCAGTTTGTACAATGGCAGTTAGGATGGTCCCGGTCAGCTGGCCTATCCCCAAAAACAGTTCATCAGATCTAAATGGGCTTTGTCCAAGTGGCCCCCTCCAGCTTATCTTGTACTTCTGCTCATGTCCACAGAGCCAGGAAATGTGTCTCCTCTTTGCTCCAAATCTGTTTGGTTTTGAAATCCATCACGCTTGCTCTGCTGTTTGGAATGCAACATGGTGGTCAGTAATGTTTTGAAGCTGGTCAGTTAACCACGCCCACAACAGTGGACGTAACCAACGTCAACTGGTTTGCAGCTCTGGCCCAGCTAGGAGCTTGGGCTAGTTTAGCGCCACTTTTGAGAGCCTGAGACTAGTGCTGAGCCAGTCAAAAAGCAAAGAACTGGTGCCAACTCAGGCTCTGGCTTCAGTTAAGTACAGGAACCATCTTGGTGGAAAAGGCCTAATCAAGGAGACTTGGTGTGGCAGGGTCTGTGGAACGTCATCACTAACGTCATCAGGAAGACTTGGAAGCTGATTGGTTAGTTCAAAGTTCTGAAATGTGTGTCTCCCACAGTAAGGGGAGAGAGAATTTGAAATGAAATTTGCGATCTTCCTAAAACATGTATATGCTGCCTATTAAAGCATAAATTCTTTAAAACTTTAGTGACTAATATATTCTACTTAATAATAAAGGAACAAACAATGTGTGTTATGACCCGAGCGCTGGTCTTGTCCGCGCTCGGGCTATGTATAGCTCGCTGCCAGCTTTGACAGCTGTGGGTTATATTCTGGCTTCACCGGGCTCTTATTGTGAAGGCGCTCGGTGGGACTCCTGGCTGTCAAGGTCGACCAGATGGCTGTCATTACTGCTCATTAGCATTCCACTTTATTAGGCGGACGCTGACGGCAGTTAGATTGCAGGAGTATCGTCAGACATCATCTAAGCCTCATCAGACATTCATCGTTCTGGTCTGGTCAGGTTCGTGTGTATATTCTCGTGCTTTGCTCGTTCACGTCATGCCATGTTTTAGACCGTAAGTGGCTGGGGTTAGCCTTACAGTCCCATGCTCAGTGTTCAGTGTTTTTTCGTCACAGTCATAGTCTTGTATGTGTGTCTCGTGTTTTGTAAATAAATCACCATCGTTGCAAACTTATCAGTGGACTCTTGGCGTCTTATGGTGATCTGCGAGGATCACCGCATGACAGTATACTCCTGCCACGGACGTCTAAACGGAGACGCCACACCGAGACGCCTTTCTTCCGTGAGTTTTGCTACTGTGTGGAGTTTTTTTCTCCTGTAGTTGGACTTGGTAGGGAGATGCCCGACAGCGAGTGTGACTATTGCCCGGAGTGGCTGGAGGAGATTGACGGCTATCTGGCGGAAGCCGCCCGTCTCATGCCCACTGACGCGGCCCATCATTACCTATGCCTCGCACAGCGGGCTGTGCACCGTTACCATCTCACCTATATTCCAGTAGGAGAAAAGAGATTATCATGGATTTTTGCACAACGCACATTGAGGGAGAAGGCGCTCCAGGGAACCCCTCCACCTCCCTCGAGGACAGCGTCCCTGGCGAGAGTGGAGATTCGTCAGCTGGAGGGAAAGCCCGGCAGGGGACCTGTGGATCGGAATCCAGTGTCTGCCGCCCGCCCAGTCCCAGCGTCATGTGTTCCCGGGCCCTTCGCCAATCCATCGGCCAGTAGGCCCCATAGCCATGCTCCTACCAAGCCCCAACGAGAATCCCGTCCGGATCCAGCTCTGGGTCGTCGGAGGGACCCAGCCTCCCTGTTGGCCGCATCGTATACGTCACGACAGAAGGGAATCCCCGCAGCCGCCGCCCACGGGTCATCTGTTCCAGCTGCGCTGTCAGCTCCTCGTGCCCGCGTCGCCCCGACTGCCATGTCCTCCTCTGTGACGTCACCCCCGCAGCTGGGAGTACTGTGAGTCGTGCTTCGGTGAGACCTGTCAGCAATCCATCTCGAGCGGCTCCTCCTCGTGGCCCCGAGGAGCCTGCCGTTTTCTCCCGGAGGGATTAAAGGAGAACTCCACCTGCTGCAGCAGGCATCATCTTCTCTCCAGGAGACAGGCAATTGCAAATTGTTTCTTCCCATCATTATTATGATCTGCCTTGTCTGACCCCTGGGGCCGGAGTTCGGGGTTTGCAGCCCCCCGAGCTTCCGCCACCTGCTGTAACTGTTATTCCTCAACCTGCTGCCTCTGTGCCTTCCCCTGCCAAGTGGTCCGCGACGCCAGGCCTACGTCGCGGGAGGAGGAGGGGGCCTGCGCGGCTGGAAAGCCTGGATCCAGCCCAGCAGCCACGTCGTGGACAGAGGAGGAGAGCGGACTGCGGCCCGGAACCTGTGCTGACGGAGAAGCGTCCCCGGGTTTCCTCGCCGGAACGGTCTGAGTCAGCGGGTCGAGTGTCCCCTGCCCCCACACCATACGGGTCATCGGCGTGGACATCAGCATGGGAGGAACCTCAGGCTGCAGATGTCATCTTGCCAGATGCGGAGCCTGACGCAGCTGAGTTGGAGCCTGCGGACAAGAGTCGCCGCCCTGAACCTGGATCGACGAAGTCCTGGGTGGCAACAGAACCCGAGTGCAGGCAAGTGCTCCCTATTGTGTGACATAATTCCTGGCCCAGGAAACACGCACGCAGGCTCAGGAAGATTTGAAAGCTTTATTCAACCACGAAAATGTGTTTGGATGCGTGTATGTGATATGGTAATGTGTTGTGGGTGGAAGATGAGGACAGGAACAGAGCAGCACACCGTGCAGCCAGGCAACCCTATGGGAGAGGCACAAACAGAGAGTGAGCTGGGCAAACCACACGGGAGAGTGAAACAGAGATGTGCTTACTTGCAGAGATAACGGTGGCTGGCGTTGGCGAGGATTTCAAGCCTGGGAGACAGCGCCCTGCTGTGCATCCAACGAGGTGTGGAGATGCGGGGAGGAGATGATGGCGAAGGAGAGGATTTCCGCCGCCTGGGAATCCACCTGTGCACAGGGGAAGGCTGAGAGAACAGGTGAGTAATGAGACAGCTTACGTGTCGTAGCGAAGAGAAGCAGGCCTGAAGAAAGGATTCTGCTGAGGGATTGAGCACGTTGCAAGACAGACGGCTCCAGGCCGATGCTCAGGGCGAGGTGGAATAAATAGCTCAGCGCTAATGAGACATAGGTGTGCACGCAGCTGAGGTGGATGTCTGAAGGCGGCGAGTGGTGACATTGTGTCTCTGTCCTCTGTTTCGGAGCATTTGTGCCTGCCTCTCGGGGAGGCGAGTGAGGAGCAGCCGCCTGCTGCACCCGAGCTCATCTCGCTGGGTTCTGTTGTTACCGGTGATACTGATCCCGGTTTTCCTGCTGTGTGTGAGCTTCATTGCAGTGTCGCCGGCATGGAGCCAGTCGGGGTCACTGATTTGGAGGTCCGAGGTTCGGTGGTGGAGATCGTCAGCGGAGCGGCCTTGGCCCAATCGAGGTCCGACGTGGGTGCGCCAGAGGTCCAATCAGGGTCCGCCGCAGGCGCGGTTCTGGCCCAATCAGGGCCGGACGGGAGTGCGCCCGAGGCCCAATCGGGGTCCATCGTGGGAGCGGCTTTGGCCCAATCGGGGTCCGACATGGGTGCAGCCGGGACTCAATCGGGGTCCAGCAGAGGTGCGGCGCCGGTGTGGTCCACAGACGATGGAGGAGCTGCAGACCCTTCGCCGTCGGACGGAGTTCGGGCTCATCTTTGCCTTCTAGTCCCTCTACTGAGTCATCACCCCTATGCGTCATCGCCAGGGGCCGTGGGGGTCCCTTCTCGCTCGCCCCGGCTCTCCTGAGCTTTGTCTTCACCAGGGAGGCCGCCACGGGCTGTTTTCCCCCGGTACTGGTGGCTGAGGGATGCGGGTCAGCCGCCTGAGGAACTGCTTCGCCGGTTCCGCGCTTCAGGTCGGCCACCCGACGTGTTATGTGTTTTGCTGGGCAACCTGGTTCGGCCACCAGAGGAGTGGACGTGCTGGGCTTTGGACTGTGATGAGCCGCCCGGCCATGCCCCGCCCCCCATGACCGTCCATTGGCCGTTGGACGCGGGGAGACCACCTGAACTGTTCCTGTGGCGCCTGGTCTCCGCCGATCGGCATGAACTGTTGGGGGGGTGGAGGTCACTTTTTTGGTGGGGGTTGTTCCAGTAATTGTTCTGGGTTTTTTTCTTGTTATCCGGTGTTTTGTAATGGTTATTTGGGTATCTGTGGTCTGCCCTGCAGTTGCCTTATTTTGTTTTATGTGCAGTTAGGTTTGACCCAGTAATTGTTCTGTTTTTCTGTATTTGGTTATTTGAAAATTCCCTCGAGCTTTCACACAAGTGAGAAGCCATTTTCTTGTGAAACGCGGGCAAGATTTAATTTTTTCTTGCTGTCCTGTGCTGTTTGCTGTAATTGTTATTTTGGCATTTAATCTGATCTGAGTGTTTGGTATATTTTTTGTCATTGTGCTGTGTTAGTTTTGTTTCCCTTGCCTGGTCTTGATTGTGGTTTATTGTACTGTTTCTGGGTTTGGTCTCTCTCTCTCCCTCCGGACCTGCCCCCAGCCGCCCACCCTGGAGGGGGTGGGGGGGGGCAGGGTGGTCTATGGGCGTTCTGGAAGCCCGCCCTAGGAGGGAGGGTGCTGTTATGACCCGAGCGCTGGTCTTGTCGACACTCGGGCTACGTATAGCTCGCTGCCGGCTTTGACAGCTGTGGGTTATATTCTGGCTTCACCGGGCTCTTATTGTGAAGACGCTCGGTGGGGCTCCCGGCTGTCAAGGTCGGCCAGCTGGCTGTCATTACTGCTCGTTAGCGTTCCACTTTATTAGGCGGACGCTGACGGCAGTTAGATTGCAGGAGTATTGTCAGACATCATCTAAGCCTCGTCAGACATTCATCGTTCTGGTCTGGTCAGGTTCGTGTATATATTCTCGTGCTTTGCTCGTTCACGTCATGCCATATTTTAGACCGTAAGTGGCTGGGGTTAGCCTTACGGTCCCATGCTCAGTGTTCAGTGTTTTTCCGTCACAGTCATAGTCTTGTATGTGTGTCTCATGTTTAGTAAATAAATCACCATCATTGCAAACTCATCGGTGGACTCTTGGCGTCTTATGGTGATCTGCGAGGATCACCGCATGACAATGTGTCTACATTGTAAATGTGATAATTTCTTTATGATAGGCATGCAAAAATGAATTCTTCCTGAAAATAAAGCAACACATCAAAGCATATCAATAAAAGCATTTCAAACCACAATTGTCCATCTCAGGGTCCCGCAATATCTTCAGTAGCGGATACTGTCTGCGGAGAAGGATATGAGTTAATTCATTGTTTACAATTCATACTTTAACTTCAGAGAGAAATATTCTTGTGTTATCCACTGGAGGGCAATGTTGGACTTTTGAGTTTCAGTGAGGAGCCTTGGTGTGGCAGGGTCTATGGAATGTCATTGTAAACCTATCATTTTCGCATTCCTTTGGCAAATCGATGTGAGAGGGAAATGACTCCAGGTCTTGAGCAGGGATTAACTTATCTACTTTATGGCCTGATGGCGCAGGGTTTCACAGCTCTGATCTTGGGTGAAGAAAAGCAATTCATGACCAGACTTTGGTGAAAATTTCTCCTCAACAAAGAATGATTTTATAAATTGGAGCCCAGGGGTTAACGCTACAGCCATATAAACTATATCTCAACAACAAAGAAAGCTAGCATCACCAAACTTAGTACACAGCTTCACCCAGACCTCTGACTATGGTTTTCAGACCAAAAGGTCAAAGTGAGCATTTCCTATGTCCCATTACTATAGAATGAGTGAAACTACAGTCACCAAACTTTACATAGGTTTACCCTGTGATCTTGAACTCCGACTGTTTTGGGATGACAAGGTCAAAATGCCATATAAACTATATCTCAAGAACAAAAAAAAAAAAGAGGCTGAGGGGTACCACTGACAGCCACCAGTGTTTTTAACTTTATATTTTACAAGTGTTTGTACTCTAATGTAAATAACATTAAAACAACTTTGACTTATTGCAAAAGAGCTTTTAAAAACAATGACCATGTTTACATGCACCCAAACCGGTTATAATTAGATTTCTGGAGTTATCCGATTATCCAAGTGGCCATGTAAACAGAATAACCCAATAAAGGCCATGTACCTAGGGTCATTAACTCAAGTTGTTTACTTTCCAATAAGCTGTTTATTCAGTGCATGTAAACATGAGAAAATTGACTGCCATTATTGGTTTATTCCGACCATGTAACTGGGGTCATTGAATGTCCTCAAAGAAGGTTGCAGCTCACAGTTGGTCTAATTGTTCACGTCATCTGTCAGAATCAGTGATACAAAAATAATTCTTGTAGAATTATACTAACTAACCTGCACTTATATAGCGCTTTTCTAGTCACAAAGACCACTCAAAGCGCTTTCATTAATACTAACCCTCTATTCTAAGGGCCTATAGGAAACAGATATAAGATAAGATAAGATAAGATAAGCCTTTATTAGTCCCACAACGGGGAAATTCCAGGATTGCAACAGCACAGGGATAGCAACACTCAGAGCAACAATCAGAAGGCAAGAAAAAAAACAAGCAAGCAAGAGCGGCTAATATACATATGTACATATTACTATAAAATAAATATATACACACACACACACAGACACACAGTGCAGAGCATTGTAGCTGGATGGAATAAATATATGAGTATATGAACACACAGTGCAGGGAAAAGCCAGTGTGAACACACAGTGCAGAGCATTGTAGCTAGATGGAATAAATATGTAAATATATAAACACCCACAGTACGGAGCATTGCAGCTAGGTGGAATAAATATGCAAGTATATAAACACACACAGTGCGGAGCAATGTAGCTAGATGGAATAATATGTAGATATATAAAAACACAGTGCGGAGCATTGTAGCTAGATGGAATAAATATGTAAATATATAAACACACACAGTGCAGAGCATTGTTGCTAGGTGGGATGAAACAGCATAACCGTCTACTTAGTTATCCTACATGGTATGATTATGTGCCCATACATATTCTCACCCTCCATAGCGACCGGTATGTTCCTAGTTGTATGCCGGAGGGGACCATTGTGTAAGTCTATTGCATCTTTTGCATTCAAAAAACTATTAGTTTGTTACGTCTTTTTGCTATCTCTGCGAGCAGCCCTGCTTAGGTTGTACAGTCTGACAGCCGTTGGTAGGAAGGACCTACGAAACCTCTCGGTTGTGCACCTGGGATGATGTAGTCTGCTGCTAAATGAGCTCCTCAGTGCATCCAGTATGTCCTGCATAGGGTGGAACTCGGACTCCAGCAGAGATGACAGTTTAGCCACCGTCCTTCTCTCTCCTATCTCCTCCATCGGATCAAGGCGCTGCCCCAGGACAGAGCTAGCTTTCTTAATCAGTTTGTTCAGTCTCTTCCTATCGGCTGCAGTAATGCCACTGCCCCAGCAGACCACTCCAAAAGTGATGGCTGATGCCACCACCGTGTCATAGAATGACTTCAGCAGCGCCCCTTGTACACCAAAAGACCTGAGTCTCCTCAGCAGGAACAGCCTGCGCTGTCCCTTCTTGTAGAGTGCGTCAGTATTGTGTGACCAGTCTAGTTTATTGTTCAGATGAACACCCAGGTACTTATAGGATGTCACCATCTCGATGTCTGTTCCCTGTATATTTACTGGTGCTGTGAGGGGCTGCCCATGCCTGCGGCAGTCCACCACCAGCTCCTTAGTTTTCCTCGCGTTGATCTGGAGGCAGTTCCGATGGCACCAGTCCACGAAGTCCTGGATAAGCCCTCTGTACTCAGCTTCATCTCCATTGGAGATGAGGCCAACGATCGCAGAGTCGTCAGAGAACTTCTGTAGATGGCAGTGTGTTGTGTTGTGTGAGAAGTCTGCAGTATAAAGAGTGAACAGGAAGGGAGCCAGCACCGTTCCCTGGGGGGCCCCCGTGCTACTGATGATCGTGTCGGACACACAGTCCCGGGTTCTTACAAACTGTGGCCGGTTCGTGAGGTAGTCCAGGATCCATGATGACAGGTGCTGGTCCACCCCTGCTCGCAGCAGCTTGTCCTTCAGGATCATCGGTTGGATGGTGTTGAAAGCACTGGAGAAGTCAAAGAACATGATCCTCACCATATTCCCGGGCTTCTCCAGGTGGGACAGAGAACGGTGAAGGAGGAAGATCACCGCATCCTCCACCCCAATGCCATGCTGGTAGGCGAACTGGAGTGGATCCATCGCTGGTTCCACCAGGGGGCGGAGGTGAGCAAGGAGCAGTCTCTCCAGGGTCTTCATCAAGTGGGACGTCAAGGCCACCGGTCTGTAGCTGTTCAGGTCTTTGGGGTGGGAAGTTTTTGGTACAGGTACCACACAAGATGTTTTCCACAGCTGTGGTACCCTCCCCAGTTTCAGGCTCATGTTGAAGATATACGTCACAATCCCACACAGCTGGTCTGCACAGGACTTGAGGAGCTTTGCGCTGATGCCGTCCGGTCCCGGCGCCTTCCTCGCTTTGATCTTCCTCAGCTCCGTCCTCACCTGGGTCTCGGTCAGGGTCAGGATGGGGGGCTGTGTGTTGGGAGTGGGGGGGTGTTGGTGGAGTGGGGAGTGGGCAGCAGGACTTGATTTCTTTAGAGGCAGCAGTGGTTGTTGTGCAGACAGGGGGGAGGGCGGTTGGTCAAATCTATTGAAAAACAGATTCAGGTTGTTCGCCCACTCCCTGCCCCCCGTGGCCTGGGGGGAGGTATTCTGGAGCCCCGAGATGGTTTTGAGGTTTCTCCAGACCCCGCTGATGTCGCTCTGTTGCAGCTTGTCCTCCATCTTCTTCCTGAAGCTGTCCTTGCCTTCTCTGATCTTTCTCCTCAGCTCCCTCTGTACGGACTTCAGCATCTCCCTGTTCCCTGACCTGAAGATCCTCTTCTTCTCTCTCAGAAGTGTTTTTATCTCAGGGTTGATCCAGGGTTTGTTGTTTGAGTGACGCCGTATGGTCTTGGTGGGAACGGATTTGTCCACACAGAAGCTGAGATAGCCCGTGAAGGTGTGAATGAGGCCATCGATGTCCTCACCATGTGGATCGCAGAGCTGCTTCCAGGCGGTGGCTTCAAAACAGTCCTTTAGAGTGTCCATTGTCTCCTCAGACCATAACTCCACAGTGTGCATGGCCGGAGGTTGTCTGTGCACTAGGGGTTTGTACACCGGCCGGAGATGAACCAAGTTGTGATCCGATCTCCCGAGTGGGGGGAGTTGTGATGAGGTGTACGCCTCCTTAGTGTTTGCGTAGAATAAATCCAGTGTTTTATTGTCTCTAGTGTGGCATGTGACATACTGGGTGAACGTGGGTAGAATGGGAGATAGTGAAACATGGTTGAAATCGCCTGAGATGAGGAGAAGAGCATCTGGGTGTTCTGTCTGCAGCCTGCTGGTTACTGAATGGATGACGTCACGCGCTGTCCCAGCGTTCGCCGTCGGATTTGCATAAACAACAATGCAGATCACGTGTGAGTGTTCTCTCGGGAGATATGTAGGCCTCATGCTAACAGCTAGCAACTCAATGTCTTTGCTGCAGTGTCGTTGTTTAACAGTGATATGTCCCGGTCTGCACCAGTTGTTGTTAACATACATTATCACTCCACCGCCCCTAGTTTTGCCACTGTCTGGTGTTCGGTCAGCTCGTATCATGTGAAAACCCTCCAGCTCAATGTTAGCATCTGCTGCTAGTTCAGTTAGCCACGTCTCAGTAAACAAAAGGAGAGAGCACTCCCGGTATGTGCTATCATAACGGGAGATAGCCGCTAGCTCATCTAACTTTCCCACTATCGACCGTACATTTCCCATGACAACAGATGGAAGGGAGGGTCTGTACCTTATATTTTTTGTCCTCCGCCTTACTCCAGCCCGGCAGCCGCGGTGTTTTCGCCTCAGTTCTCTCGGTATGTCGAGTTTTTCCAATGGGACCGGGTGGCGGTTGAATGCTAGCAGCTCTTCCCTGCTGTATTGTATCCTGCTATAAACAGTGGCTCCGTCCACCGGCTCAGGAGACATTTGGGACGATCTGTGTGTCCGTGATATAAGTGGGGTGAAAAAAAAAAAGACGAATCAAAAGAGAGAGGAAGGGAAAAAGACTCGGAATCGAGCCGCTGTTGCAAAAGGCAGCCTACTCGTGTGGCGCCGAGAGAAAAAAAAAAATTAAAAAAATAATATCTAGGGACAATTTAGAACAGCCAATTAACCTAACATGCATGTCTTTGGCATGTGGGAGGAAACCAGAGAAATCCCGGAGTAAACCCACACAACACGGGGAGAACATGCAAACTCCACACAGATCACTGTTGGTCGGGGGCTGGGATCGAACCCACGATCCCACGATCCCCACAATCCCCCGGCCAAGGGTAAACTGTGCTGCCGCAGTGCTAACCACTGCGCCACCGTGCAGCCCAAGGTATACATGGAACTTTACTTAAAAAAAAATAATAATTCAGTGCCGTGTTTAGAATGTCCACTACATAGTGTTATACTGGGAAATGGTTATGTAATAATGGGGAGAATTCTGTTTAACCCCTTGCACTCTGGTCAATTTCCCTAAAAACGCCAAAAAATAATGTACCCAAAGTAAATCAAAAGCTGTTCTTCAACCCTTTGCAGCATCTTCATGGGGCTGGTCTCATTTAAAAGAAAACACTTTGAATATTTTGGCAAAACAGTCATAATCTCTCTAAGTGCTCCGGCCACTGAGTAACAGTCATCTAAACATACTGAACTTGAAGAAAATAAATTTCACTTGGGTGTTTTTTTGGATACAAATGCTTGCAAATAACACACAGCTGTCAGATCCGGGCTGGAAAATGCAACAGAAATGTAGAACCAAGTGTTATCCATCTGAGGTCAAAATTTTGTAACAATACCACAAAAAATGAATATATTACACAGCTTTCTTCACAGGTTGTTCCCAGGCGTTTTTGAACTGTGCCAAATTGTGCCAAATGGCACAGTTTGGAAAAACGTCTGTAACTTTTGAATGATTCAATATAGAAGCTTGATGTTGGGCTTTAATGAAAGGTGACACTCAGGGCTGTGTGTGTGTGTGGGGGGGGGGGGTTGTTTATTCATTCATGAATGAATGAATGAACAAACAAGCCCCCACACACAAAGAAGCATGCCACTCAAAAAATGTGTGGCTTTTTTTACAAGAAAAAATAACCTACAGTGCACTAAAAATTATACTAAAATATCTGTAATGTAGAAGATAACAACTCCCACCCCCTTCCCCGCTACAGAGGACGGACATCGTCCGGTGCGCCGCGGTCTACTACACACAGTTGTAATTTACCAATCGGTCAAAAGTCATTTTTGATTACAATTTTCAGGGATAAAGAATAATTTAGCTTATAACACTTACCTGTCCACAACAGCAGTGTCGCTGGCGAACTTCTCTTCCTCATTGTCAGACGAACATGACGCTGGGCCGCTTGTTACGGACTCGTGGTTCTGGTCACACGACCCGGTCAAACCATAATTCCATTATTGTGGTTTTGCGCTTCCATGATTGTGGTTTTGGTGAACGATTTTTCAAAACAAATAAGAACAGTAGTAAGAAAAAAAGACTGGCGAACGCGTGTGTGTCACCCAGCGGCTAAAACAAAACAGATTTTGCAAGGGAGGTACGCTTTCGAACTACTGTGCTTCAATTGGCTGGCTGTATTCGCAGCCGTTGGTAGGCGGGTCCTTCTTGCTAGGTTTTCAGTCATTGGTTCTTCAAGGTTTCAGAAACCCAATTCAAGGCTCTTATTAGTCGAATGAGAGGTCAATCACATCTAAACCAATCAAAGCACTCCTTTGGCTTTCTGTTCGCGGCTGTGTCTGTAGTGGAAGAATGGAAATGCAGCTTTTTTTTTTTTTCAGTGCGTCCTAGGACGCCCTCATGCGCCCTAGGACACAGAGACGTGTCCGCCCGCGGTACACTGAAGTGCAACAGGTTTAAAAAAAAAAAAACTGGTTCTGTATTCACAAAATATGGTGTAATCAAGTTTAAAGAGGTCCATCTCCTTGATTATTCCAGAGACATAAATTTGTCCACAGTGACAGTCAACATGTGACCGGTGCAAATAGGATACTGCTGATATCTTTCACATGTAGTTTTAAGTGAAACTGGTTCAATACAGTCAGTCCATTTTTAATGCTTTGGCCTCTATTTTGCGTCACAAAGTCCCATTTTTGGGAGTTGTTCCAACTCATGTACATCCAAGTACAACCCAAGCAAACTTGATGGCCTACTCTATTCCACTAAAAGGTTAGTTTTACTCAAATGGAAGAAGGCTTTTTAAAAAAAAAAAAAAAGAGCAGGAGATGCGCTCAGAGCATCTGTGTTTAAACAACTTATCTTGGAAACCCTTTTAAATATATATTAATAATATACAGTAGTATAATATTAAGAAAACTTTCCACAGAAACCTGAACGTTCCAGGAGCCCTAAGTTGGAAACCTCTGATATGCACAGTGCAAGAGCATTGCAGTTAAACTGTATTTACAACATTACAATTAAGAATGAACAAGGTGGAAACTGAACTTGATAATGATTAAGTTTCTTACTTTCTAGATGCAGCATAGAGATGGCAAGTATGAGCAGAGAGGTAGGTGGACTTTTCCTTTGCAGGAGGGAGATGGCCTTGAATTCCAAGCGGGTAGGTGTAAGAGAGGAACAAAGGTTGGCAATGTTGCCCAAGCCTGGGATTATCCTTCAGTGATGGTCAGTTAGAATGATATTTGGATTTGCTTGCAGGTTTAAATAGTGGTTCCAAGATGGAAAGGAATTTTGCCAGAAAGAGAATCCAGGTAGAAGTCTGCCAGGGAGAAGTCCAAAGGTAGGGACCTAGGAGAGGATTAAGGGAAAAAAAACAGTTAAATTTTGAAATTTACAGCCCCCGACCAACAATGATCTGTGTGGAGTTTGCATGTTCTCCCCGTGTCTGCATGGGTTTACTCTGGGATTTCTCCAGTTTCTTCCCACATGCCAAAAACATGCAAGTTGGGTTAATTGGCATCAAAACTGGGGATTCTAAATTGTCCTTAGGTATGACTGTGAGAGTGAATGGTTGTCTGTCTCTCTGTGTTGGCCCTGCGATGGACTGGCGATCTGTCCAGGGTGTACCCTGCCTCTCGCCCAAAGATGCTGGGATAGGCTCCAGCCCCCCCGCGACCCGAAAAGGATTAAGCGGAAGAAGATGAATGAATGAATGAATGAATGAACTTACTTGGGCCCCATGGAGGTGCAAGACATCAAAAGACCAACAGCACGCTGCAGTCTTAACAGTCCCTCTATGTGATAGCAACGCTCTCAGCATTTTAAGGCTGAGACAGTGATGAGGCGCATGTGGAACAATCAGAGCAGCTGGAAAAGACTGGGTGGGCAATTAAGTGCATGAGAGGAGTGAGTGAGTGTGCTACCTGGATACAGCACTTGAGTAAAAGTATACTCACTGCCAATAAAAATGCAACACAATTTTTGTATAAATATTTTTGGGTCCATCCTATCTGAGCTTGAGTCATAGTGTTTGTATGACTCAAGATACACCTTGAACTAGTGATGGCCAAATGAGGCTTTCTGGAGGACTTGAGGCCTTTCATCAAAATGGTTCACATAGGCAAGGCCTCATGTGGGACTTCATTTTCTCTACCAGGCTATCTAGTGGACAAAATGTATACAACATGCTGATTTTTACAAGGGTATTGTTGGTTTAATGTGTATTTTTTCAATTTCAATAAATGCTGTCTTTTAAGAAATAGTGATCATAACGCAGAAAAATAGTAAAACTGAGGTGACTACAGTGAATGTGCTTGTGCTACTTATCCATTTTTTTTAAAAGAAATAATAACTTTTCAACAGTCATGCTGTCTTTCTCAGTACATTCATCTCTGTCCTTATTCTCATGCAGGGCACAATAGCAATAGTGCATAATGATGCGTAATAATGATCCAAGCTCTTCCTTGCAAATAGAAATGAAATTAAAAGAACAACACAGCTGAGATTTGAACCCAGGTCTCCTGCTTGCAAAATGGATATACAACCACTAAGCCATCACCCCAGTTGCAATAAAAAGCCACAATTTGTCAAAAATACATCAATGGGAGAAACGAGCTCAAGTCTTTTTGGTGCTGGCTCCATCTGAAAATTGGCTGTGACAAATCCCTTACACAGTCAAACATGACAAGACAAAACGTGAGGGACGGGGATTTCCACTGGGTAGCACTGCTCAGTTTATTTTCTCCTGACCCAGTCACGTGGTCCAACGTCAACACATACATCACGAATCACGCCTCGCCAAATATTTCCTGGATAAAATCAGATCACTTTCAGAGCACCGGTGCCTGCCTGCCCATCACTATCTTGAACTAATTTTCAGTGGTTGTACTCACTGCCTTTGAGCTCTGAATCTATAGTCTTTTTGAGCTCATTGTTTGTTTTGGATACACTAAAAAGTCAAAAATGGGTGATTTTAAGGAGTGGTCAGCTTCCCTATATAAAGATGAACAAAAATGCATAGACAAGAACATGAAGCATTAACATAAAGACTTTTGGGGCAGGCCAGGGGCCAAATCTGACCTTTCAAGAGCCTTAATTGTCATGATCCCGAGCACAGGTGGGGGCCATGCTCACTTTCAGTCTTAAGTATAGTCCTTTTCTGTCTGTTTCTTTGTTTGTTATGATCTTTTGTATCTGGTTTCTGTTCATTTATGAGTTGTTGTTTTCTTACTTGTGTTCTTATAGTTTCATCTAGTTATTGTGTGTCATTTGATAGCTGTGGTATTGTTTATATCTTTTGGGGTTTCGCAGGCTGCACAGCTGTCACTTGTTGTTTTGATTATGTTCTCACTCATGTACCCACAGCTGATTGTCATCTAGGGGAGAGTATTTAAGCAGACCATTGTATTGACCCCTTGCAGCAGTCTTGCGTCCCGAGACGTTATCATTTCGTGTCTCTGTACTCCCAGCGGAGTTCCCGTCTGGTGGAGTCTCCTGGTGTTCCCTGTGTATCTGTAAGTGTGTATTTACATGTGTGTGTCCTTCGTTAATAAATTTGCAAACTCACAGTCCACACCTGGCATCTTCAGTCTGCCTGCGTAAAGGGCGTTTTTGACAGAAGACCGCTGCCTGGTTAGACATCAGCGGGCTGTGGGTTTATTTTTTCTTTTTCACTCCGTTATTTCAGCTGTAGTCCATGGTTTTCCCCTCTTTCACTGAGATGTCAGCCAGCACCGACTACGGTGGTTACGAACTGAATGAGGAGGAGTGTTGGGCTGTTGGAGTGCTGGAGGGGATAATATCGGCAGCTTGTGCCTCCTGCACTTCCGAGGTGGCACAGGAGTGTCTAGAAGGCACGGCACAGGTTCTGGAAGTGTGCCCCAGCCTGTGGAGCCATCCAGAACTCATGGACCTCCTCATGTCAGCCACTAACTCACAACCCATGCTCCATGGGCTGGGGAAATGTTCGAAGAGGCGTCCCCTGGTGCGGAAATCCCCAGCCTCTCCTCGGCATCCAGCAGCAGCCCCACCTTCCTCTCCTGTGGAGTGGCCTGCACCATCGGCCGAGGAGCTGGAGGAGTGCAAGAAAGTTTTAGTGGCCAAAACTGAGCTGTTGCTGGATTATAAGCCATGGCTCCTTCCAGAACTCGCGGGCCAAGTGGTGGGAGAAGTTCCACCTCCGCCCATCATCATGCCTGCAGAGCCGGATTGGCCAGTGTCAACATTGGTGCCCTCGCCCCCCGCAGCCACTAGGGAGGAATCCTCTGGGCCATTTGCAGCAGTGACCATCACACCAAGGGAGCTGAGGCAAGTATCTTTTCATTCTACAATATCTGTAAATGAATTGTCTTGCCTTGTTCCCTGTGAAGGGGGTGGGAGTGCTCATCAGCAGTCACCCACTTTGGCTGAGCCTTCCCCACCTCCTGCTGGAGCCTTTTCCTCTTTTTCACCTGCTTCTCCCGTGTCCTCCCCTGTTGCCCTTGTTTATTCGCCGGTCTTGGAAGGGAGCCGCCGGATGAAGAGGAGGTCAGCGGTCCCGGAGGATCCGGTCTCTGCCATGCAGCTGTATCCTGGATGGGAGAGGAGTGTTCCCCGTGAGCCAAAATCTGTGCCGATGAAGAGTCCCCTGGTTTCGGCATTGTGGGACCTGGAACCATCGGTGAGGTGAATCCTGGCTCCATCACACCACGCTGGAGTTCCCCCTGCTTCAGTTGTCACATCGGAGGGTCCGCCAGAACTAGCCACCATGCCTGGAGGTCCACCAGTGCCTGTCGCCTCAACTGGGGTCCCGCCGGCAGCAGCCACCACACGTGGAGGGTTGCCAGCTTCCTCTGCCACCATGCCTGCTGCCTGGGCCACCTCAGCAGGGTCGCCGGAGTCCTGGATGGCGGTGGAGCTCAAGTTCAGGCAAGTGCTCTGTTCTGGTTTAACATCATCAGATTCAGAGAATTCTTGTCTGGCTCAGGGTGGGGAGAATCAGTTGCAGACGTCCTCTGCTCCTGAGCTCTCCTCGCCGGGCTCCACTGCTGCCGTGACCCTGACCCAGTGTTTGTCTGTCCCCTATCTGTGTCTTCACCTGAGGTCACCACGGGTCCTCCATGTGTGCCTGAGGTCGCTGTGAGTCCTCAACCTTCGCCAGAGGTCTCTGTCGGTTTTTCCTCCCTGCCACAGGCTGCCGTGGGTGTTGCTCCTCTGTCTGAGGTCACCATGGGTGCGATACCTCCGTGTGAGGCCACCATGGGTGCTACGCCCCAGTCCGGGGCCTCTGTGGGTGCTACGCTCCAGTCCGGGTCTCTGTGGGTGCCACACCTTAGTTCAGGGTCTCCTTGGGTGCTACACCTCCGTCCGAAGCCACCATGGGTGCTACGCCTCCATCACTGCGGATGCTACACCTCCGTCCGAGGCCTCCACGCGTGCTATGTCTCAGTCCAGGGCCCCCGTAGGCGCTATTCCTCAGTCTGGGGCCCCCATGGGTGCTGCACCTCAGTCCGGGGCCTCCGTGGGTGCTGCACCTCAGCCTGAGGCCTCCGTGGGTGCTATGCCTCAGTTCGAGGTCGCCGCCGTGGGTGCTTCACCGCCGCCTGAGGCCGTTGAGGGTCCCCTGCTGTTGCCTGAGGTCGTGGAGGGCCCCCTGTGGTCACTCGAGGTTGAGGAGGGTCCTCTGCTGTCGCCGGAGGTCATTGTGGATCCTTCGCCTTCATCGGGGCTAGCCGAGGGTCATCGAGTGCCGCTGGGGGTTCGCCGCTGACCAGTCCTCATTGCTGGTTGGCTGTCCCACGGGTCGGGTGCTCCCTTCCCCTGGTGTCCTCGCTGGTCTGCCGTCTTCGCCATCTGGCTCCGTTGTTGGCCAGCAACCAGGGTTGGAGACCAATTGTCTGCAGCCCTGGGTCCACTTTGGCCACACTGCAGTCCACATGGGCCGTTGGGGGCATGGGTTCCACCTACCACCTCCAGGTGGAGGCGCGTTGTGCCCCGCGGCCCGTTGGCTTCGGGATTTAGGGAGACCACCCGATGGACTGCATTATTTGGTCGGGTGGCTCAAGAACTCTGGGAGACCACCCAATGGGCTACGCCAGCTGCCGCCCATAGAGGTGAGCGTGTCGTGCCCTGTGGGCTGTTGGCCCAGGGATCTGGGAAGGCTGCCCGACAAGCTTCTTTGTCTGTTTGGAGGAATTTGGGACTCTGGAAGACCAGCTGATTCATTCCACCAGGTGATTCGGTGGATTGGGAACTTTGGCAGGCCACCAGAACAGCCTGATAGTGGTGCCTGAATGTCACAGAGTTTCATTCACCTCCTGGTTCGGTGTTGTGGGTCATGAGTGGTTTATTTTTGGTTGTTTTTTCTTGTTTTGCTTCGGTCCCTCCGTGCCTGGGTTCCCCCTCCTCCCCCCCGGGGTGGGATGTTTTCTTGTTGGGGGGTCTTCTTTGTGGGAGGGGCTTTCTTTTTGGTGTTGGGGGGGTTCTTTTTCCTTTTTGGTGTTACCCTGGGGTGTCTGAGGTCCACCCTTTGAGGAGGGGGCTCTGTCATGATCCCGAACACAGGTGGGGACTGTGCTCAGTTTCAGTCTTAAGCATAGTCCTTTTCTGTCTGTTTCTTTGTTTGTTATTATCTTTTGTATCTGGTTTCTGTTTATTTATGAGTTGTTGTATTCTTAGTTGTGTTCTTATAGTTTTGACTAGTTGTTGTGTGTCATTTGGTAGTTGTGGTATTGTTTATATCTTTTGGGGTTGTATTATTTTATTCTGTATGATTTAGTTCTGGTCTGTACTTTTATTTTGATAGTGCTGTGCAGCTTCCGGCTGCCAAACTACTTTGCAGGCTGCACAGCTGTCACTTGCTGTTTTGATTATGTTCTCACTCATGTACCCACAGCTGATTGTCATCTAGGGGAGTGTATTTAAGCAGACCGTTGTATTAACTGTCATAACCCGAGTGTCGGTTCTGGCCACACTCGGGTCTCATATCTTTTTGTTCCCTGGCTTTGGCAGCTGAAGGTTCCTTCCAGCTCCTCGGGCTCTTATTGTGAAGGTGCCCGGGGGAGCTCCCTGCTGTCAAAGTCAGCTGCTGCTCTGCTGTCATTAGCAGCAGCTGTGCCGCGTTGGGGTCATTAGCCGCCAGAGATATAAGCGGGTGCTAAATGTCCTCCAGCGCGGCAGTCTCTGTTATATTCTGTTATATCCTGTTATGATCATCTGTTATATCCTGCTACGTTTTGATGGTGCTCCTATATGCTCAGGTATGTTCCTGTTTGCCTAGCTCATCATCAACGTTGTCGTCTGGCGCATCGGGTGTTCCCCGGCTCAGACTTCACTCAGCCGCTGTATGTGTTCTGTGTGTGTTCATCCTTACTTTACAATAAATTACCACTGCAAACTCACTGGTGACTGAGGCGTCTTGTGACGGTCCGTGAGGGCCGTTGTGACAGTAGACTGCCGCCTAACGCCCGGAGAGGAGGCGTTGTTTCGAGACGCCATTCACCGTGCAGTTTGCAGTAGGGGACTGTTAATTCCTACCTGTCTGAGTGTCTGCAGCGGGGAGTATGTCGTCATCCAGGGGCCATTGTCGGCGCCTTGGCAGGCAGCAAGCGGAGGTTCTGAAGGAGGTGGACTACACCATCTTCACCGCTACGCTGTTGGACGCTCCCAGCGACATTTGTAGATACCTGGACCTAGCCGAGGAGATTCTGGATTCTCTTCCCCGCTTCACCGATCATCCAGAGGTAAGCGTGAGGAGAGATGACATCGCCACCCAGCGTGAGAGACTCCGAGGGCTGGAGGGAAATCCTGGCAGGAAGCTGAAGCGGAGGAGACGTCGCCCCTCCCTTCGGGATCCCGCTCCTGCCTCTGTTCCGGCCCGGGAGTTCGCACCATCCGGAGGTCTTTTCCCATCGGGCATGTCGTCACTCGGGATTCCCCCAGAGAAGCTGCAGATGACAGCAGACAAGATCTGGGACCGGGTGGCAGCTGCTTGCTCCGCTGAGAATCCTCCAGCGTGTATGAAGCATGTGGTGGCGGCGGTCAGACTGGTGGAGAGGAATCCAGCGCTGCGTGAGTTTCCTGAGTTTGCTGACTTGCTTGCCGCCGTTTCTGCTCAGGAACGGCGATTTCCGGACCTCACCTTCGCCTCACCCCCTACAAGGAACCGTCGTCAATCCGGCTTCCAACCTCGGCTAGACCCCCGTCTGGATGCTGTTCCGGGTCGCCGCAAGGGCTTAACCCCCCACACAGCTGTCACTCCTGCGCCTCGTCAGAGGGGAATCCCCGCAGCCTCGTCTTCTCCCGGGCCCTCGCCTGCTGTTCCGTCAGCGCTCCATGCCCGACTGACCCCGGCTGTCGCCCCCTCCTCCTCGTCGCCTATCCTGGCTGCTGTGTGTCACGAGAGCTCCGTTTCGGCGAGCTTCATCCCGGATCCGCCTCGAGTGGCCTCATCTCGTCTTCCCAGAGGGCCCTCTGTCGCCATCCAGCGGGGAAAGGAAGGAATGACGTCCCCCACAGTGGAGACTATCTTACCCTTAGGGGAAAGGCAAGTGCATGATGATTTCTCTTCTTTTGACATTGTTTTGCCTTGTCTGACTCCTAGGGGTGGAGTTCGGGGTATGCAGCCCCCCGAGCTCCCTCCACCCGCTGTGGATGAAAATATTAACCCTGCTTCCTCTGTGTCTCCCTCCGCTGAGCGGTCCTCGACGTCAGGCCAACGTCGCTGGATGAGGAGGGGGCCTGCGGTTCTGGAGAGCCTGGTTCCGGTTCCGCAGCCACGCCATGGGCGGAGGAGGAGAGCGGACTGCAGTGTGGAGCTGTGGAGCCATCGCCGATGAAGAAGCGTCCCAGGGGTTCCACGGAGGAGCGGTCCAGTCCAGCAGGGCGAGATTCTCCTGCCACCACGCCGTGCGGGCCACCGGCGTGGACATCAGTGCCGGAGGACTCTCTAGCTGCACGCACCATCATGCCAGCTGCGGAGCCCGACCCAGCTGAGTGGGAGCCTGAGGACAACCTCCTGACTTCTGAGCCCGGATCTTCGCAGTCCTGGACGGCGTCAGAACCCGAGCTCAGGCAAGTGCTCTACTTTGTCTTTCTTTTTCACCTCTTAGAGCATTTTTGCCTGTCTCAAGGGGAGATGAGCCGGGTGCAGCCGCCCGCTGCGTCCGAGCTTATCTCGCCGGGTTCTGGCGCTGCCGGTGATCCTGATCCCGGGTTTTCTCTCTTGTGTGAGTCCTCTCCCAGGGTCGCCGGCGAGGGGCTGCTCTCGCCTGCTGCGCCAGGGGTTCCAGTTTCGAGGTTGGAGGTCGAGTCTGGTGCCACGCCGACCGGGTCCACCGGGAGTGCTGTTCCGGAGGCCCAATCGGGGTCCACCGTGGGTTTGGTTCCGGAGGCCCAATCGGGGTCCACCGTGGGTTTGGTTCCGGAGGCCCAATCGGGGTCCACCGTGGGTGCTGCACCAGCAGGTCCTAGGTTCGGTGAGGGAGCTGCAGATCCCCAGCCACCGGATGCTGGACAGGCTCGTTTTCTTCTTCACTCTCATCTCCATTGTCATCCTCCTCGTCTCCCTGAGGCGCGCTGCCCATGTTCACCTGGGGCCGTTGGGGTTCCGATTGCTTCGCCCGGTTCTCCCTCATCTCTCCCCTTTTCAGCGGAACCGCCGGCTACTTTGACTCAACGGTTCTGGTGGGCTAGCGATGCGGGTCGGCCGCCCGAAAGACTGTCTCGCCAATTTGGCTCTCTGGGTCGGCCTCCCAACATTTTGGACTCCCTGTGTGGCGACCTGGTCCGGCCGCCTGAGAGTCTCTGCTTCCGAGCATGGGACCGGGGTAGGCCGCCCGAACTGTTCTTTCTCCCCCTGCCTGTTTTGTGGCCTCCTGTTGCCAGTCGGCCCTCCCGAACTTTCTGGGTCAGAACTACACTCCTCCCGGGGTTTCTGTGAGACTGTTGGGGGGGGGGGGGGGGTTTGATCTGTGATTTTTGTGTTTCACTCCTTTCTTGTTCCAATGTTTGGTGGTCCTTTCCCTCCACCTTATGTCAATTCGTTGTTTGCCCATATATATATATATTGCCTGTGGTTTTGTTACCCACGTTTTAGGGATTATGTTTTGTTTTTTTTTTTTCCCTATAGCCTTGTTGGTTGTTTCTCTCCCTCCTGCCAGCGCCCCATCCACCCACCCTAGGGGGGTGGGGTGGGGGGGCTTGGGTGGTACTCTGGCCGCTCAGAGCTCGGCCTTGAGGGGGAGGTACTGTCATAACCCGAGTGTCGGTTCTGGCCACACTCGGGT
Source organism: Pholidichthys leucotaenia (assembly GCA_020510985.1). Classification (NCBI taxonomy): domain Eukaryota; kingdom Metazoa; phylum Chordata; class Actinopteri; order Cichliformes; family Pholidichthyidae; genus Pholidichthys; species Pholidichthys leucotaenia. The sequence goes on from CM035840.1 coordinate 117,425,256, forward strand.
CTCATATCTTTTTGTTCCCTGGCTTTGGCAGCTGAAGGTTCCTTCCAGCTCCTCGGGCTCTTATTGTGAAGGTGCCCGGGGGAGCTCCCTGCTGTCAAAGTCAGCTGCTGCTCTGCTGTCATTAGCAGCAGCTGTGCCGCGTTGGGGTCATTAGCCGCCAGAGATATAAGCGGGTGCTAAATGTCCTCCAGCGCAGCAGTCTCTGTTATATTCTGTTATATTCTGTTATATCCTGTTATGATCATCTGTTATATCCTGCTACGTTTTGATGGTGCTCCTATATGCTCAGGTATGTTCCTGTTTGCCTAGCTCATCATCAATGTTGTCGTCTGGCGCATCGGGTGTTCCCCGGCTCAGACTTCACTCAGCCGCTGTATGTGTTCTGTGTGTGTTCATCCTTACTTTACAATAAATTACCACTGCAAACTCACTGGTGACTGAGGCGTCTTGTGACGGTCCGTGAGGGCCGTTGTGACATTAACCTCTTGCAGTGGTCTTGCATCCCTAGACATTATCATTTCGTGTCTCTGTACTTCCAGTGGAGTTCCCGTCCGGTAGAGTCTCTGGGTGTTCACCGTGTATCTGTAGAGTGTGTATTTACGTTCATGTGTGTGTCCTTTGTTAATAAATTTGCAAACTCACAGTCCACACCTGGTGTCTTCAGTCTGCCCGCGAAAAAGGGCGTTTTTGACAATGTGCCGTTCCAATTGTGTATTATTATATGCATTTATTCTGCTTTCAGACGTAGTTTGGAAAATTCGATCATAATCTGTCTTCAGTGTTTTTGAGAGTATTTACACTGGTACTTAGTGCCATCCTACTGCTGTCAAATCACAAAAAAAAAAGCATTTTAATGCCAAGGGTAATTGGGGCCTTTAATTTTTTTTAGACAAAGTAATCACTGTTAAGGCAAGGCTAGCAGCATTTTGTATTAAGTTATTTTCTTATTGATAGCTTTATTATCTGCTCTAATTGCAGTTGTTTTTTTTAATCCATCTCCCTCTTTTCTGACCATGGGAGGGTAATTTCTCCATTTTCTATGAGTGGCTTTCTTGCTGTCATTAATATCATACACACTGTTATGTCTTAATAAGGAGAGACCTGAGCCATGTTGAACAGAGCAACGAACTGAACTTTACTGAGAAACAGGCTCAATATACATACTGACCATAGCCCGCCAGACGTCACCACGTCGACTGCCTGGCGTCGGTTACGGCAAGCCCCAAGGGCCAAATCCCCACACATTTCCCCCACCTTTACAGTAAGAACACAATCCAAAACAAACCCCCTCCCCTTTAAATTTAGCAGTAAAACCCCCGTATCAACATAGAACACACATTACATTGATACTCTTAAACATCCTTTTTTATCTTTTTTTTTTTTTTTGAAACACACACAAACTAATAAGCCTAGTGAGCTAAATGGGCACCTGGGTAGACTGCCAGGGTACCCTCCACGTTGAAGTGGATTATTCTGCCACCCATAAACACACTTCAGCTAAAGCTAGGCCTACCACAAAATCGTCAGGGTGTCTTGGCCTCTGACACGTCCTAGCCGAGCGCCTCACAGGTGGAGGACCTTCTCCAGACTCCGTCGGCCACACCTGAGTGTCCCCAACACCCCCATCAGACAAGTCCCAACCCTCATCAGTCACATCCACTGCAGGTCCCGGACCCTGGGCCGACAATGACTTCCTGAGGTGGCTGGAATGCCACCGTGACCCATCCAAGAGCCCGAACTTGTTTGGGCCCAGCCACTTCACGATCTGCAGTGGTCCCACCCAGAAAGGTTGCAGCTTATGTGTATGGTTGGGGTGCTTGATCCTGACCCAGTTCAACATATCGAGTCCATGAGCCCTCACCCTGTGCTTTCTGTCGAAATGTTGTTTCATTTTCTGCTGTTGAGCGACGACTCAGTCTTGTGATGGAGGATCTGTGTTCCCTGAAGGGGAAGTTGCGGGGGGCCTCAGTCTGTCCAGGGGCAGGTGGAATTTGCATCCCAGCATGAGTTTTGCTGGGGAACACCCTGTGGTGGTGTGGGCTGTTGCCCTGTAGTGGAGGAGCGTGTTCTGGAGAGTGTCAGGGAACGTGAAGCCATCCGCCAAATGGGCTCTTAGACCATTTTTTAGAGTCTTGTTGAAACGCTCCATGCCCCCATTAGCTTGGGGGTGGTAGAATGAAGTTTTGATGAGCTCCACACCCCTAACACCCAAAAACTCCTCAAACCCACCAAAGGTGAACTGCAGGCTGTAGTGATGGCATCCAGGACCCCCATCTGGCGAACAGCGACGAGAGGAAACCCGTAACCACATCCGTCATGACCAAATTAGTGGGTAGCACCTCCAGCCATTTTGAGAACAGATCGTATACCACTAGCAAAAAATGACTGTTTGAAGTTGCAATATGTAGTTCACTGCAAATGTCCAATTGGATGCGCTTCCAAGGGCCCTTTGGGTACGGTAATGGTCTCAGGGATGGGGGGATGGCCTGCTGGTCTTTCCGCTCTCCAAGCACGGAACACAGTTCTTTACCATAGTTTAAGATAAGATAAAATAAGATAAGATAAGCCTTTATTAGTCCCACAATGGGGAAATTCCAGGATTGCAACAGCACAGGGATAGCAACACTCAGAGCAATAATTAAGAAGATACGAAAAATAAAAATAAGAGCAGTGAATATACATACGTACACATAAATATATAAATATATATACAAAGTGCGGAGCATTGTAGCAAGATGGAATAAACAGCATAACCGTCTACTTAGTTATCCTACATAGTATGAATATGTACCCATACATATTGTCACCCTCCGTAGCGACTGATATTGTCCTAGTTGTATACTGGAGGGGACCATTTGTGTAAGTCTGTTGTGTCCTTTGCATTCAATACTATTAGGTCATCACGTTTTTTTTGCTATCTCTGCGAGCAGCCCTGCTTAGGTTATACAGTCTGACAGCCGTAGGTAGGAAGGACCTGTGAAACCTCTTGGTTGCGCACCTAGGATGATGTAGTCTACTGCTAAATGAGCTCCTCAGTGCATTCAGTATGTCCTGCATAGGGTGGGACTCGGACTCCAGCAGAGATGACAGTTTAGCCACCATCCTTCTCTCTCCTATCTCCTCCACTGGGTCAAGGCATTGCCCCAGGACAGATCTAGTTTTCTTGATCAGTTTGTTCAGTCTCTTCCTATCGGCTGCTGTAATGCCACTGCCCCAGCAGACCACTCCAAAAGTGATGGCTGATACCACCACCATGTCGTAGAATGTCTTCAGCAGCGCCCCTTGTACACCAAAAGACCTGAGCCTCCTCAGTAGGAATAGCCTGCGCTGTCCCTTCTTGTAGAGTGCATCAGTATTGTGTGACCAGTCTAGTTTATTGTTCAGATGAACACCAAGGTACTTGTAGGATGTCACCATCTCAATGTCCGTTCCCTGTATGTTTACTGGTGCTGTGAGGGGTTGTCCTTGCCTGTGGTAGTCCACCACCAGCTCCTTAGTTTTCCTCGCGTTGATCTGGAGACAGTTCCGATGGCACCAGTCCACGAAGTCCTGGATAAGTCCTCTGTATTCAGCTTCATCTCCGTTGGAGATGAGGCCGACAATCGCAGAGTCGTCAGAGAACTTCTGTAGATGGCAGTGTGTTGTGTTGTGTGAGAAGTCCGCAGTATAAAGGGTGAACAGGAAGGGAGCCAAAACCGTTCCCTGGGGGGCCCCCGTGCTACCGATGATCGTGTTGGACACACAATCTCGGGTTCTCACAAACTGTGGCCGGTTAGTGAGGTAGTCCAGGATCCATGATGACAGGTGCTGGTCCACCCCTGCACACAGCAGCTTGTCCTTATGGATCATCGGTTGGATAGTGTTGAAAGCACTGGAGAAGTCAAAGAACATGATCCTCAACGCATTCCCAGGCTTCTCCAGGTGGGACAGAGAATGGTGAAGGAGGAAGATCACTGTATCCTCCACCGCAATGCCATGCTGGTAGGTGAACTGGAGTGGATCCATCGCTGGTCCCACCAGGGGGCGGAGGTGAGCAAGGAGCAGTCTCTCCAGGGTCTTCATCACGTGAGACGTCAGGGCCACTGGCCTGTAGCTGTTCAGATCTTTGGGGCGGGAAGTCTTTGGTAGAGGTACCACACATGATGTTTTCCACAACTGTGATACCCTCCCCAGCTTCAGGCTCAGGTTGAAGATGTGCTCCACAATCCCACACAGCTGGTCTGCACAGGACTTGAGGAGCTTTGCGCTGATGCCGTCCGGTCCCGAGGCCTTCCTCGCCTTGATCTTCCTCAGCTCCGTCCTCACCTGGGTCTTGGTGAGGGTCAGGTTGGGGGGCTGTGTGCTAGGAGTGGGGGGTGTTAGTGGAGTGGGGTGTGAACAGCAGGTTCAGGTTCAGGTTCAGGTTACTTTATTTGTACCCGTAGGTAGATTTGTTTTGCAGTTGGTGACATCCATATTTACAAGCCACTAATTACATTCAACATAGACACAAACACAGGCACACATCTTACAAAATAGGTAAATATAAAATATGTACAATATAATTTTTATAGCTTGTTCAACTCTTTGACAGCAGCAGGGACAAAGCTGTTTTTGTAGCGCTGGGTTCTACTTTTTGGGACAGCAAACCTCCGTCTGGATGGAAGAAGCTGAAAGTTGCAGTGCAAAGGGTGGGAGTCATCATTTAAAATCGAGTCGGCCATCCTCTGTACTTGTCTGGTGTACAGGGATGTCAGGCTCAGCTGTGACTCACCAAGCAAACAACTGAACCATCTGACTATCTGATCCAAGGATTTCCTCTGTTTCAGTTTTATCTGACCAAACCATGACATTAAAGAAAAGGATAAAACAGATTCAATAAAAGCCTGATAAAACATAGTCATTATGGTTCGGTCAATTTGGAAGCGTGCAAGTTTCCTCAAACAATGCAAATTTTGCTGACCCTTTTTGCACACCCTTTCACAGTTCACCTCAAAGTTCAATCCACTATCAATAATCGTCCCAAGATATTTGTACGATTGTACACATTCGGTGGTCTGGCCTTTTAGTATGGTGACTTTGTGCCTGGGAGTTTTCCTCCTAAAGTCAATAATCATATCTTTCGTTTTTGTTGTATTCAGCCACAGGTAGGAATCCTCACACCAGTGAACAAAGTCATCAACTACTGGGCCGTGGCCACTCTCACCATCCTGGAGGAGACTGACAATGACTGAGTCATCAGCATACTTTATAATGTGTCTGTTGTCATGTCTGCTCCGACACATGTTTGTGTACAGGATGAAGAGTAGTGGTGACAACACACACCCCTGAGGAGAGCCAGTAGAAGAGCACTTTAGGTCAGACAATGTGCCATTGACCCTTACTCTCTGCGTCCTGTTGGTTAAGAAATCCAGAATCCAACCCACCAGATTATTGCTTAAATCAAATTGTTGCAGGAGCCTTTCAACTAAAATATGAGGTTGGATTGTATTAAAGGCAGAAGAAAAGTTCACAAATAAAAGCCTGGCGTGTGTCCCATTAAAATCCAGATGTTTGAAAAGCATGTCAAACAGAGTGACAGTGGCATCCTCCACTCCTCTGTGAGGCCTATAGGCAAACTGCAGAGGATCCATTGCATGTCCAGTCTGCCTTAGGACCTCACATCTGACCAGTTTTCAAAAATTTTCATTAAAATTGAAGTCAAAGCAACTGGTCTAAAGTCATTTACCGTTTTAGGACAGCTGGATTTTGGAACGGGAACAACCACGGCATCTTTCCAGATCTTAGGCACATGTTGTGTCTGTAAGGACTTATTGAAAATGTAATGAAATATAGGACTCAGTTCACGTGCACAGGACTTTACCAGGCGCCCACATATATTATCAGGGCCCTGACTTTTGTTCACTTTTACAGCGCGGAACTCCCTTTTAACATCCTGCATCTCAATATTAAAGTGCTGATTGTCTTTGAGTTTCTGTTTCAAATCTTGGATTTCTGTGCTAAAATCAAAGGAGTCAAAACGGCCATAAAAACAATTAAGGGCATTAGCCAGCTCTGTGTCTGAACTAAAACCATCTAAAAACACACGATTACTGCGCTCTGTGCTCTGAAGGCCTGCAACAGTTTTCATACTGGCCCAGGCCGAACCAAGTTTATTTGCTGCCATCTTGCTTTCCAACTCTGATTTATAATTCTGTTTTGCTCTTAAAACTTCGGCCTTCAGCTCCTTAGTGGCAACCTGTAGCTCAGAAACAGACCCCTGTTTAAAGGCAAGAGCTTTCCTCTGTAAGCAGGATTTAACTAATTTAGTAACCCATGGTTTGTTGTTGGGGTATATTTTGACACGTTTACGTGGAACAATCTTATTTTGACAGTAAGCCATGTATGAGCATGTGAGCTCAGCCAGAGAGTCCAAGTCATCCCCGCAGGCCATTATGAACATCTTCCAGTCTGTACAGTCAAAGCATTCCTGGAGGCTGTGCTCTGAATCTTCTGTCCACACATCAATGTCTCTCATCTCCACCTTGCCTCTTCTGAGAGCAGTTTTATATGTGGGCAGCAAATGAACACAGTTGTGATCTGAGGATCCTAAAGGAGGAAGGGGGAGTGATTTATAGGCCCTCTCTATGGATCCATAGCACAGGTCCAATGTCTTTTTTCGCCTGGTTGGGCAGGAGACATACTGATGAAAGTTTTTAAGTGTCTTCTTTAAAGAAACATGGTTAAAATCCCCAAGAATGAAGTTTGGCGCCTCTGGAGAAATTGACTGCAGCCGCTGCACCACATCAGAGATGGTGCTGGAGGCGGAGTCAGCGTCTGCCCTCGGATGAATGTACACAACTGTGATGAAAAGTTGGGGAAACTCTCGAGGCAAATAAAAGGGGCGTAGTGACACAGACAGCAGCTCCACATCGGGTGTACAGATGCGCTCTCTGACCATGACAGATGTGCAGTACTGCTTATTAATGTATAAACATACACCGCCCCCCTGACGCTTCCCAGTTACCTCTTCCTGCCGATCCGAGCGCAGCGGGGTTCCAAAGCCGTCAATCCACAGGTCTGCATCTCGATCATGCGCAGTAAGCCAAGATTCAGTGAAAGCCATGACGCAGCAGTTCTTAAAATCCTTCTGGTAACGTACATTGCCTTGAATTTCCTCCACCTTGTTTCTCACAGACTGTGCATTCCCAAAAATGATCGAAGGAAGAGGAATGTTACCAAACTGACGTCTCCTAAGGCGCAATTTCACACCTCCACGTTTTCCACGCTTCCTCCTGCCGCTTCTCTTTTCACCGCTGTGTCCGTCTCTCAAAATAAAGTCCGGCAGTTGAAGTTTGGGCTCAATCACAGGCGCTGAATCAGCTGTGTTAAAGCGTAGCAACACGTCCCTGGAATATTGTATTCTGCCCGCTATTCTGCTCGCCATGGGGCCGAACGCGTTTACCTCAGAGACAAAGAGCCAGAACACAGAAAGCAGCAGTGCGAGAGAGGAGAGGAATTCCATGATGTAAATACCAGGGAGCTCTTCGCCATATATTCCACAAACGCTCCAGGGCAGAAACGACACAGAATATTTTCTAAAAATGTAAAAAAGTACAAAAAACACACACACGCACACACGCACTATATCACCAGCTGCTGGTCGTTGCGTGCGCATGCGCCCAATGACTTTAGAGGTCTCAATGACTTTAGAGGCAGCAGTGGTTGTTGTGCAGTCGGGGGGGAAGGCGGTTGGTCAAACCTATTAAAAAACAGGTTCAGATTGTTCGCCCACTCCCTGCCCCCCGTGGCCTGGGGGGAGGTATTCTGGAGCCCAGAGATGGTTTTAAGGTTTCTCCAGACCCCGCCGATGTCGCTTTGTTGCAGCTTGTCCTCCATCTTCTTCCTGAAGCTGTCCTTGCCTTCTCTGATCTTCCTCCTCAGCTCCCTCTGTACGGACTTCAGCATCTCCCTGTTCCCCGACCTGAAGATCCTTTTCTTCTCTCTCAGAAGTGTTTTTATCTCAGGGTTGATCCAGGGTTTGTTGTTCGAGCAACACCGTATGGTCTTGGTGGGTACGGTGTTGTCCACACAGAAGCTGATGTAGTCCGTGATGGTGTGAGTGAGGCCGTTGATGTCCTCACCATGTGGCTCACAGAGCTGCTCCCAGGCAGTGGTTTCAAAACAGTCCTTTAGAGCGTCCATTGCCTCCTCAGACCATAACTTCACTGTGCGCAAGGCCGGAGGTTGTCTATGTACTAGGGGTTTGTACACCGGCAGGAGATGAACCAAGTTGTGATCCGATCTCGAGTTGTGATCCTCATCACCACCCGAGTGGTGATGAGGTGTATGCCTCCTTAGTATTTGCATAGAATAAGTCCAGTGTTTTATAAATAGATAGACAGATACTTTATTTCGAACAAAAAAGTATAACAAAAACAAAACAAATGACAAGTGCAATAAAATCAGAATCAGAATCAGAATCAGATTTATTGCCATTGTTCATGTGATACACAAACTAGGAATTTGTCTCGGTGCCATGCTGCAACATTAAAAACATAATGAGAAAAAGGGATAAAATAAAAAACTAAAGGACTAGAAACGTGTTATTATTATTGTTATTGTTATCACTAATAAAGTAACAGTATACAGTGTTCGAAAGGGAGAAGGAAGAAGTGAACACTTATTAATTCCATCTCCACTTTTCCATAAATACACCCATGTGAATTATATACAAATTACCACCTTTAAGACCCCAAGTAAACAATTTAATTCAATTCAATTCAATTCAACTTTATTTATATAGCGCCATTTCACAACAACAGTCATCTCATAGCACTATCAACTGTAGGGGGGACCCCCACAGTTGCAGAAAGACCCCAGCAATCAGGCGATCCCCTGTGAGCAAGCACTTGGCGACGGTGGAGAGGAAAAACTCCCTTTTAACAGGAAGAAACCTCCAGCAGAACCAGGCTCAGGGAGGGGCAGTCATCTGCTGCGACTGGCTGGGGGGTGAGGGGATAGAGAAGAAGAAAAGAACAGACATGTAGAGAGCAAACAGCACGATGGGGACTCAATCTATGGGAGAGAACAAACAAATGTTAATGACCAGCAAAAAAAAAATATTTCATAGAGAGTGAGGAAAGGAGTGAGGCCCAGTGCATTACTGGAGGTCCCCCGGCTGACTAAACCTATTAGCAGCATAACTAAGGGAGGGTTCAGAAACACATGATCCCTCCCTAATTGTAGGCTAGATCAAAAAGGTAGGTTTTAGCCCTATTCTTAAAAACAGAGATCGAGTCTGACTCCCAAATCCAGATTGGCAGCTGATTCCACAGGAGAGGAGCTTGATAACTGAAGGCTCTGCCTCCCATTGTACTTTTGGAGATTCTAGGTATTACAAGTAATCCTGCATTTTGGGAGCGTAGTGCTCTGTTAGGATAATACGGTAGTATCAGATCTTTTAAATAAAAAGGAGCCTGATTGTTTAGAGCTTTGTAAGTGAGAAGAAGGATTTTAAACTTAATTCTAAACTCTATGGGAAGCCAATGAAGGGAGGCCAGAACCGGAGAGATATGATCTCTCTTTCTAGTACCTGTTAAAACTCTTGCTGCAGCATTTTGGATCAGCTGAAGACTTTTTAAAGATGTTTTAGGACAGCCTGATAATAAAGAATTACAATAATCTAATCTCGAGCTAACAAAAGCGTGGATCAGCTTCTCAGCATCACTCTGAGACAAGATGCTCCTAATCTTGGCAATATTACGCAAATGATAGAAGGCAGTCTTAGAAACAAATTTAATATGTGAATTGAAGGACAAATCCTGATCAAAAATAACTCCAAGGTTCCTCACAGAGCTATTAAGAGAAAGAGTAACTGCGTCCAAACTGAAAGTTTGATTTGGAAAGGAATTTCTAAGGTTTTTTGGACCAACAAGAATGACTTCAATCTTATCTGAATTTAATAGCAGGAAATTACAAGTCATCCAAGCTTTGATTTCCTTAAGACAGGCTTCTAACTTGGCTAATTGATTAGTATCATCTGGCTTCATTGACAGGTATAATTGTGTGTCATCTGCATAACAATGAAAATGTATATAGTGCTTTCTAATAATGTTGCCTAATGGAAGCATATATAAACTAAAAAGAGTAGGGCCTAGCACAGATCCCTGTGGAACTCCATGACTAAGCTTTGAGCTGAAAGAAAACTCATCATTTACATGAACAAACTGGAACCTATCAGATAAATAAGATCTAAACCACTGCAACGAAGTTCCATTAAGTCCAACATAGTGTTCTAATCTATCAAGTAGAATATTATGATCAATAGTATCAAAAGCTGCACTAAGATCTAAAAGGACAAGTACAGAAACTAGTCCATTATCAGATGCAATGAGGAGGTCGTTAGTGACCTTCGCTAAGGCTGTTTCAGTACTATGATGGATTCTAAACCCAGATTGAAACTCTTCAAGTAAACCATTTCCCTGCAGGTGGTCAAATAATTGCGTAGCAACAACTCTTTCTAAGATTTTTGAAATGAAAGGGAGATTAGAGATTGGTCTATAGTTAGCTAAAGCTCCTGGATCTAGCGTTGGCTTTTTGAGTAAGGGTTTAATTACAGCCGTTTTAAAAGCCTGCGGTACATGGCCTAAAGTTAATGAAGAATTGATTATATGAAGAATAGAGCTACCAATAAGTGGGAAGACTTCTTTAAATAACCTAGTAGGAATAGGATCTAAAAGACAAGTTGAAGGTTTGGATGAGGAAACTACTTTGTCTAACTCACAAAGGTCGATTGGAGTAAACTCATCAAGACAGACATTAATAGAAGGAGTTGTAGTAGTTACAGTATTTAAGTTAACTGTGGGAAGAATCTGATTGATTTTATCTCTGATGGATGAAATTTTATTATTGAAAAAGTTCATAAAGTCCTGACTAGTAAGCTCTAAGGGGATGCTAGGATTGACAGAGTCCTGACTCTTTGTCAACCTGGCTACAGTACTGAAAAGAAACCTGGGATTATTCTTGTTCTCTTCTATTAATGCAGAGTAATAACTCGTTCTAGCTTTTCTAAGAGATTTTTTATAAATTAAAAGATGATTTCTCCAAGCTAAATAGATTTCATCTAAATTAGTAGAGCGCCATTTTCTTTCTAATTGACGAGTCTTCTGTTTTAAGCTACGAGTTTCTGTGTTGAACCAAGGAGTTAAAAATCTCTGATTAGACTTTTTCTTTTTTAAGGGGGCCACCAAGTCTAGAGCCTGATGCAGAGAAGCTGAAACACTATCCACCATGTTATCAATTACAGAAGGAGCAAGCTGTCTATAGCTTATTTCCGTTGTGTTGACACATGGCATAGAGGAAACAATCTGCATAAATTTGGAAACAGCATCATCTGAGAGGCATCTACTGTGATAATATTTTTCTTTAGGAGCCAAATAGTCAGAAATAGTAAAATCAAAGGTTAACAGACAATGGTCTGACAGTACAGGGTTATGAGGAGACACTACAAGATTTTCTATTTCTATGCCATATGTCAGAACAAGGTCCAATGTATGGTGGAGGTAATGAGTAGAATTTCCTACTTTCTGAGAAAACCCAATCGAGTCTAATATTGAATTAAAAGCCACATTAAGGCAGTCACTATCTACATCCACATGTATATTAAAGTCCCCTACTATAATTATTCTATCAGATTTCAACACTAAATCAGCTAAGAAATCAGCAAATTCGGATAAAAATTCTGAATAGGTTGATGGGGGACGATAAACAATGGCAAATAAAATTGGGTTTAACCTGAAATTGCTAAAGTGCCCAATACTGAGGACCAGGCCCTCAAAGGAATTATAACATGTTTTTTGCTTTACATTAACTAGTAATTTGGAATGGTAAATTGTTGCTACTCCTCCTCCACGACCAGAACTTCTGGGATTTTGACAGTTTAAATAACCAGAGGGGGTTGATTCATTTAAACCAACATAATCCTCTTGCCCTAACCAAGTCTCTGTAAGGGAAATTAAATCAATCTGATGATCAATTAACAGATCATGGACTAACAGAGACTTGGGAGTTAGAGACCTAATATTTAACAAACCACATTTAATTTTTAAATTATGAGGAGGAACAGAGGCCAAATCATTCAATTTAGAGGCTTTATGTTTAATTTGAGTTTTACCAATATTTTGCTTTTACTTTACTTTAAATTTACTGTATTTTTTACATATTAACATTAACACCCATCCATCCTAACATACAATGATGTCCATACATCAAAACCAGCCTCAAACAACACAGATATACACAATGCTGTTCCGCCCACCATTCCATAGTGTCCCATAATGTCCCAGAGTGAGCATAGTGAATCGTACATATAAATACTACCCTTCTAACATATATCCTTTCAGCAAATAATGTTTGTACCTCTTTTTGAATTGATTTCTGTTTGTACTTAGTTTCAGTTCCAGCTCCAGACTGTTCCACAAATCCACCCCACAGACAGATATGCACATTGGTTGTTTGTATCTTGGGTTTTGTAAAGTTTAAGTCTCCTCTCAAATTATGATCATTGTCTCTTTTTTTAAATATTTTTTGTATATTAGTTGGGAGTTGATTATTAATTGCCCTGTACATTACTTGTGCTGTCTTAAATTTAACTAAATCAATGAACTTTATGACATGTGACTTTAAAAACAACGAACTGGTATGGTCTCTACATCCTACATTATTTATTATCCTTATAGCTCTTTTTTGTAATATGCATATTGACTGTAGGTTGGTCTTGTAGGTGTTTCCCCAGACTTCTACACAGTAGTTAAGATAAGGTAAAAACAGTGAATTGTACAGTAAGACCAATGATTTATAGTCCAAGATGTGTCTTGTCTTCCCCAGTATGCCTATACATTTTGCCATCTTGGCCCGGATGTGACTGATGTGAGGTTTCCAGCAGATTTTATTGTCTAGCGTCACCCCCAGAAACTTATTTTCCTGTACTGTTTCTATTCAGATATCATCTATCGTTACCATTATTTCATGATTTATTTTATAATTTCCAAACAACATAATCTTTGGGTTTTTTTTAGATTTAGAGATAATTTATTTTTGTTGAACCACTGCATTAACTTTTTCATTTCAGTTGTGACCACCTCTAAAACCTGCTGCAAATTCTCACCAGTGCAAAGGATATTTGTGTCATCCGCAAACAAAATAAATTTCAGAATTTTTGATACTTGGCATATGTCATTTATATACAAAATAAAGAGTTTGTGTCCCAAAACTGACCCCTGGGGCACACCACAAGTGGTGTCCATGAAGGGTGATTTGTGCTCACCAATTTGTACAAATTGTTGTCTGTTACTTAAATAACTTTCCACCCAACTCAGTCCTACCCCTCTTATCCCATACCTTTCCAGTTTCCTTAGTAGTATTCTGTGGTCAATGGTGTCAAAAGCTTTCTTTAAATCTATAAATACTCCTACAGCAACCTTTTTTTTTTTATCTATACAACTAGTAATTTCTTCTATAAGTTCGATCAGTGCCAAAGATGTAGATTTATCTGCTCTAAAACCATACTGGCTATCTGTAAGGAGGTTGTGTTTTTCAATGAAATCATCCAGTCTCTTAGTAAAGATTTTTTCAAGTATTTTGGAGAATTGTGAGAGTAAAGAGACTGGCCTGTAATTTGTGAAGCAATGACTGTCTCCTGTTTTGTAGAGAGGTATTACTTTTGCTATTTTCATTTTGTCTGGAAATTTGCCAGTTTGAAATGACAGGTTACAGATGTGGGTGAGTGGCTTAACAATTCCTTCAATTACTTTTTTCACTATTGTCATGTCAATTTCATTCCAGTCCATTGATTTTTTTGTTCTTAAATTTACTCACAGTCTCAATAATTTCCTTTTCAGTAACTGCACCAAAAAGATTGTGTTTGGATTTCTATCTTCTATTTCATTTACAGAACCACTGTTGATTGTTTCTGTTGTCACTATTGATTTTGCTAATTCAGGACCAACGTTTACAAAAAATTTATTGAAACCTCTGACCACATCCTCCATATTATTTATCAAATTGCCATTTTCAATAAAATATTCTGGACAATTAGCATTCTTAGGTCGATTACTAATAATCCCATTGAGTACTTGCCATATTCCTCTTAAGTTATTTTTGTTATCCTCTAATATTCTGTTGTAATATTCTTTCTTACAGGTCCTCATTATATTGGTAAGCTTATTTTTATATCTTTTATATTTGATCTCAGCTTCCACCATTCTGCATTTAATGAATTGTTTATATAATGTATTCTTCTTTTTTTTTTTTTTTTTTTATTTAAGTTTTTGTAAAGGGTATACAGGTCGTTACAGCAATGCAGTGTTTACATTTTCATCACATGTTCCCTTATTTTCTGATATCTGACAACATTGGAAGATTAATTCTTACAACACCCCTTTTTTTTTTTTTTTAAAGTGAAAGAAAAAGTGAAATTAAAGAGAAAAAAAAACAAGAAACAAATAACAAAAAACAAACAAACAAACCAGTAAAAAACAAACAAAAAGAAAAAGTAAGTAAATAAAGATAAAAGAGCATCTGAGTAGTGTTGGAACAAAGAGCGGAACCATTATTGAAATGGTATTTGTCAAAGATTAGATCTAATGGAAGACACATATGCGGTCCAGGGTTGCCAAAAGTTCATGAACACATCCATGTCCTGTCTCAGTGCGAATGTCAACTTTTCCATCGAGTAAATGTCTTGGATCACGTTAGTCCAATCTTCAGGTGTAGGACAGTCCTTCAACATCCATTTTTTAGTTAGAGCTTTTTTGCTTGCCAATATTAAAACATTGAATAAGTATTTTTCTCCTCGTCTTTCCAGTGAGTCCGGTAGTAAACCCAAATACAAAGTTACAAAAGAAAAGGGAACTGTAATTTTGAATATTTTCCCCAATATTGTCTGTACCTTGGTCCAATATTGGTGGATAACTGGGCATGACCAAAACACATGAAAATGATTTGCAGTCTTTTCACCACACAAGCGCCAACAGTTCAATCCCTTATGGGTAAATTTGTTTTGTGTAGGTGTTCTGAAAAATCTTGCCAAGTTTTTCCATCCAAATTCTCTCCACTGCAGGGATGAGGTACTTTTCCATTGCTGTTTATTTAGCTTTTCCCATATTTCCAGTTGTAAAGTGAAATTCCCCTCTTTTTCCCATCTCTCTTTTATATAAGATGTGTTGTCTCCTTTTAAGTCTTGAAGACCTTGGTATATTTTAGAAATGTATCTGATCCCTGGGATCCCTTTATATGCCATTAAGAAGACCTTCAGAACACCTGACTGGGCCCTTTCCAAAACCTCCTTTTTAAGTATATTGTTTATGTGGTGTCTAAGCTGGAAGAACCTGTAAAGGTCTTGATTTATTAGGCCTTGTTTTTTCAAATCTTCAAAACTTCTTAAGATTTGCCCTTTAAAAAAATCGTAATATTTTATCAGCCCTTTCTCCTTCCACTTTTTAAATCTGGTGTCTGTTTTATTAGGAGTAAAGTCCTGATCATAGGCGATCCATTGCAGAAGTCGATAGGGCTCTTTAGTTTGATTCTCTCTGACTATCTTAAACCAAATTTTTAGCGGGGTCTCTATCCACGGGTTAGTGTTATTCAAAAGCTTAGGTAAGACATTGTTCCCTATTATCGCCTGTAGGGGGATGTCACTTGTTATTTGGCATTCGATCTCCTTCCATTGTGCAGTGTAGACTGGGTTACATATCTCTACTAAAGTTTTAATTTGTGCGGCTTTAAAGTAGTCCCTGATATTTGGCAGCGCGAGCCCACCTTTGTCTTTGTTTAGCTGTAGGGTTCTATATCTGATTCTAGGTCTCTTGCCCTGCCATATGAATCTTGAGATCCTTCTGTCCAGCTCCTGCCATGTTTTTTTGGGAGGTTCTACCGGTATTGTTTGGAAAAGGTATAGAAGACATGGAAGTATATTCATTTTGACTGCTTCAATTCTTTGTGCAGTACCCAAGAATGGTATCATATTCCATCTTGCTAGGTCAGATTTTATTTTTGTCACCAGTGGATCATAGTTTAGTGATATAATTTTGTTGAGTTGTTTCGGGATATTGACCCCCAGATATTTCATAGATTCCGACTCCCAGTTAGTTTTGAGTTTGCTTAGTGAATAATGATTTGGGTCATAGTTGAATGTTAAAACTTGGGTTTTATGCATATTTAATTTGTACCCCGATAAATCTCCATACTCTGAAAAAACTGAGGTTAGTTCTGGTAAAGAAGTGTCCGGCTGCCCTAGGTATATTAAAATGTCATCAGCAAAGAGTGCTATTTTATGTTCCTTCTGACCAAGTGTAATACCTTGAATTTTTTGGTTTTGTCTTATCCATTGGCTCAGAGGTTCTATGAAGATTACAAAGAGCAGTGGAGACAGGGGGCAGCCCTGACGACATCCTCTTTCCAGTTCAAAAGATGATGATAAATTACCGTTAATCCTTATTTTAGCTGTTGGTTTTTTATATAATGCCTGTATAGTTCTAATGAAGTTGTTATGAAAATTGAAACTGGATAAGATTCTATATAGAAAAGACCAGTCAACCGAATCGAATGCTTTTTCAGCATCTAATCCCAATATGACTGCATTTAAGTTATATTTTTTTATATGATGAATTATGTGTAAAGTGCGTCGAATGTTGTCTTGTGTCTGTCTTTGTCTTATAAAACCTGTTTGGTCTAAATGAATTAGGTCTGTCAGTATATTTTCTAACCTTTTGGCAAGGATAATGGTAAAAAGCTTATAGTCCTGATTTAGTACACTGATTGGTCTGTAGTTGGAGCACTCTAGTTTATCCTTTTCAGGTTTAGGTATAACTGCAATGACCCCTTCTCTCCAGGAGGGGGGATTTCCCCTGTGTGGAGGACATAATTAAATGTTTTCAGGAGGAGAGGAGATAGTTGCTGTTTAAAGGTTTTGTACCACTCTGCTGTATAGCCATCAGCTCCTGGGGATTTGTTAGCTTTAAGTTTCATAATTGCTTTTTCCAATTCTTTAGGATGTATTTCTGACAGTAGTGTTTTATTTTGTGACTCCGTAAGTTGGGGAAGGTTTAATGTGTTTAGGAATGCCTCGGATGCGTTTTTATGTTTTTTGTGGGAGTATAAGTTCTTATAGTAATTCTCGAAGTTTTTAAGAATATCCTGAATTCTGAATTTTATTTCCTTTGATACTGGGTCTCTGATTTTGTAGATTGCTCTTTCTGTTTGATGTTTCCTCAATTTATAGGCTAGCAATTTTGCCGATTTACTGCCTGCTTCATAGTATTTTTGTTTCAGAAATGTAAGTTTCTTCTGGATTTCTATTGTGTAGATCTCATTTATTTGGTTTTTAATTTCCTTAATCTTGAGCGAGTCAGTAGAATGAGTGTTGCCTTTGTGTTCTTTTTCTAGGTTCCTAAGTTCTGACTCTAATGTGGATAGTTTTTCTTGTCTTAGTTTCTTTTGGGTTGCCAGTTTTGCAATAATCTTTCCTCTTATTACAGCTTTACATGCATCCCACAGTATTAAAGGGGATACTTCTCCATTATCGTTATCTTCCAAATATCTGAGAATATCTGATTCCAATTCATCTTTCAATGGTCCTTTCAGGACATTTGAATTTAACCTCCAAGAAAATGTATTATTTGTGTATTTTTGGATATTTAAGTCCATGTAGATCGGTCTGTGGTCGGAGAGATCCATCAGTCCTATTTTACATGTTTTTACTCTTCCAATGTCTCTATTAAACATAAAAAAATAGTCAATCCTTGAGTAAGATGAATGTGGAGTTGAGTAAAATGTATAGTCTTTTACACTGGGGTTGAGTTCCCTCCACACGTCACAGATTCCCAATTCTTTTAGTAGCATCCGAGTCTTCCTGTTTTGGGTGTTATTTTGATGTGGGGAATTACCAGAAGCATCCCAGTATGGATTCAGTCTAAGATTGAAGTCCCCACCACATATCACTAAACCTTGAGCTTTAGTTATCATTAGGTCGAATACATTTTTATAAAATTTCCAGTTAGCCCCTGGGGGAGCATACACATTCAGCAGGGTGATATCTTCTCCCTCTAGCCGCCCAGTTACCAAACTGTATCTCCCTTCTTTATCTTTGTGTTCTGATTTTTTTTCAAATGTAATTTTGGTTGATATCAATGTCGCTACTCCCCTCCTCCTCCCTGATTTATATGAAGATGAAGAGATCATTTTAAACCCTTGTCTACTGAGTTTATTGTGTTCCACGTCTGTTAGGTGGGTTTCTTGTAAAAGTATTATTCCTGCTTTGTCTTTTTTCATTTTGCCTAGAATCTTGGATCTTTTAACTGGATTCAGGATTCCTTTTACATTATATGAAATTATTTTGGTTACACCCTGTTTCTCCATTGTGTTGTTTTGTTTAGTATAACTGTGTGGTGGCCCTCTTTTGTGCTACTCAGAAACTGAAAGAACATTAAAAACAAGAAAAACATTAAGAACATAGTGTAAAAAACTTTAAAACAAAAAGCTGTCATAAGAACTTCCTGAGCTGAGGTCTTTTTAAAGACCCTGTAAGAGCCTTGATGGAGTGAAGGCTCTGAGGGAAATTCCTCAAACTCTGTTACGTGTTGAGGGCCCTCTCTTACCACTGAAAGTAGTCCCATGCTTTTAACGTGAGTTTCAGAACCCAATCCAAACTTGTAATGATTTTTTTTTTTTTTTCCTTTTATGCCTAAACCCTGTGAAATTGTGTGCACCCTCCCACCCCCATCACATCAAACATTCACGCAAAAACAGTATTTGTTAGTATGAGGAGAACATGTGGATTATTGTCACATTTCTATTTTAACAAGTTTTTTTTTTTTTATTACAAAGACTTATTTGTTTCAAATAATATGATTGTTCCATGAAATGTTTTACCACATGCTGAATATGCATCTCCTTTAATGTTTGTTACCTTGTATGAGGGGGGTTGGATGTGCGGATTGATTCAAGAGAAAAAAAAAAAAAAAAAAAAAAAAAAGGTCGCTATTCCAACCTGAAAACGGATAGTTTATCCGCGACGCTCTGGTGCTGGGTTTCCCGCTGCTGGTCCGTGGATTTTGAAGGTCTTTGTGTTGTCCATGTTTGCGCTTTGATCTTCTCACTCGGGTCTGCTGGGGGTTTAAATACCGTTACCGGGAGGCCTCTTTTCGCCATGTCAGCTGTTGCTTCTTCCGCCGAATTATAGAGACACGTTTCATCGCCGTAGAAGACCCTTAACTTCGCAGGAAATGGTGTCTGAAAGCGCAATTTCTTCTCTCTTAACACCTTTTTCGTGTCATTGTATTCCCTGCGCTTTTTAAGGACCTCCGGGGCGTAATCGTGTTCCACGTAGACTTTTCTCTCCTGGTGCATAAATCCTTTTTTCTGCCAGGCCAGTCTTACAACCTCTTGTTTTATTTTGAAATTGGAAAATCTTACCAACACCGAACGTGGGGGCGCTTCCGCCGCCGGCCTAGCGGCTAATGAACGATGTGCCTTTTCTATCTTCAAGTCGGTGGTTTGTGGAATATCCAATTTCTCTCTTAGTAAGGATTCCACGCATTCTGCCATTGAGTTAAAACCATTTTCGGTTCCTTCTATCAGACCATGAATTCTTATGTTGTCTCTTCTTTGTTTTCCTTCTTGGTCGGTTAGCTTAGCCTCTATAGCTGCTTGTCTTTTGCGTAGGTCTAGCACAGAATCTTCGAGCACTTTTATTCGATCCTCTGTTTCCAAGATTCGGTTCTCGGCCTGGTCCACTCTGCTGTTTGTCCTTTTCAATTCTTCTCTGAATTCCCGAAATTCGGCCGTAACATCTCGGCGAAATCGTCGTAGCTCCTCAAATAGTGATTTCAGGCTAACCCTTTTGTTAGCTATCACCAGTTCCTCGTCTTCTGAACGGAGATCTTCCAGTTCGGATTCTCCGGCCGATACGTGTCCTGGCCTGGAGAATTTCAGTTTCTTCTGTTTTCCTTTAGACATGATGATTTTGTCTTTTGATTTTCACTCCTCCAAAAATCCGTTAAGTTTGATTTTCAAGGTGTTATCCTGGATTGGGTCTGAGAACTTCAGTGTTAAGCTGCAGTCGCCATGGCGTCCAGACCGGAAGTCGTATTCTTCTTTTTACATGTATTTATTAACCCCTTGGTGATCCAAGGAATATTTTTTTTTGTTGTCTGTCACTGTATTGTTTTATAGGACAGTTTTTATTGTACAATGATTGAAATATTTGTAAAAATTTATCATATGCTTTATTTATATCATTTTCATCATAAACTATCTTCCAATCTTGTATTAATAATTCCTTTGTCAGTAAATACATTGATTCTTTGGTTCTTATTCTTTTATATTTAATATTTTTGGTATACTTTTTCTTCCTATAATCACAGTGATAGACAACAAAAATCGGCAGGTGGTCACTGATATCATTCAATAAAAGCCCACTCCTGATATTATTTTCCATAATGTTTGTGAATATGTTATCTATTAGTGTGGCACTGTGTGACGTGATTCTGCTAGGTCCAGTAATTGCTGGATGTAAGCCCATACTGTACATTGTGTTGATAAATTCTTCAGTCAAACTATGTTGTTTTGAGTTCATCAGATCTATATTGAAATCCCCACAGACGAACATAACTTTATGAGTTAGTTTTGCATACATTTTTTCCATCCAGTCCTTAAATAAGTCAATGTTTGATCCAGGTGTTCTGTACATAGCTCACTACTACATTCTTCACATTGTCCAGACAGATTTCTATTGTAATACATTCAAATAAATCATCCACAGTTACTGACAGATTTTCAACAACCTTGTATTTCAAGCTCATTCCAACATAAATTGCAACTCCTCCTCCTTTTTTCACTTTTCTATTTATATAATTTAATTCATAGCCATCCATGGTAAAATCCACTCCTTTCTCTTCACTGAGCCACGTCTCTGATATTGCCACAATATTGAACGGCTCTTTAAACTGATGTAAATAATCTTTAATGTTATTAAAGTTGGCATAGAGACTTCTGCTGTTGAAGTGGATCATAGAAATATTGAAATCAGATGTGACCATTGTGTTAAACTGTTCATCCGTGTAGTAACTACAGTTATTATTGATGGAGCTAAATAAATTATTATCAGGGTCTATGTTATATTCTACGTCCTGTGGGTTGTGATCCGTATATTCAAAAACTTTCAGTTCTTGTTGTTCCTGTTTGTTGAGCTTTTGTTTCATGTTGTTAAATGTCTTGTAGCAGATGAGTATAATCCTTCAGTGTCCTACAATTGTCTTTTGTTGCTTTATTGTCTCTCGTGTGGCATGTGACATACTGGGTGAGCGTGGGTAGAATGGAGGACAGTGAAATATGGTTGAAATCACCTGAGATGAGGAGAAGAGCATCTGGGTGTTCTGTCTGCAGCCTGCCAGTTACTGAGTGTACAGAGTTTCAATGTCCTTATCAATACCAGGCAAACAAACTGAATCCCTGCAACGCTGCTTCACCCTGAACACACCCAGGTGACCCTTGTGGAGCACTGAAAGAACTCATGATCTCAGAGACACCAGAATCAATGTGCAGTGTCCCTTTGCCACACACACCCCATTCCAGCAACTCAGTTCATGTCTGAACCGGTGAAAAGGTGCCAGATCGCCCTGTACTTTTGTGGGCCAACCCTCCTTGATGACCGAGCATAGTTGTGACAACGTGGGGTCCCATTCCAACTCCGCCTGGAGCTCCTGGAGGGACACCATGTCCCGTAGGGGTCCATGCAGCACATTGACTAAATCTGCTTCGTGGGGTTGTTGTTGTCGTCCAGTTGTGTGGTGTTGGCCGTGGCACAGGACAGGAGATCCGCCACTACATTCTCTTTTCCAGGGGTGAACTGGGTAGTAAAGTTGTAGGCCCTCAGCTGCTCAGTCCTGTGGATCCGTAGGGGCCTGTGTCCCTAGCCTGTCATCTCCAGCAGTGTTGTCAGCACCCAGTAGTCTGGTCACAGTGTGAAATGGCGTCTGGAGTGGTAAATGCGCCACCGTTCACATGCCCAGACACAAGCGAGCGCCTCCCTCTCACCCACAGCATATTTCTGTTCAGCCACTGAAAGGAACCTTGACGTGAACGCCACTGGGCGCTCAGTGCCGTCTTGCACTTGAGACATAACCGCCCCCACCGCCAAACCAGACGCGTCACAAGTCACAAAAGTCGGTCATTTTGGATCAAAGTGGGCCAACACTGGAGGGGAGGTGAGTTGGGACCAGCTTAGCGACTGCTGCTGAGCAAGCCAAAGTCCACTGCCTTCGATAGTCTCTGAATAATGGCGAATAAAACACCCATAGAAGTTCACCATGCCCAGGAATGAGGAGATTTGTGTGGGTGTCGTGGGGTCGGGGAGAAGCAGGACCACGTCCACGTTCAAGTGTAGGAGGCTCAGGCCCTTGGCCGCCAGCCGAAAGGCCACAAACTCAATGGAATCCACCATGAAAATGCACTTTTCCCCATTCAACATGACTCTGTGCTCCAGCAGCACCACCATCACTCATCCCAAATGACTGTCATGTTCTTCCTGCGATGTGCCGTGGACCACGATGTCATCCAGGTACACTACTACACCCCTGAGGCCAGCCAGAATTGTGGACATAATCTTCTGAAAGCAGCTTGGTGCTGAGCTCAGACCAAAAGGCATGCAGGTGTACCTGAAAACGCCCATGTGGGTCACGAACACCGGCAGGTATTCATGACCCAATGGGCTGGCTGGGTGTAGGGGCAGCTGCAGATAATCCTGGTGGAGATCCAGCTTCATGAACACCCTTGAGCCGCTGAATGTTGCGGTGAGCTCCTCCATCGTGGGGAGCGGGTATTTGATCAGGATGATCGCTTCATTAACCATCCTGAGGTCAATGCACGGCCGGATGCTACCTGTCTTCTTCTTCTTGGCCACCATGATATTCGATACCCACGGCAAGGCATCCACGTTCTCAATGATGCCAGCTTTAAGCAGTTTATTCAGTTCCGCCGTCATGTCGTCCTGCAGGGCGAGGGTAAGCCGCTGTAATGGTTGGATCTTAGGTGTCACGCTTGGGTCTATGAGCAGGTGGTGGTTGAACACTTTAGTACATCCCAGGCCCATGAACAATGCTGACCAGTGGGCACGCCACTCGGGGGACACTGTCAGCACCGCTGAGCCCACTGGGTCCGTGATGGAGAATCCTAACTTGCCCAGCAGATCAATTCCCAGGAAGTCAGCCCCCTGGCGCGAAACCTGGAAAGTAAACACGGGAATAGTCCTTGACCCACATGTTACCAAGAAGCTGACTGTGCCCGCCATGTCAATTCTAGCATGACCATACTCAAACATTTTCACCACCCCTGCTTTAATGGGTTTGCCCGGGAAAAGTCTTTTCAATGTGATCATGCTCAGTATGTATTTACCAGCTCCTGAGTCCACCATAAGCGGCACATCAACCCCGTCTAGCTGCAAGATGTACCACTTTAACGGCCCCTTCTTGGTGCCCGCCACACATACCGGCGTCATGCTTTTGGGCTCCACAGTTGTTGGTTTACTAGCGGTGGTGCAGACCCTGGCCCAGTGATTAGAATGGCCGCAGTTATGGCACTTTTCTCCTCTGGCGGGGCAAGTGGACGTGCCCACCCAGTGATAGCCACAGCCACCACACAGACCCCGAGCTCCCGCTCCTGCCCATGCCACAGTCCGCCGCCTTTTGGGGGTCTGCCCTGAAGGATTAACTGCGCTGCTAGTGGCCTGACGTGGAGGGGAAGCTTGGGTGGCTAGGTTCTCTTTTTTTTTTTTTCCACAATATCTTTATTGAACCTTTTTTTTTTTTTTTTTTTAACAAACATGACACAAACAATCAAACACTAACGCTAAAGTACTACAAAAAAAAATGCACTAAAAACACCCACAACCACCAACAAAATCAAGTCTTCAACAATGCTCCTCTGTTTAGTCTAGACAATCCATTACATAAGTATACATATTATGTTCACCAGTTTGGAATTTACAAGGTCCACACACATCATTCACCTTCTTCTTCAAGAGTTATGTTTAAATTTTTTACATAATCAATAAAAGGTCTCCATATATTCTCAAACACAATTTCCTTTGATTTCAGTATGTATGTTATTCTTTCTAATGGAAGGTTTGTTAACATCTGTCTTAACCACTGAGTCACATCTGGTCTATGAGTCTTTTTCCACAGTAGTGCAATACATTTTTTGGCATTAAGCAAACTGAGGTCTATGAATGTTCTTTCACTTTTATTAAAGTTATGCTTTTCTGGGTACAGACTCAACAAAAACAGTTTAGGATTCAATACGATTTGTTTTGAGATTATTTTTTCAATTGTTACCCTCACCTCTTCCCAAAACATTCTAATTATTCTACATTCCCATATACAATGAAATAGGGTTCCTTTACTTTCCATGCATTTTGTGCACGTATCTGGTATATTTTTGTTATATCTATTTAACTCCTCCGGTGTAACATACATCCGCATTAACCATTTAAAATGTATCAATTTAAGACGTACATTTATTGATTTGGTTTGAGCTTCTGCACAAGCCAATTCCCATTGTTCCTCTGAAATTTCAGTTTGCAGATCTTCTTTCCAGTAGTTTAATCTTTTCTGTGAGTTTTCACTTGAGGATAGTGTCAATGAGTTATAAAACTCTGAAATAATACCCTTTCTTTTACTATCTTTCATCAACATTTTTTCCAAGGATGAATAAATATGTCGAGTGAGAGCTTTATTTTGATTTGATGGAATAAAGTTTCTAAGTTGAAGATATTTTAAAAAATGTGTTCTATTAAGATTAAATTTGATCCTCAGCTCTTCAAAAGACATTATGTTATCTGCACATGGCAAATATAAATCTTGAATCTTTTGAATCCCTTTTAAACTCCATACTTTAAATACAGCATCCGCTCTCCCTGGTTTAAAATATTGATTACCCAATATTGGGCTAAATTGTGACAATAAGTGTGGTTCTTTTAAATAGTTTTTAGCTTCACACCATATTTTGATCATATGCTTTACAAATGGATTTTTAACTTGTTTTTGTAATTTTTTTGCCAAATCTGAGTATATGAATATGGGAAGAGGTAAAGGTAAATTGTATGATTCCATTTCAGTCCAGTGAGGGAGATCATTTGATGAAAAATAATATGTCATAGACCTCAGTTGTGCCGACCAATAATACAACATAAAATTTGGACATTTCAGACCTCCACGATCAAATGGTAAATATAATACAGACAGACGTAATCTAGCCCTCCTGTTGTTCCATATAAATTCCACTAACTTTTTTTTAATTCTTGAGAATAAATCTAAAGGTGGTGGTAAGGGAATGTATTGAAATAAATAAAGTATTTTAGGTAAAATATTACTTTTAAGTATATTGATTCTCCCGATCATCGACATTGGTAGTGACATCCATCTCTGAATTAACTCATTGATATCTGTCATTAAGGCTTCATAGTTGACACTGGCGACTGATTCTAGCTTAGGCACAATTTGGATTCCTAAATATTTAAACTGATTTACAACGTTGAATTGATTTACCTCAGGGGCTGGGTAATTTCTCTGGGTCTCATTTAGCATTAATATTGAAGATTTAGTTTTATTTATTTTATATCCTGATATTTCCCCAAAATTCTTTATTAAATTCAACAAGGTCGGAATTGATTTTTTAAGATTCGACATAAACAAAATTATGTCATCGGCGTACAGGGAGATTTTATGTTCTGTTGGTCCAACTTTAATTCCATATATTTGTGAATGTAAACGTATCGCCATCGCTAAAGGTTCAATTGCCATAGTAAACAGTAAAGGTGAAAGTGGACAGCCTTGTCGACATCCTCTATTGATTTTTATTGATTTTGAAATATTGTTATTTGTTAGGATTTCTGCTGTAGCATTATTGTATATTATCTGAACCCATTTTATGAAATTATTTCCAAGTCCAAACCTTTGTAGGACTTCAAAAAGAAAGGGCCATTCGACTCTATCAAAGGCCTTTTCGGCGTCCAGTGATAGGAGAGCTGTATCCGGTGCTTCTTTTTTTTTTCCACAATATCTTTATTGAACCTTTTTTTTTAACAAACATGATACAAACAATCAAACACTAACGCTAAAGTACTACAAAAAAAAAAAATGCACTAAAAAACACCAACAACCACCAACAAAATCAAATCTTCAACAATGCTCCTCTGTTTAGTCTAGACAATCCAATACATAAGTATACATATTATGTTCACCAGTTTGGAATTTACAAGGTCCACACACATCATTCACCTTCTTCTTCAAGAGTTATGTTTAAATTTTTTACATAATCAATAAAAGGTCTCCATATATTCTCAAACACAATTTCCTTTGATTTCAGTATATATGTTATTCTTTCTAATGGAAGGTTTGTTAACATCTGTCTTAACCACTGAGTCACATCTGGTCTATAAGTCTTTTTCCATAATAGTGCAATACATTTTTTGGCATTAAGCAAACTGAGGTCTATGAATGTTCTTTCACTTTTATTAAAATTATGCTTTTCTGGGTACAGACCCAACAAAAACAGTTTAGGATTCAATATGATTTGTTTTGAGATTATTTTTTCAATTGTTACCCTCACCTCTTCCCAAAACATTCTAATTATTCTACATTCCCATATACAATGAAATAGGGTTCCTTTACTTTCCATGCATTTTGTGCACGTATCTGGTATATTTTTGTTATATCTATTTAACTCCTCCGGTGTAACATACATCCGCATTAACCATTTAAAATGTATCAATTTAAGACGTACATTTATTGATTTGGTTTGAGCTTCTGCACAAGCCAATTCCCATTGTTCCTCTGAAATTTCAGTTTGCAGATCTTCTTTCCAGTAGTTTAATCTTTTCAGTGAATTTTCACTTGAAGATAGTGTCAATGAGTTATAAAACTCTGAAATAATACCCTTTCTTTTACTATCTTTCATCAACATTTTTTCCAAGGATGAATAAATATGTCGAGTGAGAGCTTTATGTTGATTTGATGGAATAAAGTTTCTAAGTTGAAGATATTTTAAAAAATGTGTTCTATTAAGATTAAATTTGATCCTCAGCTCTTCAAAAGACATTATGTTATCTGCACATGGCAAATATAAATCTTGAATCTTTTGAATCCCTTTTAAACTCCATACTTTAAATACAGCATCCGCTCTCCCTGGTTTAAAATATTGATTACCCAATATTGGGCTAAATTGTGACAATAAGTGTGGTTCTTTTAAATAGTTTTTAGCTTCACACCATATTTTGATCATATGCTTTACAAATGGATTTTTAACTTGTTTTTGTAATTTTTTTGCCAAATCTGAGTATATGAATATGGGAAGAGGTAAAGGTAAATTGTATGATTCCATTTCAGTCCAGTGAGGGAGATCATTTGATGAAAAATAATATGTCATAGACCTCAGTTGTGCCGACCAATAATACAACATAAAATTTGGACATTTCAGACCTCCACGATCAAATGGTAAATATAATACAGACAGACGTAATCTAGCCCTCCTGTTGTTCCATATAAATTCCACTAACTTTTTTTTAATTCTTGAGAATAAATCTAAAGGTGGTGGTAAGGGAATGTATTGAAATAAATAAAGTATTTTAGGTAAAATATTACTTTTAAGTATATTGATTCTCCCGATCATCGACATTGGTAGTGACATCCATCTCTGAATTAACTCATTGATATCTGTCATTAAGGCTTCATAGTTGACACTGGCGACTGATTCTAGCTTAGGCACAATTTGGATTCCTAAATATTTAAACTGATTTACAACGTTGAATTGATTTACCTCAGGGGCTGGGTAATTTCTCTGGGTCTCATTTAGCATTAATATTGAAGATTTAGTTTTATTTATTTTATATCCTGATATTTCCCCAAAATTCTTTATTAAATTCAACAAGGTCGGAATTGATTTTTTAAGATTCGACATAAACAAAATTATGTCATCGGCGTACAGGGAGATTTTATGTTCTGTTGGTCCAACTTTAATTCCATATATTTGTGAATGTAAACGTATCGCCATCGCTAAAGGTTCAATTGCCATAGTAAACAGTAAAGGTGAAAGTGGACAGCCTTGTCGACATCCTCTATTGATTTTTATTGATTTTGAAATATTGTTATTTGTTAGGATTTCTGCTGTAGCATTATTGTATATTATCTGAACCCATTTTATGAAATTATTTCCAAGTCCAAACCTTTGTAAGACTTCAAAAAGAAAGGGCCATTCGACTCTATCAAAGGCCTTTTCGGCGTCCAGTGATAGGAGAGCTGTATCCGGTGCTTCTTTTTTTTTTCCACAATATCTTTATTGAACCTTTTTTTTAACAAACATGATACAAACAATCAAACACTAACGCTAAAGTACTACAAAAAAAAAAAAATGCACTAAAAAACACCAACAACCACCAACAAAATCAAATCTTCAACAATGCTCCTCTGTTTAGTCTAGACAATCCAATACATAAGTATACATATTATGTTCACCAGTTTGGAATTTACAAGGTCCACACACATCATTCACCTTCTTCTTCAAGAGTTATGTTTAAATTTTTTACATAATCAATAAAAGGTCTCCATATATTCTCAAACACAATTTCCTTTGATTTCAGTATATATGTTATTCTTTCTAATGGAAGGTTTGTTAACATCTGTCTTAACCACTGAGTCACATCTGGTCTATAAGTCTTTTTCCATAATAGTGCAATACATTTTTTGGCATTAAGCAAACTGAGGTCTATGAATGTTCTTTCACTTTTATTAAAATTATGCTTTTCTGGGTACAGACCCAACAAAAACAGTTTAGGATTCAATATGATTTGTTTTGAGATTATTTTTTCAATTGTTACCCTCACCTCTTCCCAAAACATTCTTATTAATCTACATTCCCATATACAATGAAATAGGGTTCCTTTACTTTCCATGCATTTTGTGCATGTATCTGGTATATTTTTGTTATATCTATTTAACTCCTCCGGTGTAACATACATCCGCATTAACCATTTGAAATGTATCAATTTAAGGCGTACATTTATTGATTTGGTTTGAGCTTCTGTACAAGCCAATTCCCATTGTTCCTCTGAAATTTCAGTTTGCAGATCTTCTTTCCAGTAGTTTAATCTTTTCAGTGAATTTTCACTTGAAGATAGTGTCAATGAGTTATAAAACTCTGAAATAATACCCTTTCTTTTACTATCTTTCATCAACATTTTTTCCAAGGATGAATAGATAGGTCGAGTGAGAGCTTTATTTTGATTTGATCGAATAAAGTTTCTAAGTTGAAGATATTTAAAAAAATGTGTTCTATTGAGATTAAATTTGATCCTCAGCTCTTCAAAAGACATTATGTTTTCTGTACATGGCAAATATAAATCCTGAATCTTTTGTATCCCTTTTAAATTCCATACTTTAAATACAGCGTCCGCTCTCCCTGGTTTAAAATATTGATTACCCCATATTGGACTAAATTGTGACAATAACTGTGGTTCTTTTAAATAGTTTTTAGCTTCACACCATATTTTGATCATATGCTTTACAAATGGATTTTTAACTTGTTTTTGTAATTTTTTTGCCGAATCTGAGTATATGAATATGGGAAGAGGTAAAGGTAAATTGTATGATTCCATTTCAGTCCAGTGAGGGAGATCATTTGATGAAAAATAATATGTCATAGACCTCAGTTGTGCCGACCAATAATACAACATAAAATTTGGACATTTCAGACCTCCACGATCAAATGGTAAATATAATACAGACAGACGTAATCTAGCCCTCCTGTTGTTCCATATAAATTCCACTAACTTTTTTTTACTTCTTGAGAATAAATCTAAAGGTGGTGGTATGTATTGAAATAAATAAAGTATTTTAGGTAAGATATTACTTTTAAGTATATTAATTCTCCCGATCATCGACATTGGTAGTGACATCCATCTCTGAAGTAACTCATCAATATCTGTCATTAAGGCTTCATAATTGACACTGGCGATTGATTCTAGCTTAGGCACAATTTGGATTCCTAAATATTTAAACTGATTTACAACATTGAATTGATTTACCTCAGGGGCTGGGTAATTTCTCTGGGTCTCATTTAGCATTAATATTGAAGATTTAGTTTTATTTATTTTATATCCTGATATTTCCCCAAAATTCTTTATTAAATTCAACAAGGTCGGAATTGATTTTTTAAGATTCGACATAAACAAAATTATGTCATCGGCATACAGGGAGATTTTATGTTCTGTTGGTCCAACTTTAATTCCATATATTTGTGACTGTAGACGTATCGCCATCGCTAAAGGTTCAATTGCCATAGTAAACAGTAAAGGTGAAAGTGGACAGCCTTGTCAACATCCTCTATTGATTTTTTTTTCCACAATATCTTTATTGAACCTTTTTTTTTTAACAAACATGATACAAACAATCAAACACTAACACTAAAGTACTACAAAAAAAAAAAAAAGGATGCACTAAAAACACCAACAACCACCAGCAAAGTCAAATCTTCAACAATGCTCCTCTGTTTAGTCTAGACAATCCAATACATAAGTATACATATTATGTTCACCAGTTTGGAATTTACAAGGTCCACACACATCATTCACCTTCTTCTTCAAAAGTTATGTTTAAATTTTTTACATAATCAATAAAAGGTCTCCATATATTCTCAAACACAATTTCCTTTGATTTCAGTATATATGTTATTCTTTCTAATGGAAGGTTTGTTAACATCTGTCTTAACCACTGAGTCACATCTGGTCTATGAGTCTTTTTCCATAATAGTGCAATACATTTTTTGGCATTAAGCAAACTGAGGTCTATGAATGTTCTTTCACTTTTATTAAAATTATGCTTTTCTGGGTACAGACCCAACAAAAACAATTTAGGATTCAATATGATTTGTTTTGAGATTATTTTTTCAATTGTTACCCTCACCTCTTCCCAAAACATTCTTATTAATCTACATTCCCATACACAATGAAATAGAGTTCCTTTACTTTCCATGCATTTTGTGCATGTATCTGGTATATTTTTGTTATATTTATTTAACTCCTCCGGTGTAACATACATCTGCATTAACCATTTGAAATGTATCAATTTAAGGCGTACATTTATTGATTTGGTTTGAGCTTCTGTACAAGCCAATTCCCATTGTTCCTCTGAAATTTCAGTTTGCAGATCTTCTTTCCAGTAGTTTAATCTTTTCAGTGAATTTTCACTTGAAGATAGTGTCAATGAGTTATAAAACTCTGAAATAATACCCTTTCTTTTACTATCTTTCATCATCATTTTTTCCAAGGATGAATAAATAGGTCGAGTGAGAGCTTTATTTTGATTTGATCGAATAAAGTTTCTAAGTTGAAGATATTTAAAAAAATGTGTTCTATTGAGATTAAATTTGATCCTCAGCTCTTCAAAAGACATTATGTTATCTGCACATGGCAAATATAAATCCTGAATCTTTTGTATCCCTTTTAAATTCCATACTTTAAATACAGCGTCCGCTCTCCCTGGTTTAAAATATTGATTACCCCATATTGGACTAAATTGTGACAATAACTGTGGTTCTTTTAAATAGTTTTTAGCTTCACACCATATTTTGATCATATGCTTTACAAATGGATTTTTAACTTGTTTTTGTAATTTTTTTGCCGAATCTGAGTATATGAATATGGGAAGAGGTAAAGGTAAATTGTATGATTCCATTTCAGTCCAGTGAGGGAGATCATTTGATGAAAAATAATATGTCATAGACCTCAGTTGTGCCGACCAATAATACAACATAAAATTTGGACATTTCAGACCTCCACGATCAAATGGTAAATATAATAAAGACAGACGTAATCTAGCCCTCCTGTTGTTCCATATAAATTCCACTAACTTTTTTTTTATTCTTGAGAATAAATCTAAAGGTGGTGATAAGGGAATGTATTGAAATAAATAAAGTATTTTAGGTAAAATATTACTTTTAAGTATATTGATTCTCCCGATCATCGACATTGGTAGTGACATCCATCTCTGAGTTAACTCATTGATATCTGTCATTAAGGCTTCATAGTTGACACTGGCGACTGATTCTAGCTTAGGCACAATTTGGATTCCTAAATATTTAAACTGATTTACAACATTGAATTGATTTACCTCAGGGGCTGGGTAATTTCTCTGGGTCTCATTTAGCATTAATATTGAAGATTTAGTTTTATTTATTTTATATCCTGATATTTCCCCAAAATTCTTTATTAAATTCAACAAGGTTGGAATTGATTTTTTTAGATTCGACATAAACAAAATTATGTCATCGGCGTACAGGGAGATTTTATGTTCTGTTGGTCCAACTTTAATTCCATATATTTGTGAATGTAAACGTATCGCTATCGCTAAAGGTTCAATTGCCATAGTAAACAGTAAAGGTGAAAGTGGACAGCCTTGTCGACATCCTCTATTGATTTTTATTGGTTTTGAAATATTGTTATTTGTTTGGATTTCTGCTGTAGCATTATTGTATATTATTTGAACCCATTTTATGAAATTATTTCCAAGTCCAAACCTTTGTAGGACTTCAAAAAGAAAGGGCCATTCAACTCTATCAAAGGCCTTTTCGGCGTCCAGTGATAGGAGAGCTGTATCCGGTGCTTCTTTATTAAAATAAATAATATTAAATAGTCTTCTTACATTATGGAAGCCTTGTCTTCCCTTTATAAAGCCATTTTGATCTCGATTAATAATATTTGGTAAAATTTCTTGTATTCGTCTTGCTAAAATTTTACAGATTATCTTAAGGTCGGCGTTTAATAGGCTTATTGGTCTCATATTTTCACATTTATTAGAGGGCTTACCTGGTTTTGGCAGCAGTATAATTAAGGCATTATTTATGTATGATGGTAAATTATTATTTTGAAATGCTTCTAAAACCATTTCCAAAAAAGGTTTTATTAATTTATTCTTAAATTT
Source organism: Pholidichthys leucotaenia (assembly GCA_020510985.1). Lineage (NCBI taxonomy): Eukaryota > Metazoa > Chordata > Actinopteri > Cichliformes > Pholidichthyidae > Pholidichthys > Pholidichthys leucotaenia. The sequence continues at coordinate 117,458,240 of CM035840.1, forward strand.
CTTATAAAGGTCAACTGGAAGACCATTTGGTCCTGCACTTTTTCCTGATTTCATATTATCAATGGCTAGCCCAACTTCTTCTTGACTAATTTTAGACTCCAATATCTCCCTGTTTTCATTTGGAATACACGGTATAGATAGTTCGTTCAAAAACCCATTTAGTTTTGTTAAATCAAATTCATTTTTAGTATCATATAATTTTTCATAGTAATCTCTAAAGGCTCTGTTAATTTCTAAAGGATCTATAACTACCTGTCCTTTACTTATAATACTAGTAATTGGTGTTTTAATTTCTAATTGTTTAATCTGCCATGCCAATAATTTTCCTGATTTTTCACCTTGTTCATAAAAAGATTGTTTCAATCTTAGAAGACTCGAGGCAGCTCTATTCGCTGATTTTTTGTCATATTCAGCTCTCAAAATCAGTAATTCATTCTCCAACCTTGGATCTCTTCCTGCATACACTTTTTCCTGAAGACTTTTTATTTTATGTTCCAATTTAGCTCTCTCCTCTCGAGTCTTCTTAGATTTTGATCCTGTATAACTAATACTATGTCCCCTAATAAAAGCTTTGAAAGCTTCCCACTTTACACATGCTGATGTTTGTGTAGTATTGATGTCAAAGTACTCGTCTATCTGTTTTTCTATATACTTGACAAATTCCTCATCCTGAAGCCATTTATGCTGAAATTGCCATCTACCTGATTCCTTTGTCAATTTTTTATCTACATATATTAGACAACAGGGTGCATGATCAGAGATCACGATGTTATCATAAAAGCAGTTTTGAATCTTGGATCTTAATTCTGTGGAAATCAAAAAATAATCAATACGTGAGAATGTCTTGTAGGTACTGGAATAACAAGAATAGGCTCTAACTTGTGGTTTCATTTCTCTCCATATATCTAACAATCTCAATTCTTTCATAAAATGATTAATAGTCATCCTACATCCATTGTGCGTACAATCCAGTCCTGTTGATCTATCTATACCTGGATTCAATGTACAATTAAAATCCCCTGCTATTATATGTTGCCCTGTAAGTGATGATAAAATAAGAAATAAATTAGCAAAGAACTTTTGATCATCTATATTGGGACCATATAAGTTCACAAGATTTATATTTTCTAATAGCAAAGAACCTTGAATGATTACATATCTTCCAAGTTTGTCTCCAATTACATTTTTCACTTGAAAAGGGACTGATTTATGTATGAGAGTCATAACTCCCCTGGCCCGGGATGAAAATGATGAGGTGAATACACTTCCTTGCCATCTACTCCTAATTCTTTTTATATCCTCCTCTATTAGATGAGTTTCTTGTAAAAACACAATTTTTGAACCCATGTCTTTTATTTTATTCATAACTTGTTTAAGTTTTTTTAAATTTTGTAGACCTCTGCAATTCCATGAAGTTAAATTAAGATTAACACTTTGGTTTATGATCAATAGAGAGTTTGGGATTACCTTGCAGTGTAAACATGCTCATACAGAGAAGCAAAAACATGAGTGGTTGAACATTCATCCTACAAACTACACACAAACAAATTCCCCCTTCCCACACTTGTGGCGAACCCCCCAAAATCAAAAGAAAAATTCCGTCTCCCGATATAGCCATCGACCGTTCCACACCCACGGGGAACAGCCTAAGCCACTCCTTCTTCATTCTCCCAATCACCCTAACTCTACTGCTTTTAATGACGTAACATTAACTCTCCTCTGTAGTTTTCCAACTTAACTCCAAAATTTTTAACAACTTTGTACATCATAGTTTTTTTTTGTTTGTTTTGTTTTTGTTTTTTTTTAATATATAATACAATCTATATTTTGTAAACTTGCTGTTTACTTCAAGTCAGTCAGATGCCTGTGCAAATGCTTAATTATTCTACCTTATATTTTGTTCATGCTTAGCTCCCACCAGTCTCTTCTTCTTCTTTGATCTTCTTGATGAACTCCTGCGCCTCCTCTGGGGTCTTGAAGATGTGGGTTCTGCCCTCATACGTGGTCAACAGTCTCGCAGGATAGATTACACCATGACGAATCCCAAGGTTGCGCAGCTCCTTACGTATGGGATCAAACTGCTTCCTCAATTGTTGGATTCCTGTGGCCAAATCTGGGTAGAACCGCACCTGCTGATCCTGGTGTTTAATCTCTCCTTTAGCTCTGTTGTGGATTTAGCTGTAACATCAGTTGTTATAAGGAAAGAATGTCCAAACACCCAACTTTACCTTCATTTGGCTTTACTGGAGAATGCTGCATCTCAGTTTACAACACATTTGTCGTTCCCGCTGGCTAACATGCGTCCGTCTCTCTGATAGCACTGCATCGCTTAGCACTGACTTCTTCTTCTTCGGTCTGCAGCTTGAACAATAACATTTCATGGCCAAAGGTACAGTACCAGCGCCGTCTAGTGGACAATGTCTCACGACTGCATTGAAGGAAAACACCTTTGGGATTCTAATTAAATTACTATTATAAATAGCTTTTCTGATTAACTATAAAGTGTTTATAATATCTATTTGTCCTATATGTATTTCAATATGTAATAACTATCAACTTATGTGTATGAACCATTCTGAACTATTAAATATTCAACATCCTCCCCCCCCCAAGAAGACAGTTCAAATATTAACTTCAAAAGGATATAGTAGCTGAACTGGTCTTCTTAACGTCGTCCCAGTTGGAGTGCGCATAGCGCAGGATCTGACTAGTCCATCTCTCCCTGGGAACACCTCTATGATTAGTCCTGTTTTCCATGTTTGACGTGGTATCTTGTCATCTCCAATGAGGACCAAATCTCCTGGTTTGAGTTGTGTTGGATTTGGGGTATGACGAGTGTGAGCCGATCTGAGGTCCAGCAAATACTCCCTCCTCCATCTGTTCCAAAATTCCTTGACAAGTCTATGGCGATATTTCCATCTTCGGGTCAGCCTTTCTTTATTTGCATTTGCTATCTGACCTGTTGTGGAAAATGGCTTTGGTGGTAAAGAGGTAAGTCTTTTCCCTATGAGGAAATGAGCTGGCGTCAGAGGTTCTGGTTCTTGTAAATCGTTGTACACAAATGTGAGTGGTCTTGAGTTAATAGTGGCTTCTATTTCTGTCAACAGAGAAGTTAACTCTTCAAAGCTCAGAGATGCTCTGCCCATTACTCTTTTGAGGCATCCCTTTACAGAGCGCACTAACCTTTCCCAAAAACCACCCCACCAAGCCGCTCTTTCTGCAATAAATTTCCACTTGATTCCCTTTTCAGAAAAATATTCCAGCAGCTCTGGCTCCTTCATAGCCTTCCACAGTTCCTTTAGATCTTGATCTGCTCTCTTGAACGTTTTTGCATTGTCCGAGTAGATTACTCTACAAAGTCCTCTCCGTGAAATAAATCTCTTGAATGCCAAAAGGAAACTTTCTGTTGATAGACTCGATATTAGTTCAAGGTGCACTGCACGTGTAACTGCACAGGTGAAAAGTGCTATGTATGCTTTCTCTGCAGAATTCTTGGACTTTACAAACAGTGGGCCTGCAAAGTCAACACCTGTGACTTCAAACGGCGGTGCTTCAGTAACTCTGTCTTTGGGAAGAGGTGCAGCTGTTTGCTGTGCTGCTTTTACTTTGAATCTTTTACAGATAGTACAGTCTGAAATGCATTTTTTGACTAACTGTCTCGCGCGTGGAATCCAATACTTCTCTCGTAGATGAACTAGAGTGTCTCTCACGCCTGAATGCATGACATTTTCGTGACTGTATTTTATCAGAAGTTGTGCAAATCTGTGATTTGAGGGTAACAACCACGGGTGCTGCTCATTGAAACTCATGTTTGACTGATGCAGCCTTCCTCCTACACAGATTAAGCCTTGCTCGTCTAGAAAGGGTTTAAAGTCTCTGATTTTTGAGTCTTTGTGCACATTTTCTCCAGTTTTCAACTCTGTTATTTCTCTTTCAAAACTGTTAAGTTGCGCTTCACGTATCCATACCTTTTCAGCTTTTGCCATTTCCTCTGCTGTTAGTTCTCCCCTTTGTCTTTGCTTTGAATGACAGTTGTGGAGAAATCTTTGGATCCATGCAGTTACTCTTAGTACGGTCTGTAGTTTGCTGTATTTGTCCAGCTGTAGCAATGGTTCAGATTGCACTCTTTCACTGTTACTGAGATGTACTGCGACTTGACTTGCCTTTAGCTCAGCTTTAACCTCTTCTTCTGATAGTATTTCTTGTGCTGTTTCTGGCGGTGTAGTTTGAAGCTCCTTTTCTTTCAAAAATGATGGGCCTGACCACCAGAGATTTTCCTCTTTCAACCTTGATGCGGATTGACCTCTTGTGGTGAGATCAGCTGGGTTCACCTTTCCATTACAATGTGTCCATAGTTCTGGTGGTGTCAAAGTTTGTATCTCCATCACTCTGTTGGCAACAAACTGTTTCCATTTCTTTGATGAACTGCGAATCCAGTGAATCACTATCATGGAGTCTGACCACATTCTGAGTTGAGTGATCTGCATATTCAGTGCCTTCAAAAGGTTATTTGCCAACCTTGCTCCAATCACAGCTCCCATCAGTTCCAAGCGTGGCAGTGTGATTGTTTTGATTGGTGCCACTCTTGACTTGGATGCAACGAGCGCAGTAACAGTCTCTCCTTCTGTTGTTTGTCCTTGTAGATACGCAACTGCGCCATACGCCTTTTCGCTTGCATCTGTGAAGACATGGAGAACTTGTGATTTATCTGACAGCTTTTCTGTTCCATACCACCGCGGAATGACTATTTGGTGGATCTGAGGAAGCTCCATGCACCACTGCTGCCATGCCTGTGAAAGGTCTGGAGGCAGCTCGTCGTCCCAGCTCAGGCCCCGTCGCCACATTTCCTGAAACAGACATTTAACTCGAATGGTAAATGGCGTTAGGAACCCTATAGGATCAAAGATTCTGGCGGATGATCTCAAAACACTCCTCTTTGTGTTTTCCTTTCCTTTTAGAATGTTCATCAAATGTTTGAGGTCAAAGGCAAAGTCATCTGTGTCCGGTCTCCACACCAAACCAAGCACCTTCAACACACCTCCATGTGTTTCTGTTTCTTGTGTGAAATCAAGCTTGCTGTTTGACCACTTGGTTTTCAGTTCAAGGGAGTTTGTTGTCCACTTACAGAGGTTCATGTTGGCAGCAGCCAGTATTTCTCTTGCTCCTGTAGTAAGTCTGTATGCCTCGTCTGAGTTACTTGAGCTAGCGATCAGATCATCCACATAAAGTGAGTCTCTCATTAGTTTTACCGTGTCTGGTTGGTTAGCTTCATATTTCTCCAGATGATGTCTGATAGTGGCTGCAAGTAAAAATGGACTTGAAGTTACTCCAAACACAACACGTGCCATTCTCATTATACGCGTGTTGGTGCCTTCAACATCTGGGGGTCCTGTAAGCCACAAAAATCTCACAGCATCTCTGTCACTTTCAGTTATAGATATCTGAAGGAAAGCTTTAGTAATGTCTGCTGTGAAAGCTACAGGATTTTGTCTGAATCTGATCAAAATGCTCATGAGGTCAGCATTCAGGTTTGGGCCAGGTAATAAACAGTCATTTAAAGAGGAACAACCTTCTTCATGTGACGAAGCATCAAACACTACCCTTAACTTGGTAGTTACTTTGTCCTCTCTGATTACAGCATGATGAGGTAAGTAGTAGGTTACATTCTCTGTCTCTGCTGAATGACTGCTCTGTGGCACATCTTCACATATTCCTTGTTCTGTGTAATCCTCTATTACATCGTTGTATCCTTTAAACAGTGTCACGTCAGATTTCAGCTTTCTTTTCAGGGTTTCAAACCTCTTTTGTGCAACCTTCTTGTTGTCTGAGAGTTCGGGTGTGTCTTGGCGCCATGGCAACGCCACTTCATATCTCCCATTAATGAATCTGACTGACCTGTCAAAGCTCTCCTTGGCTTTCTCGTCATCAGGTGTTTCCTCACCTTTAGTAGTGATGCCCAGCGACTCGATCTCCCAAAATGCTCTTAGCTGGTTTGAGATCTCCACTGAGTCTTCACTGAGTCCAATGTGCATACATGTTGCTTCATTCATACTGGACATGACAACTGGTCCTTGCACTGCCCAGCCGAATCTGGTTTCTACGGCAACCAAAGCGTCTGACAGTCTCTCAGTTTTACCTGTGACTACTCTCCAGTAGTAATCTGCTCCGATCAGTACTGATAGCTCCAAACCATCTTTGTCTCCCGCTGACACATCTGCTACTGGTAGCCCTTTTTTCTCCAGCTGCCGTTGGATGTGTTCACTGGGGACTTTCATGACTGCAGTACAAAGCTGTGGGGTTTGAACAGCTTCAATCTCGATTTTCTGATCTTTGTTTCTCACATTCTCCAGGACTAGTTTTATGACATTGCATTTTGTGGTCACTGGGTTTTTTGAGCCAAACGTGTGAAGGTTTAATGTCTTTTGTTTTAGTATTGGCAGTTTTAAATCTTTCACTTGTTTCTCATGGACAAAACTCCGTTGGCTTCCTCCATCAATTAAGCAACGCACAATCTTCTTTCCTCCAGGTCCTTCAATCCTTGCTCTCACAGTTTGCAATAGTACCGTTTCACATTTTTCTGGGGTTGGTTTGGCTGCATATGGAAACACTGAGGAGACCACTGCATCACTCGTGTTTTCAGCGGCATCTGTCCTTTCTATTGGTTGCTCACTTCTGTCACACACAACAGCATGATGTCTTCTTCCACAATCAGTGCATGTCACATTTTTGGATCTACAGTCTCGAGCAAGATGTCTGGGTTTTAGGCATATGAAGCACCTTCCCATTTTCTTTAACTTTTCTTTCCTGCTTGTGACTGTGTCTTCAGTGCACTGTTCTGACTTGTGGCTGGTACTGTTACAGAATATGCAACTGTGCACAAATGGTGTATTCGAACTGCCTGTGTGGAGGGCTGCAGCTGAGGGCACATTAGGTCCTTTCCACCTTTCTCTGCTTGAATCTGGTCTGTAGTGCTGATTCTGATTTGCATGTGTATCTTTATGATTCTCTCTCATTTGTGTCAAATGTGCAGCACGCTCCCTGCTTTCAACTTCTTGTTGCAAAAACTTTACAAGGCCATCAACATCCCACTTTTGCCCTACATCTGTCTTGCGGGTGTACTCAAGGGCAAGATCAGCAGGAATCATTTTGAACAGTATGGGGCACAGTAAACCTCCATAACTGTCTGACATGACTCCTAAAGCTTCTAAGCTTCTGATTTGTACTTCAACATCATCAAAAAGTTGTCTCAAGGCAACAATGTCTGAGGACCTTTTAACTGGACTTAGATTTAGTAACTTAGACATGTGTGCACTTACAATGAGCTCTTTCCTTCCAAATCTTTGCTTAAGCATGTCTACTGCAGCATCATAGTTCATGTCAGTTACCTTCAGCCCTGCGACGGCGCGTGCAGCTGGCCCGATGAGATATGACTTCAAGTAAGTGAACTTTTCAGTTTTGCTCAAATCTGGGTTTTGGTGAATTGCATTTTCGAATTGGTCCCAAAACTCCTGCCACATGCACACTTCTCCGCTGTATTTGTTTATTGAGAGCTTGGGTAGCTTTACCGAGGGTCTGCTTGTATTTGACCGTGTACTCACGTCACTCAGCCGATGTGGATTCGCTGATACGGTGGCGTCTCTTGCCTGTTCTTGTTGCTGTAAGGCAGACCGTTCAATTGCTCTCTCTGCCCGCGTCCTCCATAAATTTGTGTTGTCCTGATACTCAAGTGTCCGCACCATGTCCGCATCTAACTCGTCCAAAGGGATCTCCTGCTCTATATCTGGTTCAATGTCTTGCAGGCCTTTCTCTTTCTGTGACAACATGGCTAACAGCTCCCGCAAATGGTCACTGTTTATATCAGTCTTACTTGTTTCATCTTGTATAATTTGCAGCAGCTTTGTAACGGACGTCCGCAGCACGGTCCGTTTCTGTTTTAGCCTTTGAAGTCGCTCCGCCATTTTTTCCTTTCGTCTCCGTGTTGTTACAGCTATCGGCTTAATCCCAACAACGTTCTCTCTTCACTTTTCCCGCTTCCAGCTTCCGGTTCCCGGGTTTCGGCACCAAAAAATATGTTGTGGATTTAGCTGTAACATCAGTTGTTATAAGGAAAGAATGTCCAAACACCCAACTTTACCTTCATTTGGCTTTACTGGAGAATGCTGCATCTCAGTTTACAACACATTTGTCGTTCCCGCTGGCTAACATGCGTCCGTCTCTCTGATAGCACTGCATCGCTTAGCACTGACTTCTTCTTCTTCGGTCTGCAGCTTGAACAATAACATTTCATGGCCAAAGGTACAGTACCAGCGCCGTCTAGTGGACAATGTCTAACGACTGCATTGAAGGAAAACACCTTTGGGATTCTAATTAAATTACTATTATAAATAGCTTTTCTGATTAACTATAAAGTGTTTATAATATCTATTTGTCCTATATGTATTTCAATATGTAATAACTATCAACTTATGTGTATGAACCATTCTGAACTATTAAATATTCAACAAGCTCGTGCAGCGTTGAAGATCTTCATCCTGTCTCTGTTGCTAAGAAACTTCATAATTAAGGTCCTCGGCGGTCCCTTATCTCTCCGTGGGCCAATACGATGTGCTTTTTCCAGAACCACTGCTGATTGCAACTCCTCGCTGCCCAGCACCTCCGGAATCCACTTTTCCAGAAAGGAATATACGTCCCGACCTTCTGATTCCTCTGGAAGACCCACCAGCCTCAAGTTATTCTGTCTCGACCGAGATTCCAAATCCAAAATATTATCTTCTAGACATTTATTTTTTTTTTCCAAAGTGCGCACCTTTAATTGAAGACGGGTGACGTCATCTTCAGCACTAGCGAGACGGAGCTCCATCTGCGCCGTTCGTTCTACACAGTCACCCAATTCCTTTCTTATTCCTTCCAACGCTGTCATAATCCCATCAAATCTAGAGGAAAAGTCCGCTCTCATTGAACTCATGGCAGCCATCAGCGCATCTGCGCCGCTCCCCGCAGATTTCGCACCGTTGCCAGCCTCCTCCGCCATATATGGAGTTTTGTTTGCTGCGTCACAGACCTGAAAGTCCGTTAATTTGGACTGTTTCGGCGGCTCGCTTTTTCCTTTACCTGGTTTTCCAGCCTTAGGCTTCGCCGACATATCCTCGCCCAAACGCTGAGATACGTTCTGTCCCAAATGAGAGAGTTATTTGCCGATTTTTTTCTCCAGGAGCAGAGCAGAGTGAAACACGTCCGTCTTACGTGGCAGCCATAACCGGCTCCTCTATTGATTTTTATTGATTTTGAAATATTGTTATTTGTTAGGATTTCTGCTGTAGCATTATTATATATTATCTGAACCCATTTTATGAAATTATTTCCAAGTCCAAACCTTTGTAAGACTTCAAAAAGAAAGGGCCATTCAACTCTATCAAAGGCTTTTTCGGCATCCAGTGATAAGAGAGCTGTATCCGGTGCTTCTTTATTAGAATAAATAATATTAAATAGTCTTCTTACATTATGGAATCCTTGTCTTCCCTTTATAAAGCCATTCTGATCTCGATTAATAATATTTGGTAAAATTTCTTGTATTCGTCTTGCTAAAATTTTACAGATTATCTTAAGGTCGGCATTTAATAGGCTTATTGGTCTCATATTTTCACATTTATTAGAGGGCTTACCTGGTTTTGGCAACAGTATAATTAAGGCATTATTCATATATGATGGTAAATTACTATTTTGAAATGCTTCTAAAACCATTTCCAAAAAAGGTTTTGTTAATTTATTCTTAAATTTTTTATAAAGGTCAACTGGAAGACCATCTGGTCCTGCACTTTTTCCTGATTTCATATTATCAATGGCTAGTCCAACTTCTTCTTGACTAATTTTAGACTCCAGTATCTCCCTATTTTCATTTGGAATACACGGTATAAATAGTTCGTTCAAAAACCCATGTAGTTTTGTTAAGTCAGATTCATTTTTGGTATCATATAATTTTTCATAGTAATCTCTAAAGGCTCTATTAATTTCTAAAGGATCTATAACTACCTGTCCGTTACTTATAATACTGGTAATTGGTGTTTTAGATTCTAATTGTTTAATCTGCCATGCCAATAACTTTCCTGATTTTTCACCTTGTTCATAAAAAGGTTGTTTCAATCTTAGAAGACTCGAGGCAGCTCTATTCGCTGATTTTTTGTCATATTCAGCTCTCAAAATCAGTAATTCGTTCTCCAACCTTGGATCTCTTCCTGCATATACTCTTTCTTGAAGAATTTTTATTTTATGTTCCAATTGGACTCTCTCCTCTCGAGTCTTCTTAGATTTTGAACCTGTATAACTAATAATATGTCCCCTAATAAAAGCTTTGAAAGCCTCCCACTTTACACATGCTGATGTTTGTGTAGTATTGATGTCAAAGAACTCATCTATCTGTTTTTCTATGTATTTAACAAATTCCTCATCCTGAAGCCATTTATGCTGAAATTGCCATCTACCTGGTTCCTTTGTCAATTTCTTATCTACATATATTAGACAGCAGGGTGCATGATCAGAGATCACGATGTTATCATAAAAACAGTTTTGAATCTTGGACCTTAATTCTGTGGAGATCAAAAAATAATCAGTACGTGAGAATGTCTTGTAGGTATTGGAATAACAAGAGTATGCTTTAACTTGTGGTTTCATTTCTCTCCATATATCTATCAATTTCAATTCTTTCATAAAATGATTAATGGTCATCCTACATCCATTGTGCGTACAGTCCAGTCCTGTTGATCTATCTATATCGGAATTCAATGTACAATTAAAATCCCCTGCTATTATATGTTGCCCTGTAAGTGATGATAAGATAAGAAATAAATTAGCAAAGAACTTTTGATCATCTATATTGGGACCATATAAGTTCACCAAATTTATATTTTCTAATAGCAAAGATCCTTGAATGATTACATATCTTCCAAATTTGTCTCCAATTACATTTTTCACTTGAAATGGGACTGATTTATGTATGAGAGTCATAACTCCCCTGGCTCGGGATGAAAATGATGAGGTGAAAACATTTCCTTGCCATCTACTCCTAATTCTTTTTACATCCTCCTCTATTAGATGAGTTTCTTGTAAAAACACAATTTTTGAACCCATGTCTTTTATTTTATTCATAACTTGTTTAAGTTATTTTGTAGACCTCTGCAATTCCATGAAGTTAAATTAAGATTAACGCTTTGATTTATGATCAATAGGGAGTTTGGGATTACCTTGCAGTGTAAACATGCTCAAACAGAAAAGCAAAAAGATGAGTGGTTGAACATTCACCCTACAAACTACACACAAACAAATTCCCCCTTCCCACATTTGTGGCAATCCCCCCAAAAACAAAAGAAAAATTCCGTCTCCCGATATAGCCATCGACCGTTCCACACCCATGAGGATCAGCCAAAGCCACTCCTTCTTCATCCTCCCAATCACCCTAACTCTACTGCTTTTAATAACGTAACATTAACTCTCTTCTGTAATTTTCCAATTTAACTCCAAAATTTTATAGCAATTTTGTACTTTTTTTTTTAATTTTTTTTTTTTTAATATGTAATACAATCTATATTTTGTAATCTTGTTATATGCTTCTAATCAGTTAAATACTCAAATATTCTACCCTATATTCTGTTCATGCTTAGCTCCCACCAGTCTCTTCCTGGATCTTCTTGATGAGCTCCTGCGCCTCCTCGGGGGTCTTGAAGATGTGTGTTCTGCCCTCATATGTGACCAGAAGTCTTGCAGGGTGAATCACTCCATGACGAATCTCAAGGTTGCGCAGTTCTTTACGGATGGGGTCAAACTGCTTCCTTAATTGTTGGATTCCTGAGGCCAAATCTGGGTAGAACCGCACCTGCTGATCTTGGTATTTAATTTCTCCTTTGGCCTGCACCGCGTTGGAGATCGTCATCCTGTCTCTGTAGCTGAGAAACTTCATAATTAACGTCCTCGGTGCTGCCTTGTTACCTCTCGGTGGGCCAATTCGGTGGGAGCTTTCCAAGACAACTGATGATTTTAGCTCCGCATTGTTCAGCGCCTCCGGGATCCACCCCTCCCAATCACCCTAACTCTACTGCTTTTAATGACGTAACATTAACTCTCCTCTGTAGTTTTCCAACTTAACTCCAAAATTTTTAGCAACTTTGTACATCATAGTTTTTTTTGTTTGTTTTTTTAATATATAATACAATCTATATTTTGTAAACTTGCTATTTGCTTCAAGTCAGTCAGATGCCTGTGCAAATGCTTAAATATTCTACCTTATATTTTGTTCATGCTTAGCTCCCACCAGTCTCTTCTTGGATCTTCTTGATGAACTCCTGCGCCTCCTCTGGGGTCTTGAAGATGTGGGTTCTGCCCCCATACGTGGTCAACAGTCTCGCAGGATAAATTACACCATGATGAATCCCAAGGTTGCGCAGCTCTTTACGTACGGGATCAAACTGCTTCCTCAGTTGTTGGATTCCTGTGGCCAAATCTGGGTAGAACTGCACCTGCTGGTCCTGGTGTTTAATCTCTCCTTTAGCTCGTGCAGCGTTGAAGATCTTCATCCTGTCTCTGTTGCTGAGGAACTTCATAATTAGGGTCCTCGGTGGTCCCTTATCTCTCCGTGGACCAATACGGTGTGCGCTTTCCAGAACCACTGCTGATTGCAGCTCCGCGCTGCCCAGCGCCTCCGGAATCCACTTTTCCAGAAAGGAACATGAGTCCCGACCTTCGGATTCCTCTGGTAGACCCACCAGCCTCAAGTTGTTCCGTCTCGACCGGGACTCCAAATCCAGGACATTATCTTCCAGACATTTTTTTTTTTCCAAAGTGCGCACCTTTAATTGAAGACAGGTGATGTCATCTTCAGCACTAGAGACACGAAACTCCACTTGCGCCATTCGTTCTACACAGTCACCCAATTCCTTTCTCATTCCTTCCAACGCTGCCATAATCCCATCAAATTTAGAGGAAAAGTCTGCTCTCATTGAACTTATGGCAGCTAGCACCGCACCTGTGCCGTTTCCCGCAGATACCGCACCGCTGCTAGCTTCCTCCGCCATATATGGAGCTTTATCTGCTGCGTCACAGACCTGAAAGTCCGTTAATTTGGACTGTTTCGGCGGCTCGCTTTTTCCTCTACCTGGTTTTCCAGCCTTAGGCTTCACCGACATATCCTCGCCCAAACGCTGGGATACGTTCTGTCCCAAATGAGAGAGTTATTTGCCAATTTTTTTTCTCCAGGAGCAGAGCAGAGTGAGACGTGTCCTTCTCATGTGACAGCCATAACCGGAAGCCTCTAGGTTCTCTTTAGCTAGCATTTGTAGACCTAGGTGGGTAGTGGACTCAATCTGGCTGGTCAATTCAAACACTTGCTTCAGAGTGAAGACATCCGTAGTTAGCATTAGCTTGTCTTTGAGCCACTCATTGCCCATACCTTGTGCTAGCTTGTCACAGACTAGCTCTTCCTCAATCGGCCCAAAAGCACACTCGCTTGCTAGGCAGCGGAGTTCCATTAAAAAACATTGGGTGGACTCACCAGCTTGTTGACGGCAGTCAAAGAACTTATGTCTTCATACTGTGCTGTTGTACTGGTCCATAAAGAAATTGTCCATTATGTCCAAACACTCCTTCAACGAGCCTTTACCACCCAACACGCGAGACACTCGTTGGCCTCTCTCACCGAGGCAGTGAACAAGCAGGCTCCACCGTCTCTCTTTGTTGGCACCGCCCAAGCCAGCCGCGACTATGTACTCGTCAAACGCCTCCAGCCAGCGGAGCCATAGTGTAGTTGGTACACCCGGAGACTGTAAAAACAGAGGTGGCGGTTTTATGCACACCCCCATGGTTTAATCCGACGTCGCCAAATGTTATGTCTTAATAATGAGAGACCTGAGCCATGTTGAACCAAGCAATGAACTGAACTTTATTGAGAAACAAACTCAGTATACATACTGGCTGTAGCCTGCCTGATGTCGCCACGTGGACTGCCTGGCGTCGGCTACGGCAAGCCCCAAGGCCAAATCCCCATACAACACACACTGCGGAGAGTGTAAATAATGGAAGCAGATTTATGCAGCAGACGACTTTATTCACTCTCACATCAGTCATACACAGAAAAAGCATGTCTCAATACACCAAGGGTTCTCCTTTTATATCAACCGCCCATCTCACATCTGCATGACATCTCGCATCACAATACATTCATCCCTTCTCCCCCAACTCCTTCTTCCTGCCACCTCACCATAATCTCCATACCCATTGTCCTTCTCTGTTTACCCTCTGCATCCAGTCTGAGATGATTAACCCAGCCTCTACACGCCCCCCCCCCCACAGAATCTCGGACCGAGCTTCAGTCCTCACGTCCTTTTGGCTTCAGTCTCCTCCCATATCTGCTGTAACGGGGGTTTACCGCCTCAGCAGCGCTGCTGTGCCGGCGGGGGGCTCCTGGGGGTGTGTCTGTCTGTGGGTGGGCCATGACGAGGGGGGGGAAACCTTCGACTTGCCCGTGTGGCTGCTCTGATGAATCGTTTACCTGGGGAGTTCTCAGCGGGGGTCTTCCACACCGAGGGGCCCGAGCCAACAGCACTTGCTCGTCCGCCACCACAAAGGCGGGCTTAAGTCTGTCTATGCATATTTTCTCCTGACGACCCCCCAAGTCTAACATAAAATGTTTGTCCCCTGTTTCCAGCACTCTGAACGGGCCATCGTAGGGTGGGCGCAATGGAGGGCGGTGGGCATCGTGCCTGACAAACACGAACGCCACGTTCTTCAAAGTTGTTGGCACAAAAGCACGTGGAAAACAGTGGTGGGCCGGGCCGGGCAGCGTGCCTGTATCTGCCCTATGCTGCAAACGCTGAGACGAGCAGTTATCCTGCGCGGGATTATCTGGCAAAAATTCCCCGGGCAGTCGCAGTGGCTGAGAAAAAACAAGCTCCACCGGGGAAGCCTCCAAATCCTCTTTTGGTGCGGAACGCAACCCCAATAAAACCCACGGCAACCGGTCTACCCAATTTGCATCTGTCAGCGAAGCCCTGAGCGCTGCTTTCAGTGACCTATGAAAACACTCGCATAACCCATTGGCCTGTGGATTGTACGCGGTTGTGCGATGAATTGCAACACCCAGGCTACGGGCCATCGAGGACAAGAGGTCGGAAACAAACTGAGGGCCCCTATCGGACGTGATGTCCGACAGGATTCCAAAACGTGCCACCCATGTCGTCAAAAAAGCGCACGCCACGTCCGCGGACGTGGTTGCTGCCAGCGGGACTGCTTCTGACCAGCGTGTGGTGTGGTCCACCACTGTCAGAAGGTGCGTGCACCCCTGCGATGGCGGGAGGGGGCCCACGAGGTCCACGTGAACATGGTCGAACCTCTTCGCCGGTATACGAAACGGCTCCAAAGGAGCCATCGTGTGTCTGTGTACTTTGGCTCATTGGCACGCTACACAGGCTGCAGCCCACTCTTTCACTTGTTTGGCAGGCCTGGCCACACAAACTTCGTTCCCACCATTTTGACTGACGCGCGCACTCCTGGGTGCGCCAGAGCGTGAACTGACTCAAACACGCGGCGGCGCCAAGAGACTGGGACCACCGGGCGCGGTCATTCCGTGGAGACGTCGCAGATTGGGGGGGGGGGGGCTGCCGTCTTGCAGTACTCTGCTCTCCAGCCTTAACCCTGTTGATCCAGACTGGAGCGTGTACACGTCCGTATCGCCAATCTGCTCTGCGGCCATGGCTGTTTAATCTATCCCCACGCAGACCGGGGCCACTACTGCGCGTGAGAGGCAGTCCGCCACCACATTCAGTTTACCTGACACATGCTGAATATCGGTCGTAAACTCCGAGATCGCGGCCAGCTGTCTCTGCTGCCGGCCCGACCATGGTTCCGAAACCTTGGTCATCGCGAACGTTAGTGGCTTGTGGTCCACGAACGAGGTGAAGCTGCGCCCTTCCAGCCAAAACTGGAAGTGGTGTATGGCTAGGTGGAGAGCCAGCAACTCTCTGTCGAACGCACTGTATTTACGCTCACTGTTGCGCAAAGCCCTGCTGAAAAAAGCGAGCGGCTGCCAAGAACCAGTGACATGTTGCTCCACGACGGCCCCTATGGCCACGTCCGAGGCATCGGTAGTGAGAGCTATCCGGGCCGCCGGGTCCAGGTGCGCCAACAGTGTGGCGTTTGCCAGGGCTGTTTTAACCTCAGAGAATGCCTGCTCCTGCTCTGGAGTCCATTCGACTCTGTCCGCGGGTTTCCGTTTCTTGAGCACGGCGTACAATGACTGCATGAGTTGAGCTGCGTGGGGGAGGAACCGGTTATAAAAGTTAACCATCCCCAAAAATTCTTGCAGTGCCCTGACCGTCTGAGGCCGGGGAAAATTCACCACGGCACGCACTTTGTCAGGCAAGGGTATCGCTCCCTCCGGTGAGACGCGGTGCCCCAAAAAAATCAATCCCTGTCACGCCGAACTGGTATTTCGCCGGGTTGATTATTAACCCGTGCTCCTCCAACCTCTGGAAAACCGTCCTGAGGTGGGTTACGTGTTCGTCCTCGGACGCACTGGCCACCAGGATGTCATCCAGGTAGACAAACACAGACGGCAGATCGCGCAACACCGCATCCATCATGCGTTGGAATGTCTGTGCCGCTCCTTTTAATCCGAAGGGCAAGCGTAAAAATTCAAACAAGCCAAACGGAGTTATTACCGCTGTTTTGGGTATGTCCTCCGTGCGCACTGGGACCTGGTGGTAACCGCGGACCAGGTCTATTTTAGAAAAAATGCGTGCCCCGGCGAGGTAAACAGAAAAATCCTGAATATGGGGAATCGGGTAGCGGTCGTGCGCTGTGGCGTTATTCAACCTGCGGAAATCTCCGCACAGTCGCCACGATCCCTCGGACTTAGGGACCATGTGTAGCGGGGATACCTATGGGCTGTTTGAGCACCTGATGATGCCCAACCTTTCCAAGCTGGCAAACTCGTCGTGCGCTATGGCCAGTTTAGCTGCGTCCAGGCACCGAGGTCGTGCGAAAACGGGCGGCCCAGCAGTGGTGATAAAGTGTTCCACCCCGTGTTTAGTGTTGGCTGCCGAAAACGTCGGGACCGTGAGTGCTGGGAACTGAGTGAGCAGTGTGTGGAACTTACCACCTGGAGCTGTGACGTTGGCTTGTGTTATTGGCCCGGCCCTTCGAGCTGTGCAGGGGAGAGAGAGAATCAAAAGACATTGCATTAACCAAGCATCTGTTAGCAACATCGACTAGCAACCCGTGTGCACACAGAAAATCAGCTCCCAGGATTGGGAAACTCAATGCCGCTATGACAAAAGTCCACTCGTACATACAGCCGTGTAGGGATAAAGTCAGTGTTCTCTCACCAAAAGTCTTAATGTCCGAGCCGTTTACTGCTACCAGCCCAGGGCCTCTAGCTCCCGCTAGCCGGTCGGCATAGAACGGCAGGATGATGCTCTTCTGGGTGCCAGTGTCTATGAGGAACCGTCTCCCTGAGCGCGAGTCCGTCACGTAGAGCAGCTTGTTCTCTTCACTGGCGGTCGCAGCTGCTACCGACTGCTGGCCTTGGTGTTTCCCGAACGCTTGAATTGGCACGGTGGCACACATCTGCGTGTGTTCTCTCCAAAGCGGTGGTGGTAGAAGCAGAGCGTGTCTCTCTGGTTCCTGGCCCCCGCTGCCGCTACCGTCGGCAGCTCCTCGCCTCCGCTGGTCGTCTCGCTGGGTTCCGGCGCCGCTGCGTTCACTGTGAGGGCTCTGGTGGTGAGGATGATCCGATCTGCCTCCTGGGCTAGCGCACGGTAGTCAGCAACGGCGAATTGGCCAGGACCGCTCTGGCCACTGTTGGGAGGTTCCGGAGGAAAAGGTGGGCAAACAGAAAATGCCCATCGTCCGTGCCCATCAACGCTAACATCTTCTCCATCAGTTCGACCGCCGACCCATCTCCAAACTCGGAGTGCCTCAGGAGCCTCTCTGCTCTCTCGCGGTCTGAGATTGTGTAGCACTGGGTCAGCGCGGCCTTGACAGCCCCGTATTTGTCGTGGGCTGGAGGCTGTTGGAGCAGGCTCACTACTTGCTGAGACGTGTGAGCGTCCAGCGCTGCGACCACATAGTAATATTTGGTGTCGTCTGCCGTTATTCCCCGGAGGGCGAACTGAGCCTCGGTGTGGTGGAACCAAGACTGCGGGTCGTGCAGCCAAAAGTCCGGTAGTTTGACCGAAAAGCACACGTGTTGCTGGGGGTTCCTGTCCGGGCCATCTCTGGGATGCTTGCCGTGTCGCTGGGGCTTCCCGTCCGGGCCGACTCCGGGGTTCTTGCCTCGTGTTCCATAATTCGTCAAAGGGTCACCAGTGTGGGGAGTGTAAATAACGGAGGCAGATTTATGCAGCAGACGACTTTATTCACTCTCACATCAGTCATACACAGAAAAAGCATGTCTCAATACACCAGGGGTTCTCCTTTTATATCAACCGCCCATCTCACATCTGCATGGCATCTCGCATCACAATGCATTCATCCCTTCTCCCCCAACTCCTTCTTCCTGCCACCTCACCATAATCTCCATACCCATTGTCCTTCTCTGTTTACCCTCTGCATCCAGTCTGAGATGATTAACCCAGCCTCTACAACACCACTTGCAAAGTTGTAGAAGATTAGCATTAAGTGAGTCAGGTGAGGTCATGTTGTGGAGAATGTGGAAGGACGAGGCTGAGTTTATTTCTCAAGTCAGATTTATTCACATTCTCCATCATCATCCAAAAACAGAAAAAAAGTGAATCCCCCAACATCTGTCCCTTTTATACCCAGGACATCAAAACACACAGTCACATGGTACTTAATCCCCAGTAACAATGTAACTTCCTCCCGCTCTTAACACCCCCACCTCCAGTCTCTGGCCGCTGGGCGAAATCCCCCCACAGCTGTCTCTTTGCATGCCAAAGACTGAACTTTCACACCTCGTGTTATCTCCAGAGCGGCTCAGTCCTTTGTTCCGTCTCAGATGTGAAGCCTAAGGTGGTATACGTATGAATCATGCAGTGATATACATATATGCATATATGTGCCCCACATGACCCCCCCGCCCAAACGTCTAAGATGGAACAACATAATAACAGTCTGCAAGTCATGGTAAAATTATTACACATCAGTCCACATGTCGCTTGGGCCTCAGTCGCCTCCCATATCTGCTGTAAGAGGGCTTAACCACTTTCGCGGCGCCCTCCTACTGTGGAGCTGCTGCCTGAGGATGAGAACTGTTAGTCAATCCCTGTGGGTGTTCTGATGAATGCTCCTTAGGGGGTCTGCCGCACCGAGGAGCCTTAGCCAACAGCACATCCTCGTCGGCCAACACAAAGGTGGGTTTGAGTCTGTCTATGCCAATCTTTTCTTTCCTACCCCCCAAATCTAGCAAAAAGTGCTTATCCCCTGTTTCCAGCACTCTAAATGGTCCATCATAAGGTGGTCGCAACGGTGGGCGATGTGCATTGTGTCTGACAAAAACAAACTCCGCATTTTTTAGAGCTTTAGGCACAAAAACGCACGGAAAACTGTGGTGAACGGGGCCGGGAAGCATGCCCGCTTCCGCCCCGCTCTGCACCGCGGCAGCACAGTTTACCCTCAGCCGGGGGATCGTGGGTTCGATCCCTGCCCCCGGCTAACAGTGATCTGTGTGGAGTTTGCATGTTCTCCCCGTGTTTGCGTGGGTTTACTCCAGGATTTCTCCGGTTTCCTCCCACATGCTAAAAACATGCAGGTTAGGGAGTTAAGGGGCGCTTGCGCACGCAACGACTGGCAGCTGGTGGCTTGTCACCAGACTGCAGAACAAATCTACCTACGGGTACAAAATAAGTCCAAAAAAACAAACAAACAAAAAAAAACAAACCGCTGAGCCGGGAAGCATTCTGGTGCAGGATTATCCGGGAGAAATTCCCCGGGTAGCCGGAGTGGCTGCGCAAAAACTAACTCAGCCGGGGAGGCTTCTAAATCCTCTTTAGGTGCAGAACGCAACCCCAATAAAACCCATGGTAGCCTGTCCACCCAATTTGCATCCGTAAGCGACGCTCTGAGGGCCGCCTTCAATGACCTATGGAAACGTTCGCATAACCCATTAGCCTGCGGGTTGTACGCAGTAGTGTGGTGGATCGTTACCCCCAGGCTGCGGGCCATCGCTGACCAAAGCTCGGAAACAAATTGAGGACCTCTGTCGGACGTAATGTCTGACGGAACTCCAAAGCGCGCTACCCATGCCGTTAAAAACGCATGCGCCACCTCCTCGGCTGTGGTTGATGACAGTGGGACCACTTCCGGCCAGCGCGTGGTGCGGTCTACCATTGTCAGAAGGTGTGTGCACCCCTGCGACGGCGGGAGGGGGCCTACGAGGTCCACATGAACGTGATCGAACCTCTTAGCCGGGATGTGAAACGGCTCCAAGGGAGCTCTCGTGTGCTTGTGAACCTTGGCTCGTTGGCAAGCCATGCAGGCTGCAGCCCACTCTCTAACTTGCTTGCGCAGGCTCGGCCATACAAATTTCTCTCCTACCATTTTGACTGACGCGCGCACCCCCGGGTGCGCCAGAGAATGAATCGAGTCAAAAACACGGCGGAGCCACACGGTTGGTACCACCGGGCGCGGTCGTCCCGTGGAGACATCGCAGATTAGGGGGGGCACACCATCTTGCAGCACCCTGTTCTCCAGCCTTAACCCTGTTGGTCCAGACTGGAGCGCACACACGTCCGCGTCGCTGACCTGATCCGCGGCCATGGCTGCATAATCTATCCCTACGCGGATCGCGGCAGCGCGCACTGGGGCCGCTACGGCGCGCGAGAGACAGTCTGCCACTACATTAAGTTTACCCGCCACGTGCTGAATATCGGTAGTAAACTCTGAGATTGCAGCCAGCTGCCTCTGCTGCCGGCCCGACCACGGTTCTGAAACCTTGGCCATCGCAAAAGTTAGCGGCTTGTGGTCAGCGAACGTGGTGAAACGGCGTCCTTCCAGCCAGAACTGGAAGTGGCGAATGGCCAAGTGGAGAGCTAACAACTCCCTGTCAAATGCGCTGTATTTTCGCTCATTATCGCGCAACGTCCTGCTGAAAAAGGCGAGTGGCTGCCAAGCCCCGGCTACATGCTGCTCCACAACCGCCCCTATGGCCACATCTGACGCGTCAGTAGTGAGCGCTATGCGGGCCGTTGGGTCTGGATGCACTAACAACGCTGCGTTTGCCAGGGCTGCTTTGACCTCCACGAATGCTCGCTCTCGCTCAGGAGACCATTCGATTTTGCTCGTGGGTTTTTGTTTTTTTAGCGCGGCATACAATGGTTGCATGAACTGCGCTGCGCGGGGGAGGAAACGGTTATAAAAATTTACCATTCCCAAAAACTCCTGTAACGCTTTGACCGTTTGTGGCTGGGGAAAATTTGTTACTGCGCGCACTTTGTCAGGCAGGGGAACCGCTCCTTCTGGAGAGACGCGATGCCCCAAAAAATCAATCTGCGTCACCCCGAACTGACATTTCGCTGGGTTGATTATTAACCCGTGCTCTCCCAACCTCCGGAAAACTGCCGTGAGGTGGTTTTCGTGTTCGTCTTCGGACACGCTGGCTAACAAGATGTCGTCCAGGTAGACGAACACGAAGGGGAGATCGCGCAATACTGCGTCCATCATGCGTTGGAACGTCTGCGCAGCGCCTTTAAGCCCAAATGGCAAGCGCAAAAACTCGAAAAGGCCAAACGGAGTTATTACCGTTGTTTTGGGTATGTCCTCAGCGCGCACTGGGACTTGATGGTACCCGCGGACCAAGTCTTTCTTAGAAAAAATGCGCGCCCCCGCCAAATGAACGGAAAAATCTTGGATATGCGGGATTGGATAGCCGTCGTGTGCCGTAGCGTTGTTCAACCTGCGGAAATCTCAGAAAGGGCGCCACAAGCCGTCAGCTTTAGGGACCATGTGCAGCGGGGAAGCCCATGGGCTTTTTGAACGCCTGATGATGCCCAACTTTTCCAGGTTGGCGAACTCCTTGCGCGCTATGGACAGTTTAGCTGCATCCAAGCGCCGAGCTTTTGCGAAAACGGGCGGTCCGGTGGTAGTAATAAAATGTTCCACTCCGTGTTTAGCGACAGCTGCTGAAAATGTGGGAACCGTGAGTGCTGGGAACTGAGTGAGTAGTGTGTGGAACTTACCACCTGCCGTTGCGACGTTGGCTTGTGCTGTGGGCGGGGTCACTCGGGCTGCACAGGGAATAGAATAAAAAGAAAGTGCATTAACCAGGCGCCTATTAGCAAGATCAACCAACAAACCATGTGAGCACAGAAAATCAGCCCCTAACATATTGAAGCTTACTGCAGCTATAACAAAAGTCCACTCAAATGTACGGCCGTGTAGGGACAGAAGCAGAGTCTTCTCACCGAAGGTCTTAATCCTCGAGCCGTTCGCTGCTGATGCTCCGTGACTTCCGGGACCCGCCAGCCGGTCAGCATAGGTAGGCGTGATGCAACTCACTTGGGAGCCTGTGTCCACGAGGAATTGCCTCCCCGAACGCGCGTCCGTCAAGTAGAGCAGCTTGTTCTCTTCCCCGAGGGCCGCAGCCTCTACCGACCCCCGGCCTTGGCGTTTCCCGAGCTCTTGAACTGGCACGGTGGAATACATTTGCGTGCCCTCTCTGCAAAGCGGCGATGGTAGAAACAGAGGTCGTCTCCTCCGCGATCCCTGGCCCTCGCCGCCGCCGTTGTCGGTGGGTCTGCTACCGCCGCCTCTGCCCGCCTGCCGTCCCGGGCCGTCGCGCCGAGCTCCGTCGCTGCTGCGGTGGTCGCGCGCTGTCTGCTGGCGTTGAGAATCCCTTGTGCTTCCTGGGCCAGCGCGCGGAAGTCCCGCTGGGCCAACAACGGTGAACCGGCCAGGGTCGCTCTCGTGGCCGACGGGAGGGTTCTCAGGAAAATGTGGGTGAAGAGGAAGTCGTCGCCGTCTGAGCCCCTCAGCCTCAGCATGTCCTCCATCAGGTCGACGGGCGTGCTCTCTCCCAAGCTGTTAAGAGCCAGGAGCCTCTCAGCTCTCTCCTGGACTGAGGGAGTGAAACGCTGGATAAGCGCAGCCTTCAACCCACCGTATTTGTCGTCGGCCGGTGGGCGCTCCAAAAGGCTCTGCACATGTCGAGCCGTGCGGTTGTCGAGCTTGGCAATAACGTGGAAGAATTTTGTGTCATCTACCGTTATCCCCCGGAGGGCGAACTGTGCTTCGACCAAGTGGAACCAGGAGCACGGGTTGTCTTGCCAGAAGTCTGGTAGCTTGACTGTGGCTGTGTTCGCCTGGCTGGCTCCTGACGAGTCCGGCTCGGGGGAATTACTTCTGCTCATGATACGTCTTAGGGTCACCAGTGTGGAGAATGTGGAAGGACGAGGCTGAGTTTATTTCTCAAGTCAGATTTATTCACATTCTCCATCATCATCCAAAAACAGAAAAAAAGTGAATCCCCCAACATCTGTCCCTTTTATACTCAGGACATCAAAACACACAGTCACATGGTACTTAATCCCCAGTAACAATGTAACTTCCTCCAGCTCTTAACACCCCCACCTCCAGTCTCTGGCCGCTGGGCGAAATCCCCCCACAGCTGTCTCTTTGCATGCCAAAGACTGAACTTTCACACCTCGTGTTATCTCCAGAGCGGCTCAGTCCTTTGTTCCGTCTCAGATGTGAAGCCTAAGGTGGTATACGTATGAATCATGCAGTGATATACATATGTGCATATATGTGCCCCACAATGTCTTTCTTCATTGAACACTCTGGGTATTGCTACTGTTGTAATGTAAAGCTTGTCAATCCTGGGAGCTCTCTATAAAGGCCTGGGATCTAAATGCACTTCAAATCAAATCAAATCAAATCAAATCAAACTTTATTGTCATATTGCTGTACATACAACTGTAGTGCAGGCAAGATGAAATTGCGTTTCTCTCGGCATCCATATAAGAAGCAACATGATTTAAGACACATTCCCACATAGCTCCCCCCCCCACCCCCACCCCCCCATCCATTCACACATCCCTGAGACATACTTGGGGAAAAAAAAGAATAACTAACTATAATATACAAAATGTCCGTAGGTGCAGTAGTGTGTATGAGAGATTCCGGGTCAACTGTTCAGCATCCTGACAGCTTGTGGAAGGAAGCTGTTGATCAGTCTGGTGGTTCTGCCTCCGATGCTCCGGAATCGTTTACCAGATGGAAGAAGTTCAAAGTGTTTATGCAGAGGGTGAGAACGGTCCTTGACAATGTTTAGTGCCCTGCTCCTACAACGGTTCTGAAAAAGTTCTTGGACAGAGGGGAGGGAGACTCCAATTACCCTCTCCGCCCCCTTGACTATCCTCTGCAGGGCTTTTTTGTCTGACATACTGCAGCTGGAGTACCATGTAGCAATGCAGTACGTCAGAACACTCTCCACCACACCTCTGTAGAAGGTCCTGAGGATGCAGATGGGGAGAGAGGCCTGTTTGAGTTTCCTCAATAAGTGCAGTCTCTGCTGAGCCCGCTTCCTGATTTCCAAGGAATTCTTGCTCCAGGTCAGGTCCTGCGAGATCTGCACTCCGAGGAACTTGATGTTCTCCACTCTCTCCACTAAACGGCCGCCGATGCTGAGGGGGGCGTGCTCTGGGAAAAGCACACTAGTACAAAATTAAAACAAAAATCTATAACTTTTTTCAACTGTATTGAGTATGTTTCAAAATGTAAGAAGTAGAAAGTACAAGTATGTGTTAAGATGTAGGGACTAAAAGTAAACAGTCATCAGAAAAATAATACTTAAGCATCTTAGTGTTTGTGCTTTATTACTATACACCCCACCAGACTTTGAACCACTGGAACGGGTACTCACGGAAGATCTTGCTAAACTGGACCAGTTCTGTAAAATCTGGCGCCTAAAACCAAGCCCAGCAAAAACCGTCTCCAGTGTATTTCATCTCCACAATGCAAAAGCTGCCAGAGAACTAAACATCCACCTGAGCGGACTCAAGCTTAAGCATGCCCCAAATCCAACTTATCTTGGAGTGACCCTTGATAGGACCTTATCCTTCAAGGAACATCTAAAGGGGACGGCTGCTAAGGTGAAGGTACGAAACAACCTGCTCTGCAAGCTCGCTGGTGCAAAATGGGGGGCGGCAGTCTCCACCCTGCGCACCTCAGCACTGGCCCTTTCATACTCTGTAGCAGAATATTGTGCCCCTGTCTGGTCCAGGTCATCTTACACACACCATGTAGACACCCAGCTCAACTCAACCATGAGAACTATAACTGGAACAATCCGCTCAACACCACTCCCCTGGCTCTCTGTACTGTCAAACATAGCCCCTCCACACATCCGGCGAGCAGCATTAACTCAAAGGATGCTCCAAAAAGTTAAAGATTTTCCTCACTTACCAATCCATGCAGATATCTACACCCCACCCACTGCCCGACTTTCATCCAGACGGCCGATTTGGAAAAACCCTCCCCCAGCTGACTTTACCATCCAGACAGCTTGGCAAGAGGAATGGGAGACCAAGGAGGTCCCAAACAAACAGCTGGTGATAAACCCCAACCAACAGGTCCCGGGCACCAACCTCCCAAGGAGACAGTGGTCTACACTCAATCGCTTCAGGACTGGACATGGCCCCTGCTTGGCCAGCCTTCACAGATGGGGCAGTAGCCCTAGCCCACTGTGCGCATGTGGAGAGGAGCAAACTATGGAACACATCATAGAGGCTTGCCCGCTCCAAAGACTGGAAGGAGGATTACACACCCTCCATACAGCAAACCAGGAGGCAACTGCTTGGCTTAAGGACTTTGCATTCGCTTAATAAATAAATAACTATACACCCCTACAATGAGATTGTCACAATGATTTGTTTGAAAATAAAAAATTAAATAACTAGATGTAGCACTTAAGCTTTGTCAGAGGTGTGTGCCTTAAACAAATGATGATTAAGTTAACGTCAAAGTGCATAACTGAATCAAAAAATGTGGCACACTGAACTATGGTTATTAGATCAGCGGTGCTATCTGGTTATGAGGTCATGTTCATGTTGCGCATGCGCAGTTGGTAAACCCCTAGTCCGTTTTCAGCTGCGCTGCTTGTTTGAAACGCGAGATACCCCTACCCCCCTTTTCCTGTTCGTTATTTGGAAAACACATGTCTGTTATGTTTCCATGTCCCATTTTAAAAATGTAAAGGCGCCACAACGAACCCTGATTTCAACGCTGCTGACGGTTACTTGTAATGTGGACCCGAAATCGAGGTAGGTCGTTACCATCTAACAGGAACGCCGGCATCGCTCAACATTAGCTTGATCTTTTTAAGCTAACGTCAGCTTAATGGTGTCATATAGCTATAAGTGTGGTATTCCTTGTATCGTCTTGTCATCGGCTTTACGAACCAGTGATTAAAATGTTTGTGAACTGCGTATTAATGATTGAGTGTTTTTGTTGTCCGATAACGTTAAATTGAATTGTGTATCCAGGGAGGAGGGTCCTTGCTGTTCAGGCCGTTAGCGAGACCCGCCTCGCTGGTGTCGGCTAGTTAGCAGTGGCGCTGTTTTTCATTCCTCGGTAGATTTTCAAACGTTTACACCGGACGATTGTATCCGGTGTATGATGTTAACGACACAAGGAAAAAGCTGGACCAAAACACGGTAAAGTTGTGAATTTTTTTGTTGATCACGAATGTAGATATGTTAAAACACGCCACTGGTGTTCGCTGTGTGAGGCTGGACTGAATAGTGAGGTTAATTTTGTGTTTGTCGAAACGTGACGCGGAAATTGGTCAACGCTGGTTACCATTTCAGGATTAGCTAACTAGCTCTGGGCTAACTGTGTTGGTTAGCTTGCTAACAAAGAGCCTTCGTACCTCTTTGCTTTGTAACGTTTTATATGACTCCGATGTCCCTAATACGGTGCACAGTAAATGTAAAGATAAGAAAATGTACACATTACTTATTGCAGATGTTTAATTTCTGTATTTGTTTGTCTTTTATTTGTCAGGATGTTTTGCAGCGAACAACATCCGAGTTGTACTTAAATTATCAATGCTTGTTCTGTTGCTTGGAGGTGGGTAGAGTAGGCAGAAATTGTACTGAAGAAAAAAGCCGATTTACCTTAGGGCACTAATTAAGAGTGGCTATTAAAAAGTTAGGTGAGTAAGAAAATATGTACTTAAAAAGTAACAAGCATAATATGTTAAGGATAGCTGCCCCCCGGGGTTTTCTCTTAATTATGAGTTTTCTCATAAATTTTAATTTTTTTTCTCAATTTTATTGATTGTGGGATTTGTTTCTCAAATTAATTTTTCCCCTTCTGCATTAGAAATTTTATTCTGATAAATTCGTGTGGCTGTTCTCATACATTTCAGACGTTTGCCTTGTAAATTTATTACTTTTGTTCTCAGATTTTAAAATTAAAAAATAATGCTCACTTTTTCATGTAAATTGACATCACTCTATAGTTCAAGAAATCTCTGTCTGTCTGTGTGTCACGATTCAAGAAATCTGTTCTTCTTTTAGATTTGATTGGCAGTTGGCAACCAGCTTACTGGTGCATTACCGCCACTGACTTGATTATTAAATCATCGTTCCTTAGACATCACTCTATATATAATTCCTCCAGAAATTTCTGTCTGTGTGTCACAATTTGAGAAATCTCTGTGTGTCATGATTCAAGAAATCTTTTGTTGTCTTCTTCTTTAGATTTCATTGGCAGTTCGCAAACAGCTTACAGGTGCATTACCACCACTGACTTGATTATCCTCACTCTATATCATCTTCTTCGCTCAGTTACTGGCGGATAGCAACTGAAAGGTGCATACCGCCACCCACTTGTACAAGAATGTGTAACATATCTTTGTATAAGGAGTTCTAAACAACTCCTTATGTGTGGAAAAAATTATCCGTCCTTGGACTGTGTCCTCGGCGGCGTCGACCAGCTTCCAGGAGCTGGTCTGTCTGTCTGTGTCACGACAATAGGACTCGCTAAAAGATCATAGGATCGCCTATAATTTTCCTATGATCTTTACATGATGTCCTATGATGTTCCTATAGGACTCGCAAAAAGATCATAGGATCGCCTATGATGTTCCTATGATGTCTAATGATGTTCCTATGATGTTCCTATAGGACTCGCTAAAAGATCATTGGATTGCCTATGATGTTCCTATGTCTATATGATATCATATAGACCATCACTCATGATCATAGGACTCGCTATGCCATCATCAAAATTCAAAGCAGTAAATCTGGAAATCTCAGTAAGGCAGAAGGCAAATCAATAACTAAAAATTATATAGTGGAAAAGTGGCAAGAATATTGGGACTCAATAGATGCGACATTCAAAAGAAGTTAAACTCTGGAATGGGAGTTGGCAGAAATAGGAAAGAAGAGATACTCATCACCTGATCAGTATAGGATACGCTACTTTTAAACCAGATGCTGCATAGATGGAGAGCAATAGAGTGAGGAGAACTGCTTCACGTCAGGAAAGATCCCGTGATGATCAAACAGCTGAGATTTGATTTCTATGTCTACATGATATCCTATGACGTTTGTATGATGTCTATATGAAATCTGTGTGTCACGACCATAGGACTCGCTGAAAGATCATAAGACTGCCTATGATGTCTATATGACATCCTATAGACCGTAGGTCTGATCTTCCTGTGATCTCTACATGATGTCTATATGACGTCTTATAGACACTGTCACGACCATAGGACTCGCTAAAAGATCATAGGATCGCCTATGATGTTCCTATGATGTCTATATGAAATCTGTGTCGTGACCATAGGACTCGCTAAAAGATCATAGGATCGCCTATGATGTTCCTATGATCGCTACATGATGTCTATATGATGTCATATAGACACCATAGTATAGAGTGATCAAAGGCAGGCATTACTGAATGAGTGGTGATGTGCTTGCTTACGCCTGCATTCTATGGGCATGCAGAAATACTTGCTTATACTTGGTTTCTACGGGTATGCACGGGCATGCACAGGTATGCACTAGTTTTACTCATAAATTTGCAATGCTTATAGCTGTAACTTTTTTACTCATAACTGAGCTAGAATACAGCAATGATATCAACGTGGGTCTCAAAGTTCCATTATAAATTTACTAAAATGACAAAAGATGCAGTTATTTTTGTGAACAATATCACCAAACGCATTTCTAACCATTCTTTTAAAATCATTGCAATTAAAAGAACTGAGTACGACCAAATGTACCTGAGTAAAGGTAGTTTTTTCAAAGTACTTGACTAGAAGGTAACCTGCAATAAAACGACTCCATTAAGTAGGTCACAAAGTGATATAGAGTGAAGTATGTGCTTGCTATCCGCCAGGATAGAGTGATGTTGCAAGGATGATACAGAGTGAAGTACATGCGAAGAAGAGCTCGTGATGATGGAGTGATGACTTGAAGAATATAGTGTGACCTATTTGGTCCCACTATATTTTATACTATTATTCTATATCCACTATATTCTATTTTATAGACGTCCTGTGGACATGGAAATCTCACTGAAGAAGAAGATTGTTCAGAACTCCTTATAAGAACTCCTTATAGAGTAATACCATATAGGGATAAAGTTTTAGAGACCGGCCTGGGTGCCCGAAATCTTGGCCAGTGATATAGAGTGAAGTGATGATACAGAGTAAAGTACAAGGAGACGACTTGTGCATTATGTAATTAGTTACTACCATCTTTTTTTCTTTTTTTTTTTTTTTTAGTATTGCTACCTATCTGCTTTTTTAAGTATTATAAAATGAATAAAGCAGAAATGCATTTTTTTTCTTTTTTGGGTACAAGTTTTTTGGGGTATAAGTGATTTTAGCAATGGACTAAAAAAATCACACCCAATCAAAATATTTTTTAACTTCATATAACAGCCTACCTAAAAATGTTTACCTTATATGCAGGAATAATCCACCTTCTGCTGTCTTCAATTAGTTTCTTAGCTAGTCTTTTAATAGATAGGGACCACCAAGTGATTTAATGATTTTTATATAAAGGTGGAGATGGATAAATCAAGAACTCCTGACAATAAAGTGATGATCTGAAGAATATAGAGTGGGACCAGAGAGGGTTATAGACATCATGTAGACATGGAAATCTCACTGTTTGAAGAGGAAGATTGTTCAGAACTCCTTATACAAAGACATATAGTGAAGAAGAGGTTGCTAGCCGAGAAGAATTCTGACTTTTGATACATAGTGATGTTTACTGAGTGAAGTACGTGGCGGTAAGGACTACAGCTCCTGACCAGATGGAGTGATGATATAGAGTGAAGTACGTGGCGGTAATGCACCTGTAAGCTGGTTGCCAACCGCCAATCAAATCTAAAAGAACATATATATGTAGAATGTAGGTTTTTTTTTTTGCCACATCAGATGTCTTGAATCCCCATTTGTTTACATATTTAATGTGGTTAATTTACTGTCCTTATCAGAGTTGTTCAATCCTATATTCTTTGGGTGGAGTCCAGAAATACAATTTAAAAGGCAGAGATGTGCAATACAATGCTGCATGGCAAGAGAGTGTTATCAGAGGGAAATCACACTTAATCAAATCTTAAGTAACTCCATGAACAAGTAATTGGAGAACACTGGAATGTGCAGTACTGCTGTTAGATAGGCAACATCTACCAGATCTGCCTCCAACTAAAGTAGTGTTATACTTTGTGCATAGAGTAAATTTTAGCTGTAAAGACTTGGACTGGGTACTTAGGAATCTTGTTGATATTTGACACATGGTTGGCTTCCATCTGAAATGTATAATGCAACTTTTGTTTTCTGTTTTTGTCTTGCAGTGTAGCTGGATTGAAGCCAATTAAGGGTGTCTGCCCATCCTGTCTTTGCCTGAGGTGTCTGGTGCTTTTGCCTGTTCAGGCTGAGTAGGTTTGTTCCTCACCAGTGAGTCCTTATGCTTGATCGAAGCTGCACCCTGTGTCTTACAGGATGGATGGATTCAACTTGAAGAGGCTTGTGTATCTCCATCAGCGCTTCTTGTTCTGTTGTGGTGTTCAGTCCCTTTCTTTTTGTGGAAGAACACCTCCCATCTCAAACCTCCAGTCCTTCCACTATACTTATAAAGACAGTCTGTGAACAAAAGGAGGACAGCTGGAGATAAACATTTTTAGTATTTCTGTCTTTTTTTCTTTCAGAAACACAGATATTGCTTGCATTAGTCAAAATGGCAGCTCTGGAAGTGTCCATTATTTGATTTTATTTTCTCGCCAGTTGTTTTACTTCCTTAACTTTTACTGTGGGTGGTGGGATGTCGGAAAATTCAGATGACAAGATGGTGAAGTTCCTGGCTCCCCCTCAGAAAAGTGGAAATGGCCCCAATTCTGGTTCAGACTCGATGGTGGGTGAGAGTCGGCCTGTGGAAGTGAGACGACGGCATCACACCATGGAACGTGATCGATGTAATCCTGAACACCGTTTTTTACGTCGGAGTGTCATCAGTGATTCCAATGCTACAGCATTGGCACTTCCGCTGCCTAGCAAAATCCCTATCCCTGCACCGCAACGTGTACTACAACGGGAACCCGTCGATCAGCAGCAAAAGGCTGCTGTTACTCACTCACCAAAAGCTGACCCAAGTTTAGCTCAGAATGAAGTGTCAGTGGGCATTGGAAAAGATGTAAAAGAACCTAAGGTCAATGCTGTAACTTCTGAGCAGGAGCCTACTAATGTAAACGATATCTGCGATGTAGAAGTGGTCGTAGCAGCTCACTTAGCACAACCCTTGGGGACAGAACTGCCAAGCCAAGCAGAGCCTGAAAACAGCACTGAGGTGAAGCTACAGCAAGAGGGTGAAGATGTGGATAAGGACTCTGCAAAGGCACGGGCAGAGGCAGAGCAAAGGGAAGCAGAGAAAAAAGAGCAAGAGGACATAGAGGAGGCCGAGACCAAAGCAGTGGGAACATCACCTGATGGACGTTTTCTCAAGTTCGATATAGAAATTGGACGTGGCTCCTTCAAGACGGTCTACAAGGGGTTAGACACTGAAACCACGGTTGAGGTGGCCTGGTGTGAGCTGCAGGTATGAAATTTATACCCAGAATATCCATAATTTGTTATCTTGTTTCCATTGTTGTTTTCAAATTAATTTTTGAAGAGTGATTTGTGGAGTTGCTATAAAATTGGTACACTGTTTTGGCAAATAACATGAAATTTCTTGCTATTTTGAGCCATCTGATCATAAAATTGCTGTTTATTACCCCCCCCCCCCTCCCCAACAATTCTGGTGATTTTCCTTTGGATGAAGGCCAAAACTTCTTTTGAGTTGGAACGAAATACTTTGTGTGCAGTTGAAGCTTAGTTTTAAATTAAACTTGATTCAATACATCAGCAGTGCCCGGTCAAGTCTCCCCATAACCAGCTTGCTCCATGGTCAACTCGCCCCATAACAAACTCGCCCCGGATGGGCATCTGACAAACAACACCGGTGTATCCCACACAGAACATGCCGGGAGAAGCAGCGGCCTGACACGACCTGGCTCAAAGGCACGCTAAAGTGATGCTGATAAAAAAGGGTTTTTTTTTGTTTTGTTTTTTTGTTTTGTTTTTTTCAATAAAGTGAAAAACCCCCAAGATAATGCATGGAGTGTGCGTTTGCCTGGAGGCGCACCCAGCAGTAAAGTGTGATCATGGAAAACAGCTGAGCTCTGGCTTGAAGCAATCAGCTGATTTGATCCACCTCCTCTAGTGTTTGCAGGTCACATGTTTTAATTTCATTAAAAGTTTTGTTAAAATAGATGGGTTGAAAATATGTATTTAGGGCCCAAGCCACTGACAAGGTCAGTGGGCAAGAGCCCTATTGTATTTGTTAGGGCCCGAGCCACTGACAAGTCAGTGGGCGAGAGTCCTATTGTAATTGTTAAAAAAAAATTTTTCCTTCTCCATCTAAGATCTCATTTTTGGGGTAGTGAATGTGCATGAAAACTCACCATTTTTTGCAGGGACCTCAAGACTGTCAAAAAATTTAATATTTTGGAGGAAATATGAATGACCCCACAAAAATGGCTCTACAGTGCCACTTAACGTGAGGTCAGTGGGGAGTGGCACACGCTTACTTTCATGTAGAAAGATGAAAATTGGGTGAGATGTTGATCATGTCAAGACATGCAAAAAAAATTCCATAGAAGTGATGGTCTGCACCCAACAGGAAGTCGGCCATTTTGGCAGGAAGTGGCAGTAATCTGATTTCCACCTCGCGCAATTGATGCGCATTTGATCAAACTCGTCCTAGGGTTCTTGTCTGATTGAGCTCATTTGTGGTGACAGTCATCGATACCCATGTGCCACTAAGTTATTGAAAACTTTTCCAAAGGCTCGACGGTTTGGCTGTAGGGGCATGGCAGAGTTTGATGCCTTGCCATGATCATTCTCTGACCATTCTGACAGCAATAATTCTGGTATGTATTGTCGGATTTCAAGCAAATTCAGTATTATGGATATCAGTCCAATTTCAAACAGTTCTATAGAACAATATTCATAGAAATCTACAGTGCCACCTAGTGGTTAAAGGAAGAATTGCTGAAAACTTTTATTACTCACGCGCCACTTGCCAGAATGACGTGAAATTTTCTGAGATTCATCAGACCACAGGGATGATCATAACTGCACATCAACTTTACCACAATGTCACACTTGTTACCATGGACACACCCTCCTCGCCATTCAATCCGTGATCTTGTGGGGAGGGTTGGGAAGGTCCTGGAGTCATGAAATTTGGAGTATAGGTAGAAGTGACTGTCATCTGTAGCCCTATATGGGTCAGCAACACATGACTCATAGGTAAGTGTTACCATGGTGAAGGTTGACTCCTCGCCATGGAACATCGAGAAGTTGCAACTTGGACAAACTTCATCTGATTTTCACCAAATTTTCTAGGATGGATATTAGTCTGACCCTTCACGCTCCTACGTAAAAATGGTTGACAAAACTTATAGCACCACCTACTGCTCACGGGAAGTACTGCTCCACTCGCATTTGAACAAACTCCTCGGGGCCTGCTCCCATTGAACTCATTTTCACATGGCAGCATCTATAGGCATTGGCCATCAAAAGTTATCAAATATGAGTCGCAGTCTCAAAAGGCGTGGCCACGACACCATGGCGAAGTTTGACTCCTCCCCTTACAACATCAAACATTTGTAACTTGAGCAAAACTTTTCCACCAAAGTTTCCATGATGGAAAATAGTCTCGCCCTGAACGCGTCTACATAAAAATACCTGACAAGAGATAGCACCACCTAGTGGTTAAAGGAAGAATTGCTGAAAACTCTTATTAGTCACATGCCACTTGCTAGAATGACGTGAAATTTTCTGAGGTTTATGTAGATCATAACTGCACATCACCTTAAGCATGGCATCACTGCTGTTACCATGGACATGCCGCCCTCACCATTCAATCTGTGATCTTGCTGGGATGGTTGGGAATGACCTGGAGTCTTGAAATCTGGAACATAGGTTGAGGTGACTGTCATATGTAGTCTTATATGGGTGGGCAACACATAACTGACAGGGAAGTGTTGCCATGGCGAAGGTTGACTCCTTGCCATGAAACATCGGAAAGTTGTAATTTGGACAAACTTTGTCTGATTTTCACCAAATTTTCTACGATGGATATTAGTCCGGCCCCACACGCTCCTACATAAAAATGATTGATAAAGAGTTATAGCGCCACCTACTGCTCACAGGAAGTACTGCACCAAACTGTTTTCTTTTATTCACACAGCACATGCTGTGACGACGGGAAATTTGAAAGTACAGGCGAGGGTCCGCTTACAGCTGCTTGCAGCTTTAATTAGATGTTTTTTTTCTTCTCCATCTAAGATCTCATTTTTGAGGTAGTCAGCATGCACCAAGACTCACCATTTTTTGGAGGGACCTCAAGACTGGCAAAACATTTAATATTTTGGAGGAAATATGAATGACCCCACAAAATTGGCTCTACAGCGCCACCTAACGTGAAGTCAGTGGGGAGTGGTACACGCTTACTTTCGCATAGAAAGATGAAAATCAGGTGAAATGTTTATCATGTCAAGACATGCAAAAAACTCCATAGAAGTGGTGGTCTACACCCAACAGGAAGTCAGCCATTTTGGCAGGAAGTGGCAGTGACCTGATTTCCACCTCGCACATTTGATTGAACTCGTCCCAGTGTTTTAGTCTGATTGAGCTCATTTGTGGTGACAATCATCTATACCCATGTGCTATTAAGTTATTGAAAACTTTTCACGACTCTCGACGGTTTGGCCGTAGGGGCGTGGCAAAAGTTTGATGCCTCGCCATGATCATTCTGTGACCATTCTGATGGCAGTAACTCTGGTATGCATTGTGGGATTTCAACTAAATTCAGTATTATGGATATTAGTCCAATTCCAAACAGCTCTAGAACAGTTTTCATAGAAATTACAGCGCCACCTATAGGAGGCAGAAAGTTTGCATCATGTTGGTTTTTTTTTTAATACCTCGGAAATGAATGTCTGATAGGCACCAAGATAGGTATGATTTATACGGGTATGCCTTTGAACAATTATAGCTATGAATAGTCATGAGTAGCAATAGTGCCCTCTCTTGGAGACATGAAGGTTATACCAAAGATTTTCTTCAATATCTCTGAAATGAATAGTCTGATTGGTACCATTTATGGTGACAATCATCTATCCATTTGCCATCAAAAGTTCTTCTTTTAGATTTGATTGGCAGTTGGCAACCAGCTCACAGGTGCATTACCGCCACTGACTTCATTATCATCACTCTCATATAGAATTGAAGAAATCTGTCTGTGTGTGTGTTGCCATCAAAAGTTGTTGAAAGCTTATCCAAATGCCCGATGGTTTGGCGGAAGGGGCGTGGCCAAGTTTGCAGTATCGCCATCACCCTTCCAATGCCTTTAACTATAGCATACAATGATTGATTTCAGTCAGATTTTGTGTGGTGAATAGGTAGCCAATACTGATAATTTCTATCACTCTATAATTCAAGAACACTCTGTGTCACGATTCAAGAAATCTCTATCTGCATGTCTGTGTATCACGATTCAAGAAATCTGCGTCTGTCTGTCACGATTCAAGAAATCTTTGTGTGTGTGTGTCACAACAATAGGGCTTGCTAAAAGATCATAGGATCGCCTATGATGTTCCTATAATGTCTATATGATGTCATATAGACCATCACTCACGATCATAGGACTCGCTATGACATCATCAAAGATCATAGGACTCGCGATGCCATCATCAAAATTCGAAGCAGTAAATCTGGAAATCTTAGTAAGGCAGAAGGCAAATCAACTAAAAATTATATAGTGGAAAAGTGGCAAGAATATTGGGACTCAATAGATACAGGAAGACATCTTTATGACATTCAAAAGCAGTTAAACTCTAGAATGGGAGTTGGCAGCAACAGGAAAGAAGAGATCCTCATCACCCGATTAAGAATAGGACACACTACTTTAAACTAGATTCTACATAGATTGAGAGCAATAGAGTGAGAACTGGTAGTCAGGAAAGATCCCGTGAAGATCAAATGGCTGAGGTTCAATTCCAATGTCTACATGTCTATGAAATCTCTGTGTGTCGCAACCATAGGACTCTCTAAAAGATCATAGGATCGCCTATGATGTCTATATGACATCATATAGACACTGTCACAACCATAGGAGTCGCTAAAAGATCATAGGATTGCCTATGATGTTCCTATGATCACTACATGATGTCTGTATGACGTCATATAGACACCATAGTATAGCGTGATCAAAGGCAGGCATTACTTAATGAGTGGTGATGTGCTTGCTTACACCTGCATTCTACGGGCATGCAGAAATACTTGCTTATACTTGGTTTCTACGGGTATGCACGGGCATGCACTAGTAATAAAGAATGACACATAACGACAGCACCCCCTGCCGCCAATGGACAGGAAGTTGTCATAACTCACACATAGATTGTCTGAATGCAGTGAAACTTAATTAATGTATGTTACTAGTCAGACCCCAAACAGATTTATATAACAAACATACCTATAGCGCCCCCTAGGGAAAAAACAAAGATTTATAACAGCTGTGCTTTGCCCAAATTCAGCCAAATTTTGTGTGGTGGATTGGTAGCCTTCATCGAACATTTCTTTAATGAACAATGACACACACACACGTGGACAAAATTGTTGGTACCCCTCTGTTAATGAAAGGAAAAACCCACAATGGTCACAGAAATAACTTGAATCTGACAAAAGTGGTAATAAATAAAAATTCTATGAAAATTAATCAATGAAAATCAGTCAGTGCTTTTGAATTGTGGTTCAACAGAATTACTTTAAAAAGCAAACTCATGAAACAGGCCTGGACAAAAATGATGGTACCCCTAGAAGAGATTGAAAATAATGTGACCATAGGGACATGTTCAACCAAGATGTGTCCTCTAATTAACATCACAGGTGTCTACACACTTGTAATCAGTCAGTCGGCCTATTTAAAGGGTGACAAGTAGTCACTGTGCTGTTTGGTGACATGGTGTGTACCACACTAAACATGGACCAGAGGAAGCAAAGGAGAGAGTTGTCTCAGGAGATTAGAAAGAAAATTATAGACAAGCATGTTAAAGGTAAAGGCTATAAGACCATCTCCAAGCAGCTTGATGTTCCTGTGGCTACAGTTGCACGTTATTCAGAAATTTTAAGATCCACCGGACTGTAGCCAACCTCCCTGGACGTGGTCGCAGGAGGAAACTTGATGAAAAATGGAAAAGATGGATAATACGAATGGTAACAAAAGAGCCTAGAACAACCTCTAAACACATTCATGGTGAACTCCAAGGTCAAGGTACATCAGTGTCAGATCGCACCATCCGTCGTTGTTTGAGCCAAAGTGGACTTCATGGGAGACGACCAAGGAGGACACCACTGTTGAAAACAAATCATAAAAAAGCCAGACTGGAATTTGCCAAACTGCATGTTGACAAGCCACAAAGCTTCTGAGAGAATGTCCTATGGACAGACGAGACAAAACTGCAACTTTTTGGCAAGGCACATCAGCTCTATGTTCAGACGCAAAAATGAAGCATACCAAGAAAAGGACACTGTCCCTACTGTGAAACATGGAGGAGGTTCAGTTATGTTGTGAGGCTGCATCTGGCACAGGGTGTCTTGAATCTGTGCAGGGTACAATGAAATCTCAAAGACTATCAAGGTATTCTAGAGAGAAATGTGCTGCCCAGTGTCAGACAGCTTGGTCTCAGTCGCAGATCATAGGTCTTGCAACAGGATAATGACCCAAAACGCACAGCTAAAAACACCCAAGAATGGCTAAGAGCGAAACATTGGACTATTCTAAAGTGGCCTTCTATGAGTCCTGATCTAAATCCTATTGAACATCTGTGGAAGGAGCTGAAACATGGTGTCTGGAGAAGGCACCCTTCAAACCTGAGACAACTGGAGCAGTTTGCTCATGAGGAGTGGGCCAAAATACCTGCTGAGAGGTGCAGAAGTCTCAGTGGCCACGGTTACGTGGGCAAAATTTCTTCAATCTGATTACAATTCAGGTCAGAGTTTTACTGTTTACATGGATCCTGAAAAAGCTGATCTGATTAGGACGTGCGTTTCCATGTGTCACACGTTTGAACGGAATAAATCATTTTGACATGCGCACGTCGACATTTTGACATTCCAAAAATAGTAGAAGAAGCAACTTCCGGTGTTAACAAGCCCCGCTTCATGTCGAAATGGACCTGTATTGTTATTCAGACTGTACTTTTGCTTCTGCTGGTCTCCGTAATGAAGCTACAAGTACATACTACTGCATATGACGAACAGGGAGACAGCAGGATGATACAGAGCAGTTTTGTTTTGCTCCCGCTATGTTTTCCGCTAGCTGCTGCTAAGGCGGAAATACATCACGTCGACGTGCAACTGGTGGACAGACATGCGCAGTAAACATAATTTCTGCCCAGCCTTCAGAATAAGTGTTTTCATGCGCACCATTCGGATTAACAATCAGCATAACCCACCCCTCTCAATCGTCATGAAATTTTGATCCGAATGAGCGTGATCGGGTTAGAATATTCAGATTGGCGTGTTTACATGAAGCATTTTTATTACGATCAGGCTTTTAATCCGGTTACTTGTGTCCATGTAAACATAGCCATTGACAGTTACAGAAATTGTTTGATTGCAGTGATTGCCTCAAAAGGTTGTGCAACAAAATATTAAGTTAAGGGTACCATCATTTTTGTCCAGGCCTTGTTTCATGAGTTTGTTTTTTAAAATAATAATAAAAAAAAAAATACAAGGTCCAAATGGACCCAAACTTCATATATATGGTACTGCTGCCACCTAGAACAGATTTACATTATTATCGCACACATAGGTATAGCACCCCTTAGTACAACAATAAAGCTTTATAACTCCGGCATGCATTGTCAAAATTCAACCAAGTTTTGTGTTTTGAATAGGTAGCTGACACTGAAGACTCCCGTATTGCAAAATGATCTATAGCCACGGCTCCTTCTAGCTGCAAAATAAAAGGTTTATAACTCTGATAATGGGATGCTACAGTGTTGTTATATTCATCAATCGGTGATCTTTTCACCCAACGACGCGAGCGTTTTGAGTTGCGTGACACCCCAAGTAGCGCAGAATGTGTGAGGGCCCTTCAACACTGATTGCACCTTTTAATTTTTATTAAAACTGTAACACTGAAAAACCTCCCCTCCCTTGCAGGAAATAAAACTACGGTCAGACATTCAGAGATTTCAACAAACAGAAAATGAGGCTGCGTGTCCACCAAATGTGTTTTTTTTTTTTTTTTTTTTTTTTTTTTAAGCTGTGGGCGACTATTTTCTATTCATTCTCTATGTAGTCCAGCTTCTACAGCACTGAGTGCCCTTGGTGCTGAAACGCTCTCGGCGGTGGCTGCTTTTTGTCACGTGCTCAGAGTTGAGAAGAAAGGGGTGGAGCCATGTAGCAGCCATGTCTCAAGAACTCGGATAATTTTTTCACACATAAAGAGTTGTTCAGAACTCCTAAGAACTCCTTATACAAAGATATAGAGTGATGATAGTCAAGTCAGTGGTGGTAATGCACCTGTAAGCTGGTTGCCAACCGCCAATCAAATCTAAAAGAAGAAGAAGGAAAAAATTTCAAATTTTCAGACTGCAGCTGAGCTCGTCAGTGTCAGATCTTTCTAAGCAGCCAATCAGAATAAGGAAGGGCAGGACATAGGATGCCGGTACAGTCTACTCAGACTCATGTTTTCTGTGTCATTATATTTTGCATCCAAAGCTGCTACCAATGCTAGAATATGTTTCTTGTCCATTGTTATTTAGAGACTGCTATTAAAAAATAAGAAAGTCTGACCATAGGAAAAGTACAAGTGCTGAGCTGTGAGTGACGAGCTGTAGCTGGGATACAGGGCACAGACCTTTTTTTTCCAGAGCGCAGCACACAAGTGCTGGGGAAAAAAACCAAAACATTCAGGGCGGTTGGGAGACAAAAAGCGCATTTGGTGGGCATGCAGTAGGCTCATTCGCTGTGCAGCACTGCAGGCCGTCACTTGATGGGGCGCATTGGCCATGGAGTGAGCTGGTTATGGGGCAGCTGTAACTGGCTGGGGCAAGTTGGTTATGGGGGGGGGGGGGCTTGACGGTAAACCACATCAACATACAAGAGCGCATCATTATTTTTTTTTTTTTTTTTAAACTTGATAGTGTTTTTGTAACTGAGCTGTGTGTTTTGCCAGTTCACCTCTTAAAAGCTTGGTTAGTGTTTTCTTGGTTTTCATTTCATGGGGCATACCTTATCAAAGCATAGCTTAATTTTCTTGTTTTTGTTTGACCCCTCCATAGTGGTTAGCATAGCAAAATTAATGACTGATGAAGAGTCACTCCTAACGCTTAACTACATGAGATTAGCTAAATATTGGGACTTGTCAGTTATTGTTATGCCTCGGTGAAACGGAGGCATACGGTAATCGGGTACTGCGTCTGCTTGTGGCTGTGTGTATCTGTTCATCTGTCCGCCTCTCTGTTTCAGCTCGTCCGGTCAAAATTAAGTGGAACTAAAGGCTTGTATCATTGTATCACCATATTTTCTCGACTTTGAATTTGCCAGAATTTCGAAATAACATTTTGTTTTTGAAATAAACACAAAAATAGCTCACCTTTACCGTCGATGGAACGGTACTGCACATGCACCTGGAAACTCCCGTCAGAGGAAAGTACTAAGCAAGCCGCCAATACTGGGTGAACAAATGTCTGTCTTTTTGCCTGTCTGATTTTTTCCTCTGCCACTAAACAGCAAAAGCTCCTTTTCGTCTTGCTTGTCATTGTATTCACGTACCTCCATCGTGTCCGCCATTTAAAACGTCTGCTACTGTGCTCTTCTTCTGTGGTCGGATTGCAGCTGTTCAAATCAGTTTGGTGGCTCTTGGCTGCCGCCGACAGTATGGGCATGTGAACTGCAGATATTTTCACTGCACATGTGTGTACTCCAAAACTACTGGATGGATTTGGATGAAATTTTTACCAGAGGTGATCCTTAGGCTAGAGAGGAACCCATAACTTTTTAGTAATGATCCCAGTATGCATATATCCACCAGGGCTCTTATCTTCTCATAGTGTGTTAGCAAGAATTCTTCAAAACTACTAGATGGATTTGGATGAAATTTTTACCAGAGATAGTCCTTGGGCTAGAGAGGAACCCAAAACATTTTGGTGATGATCCGAGAGCACATACCTCTGCCAAGGCTCTGGTACTGAGGGATCAGCACCTTGGTGCTTTCATTTACTGCGGTGTTTTTCAATCAGGGTGCCCTGGTAGGTTCAAGTTTCTGTGGGAAATTATCTAATTTCATTTGTTAATTGGTCCCAAAAAATTGCAAGTAATTTGCCATTGTTGTGGATGAGTACTGTAGGCACCCATGCATCCATGCACAAACAACAATGAAAAATGATTTGCAAATTTTTTGGACCAATTAAGAAGTGAAATCAGAAAATTTCTCACAAAAATCTGAATCTACCAGGGCATCCTGGTTGAAAAGCAGTGGTTTATCGGATGGTTGTAACTGTTTGAGTAACAATTTAGGAATGGGAAATTGGCATTGACAAATAGCCTTGAAAGTGTGTTCCCATATCAAAACTGGCAGTATCTTACATGACTAAAGCAAAATCAGTCTCACAATCAGTGAAAGTGGTAAAAAATATCCGCCACTTTGCTAGATAATTCCCTTAAAGTAGATAAAAACTCTTATTTCATTAAGAATTATGGTTTGGTGTGTTTATGTGGCTAAAATTGGCAAGAGTAAAAAAAAAAAAAAATCATTGAGTTACTTTTAAAAATACATATCAATTTTTGCAACTGTGGCCTTTGACCTAGTTTTTTTTTTTTTTTGGCTTGGAAGATTTTTGACAACCACTGTAAAATTGTATCTCTTTTGTTGGTTCAGTCAGAGCAATTTTCCCTCATGGCACAGTTTGACCCCATTTACCACATGAATGTTTGCTGTTACGGTCACATTTTCACCCTTTTACGAGAGGAACAGGCCTCCCACAGTAATGGGGAGAAATGCACTAACACATGCACACTGGTTTCTGAACAATGTGAAGGCTACAGGCTACAGGCATGTGCCCCTCCCCCCCACTCAACCAAATCAAGCGCATGCTCAGTGCATTCCTTCACTTAATGCTTGCGTGAATGTAAAATGGGTCACATTCCTGACAGAGGAATCTCCACAGCAGGCTGACCTGCCAAGGCCTGCTTCTGAACCATCACTACCACCTCCCATCCTCCCTCAACTCACATTTCCCCATTTTCTTTTTTCACAGCTTTTTAAAATGTCACACAGACTCTAAAAAGCAGACTTCCATGCTTATGTCTTGGAGTTGAATACTTTATTTTCCAACCATTTTATGGTGTTCGTTCATTCATTTTACTACTGTATTATTTACCAACTACCACTACTTCCATGACTACATGAGGGGTTGATTTTGTTTTTGGCACTTTGCTCTAAAGCTCCTGTTGGCTCTAAAAGTAAATGTGATACGTAAGGCAGGTTTATGGGGCTATCAGTTGA
This sequence comes from Pholidichthys leucotaenia, assembly GCA_020510985.1. NCBI lineage: Eukaryota > Metazoa > Chordata > Actinopteri > Cichliformes > Pholidichthyidae > Pholidichthys > Pholidichthys leucotaenia. The sequence continues at coordinate 117,501,322 of CM035840.1, forward strand.
TGCTCTTTAATGCAGTTGGTCCGATTAAGTAATGGAGGTATGCCTACTAAAAAGTAAAGCAGTGTACAAGAGACATTTATTTACAAATGTGTTAGATTTCTTTTATTCTTTATGAATACCAAAATTAAACTGAATATCAATGTAAATAACGAATATCAGGTAAATTATTGAATATTTGGTACAGCCTTACAAAAGCATATGTTGTAGAAAAAGAATCTTGAAAGATTTTAAGTTCACCTTCATGATTTTGATTGAATGCCCTGTTCTAATTTGTTTTTATATGTAAAAGCCATGTAACCACTGTTCACTTACTAATGAAAAGATGAAAGGCAGTATTTACTGTCAGTTGGAAGCAACATCTTATGTGCTTGTTAGTTATTGAAACAAGTCTAACAGGTTTTGTTTTATAGGATTCCTTTAATGCAACTTGGAATGATTAGAACAAAATGGGCACTCTGGTTTTATTGTACAGATTACACAAGTAAGCAATTTAAATTCATCAGAACTTTTATTCTCAGAAAAATTTTGTAAATTAAAAGAACCACAAAACTTTGACCCAAAGGCTTAAGAAGTGTTGCTTTGTAATCCTATTATAGTACTGCTTTTGGTTTTTAACGACTGTATGTTTGTGTAGCATAATAAAACAGAATTCATGTACTACTATATTAAACTCTAGCTGAGATAACAAACCCACCATGTCTTCCTTCAACCTATGCTTTAAGTTTGCCTAAAATTAGTTTGAATTTTGATGAAATGGCTATGTTATTCTGTCTGGAAGGGAACTGAGCTGCAATTGTCTGTGAATTTGTAGGTCCTCCTCACCCCTTTTCACCCACCCTTGAACCCTCTCATTTGCTTCAGATCTCTCATTGCAATCATATCTGAACAATAAGTAGGTCAGCACACAGAGGAAGTCGGGGGGGGGGGGGTAATTAGGAACCTCCCCTTTCTTGCTCACTCATCCATTTTCAGCCATGTCATCTACCACTTGCTGCCACCCCACCTCATTTCTCTTCTGCTGTGGCTAAAGAACAGCTTTGAAATTTTAGTAATCGAGCCACAGGCATCTGTTACAAGCTATGAAAACTCTGCGCAGCTGGTATCCACAGGGAGGGACATGCCATACTGAATTACTAAAACACGAGGACTTTATGACCTTAAGGATTGGCAGTACCTTAAGGTCTCAAATTGGGTATTTACCAGTTGTTTGTACCAGTTTTTACCCCTCAGCCTCTAAAAGCCTAAAGGGGTATTGTCATCACGCCGCTGGGTGGATGGGCTGCAGCGTTGGTGTCAACACCTAGCTTGTGACCGCGATAACTACAGAAAGAAATGACGTGGTTTTCGAATTGATACCATAGTTGTATCTATGAAAAATCTTGGACGAGTTTGAATTTGGGTAACCGCTGACCTTTCTGTTGAGATTAGCAATTTCTGGTGAACGCGATAATTATAGAGAAAGAAATGAGGTCGGCTTTTTAAACGGGTATCATAGTTGTATGACTATGGTATCAATGAAAAATATCGAACAAATTCAAATTTGGGGGATCTCTGACCTTTAGGTCAAGGTCAGAGGTCAGTTTCTTTCCCTAAAATCTTGTAAATGCATTAACATTCTTTTCAAATGAATATCATATCCAAGACAAATCTTGGATGGCTTAGACCAGGGGTGTCCAAACTTTTTGCAAAGAGGGCCAGATTTGGTCAGGTGAAAATGTATGGGGGCCGACCATTCAGCCTGACATTCCTTGAACCATTACCATTGTAAATTACCATGTAAATATGTAACTGTATCACTTTGCTGTCTGCAGCTAGGTTGACATTGCAAATGAGAATCTGTTGTCAATTGCATTACCAGGATAGTTAAAGGTTAAAATAATAATAAATTATATACAAATAAACTATTTTATGAAATTTGACTCTGAATATTTTTAGAAACGTGTATTTATTGATTTTGTTTCAACAAATCACATCCCAGTGCATTTTGACAAAGAATAGTATAGTCAAATTAAATGACAGAAATTTGACAAAACTGTGGTTTGATCATCACAAAAAATCAATTCACGGAGACTTTGGAATTTATTCTCCTCAGAAGAATAAAAAAAATGTACCTGCATTAATGTGAAGGGTGACACTGGTGTTTCGACTGCAGTAAGCAGGCCAGGTCTGGCTCAAAAGCAGTGGTTTTGATGCACAAGATGTCACACAGGTGAGAGTCACTTAGTCTTGTCCTCACACGGTTCTTGTTAATGTTCATAACCGAGAACGTCTTCTTGCACAAGTATGTCGAGCCAAACAAGCTCAGCATTTTCTTAGCAAATGTTCGAATCTCTTGGAACCTGTCTTTGTCCAGCTGGCGGTAAAAGTCGACGAGAGGGAGTTGTTGGTGGCGACCGTGACACTCCGCGTCACACTGCAGCTCAATGAGCTCCAGCTGCAGGTGGTCTGGAGCGTCATTAGGATCCATGGAAAAAGGAGTGGAAAAAAAGTGTGATCTCCTTTTCAATAGCTGCGAAATCCCTGAAATGCTGTTGAAACTCCTCAGTCAGAGATGAGATGTTTTCTGCATACCTCCTCATTTGCGCACTGATATTTTCTGGAAAACTGGTCATCATTTCCTGCAGTGATGGGAAATGTGTGGTATTGGGCTGCGTTTGTGACAGGTGCCTTTGGAAAAGTAGCAGCTTTGTCCGAAAAGCTTTTTATGCATGAATACAGTTGGCTCACCACTGCATTTTGCCCCTGAAGGCTCGTGTTCAGCGCGTTCAGATGTCGTGTTATGTCAACTAAAAATCCAATATCAGCCAGCCAAACAGGATCGCAGAGTTCCGGAAAGTTCACACAGGGGTCACGCGACGAGAATGTGGCCACAGGTCTACTGCCACCCTCTGGTGAAATATAAAATTGCTGTTATTGGTATGTGTGTATTGTTTACTGTGGGAAACTGCTGGCGGGCCACATATTGATTTTATGACGGGACGCTTTTGGCCGGTGGAAATTTGGACACGGGCCGGACTTTGGGCATGCCTGGCTTAGACCCTGACCTCTGACTGTGTTTGGGGTCAAAAGGAAGAAGGCCAATATTAACTAACCTTTTGCACTCTTCCTATCCACCTTATTCCTGGGGGTGCTGCTGTAGGAACGATTATGGGCAGAGCTTTCGGTTTCCGCTGATGTAGTGTTAAATCAGTCAATAAGAGTGGAGGAGCAGGGGCATTTAAAATAGCGTTTTTAAAAGTTTTTCAAATTCATTTTAATGTGTAGTCCACATACCTGTTTTGCACTCAAGTGGCAGTTAATTTTAGCACTTGTAGTTTTTGTATTTTTGAATGTTTTTTCATAGTTCTGGTACTTGCTGCTGTTCATGGTGTGGGGCTCCTCTCAAATAAGCACAGCTAAATCTGTGGCTTCAACAGCAATGAATAGATCATGCACTGAAAACTAAAGGATTGTTCGTGTGATTGGTGGTACAGACACAGCAGCACCAGGTATGTTTTCACATGTATGAATGTCACAGATCTGACATTTTACCCCAAATTTAAAGCAGCCAAGCACGGTGTTGTGGATCTTTGTGGCTTTGACTACACACTACGTCTGCTCTGAGGTAAATCTGATTATGTCCAACATATTTTAACAGAATGCAGCCAACTTTACTGCGGTGGAGACATTGATATCTCAGAGCTTTTATTTGTTTACAACGTTAGCATCTTAGTAGCGGCACTAACAAACGGAGCCACTGTCTGCAAGGCCACGTCATCTTCTCGTCCCTTGATAGTTATGGGAAGTGGTATGATTATATTACTGTTTTTGAGGTGCAGAGGGCCGTGTTCCCGCATTTCTCATGCCGAAGTCATTGTTTTTTAACAAGGAAAGGTGTCCTGTTTCAGTGACAACCATACATTCTAAACTAGTACCAGAAGTTATTACTATAATTCAGGCAAGGCATCATGGGGCCTAGGAAATAAGGTGGATAGAACAAGTAAAGCTAGGGTCACCAAACTTGGTACACAGGTTCACCCTGAGACCCTGACCTCTGCTTATGGGTTTGGAGTAGGGCTGGGCTACAGGTACATCTCAAAAAATTAGAATATCATGAAAAAGTTCAATATTTTTTTGTCATTTCAGAAAGTGAAACCCATATATTGTGTAGATTCATTACATAGAAATATATTTCAAGTGTTTATTTTTTTTTCCACAATATCTTTATTGAACCTTTTTTTTTTTTAACAAACATGATACAAACAATCAAACACTAACACTAAAGTACTACTAAAAAAAAAAAAATGCACTAAAAAACACCAACAACCACCAACAAAATCAAATCTTCAACAATGCTCCTCTGTTTAGTCTAGACAATCCAATACATAAGTATACATATTATGTTCACCAGTTTGGAATTTACAAGGTCCACACACATCATTCACCTTCTTCTTCAAAAGTTATGTTTAAATTTTTTACATAATCAATAAAAGGTCTCCATATATTCTCAAACACAATTTCCTTTGATTTCAGTATATATGTTATTCTTTCTAATGGAAGGTTTGTTAACATCTGTCTTAACCACTGAGTCACATCTGGTCTATGAGTCTTTTTCCATAATAGTGCAATACATTTTTTGGCATTAAGCAAACTGAGGTCTATGAATGTTCTTTCACTTTTATTAAAATTATGCTTTTCTGGGTACAGACCCAACAAAAACAATTTAGGATTCAATATGATTTGTTTTGAGATTATTTTTTCAATTGTTACCCTCACCTCTTCCCAAAACATTCTTATTAATCTACATTCCCATACACAATGAAATAGAGTTCCTTTACTTTCCATGCATTTTGTGCATGTATCTGGTATATTTTTGTTATATTTATTTAACTCCTCCGGTGTAACATACATCCGCATTAACCATTTGAAATGTATCAATTTAAGGCGTACATTTATTGATTTGGTTTGAGCTTCTGTACAAGCCAATTCCCATTGTTCCTCCGAAATTTCAGTTTGCAGATCTTCTTTCCAGTAGTTTAATCTTTTCAGTGAATTTTCACTTGAAGATAGTGTCAATGAGTTATAAAACTCTGAAATAATACCCTTTCTTTTACTATCTTTCATCATCATTTTTTCCAAGGATGAATAAATAGGTCGAGTGAGAGCTTTATTTTGATTTGATCGAATAAAGTTTCTAAGTTGAAGATATTTAAAAAAATGTGTTCTATTGAGATTAAATTTGATCCTCAGCTCTTCAAAAGACATTATGTTTTCTGCACATGGCAAATATAAATCCTGAATCTTTTGTATCCCTTTTAAATTCCATACTTTAAATACAGCGTCCGCTCTCCCTGGTTTAAAATATTGATTACCCCATATTGGACTAAATTGTGACAGTAACTGTGGTTCTTTTAAATAGTTTTTAGCTTCACACCATATTTTGATCATATGCTTTACAAATGGATTTTTAACTTGTTTTTGTAATTTTTTTGCCGAATCTGAGTATATGAATATGGGAAGAGGTAAAGGTAAATTGTATGATTCCATTTCAGTCCAGTGAGGGAGATCATTTGATGAAAAATAATATGTCATAGACCTCAGTTGTGCCGACCAATAATACAACATAAAATTTGGACATTTCAGACCTCCACGATCAAATGGTAAATATAATAAAGACAGACGTAATCTAGCCCTCCTGTTGTTCCATATAAATTCCACTAACTTTTTTTTTATTCTTGAGAATAAATCTAAAGGTGGTGATAAGGGAATGTATAGAAATAAATAAAGTATTTTAGGTAAAATATTACTTTTAAGTATATTGATTCTCCCGATCATCGACATTGGTAGTGACATCCATCTCTGAGTTAACTCATTGATATCTGTCATTAAGGCTTCATAGTTGACACTGGCGACTGATTCTAGCTTAGGCACAATTTGGATTCCTAAATATTTAAACTGATTTACAACATTGAATTGATTTACCTCAGGGGCTGGGTAATTTCTCTGGATCTCATTTAGCATTAATATTGAAGATTTAGTTTTATTTATTTTATATCCTGATATTTCCCCAAAATTCTTTATTAAATTCAACAAGGTTGGAATTGATTTTTTTAGATTCGACATAAACAAAATTATGTCATTGGCGTACAGGGAGATTTTATGTTCTGTTGGTCCAACTTTAATTCCATATATTTGTGAATGTAAACGTATCGCTATCGCTAAAGGTTCAATTGCCATAGTAAACAGTAAAGGTGAAAGTGGACAGCCTTGTCGACATCCTCTATTGATTTTTATTGGTTTTGAAATATTGTTATTTGTTAGGATTTCTGCTGTAGCATTATTGTATATTATTTGAACCCATTTTATGAAATTATTTCCAAGTCCAAACCTTTGTAGGACTTCAAAAAGAAAGGGCCATTCAACTCTATCAAAGGCCTTTTCGGCGTCCAGTGATAGGAGAGCTGTATCCGGTGCTTCTTTATTAAAATAAATAATATTAAATAGTCTTCTTACATTATGGAAGCCTTGTCTTCCCTTTATAAAGCCATTCTGATCTCGATTAATAATATTTGGTAAAATTTCTTGTATTCGTCTTGCTAAAATTTTACAGATTATCTTAAGGTCGGCGTTTAATAGGCTTATTGGTCTCATATTTTCACATTTATTAGAGGGCTTACCTGGTTTTGGCAGCAGTATAATTAAGGCATTATTTATGTATGATGGTAAATTATTATTTTGAAATGCTTCTAAAACCATTTCCAAAAAAGGTTTTATTAATTTATTCTTAAATTTCTTATAAAGGTCAACTGGAAGACCATCTGGTCCTGCACTTTTTCCTGATTTCATATTATCAATGGCTTGCCCAACTTCTTCTTGACTAATTTTAGACTCCAATATCTCCCTGTTTTCATTTGGAATACACGGTATAGATAGTTCGTTCAAAAACCCATTTAGTTTTGTTAAATCAAATTCATTTTTAGTATCATATAATTTTTCATAGTAATCTCTAAAGGCTCTGTTAATTTCTAAAGGATCTATAACTACCTGTCCGTTACTTATAATACTAGTAATTGGTGTTTTAATTTCTAATTGTTTAATCTGCCATGCCAATAATTTTCCTGATTTTTCACCTTGTTCATAAAAAGATTGTTTCAATCTTAGAAGACTCGAGGCAGCTCTATTCGCTGATTTTTTTGTCGTATTCAGCTCTCAAAATCAGTAATTCATTCTCCAACCTTGGATCACTTCCTGCATACACTTTTTCCTGAAGACTTTTCATTTTATGTTCCAATTTAGCTCTCTCCTCTCGAGTCTTCTTAGATTTTGATCCTGTATAACTAATAATATGTCCCCTAATAAAAGCTTTGAAAGCTTCCCACTTTACACATGCTGATGTTTGTGGAGTATTGATGTCAAAGTACTCGTCTATCTGTTTTTCTATATACTTGACAAATTCCTCATCCTGAAGCCATTTATGCTGAAATTGCCATCTACCTGATTCCTTTGTCAATTTTTTATCTACATATATTAGACAACAGGGTGCATGATCAGAGATCACGATGTTATCATAAAAGCAGTTTTGAATCTTGGATCTTAATTCTGTGGAAATCAAAAAATAATCAATACGTGAGAATGTCTTGTAGGTACTAGAATAACAAGAATAGGCTTTAACTTGTGGTTTCATTTCTCTCCATATATCTAACAATCTCAATTCTTTCATAAAATGTTTAATAGTCATCCTACATCCATTGTGCGTACAATCCAGTCCTGTTGATCTATCTATACCTGGATTCAATGTACAATTAAAATCCCCTGCTATTATATGTTGCCCTGTAAGTGATGATAAAATAAGAAATAAATTAACAAAGAACTTTTGATCATCTATATTGGGACCATATAAGTTCACAAGATTTATATTTTCTAATAGCAAAGAACCTTGAATGATTACATATCTTCCAAGTTTGTCTCCAATTACATTTTTCACTTGAAAAGGGACTGATTTATGTATGAGAGTCATAACTCCCCTGGCCCGGGATGAAAATGATGAGGTGAATACACTTCCTTGCCATCTACTCCTAATTCTTTTTATATCCTCCTCTATTAGATGAGTTTCTTGTAAAAACACAATTTTTGAACCCATGTCTTTTATTTTATTCATAACTTGTTTAAGTTTTTTTAAATTTTGTAGACCTCTGCAATTCCATGAAGTTAAATTAAGATTAACACTTTGGTTTATGATCAATAGAGAGTTTGGGATTACCTTGCAGTGTAAACATGCTCATACAGAGAAGTAAAAACATGAGTGGTTGAACATTCATCCTACAAACTACACACAAACAAATTCCCCCTTCCCACACTTGTGGCGAACCCCCCAAAATCAAAAGAAAAATTCCGTCTCCCGATATAGCCATCGACCGTTCCACATCCACGGGGAACAGCCTAAGCCACTCCTTCTTCATCCTCCCAATCACCCTAACTCTACTGCTTTTAATGACGTAACATTAACTCTCCTCTGTAGTTTTCCCACTTAACTCCAGAATTTTTAACAACTTTGTACATCATAGTTTTTTTTTGTTTGTTTTGTTTTTGTTTTTTTTTAATATATAATACAATCTATATTTTGTAAACTTGCTGTTTACTTCAAGTCAGTCAGATGCCTGTGCTAATACTTAATTATTCTACCTTATATTTTGTTCATGCTTAGCTCCCACCAGTCTCTTCTTCTTCTTTGATCTTCTTGATGAACTCCTGCGCCTCCTCTGGGGTCTTGAAGATGTGGGTTCTGCCCTCATACGTGGTCAGCAGTCTCGCAGGATAGATTACACCATGACGAATCCCAAGGTTGCGCAGCTCCTTACGTATGGGATCAAACTGCTTCCTCAATTGTTGGATTCCTGTGGCCAAATCTGGGTAGAACCGCACCTGCTGATCCTGGTGTTTAATCTCTCCTTTAGCTCGTGCAGCGTTGAAGATCTTCATCCTGTCTCTGTTGCTAAGAAACTTCATAATTAAGGTCCTCGGCGGTCCCTTATCTCTCCGTGGGCCAATACGATGTGCTTTTTCCAGAACCACTGCTGATTGCAACTCCTCGCTGCCCAGCACCTCCGGAATCCACTTTTCCAGAAAGGAACATACGTCCCGACCTTCTGATTCCTCTGGAAGACCCACCAGCCTCAAGTTATTCTGTCTCGACCGAGATTCCAAATCCAAAATATTATCTTCTAGACATTTATTTTTTTTTTCCAAAGTGCGCACCTTTAATTGAAGACGGGTGACGTCATCTTCAGCACTAGCGAGACGGAGCTCCATCTGCGCCGTTCGTTCTACACAGTCACCCAATTCCTTTCTTATTCCTTCCAACGCTGTCATAATCCCATCAAATCTAGAGGAAAAGTCCGCTCTCATTGAACTCATGGCAGCCATCAGCGCATCTGCGCCATTCCCCGCAGATATCGCACCGTTGCCAGCCTCCTCCGCCATATATGGAGTTTTGTTTGCTGCGTCACAGACCTGAAAGCCCGTTAATTTGGACTGTTTCGGCGGCTCGCTTTTTCCTTTACCTGGTTTTCCAGCCTTAGGCTTCGCCGACATATCCTCGCCCAAACGCTGGGATACGTTCTGTCCCAAATGAGAGAGTTATTTGCCGATTTTTTTCTCCAGGAGCAGAGCAGAATGAAACACGTCCGTCTTACGTGGCAGCCATAACCGGAAGTCTCAAGTGTTTATTTTAATTTTGATTATAGCTTACAGCCCATGAAAACCTCAAATTGAGTTTCTCAAAAAATTAGAATATTACATAAAATTAATTTTAAAAAATAGTTTTTTAATAGAAATGTTGGCCGACTGAAAAGTATGTCCATGTACACACTCAATATTTGGTCAGGGCTCCTTTTGGATTAATTAACAATATCAGGTTCAGGTTACTTTACCCGTAGGTAGATTTGTTTTGCAGTCAGGTGACATCCATATTTACAAACCACAATTACATTCAACACAAACACAGGCACACATGAAGCTGACTATAAACATGATAAAAATACTCAAGGCTCCATCAATCAGGACATAAGACAAAGAGATGAGGGAAAAACAAAGGGATAAGAGAGAAGGGTCATATCAAAAAGTTAGACTAGTCAAAGAGGTTAAAAAGGCAAGTTAGATGCCTGTCTTAACGACATCAAAGCTTGGATGACTTGTAATTTTTTTTACTATTGAACTCTGATAAGACTGAAGTCATTGCTGTTGGCCCAAAACATCTTAGAAATTCCTTTTCAGATTATGCCCTTAATTTAGATGCTGCCACTTTCACTCTGAACAGTTGTGTGAGGAACCTTGGAGTGATTTTTGACCAGGATTTGTCCTTTAATTCACATATTAAAACTGTTTCTAGGACCGCCTTATATCATCTGCGCAATATTACCAAGATCAGGAGCATCTTGTCTCTGGGTGATGCTGAGAAACTGATTCACGCCTTTGTCTGTTCGCGATTATTGTAATTTGCTGTTATCTGGTTGTCCTAAAGTATCTTTAAAAAATCTTCAGTTGATTCAAAATGCTGCTGCTAGAGTTTTAACTGGTTCTAGAAAGAGATCATATTTGCCCGGTTCTGTCCTCCCTCCATTGGCTTCCTGTTGAATTCAGAATCAAGTTTAAAATCCTTCTTACTTTCAAAGCTCTTAACAATCTGGCCCCCCAATATATAAAAGATCTGATATTCAGGGATGGCAATTTTCCGCCGATCCGCAGATTTCCACCGATTTATTTTCAAATTGATCATTTCTGTGAATCGTCTAAATCCGTTGAGAAAATTTTAGGGGGGGGTAAGGTACCTTATATGTTACCGATTTTAGCGAAAATCAACACGATTACATAAGCGCTCGGCGCTTCCCCGGAAGTCGTCTCCCGCAATAACCCGGATGTGTTGTGTTGCAGTAGCTTGACAGCCCTGCGATTGGATAGTTGCAAACGATTGGACCAATCAAATGGCTTGTTGTATTCTTTTTCGAAGATTCATGGCGGCGTGTTCTCAGGGATGTGATTTTCTGTTAATTCTCCGAATTCCGCTTTATTTTATCTTCCAGGAAGATAAAGTACGTTAAGTACGTTAGCGGCTTGTGGTCCACGAACGCAGTGAAGCTGCTCCCTTTCAGGCAGGACTGCAAGTGGCGTATGGCCAGGTGGAGAGCCATTAACTCTCTGTTACTGGCGGCATACAACGGCTGTATGAGCTGGGCTGCGCGGGGGGGAGGAAACGGTAATAAAAGTTAACCATCCCCTTTTATGATTCCAAACAGTTTGAAATTGACAGTGCACAGTGGATATTGACTCATAACTTTTGAATATTTCTAAGACTTGGCTAAATCAGTGATTGTGCAAAATGAACTGCTAAAGTCTCAATGGAGATTGAAACTGGTGATCTGAAATGAATGCTGAAATTATAAAAAGTAATGGTATGTTGGAATTTTATTTCTATTATGGAATAGATAAAATTAACTGATTTTGATTTGATCAAGTGTTAAAGCATGTGATGGATAATGCTTGTTGGAATATTTTAGGAATGCTATCTTCTTGGAACATAAGTCAATAGTCAATATTATACAGTAATAAGTGGCATTCAGCTGTTTGTTTTATGTCATTTAAGCACAGTTCTGGTACTTAAAAATCATAAAAAACCCAGGAGCTTCGGGGGGCTTTGCCCCCCCTTGCCCCCCCACCCCCACCAGGGCTCTGCCCCGGACCCCACTGGGGGACTATGTCCCCCAGACCCCATGCTGAATTTTCAGATAATTTCCACAACCCCAAATCACATCCCTGGTTCGTGTTGGAATTCTGAGCTTTCGGTATTGTTTTCAGCGGAATTATAAGATTTTTATCGAAGGATCAGGAGTCATCAGTGCTAGAAATAGACAAAAGTGTCAAAAATAAGTTCCGATGGAATTGGCTTGAGAGAAAAGTGACGGTAAAGGTAAAAATTGGCTCAAAGTTCAACGAGGTAACAGAAACACTTGGACAATTTCTGAAGAAACCAGAAAAGGAGATGAAGTTCAAAGTTCAGAGACTGACACAGCTTGCTGCCAAAAGGAAGAAAGTTTCACATTAGAAGTGACTTGGTGACCAGTGTAAATAGTGTAATAAACTCTTATAGAACTGTTAAATATGTTGGACTAAAGACAGTGAGACAACATTGAAGAAAAAGTAAGTTAACTTTTCATTAAATTTAATGATTTATCTAAGTCTAGTATTTCATTTTTTTTTTATCATTTTTTTTCAGTCTAAATTACTTCTGTTTTACTGAAAACCTCTCAGCTTCTGGGGGGCTGTGCCGCCCGGCCCCCCCATAAGTCAATCGACCAAATTAGATTTCAGCTGAAATCAGAATTTCCTGTTGCCATCCCTGGATATTACCTTACCATCCCAATAGAGCATTACGCTCCCAAAATGCTGGCTTACTTGTGGTGCCCAGAATCTCCAAAAGTACGGTGGGAGGCAGAGCCTTCTGCTACCAAGCCCCTTCTCTCTGGAACCAGTTACCACTCTGGGTCCGGGAGTCAGACTCGGTCTCTGTTTTTAAGAACAGGGTAAAATCCTTCCTTTTTAATATAGCTTTCATTTAAGGAGGGTTTTTGTGTCTTTTAACCCCACTCTTGTTCTGTTGTTATCTGATCCATACTGCTGGTTGACCTCCAATATTGTACTTGGCATCTTACTGCTATGTTCTTTATGTCTGTCCTTTCCACCCTCCCTATCCCCTCATCCCCAGCCAGTCGCAGCAGACGACTGCCCCTCCCTGAGCCTGGTTCTGCTAGAGGTTTCTTCCTTCCAAATGGGAGTTTTTCCTCTCCACTGTCGCTTAGTGCTTGCTCATAGGGGATCGTCTAATTGCTGGGTCTTTCTGTGACTGTGTGATTTTTAAAAAATTTTTTTTTGATTTTTTTTTTCTGCACTGTGGCGCCATGAGACGGCTTTTGTTGTGATGTGGCGCATTATAAATAAAGCTGAATTGAAAAATTGAATTGAAAAAACTCGTCTAAAACCCAATTAAAGATTTAGAACCCAAATAAAAAAAAACCTACAAAAATAAGTAAATATAAAATGAAATTAATAAATAGGTAATTAAATTATGTGCAATATATTGTTTCAAGTTGTTCAACTCTTTGCACTGCCACTTTCAGCTTCTTCCCTCCAGACGGAGGTTTGCTGTCCCAAAAAGTAAAACCCAGCGCTACAAAAACAGCTTGGTTCCTGCTGCTGTCAAAGGGTGGGAGTCATCATTTAAAATGGAGGTAGCAATCCTCTGTACCTGTCTGGTGTACAGGGATGTCAGGCTCAGCTGTGACTCACCAAGCAAACGACTGGACCATCTAACTACCTGATCCAAGGATTTCCTCTGTTTCAGTTTTATCTGACCAAACCATGACACTAAAGAAAAGGATAAAACAGATTCAATAAAAGCCCGATAAAACATTATCATTATGGTTCGGTCAATTTGGAAGCGTGCAAGTTTCCTTAATGCAAATGTTGCTGACCCTTTTTGCACACCCTTTCACAGTTGTCTTCAAAGTTTAAATTACTATCAATAATCGTCCCAAGATATTTGTAGGATTGTACACATTCAGTGGTCTGGCCTTTTAGTGCAGTGACTTCGTGCCTGGGAGTTTTCCTGCTAAAGTCAATAATCGTATCTTTAGTTTTTGTCGTATGCAGCTGCAGGTAGGAATCCTAACACCAGTGAACAAAATCATCAACTACTGGGCCGTGGCCACTCTCACCATCCTGGAGGAGACTTGACAACAACTGAATCATCAGCATTCTTTATAATGTGTCTGTTGTCATGTCTGCTCCGACACATGTTTGTGTACAGGATGAAGAGTAGTGGTGACAACACACACCCCTGCGGAGAGCCAGTAGAAGAGCACTTTTGGTCATACAATGCACCATTGACCCTTACTGTCTGTGTCCTGTTGGTTAAAAAATCCAGAATCCAACCCACCAGATTATTGCTCAAATCAAATTGTTGCAGGAGCCTTTCAACTAAAATATGAGGTTGGATTTTATTTATTTATTTATTTTTATTTTGTATACTTTATTGATCCCCAGAGGGGAAATTGAGAGCATCCACCTGGGTGGATGAAGCAGCCATGGTACGGCGCTATCCCTTAAAGCAGACGGACAGACGAAAATTCAATATCGCTAATTCATATCTCAAATTGTTGTCTGAGACGAGCTAAGTCGAACCGCACATGTTTTGGTGTCAACAAATGTCGCATAAGGTGACAATGCGCTCTTGAAGTACGCTGTTGTGGAGAGCTGTCTGACCCAGCCAAGCGATCAGCGGCTAAGATGGCCACTGACTGTGTGACGTCAGCTCAGCCAAACACACGCACACGGTCGGCGGCCAGTGCTGTGTTTTGCTTCATGCAACACTTGTTTACGTCTTAAAATCGGCGATTACGGATATTTCTCGGAATACTTGTGGATTACAAATAGATTATTTATGAAGATTAGGATTTCAGGAATCGAATTAATATGGTTTGGCGTTGTGTTATCTATGGGTGCGATGGTCCTGCTGTGTTTTGCTTCATGCAACACTTGATGTTTACGTTTTAAAATCGGCGATTACGGATATTTCTCGGAATTACCAAATATTTTCATGATCATAAGAACGGTTAGGGGGAAAAAACATGCTGAAGAAAGACAGTTTAACTCACCAGTTACTTATTTTGGAAGTCCATCCTCCTGTGTTTTTTAGAAGCAAAGTTCTCAATTACAGAGACATACAATGTTCCCTATTGCTTCAGCTTCTGTATTAAAGCAGACAGCAGTTAAATAGTACCCAGGTTTGTCACTCTTTCTGGTCCACATATATTTTGCAGGTGTCACGGCTCGCCGCTCTCACGCATCTGCCTCAGCTGCGCGCACACCTGCACCTCGTTAGCGCCCTGCATGTGCAGTAGACATTTCGTTGACAGCGATTTAGAGAATAAGATGCAATTTGCAAAAAGATTGGTGATAAAGAAAACGGCTATTCCAACTATATATCCCGCGATTCCCCAGTCTGACTCTGAGACAAGTGTCAGTGACAGTGGCGTGAAAAGCCACGGTGATCTACCGATGCGATCAGCTGTCATAAAACGAGAAGTAAAGAGGGTAAGTTTTGTATTTTTAATATTCACTGCAAATGTTTACTAAACATTTTAAATGAATTCCAAGCAATGGATGATTTTCAAAATCAAATTATTTCTGGGAAATAATGCGGCGGCGGACAGGTGCCCGTGTCAGGTTTTGCAGCGTCGCGCAAACAGAGGCACGCTGGTGGGCCCAGGCCACCAGTGTTTTGCGCGTGCTTTTGTGCCTAAAACGTTGAAGAACGCGGAGTTGACAAACAGACAAACAAACCCCGGCAAAAACATAACCTCCTCCTGGCCTTTTCGGCCTGGCGGAGGTAATTACCAATGACAGTTCAGCTTTCAATTTTTAGGGAAGCAACATATTTGCTAAGAAAAATAAATATAAGCCTAAGATTTTAAGAGAAATGTGCTTTTAAAAATGGAACCCCAATTTTCTACCATAAAATGGTGCCCATTATAACTGTGAAATGTTATTTATTGGAATATAATAATTGCTATATCTGGAAACTAGTTATTTTCTTAATCTGTTGTGATACTCCATTGATTTTTGTATTTCTTTGTATATTTCTGCTGTGTTTTCAAACATTCATACAAAGGTGGTATAGTATGTAATATTTCTTTTCAAATTGAGAAGAATTTAGTGTGTTCAAATTATTCAAATGTATATGACATGCGACTTTTGATGAATGCTGAACTATGAGAATTATAACATTGACATGAACATTAATAAACTCAATATATGATTTTACAGAACTTTATTTACATATCATTGTTCACAAATCTAATCTTGGTAGGCAAAATCCCTTGTAGTGATCAGATGGAAATGTTTCTCTGATGAGGCTCACTGCACAGACAGGCAACATAACCCTCACTTCTTTCCCACAAATAAGGCTGAATACCCCCTCAGCACCACCCAAAACTACTTTATCATCCGATTCTTCATTTTCAATGTCATCATTTATATTGAGGTCGTCAAACTCGAGAAAATAATCGCTGTCTGAATCACTTCGCTCTCGTTCTGCCATTTACTATGTATTGCTGTAGTGACGTCCCCAATGCCCGCACCTATCGAGAGATGGCGGTACTGCAGCCTCACTAACTGAAGGCTGAGCTATGAGCAAATAAGGTCATTTATGGAAGCTGGTGACACATATTAAATCGCGGGAATAGACAGAATAGAATATTTTCATACAATCTGTTGATTGGTTCAATAAAAAAAATGTCACTGTCCGTCTGCTTTAACCATTCACACACACATTCACACCTAGGGCCACTTTAGAGTCTCCAATTAACCTAACCTGCATGTTTTTGGCCTGTGGGAGGAAACCGGAGAAATCCTGGAGTAAACTCACGCAGATACGGGGAGAACATGCAAACTCCACACAGATCACTGGATTGTATTAAAGGCGGAAGAAAAGTCCACAAATAAAAGCCTGGCGTGTGTCCCATTGAAATCCAGATGTTTAAAAAGCATGTTAAACAGAGTGACAGTGGCATCCTCCGCTCCTCTGTGAGGCCTATAGGCAAACTGCAGAGGATCCAATGCATGCTCAGTCTGCTTTAGGACCTCAAATCTGACCAGTTTTTCAAAAATTTTCATTAAAATTGAAGTCAAAGCAACTGGTCTAAAGTTGTTAGGACAGCTGGATTTTGGAACGGGGACAACCACAGCATCTTTCCAGATCTTAGGCACATGTTGTGTCTGTAAGGACTTATTGAAAATGTAGTGAAATACAGGACTCAATTCATGTGCACAGGACTTTACCAATTGCCCACATACTGTATATTATCAGGGCCCTGACTTTTGTTCACTTTAACAGCACAGAACGCCCTTTTAATATCCTGCACCTCAATATTAAAGTGCTGATTGTCTTTGAGGTTCTGTTTCAAATCTTGGGTTTCTGTGCTAAAATCAAAGGAATCAAAACAACCATAAAAACAATTAAGAGCATTAGCCAGCTCTGTGTCTGAATTAAAACCATCTAAAAACACACGATTACTGCGCTCTGTGCTCTGAAGGCCTGCAATAGTTTTCATACTGGCCCAGGCTGAACCAAGTTTCTTTGTTGCCATCTTGCTTTCCAACTCTGATTGATAATTCTGTTTTGCTCTTAAAATTTCGGCCTTCAGCTCTTTTGTGGCAGCCTGCAGCTCAGAAACAACCCCGTTTAAAGGCAAGTGCTTTCCTCTGTAAGCAGGATTTAACTGATTTTGTAACCCATGGCTTGTTGTTGGGATATATTTTGACACGTTTACGTGGAACGATCATATCTCTGCAGAAAGCAATGTATGAGCATGTGACGTCCACCAAAGAGTCCAAATCATCCCTGCAGGACAGTGTGAATACCTCCCAGTCCGTACAGTTAAAGCATTCCTGGAGGCAGTGCACTGAATCCTCTGTCCACATGTCTATGTCTCTGGTCTTCACCTTGCCTCTTCTGAGAGCAGTTTTATATGTGGGCAGCAAATGTACACAGTTGTGGTCTGAAGATCCTCAAGGAGGAAGGGGAAGTGATTTATAGGCCCTCTCTATGGAGCCGTAGCACAGGTCCAATGTCTTTTTTCGCCTGGTTGGGCAGGAGACATACTGATAAAAGTTTTTAAGTGTCTTCTTCAAAGAAACATGGTAAAAATCCCCAAGAATAAAATTTGGAGCCTCTGGGGAAATCGACTGCAACCGCTGTACCACATCAAAGACGGTGCTGGAGGCGGAGTCAGCATCCGCTCTCGGGTGAATGTACACAGTCGTTATGAAAAGTTGGGGGAACTTGCGGGGCAGATAAAAGGGGGCGTAGTGACACGGACAGAAGCTCCACATTGGGTGTACAGATGCGCTCTCTGACCGTGACAGATGTGCAGTACTGTTTATTAATGTATAAACATACACCGCCCCCCGACGTTTCCCCGTTACCTCTAACTGCCGATCCGAGCAAAGTGGGGCTCCAAAGCTGTCAATCCACAGGTCCGCATCCCAGTCATGCGCCGTAAGCCACGTCTCCGTGTAAACCATGACACAGCAGTTCTTGAAGTCCTTCTGATATCGTACATTCCTTTGAATTTCATCCACTTTATTTCTCAGGGATTGTACAGTACGTTCCCCATAATAATGGAAGGAAGAGGAATGCGGTTAAGCTGACGTCTCCTCAGGCTTAATCTTTTTTTTTTGTAACTTTGATTTTTATTCATTTTTCATCATACATATTACATTCAGATCAGTCTATATTTTTAAAAAGGAGCTAGAGAAAGAAAGGGAAAAAAAAAGGGGGGGGGGACAAATGTTGGAGCATCAAGTTTTAAGTTTCCATCTCATAATTCTTCTGGTTTTTCCAGTGTCTTTGGTTATTCTTTCAATTTCTGTCTCGTTGTTGCACTTTGTAGTGTGTCCATTTCCGCCATTTTTTTTCATATAGTCCTCCTTGCATTCTTTGTCGATATGTTAGTTTTTCCATCAAACGTACACTACCGTTCAAAAGTTTGGGGTCACCCAGACAATTATTTTGTGTTTTCCATGAAAAGTCATACTTATTTACCACCATGAGTTGTAAAATGAATAGAAAATATAGTCAAGACATTGACAAGGTTAGAAATAATGATTTGTATTTGAAATAATAATTTTTTCCAGATACTCAACCTGCTCAAAGGAAGGTCAGTTTTATAGCTTCTCTAACCAGCTAAACTGTTTTCAGCTGTGCTAACATGATTGCACAAGGGTTTTCTAATCATCCATTAGCCTTCTGACGCAATGAGCAAACACATTGTACCATTAGAACACTGGAGTGATAGTTGCTGGAAATGGGCCTCTATACACCTATGTAGATATTGCACCAAAAAACAGACATTTGCAGCTAGAATAGTCATTTACCACGTTAGCAATGTATATTAGATATTAGAGTGTATTTCTGATTAGTTTAAAGTTATCTTCATTGAAAAAAACGGTGCTTTTCTTTCAAAAATAAGGAAATTTCTAAGTGACCCCAAACTTTTGAACGGTAGTGTATATCCTCAACAATGTCAGTCCATTGCTCTTGGTCAGGAAGAACTTCTGATCGCCATTTTCTTGTGATTGTTTTTTTTACATGCAATCAGCAAGATTTTAACTAGATATCTGTCCTCAGCCTGTATTACATTGTCTCTTTTAAGATCACATAAATACATCAAGTTACAGTTCATTGGTATATTATATCCTAATATCCTCTGCATTGTCACATGTATAGATTTCCAGAATGGTGAGATTTTGCAACATTTCCAAAACATATGTGAGTGGTCTGCATTTTGAGCCCCACAGCCCCTCCAGCATGAAGATTGGGTATTTGTATATTTTCTTTGAATCTGTGGTGTAATGAAATAATGAATCAGGTTTTTCCATCCAGATTCCCTCCATGTCCTTGAACTTGTTGATGTGTGTTGTGTTTTCCATATTTCTTGCCAGCTTTCTTCTGTTATGTTTAAATTTAGCTCATTCTCCCATTTCTCCTTTATATAGTTACTTGAATGTTTGCCATCAGTTTCTGATATAGCTTTGAAATAATTCTTATTTTATTTCCTGTATATGAGCTTAAAATGAATTGTATAATCTCGCTCACATCTGTGTGGAGGTTATGTCTAATCTTCCTCATATAATAATCTCTCATCTGCAGATATCTGAAGAATTCCGATTTTTCTAGTTTAAATTTTCTTCTGATGTTTACAAAACTCAGTTGGGTGCGTAACGTCACGGGAGTGTGGCCCCGCCTCACTAGGAATCTGCCGCCGCCCCGCTTCTAAAACCTCCTAACACAAACCATCACAGCACAAGCACAACACCGTGCTAATGGAGACAGAAGCATTCCGAGACAAAAAATGGAGGATCCAAGGATTATTGCCTTGCTCGCTCTGTGGTTTTATCTCACAATTAATTTTATCTCATAATTAAGCTGCAACAACGCAAGTCACTTTTGTTTTGAATTAACTGCCAAATGACCTAGAAATAATGAGCTGAAACTTGTTTTTATTCGTAATAAATAATGAGACAGTGGCACACTGGCCAACACCAAATTGTATTAGTTTTTACATCCTAGGGCATTTTGGATGTACTGAATAAAAAAAATTCATGTTTTTCACCTTCAGGTCAACGTTTGGAACAACAGTATTATTATTTTCCGTTTAGATGATGCTACACTCCTTCTAAAGTATTGTAATTCTCTGAATTTGGAATGCCGATAGAACATTCAATTTACATATACTTGTACCTACTTTGACTTGGTGCTAATTTTTTATGATATTTCAATAAAAAGAACAGAAAGCTTACAAAAACATTTGTTTTTTGGTCTAGTTAAAAATTACATTACCTTTACAATGGTTGACCCCTGACGGGATGATCAGCATCATTTTCATCAGACTAGGCAATGGAATTTCTATGTAATTATACTGTTTTATAATTCAGTGTTATAACAGACAAACCACACTTTCCAAAACAATTCCATTTTATTATATACAAAATATTAAAATAAAAAAAAAAACTTTGCAACACAACATGAAGGTTAATCGACATTTTATACACGCCGACCACTGAGTGCCTCTACACCAGCTTCCCAAACTGGGTCAGCAAGGCTCGGTTGAATGAAGCCGTCTCTGCCTGCTCTGGTTCAGGAAGGCTTGGTTGAATTAATCCGGACGGGCTGTCGCGGCGGACGCGTGGGATGATTCTACAAGGAAAATGCACACAATAAAATACAGCACGAAAATGCAAGATATACAGAAAAGACAATAGTTTTTAACAAGATTACATAAGCTTATTTCAGCGTATTGTTAACATGAATAATTAAAATAAAAGCTTTAGTCCGCAGTGTGCTGCAATAAAGCAGCGATCATCATCCACAAATGAACAGCTTTTTTATTGCATAAATAAACTGAGCGTCTTACCGAATATATTTGCGAAAAAACGCACAATAAAAAAAAAATTAAAACTCACCGTTAAAGGACTCCGATGTCGAGACCTCCCGGTATATTTTTTCATTCCGGGCGGCTCCGTCTAACTCGCGCTGGATATGTTCGTCTGACAATGCAGTGAGCAGACACTGCAGCTCCTTATTGGTCCATGGAACACCCTTATTACGCGAAGCCATTTTTGATAGAGAATAAATGAAAATAGCACAGCAATACACTGAAAAGAAACCGCCAACAGTGGTTGCGTGCTGAGTAATGGCGGTCATGAAGATTCTTTTTTTTTTTTTTTTTTCAAAAACTTTATTGAGAAGGTCGTGAAGATTCGGTAGAAGAAGAGGAGGAGGAGAGGGGCGGTTACAACCTGACCAGTCAGCGGCGACCAGTCTGTTAACGTCACAACATGGCACAGCTCAGCACTGCTGTACCCTGCCCTGCAGCGGGGCTGAGAATCGTGGCTGTTAAACCGTGTTGGGGCTTGTGGAAAAGCGTACAAAGCGTGCTGAGCCGTCCCGTGTCGCGCTAAAGCGTGCTAGTGGAAAAGGCCCATTTGAGAACTGGGCATCAGGAATCTCTGTTGGTAGAGCCTAGAAGAGGTAAAGCAGTCTAGGTTGTATGCTGATTTTGACTATCTTAATTTTTGAATTCAGATCCATATTTAAGATTGACCATCTATCAATATCCTTTTTTATTTCTTGATCCAACCTATCATAGTTTGCTTTATAGATTTTGCTTAGATCTTTAGGTATGCTCACTCCAAGGTATTTTATTTCTTTTTGTTTCCAGTTTAGTTTGATCTTATCAGTTATCTGGTTTAAAGGGTTATAGTGGAATGCCGGTATTTGTGTTTTTGTTATGTTTATCTTGTATCCTGATAATTTTCCAAAATTTTCTATCAAGTTCATCATTTCCATTATTGATTCATCTGGTTGTTCAAGGTAAACTATAATATCGTCTGCAAATAGCCCAATCTTGTGTTCCGCTCCCTTTATTGTTGCACCTTTTAATTTCTTATTTTGTCTCATCGCTTGAGCCAGTGGCTCTATGAACAGAGCAAACAAGGTGGGCGATAGGCAGCATCCCTGCCTGGTTGATCTTTGTATATTTACTTTGTCTGTTAAGCTACCGTTTATCTTGATTCTTGCCACAGGTTTTTGATGGTGTCTTTATGCATTGTACTGATTTTTCGTTAAATCCAAAGCGTTCCAGCACATTATATAGGAACTTCCAATTAACCCTATCAAATGCTTTTTCTGCGTCTAAACTCATTATTACTGCACATTTCTTTTCTTTATGTATTTGATTAATTATGTGTACAGTTCTCCTGATATTGTCATGTGTTTGGCGTCCCTCTATGAAACCAGTTTGATCATCCTCTATCAATTCCGTCAAGAATGTCTTTATTCGTTTACATATAATTGTTGTATAGTATATTTTATAATCCACATTTAATAAAGAGATTGGCCTATAGTTTCCGCATTGTTCCCTATCTTTCCCTGGCTTTAAAATAACTGAAATAATGGCTTCGTTCCATGATGGAGGTATTTTGTTGTTGTTTAATGTCCAATTAAATGACTTTAGGAGCTGTGGCATGAGTTCTTCTATAAACAGTTTATAAAACTCAGATGGGTATCCATCACTACCTGGTGATTTACCGTTTTTAAGTGACTTAATCACATCTTTAATCTCTTGTGTTATTTCTGCTGTTAGCTTTTCATTTTGTTGGTTTCCTATTGATGGCAAGTCCAATGTGCATAGAAATTTTTTAATATCCTTAACATTTGTCTCTTCAGGTTGCGAGTATAGTTCTTGATAGAAATTATGGAATATTTCTTCGATGTTTTCTGGGTTAACTGTGGTTTTATTTGTGATGGGGTCCTTAATCCTATATACATTATTCACCGTTTGTTGTTTTCTTAACTGTTTTGCCAGCAGTTTTGTGGCCTTTGGCCCCGTTTCATAATATTTTTGTTTTAAATATCTATTTTTCCTTTCAGTGTCATCTATTTGTATTTCTTTTATCTTTATTTTTTCTTAATTTCTTGATATATTTTTGGGTCGTTTGTACTTTGATGTTTCCGTTCTAATTCCCTCAGTCTCTCACATCTTTGTTCATATGTTTCCAGTTTAGACTTATTTGCTTTTCCTGATTCAGCAATTAATTTACCTCTTAACACGGCTTTTAGTGCATACCATAGTATTGTTGGGTCCACTTCTTCATTATCATTCTCTTCGATATACTTGTTTATGTTTACTTTTATTCTTTCTTTCATTTTCTCATCATTTAACAGTCCTACATTAAAGGCCAAATGTCACGTAACAGGGTACTTTAAATGTCTTGAAACTAGATATAAAAGGGAACCGATCCGTTCGGGTCTTGGTGCATATGCTTCAGTAACGCCGGAATATTCGTTAATTTAAAACTGCCGCGCTTGGCCTGACATTCCTACTCACGGCCCCTGGAATCGCCTGGGGAAGAAGGCGGAAGTGACGAAATAGATTGTACCCTAGTTTGATGCTTGGGGTATTTCGATTGATTGTTTATATGGAGACTGGAAGATTGAAGTGAGCAACAAGAAAGAAAAAATTGGATATTTCACCCATACCTTAAAACGGGACTATCAGGGACAGCTGGGTAATAAGGGACATTTCTCTGGGAAATGTTTTCATACCTGTCAAGTGAGACGTTTTCGCCGTATTTTAATACCGTAAAACGCGGCTATAAGGGACGGCGGAGTAAAAAGGGACACTTTTCTGGGAAATGTTTTAAATGTAATTCGTGTTGTTATTGTCAAATATTTTAAGGATTCATGGATATTTGACAATAACAACACAACTCGGCGTCCGGCGCAAAATAAAAAAAAGGCAGAATTCTGTATTTGTAAGGCGAATCCTCTCTGTTCCGCAGCCGCAGCACAGCTGAAAGTGTTAAACCATTATCCTAATGACTTCTCGTTGTAGTGATAATAGCTCCCGCTGAGCGATCTGCCCGCCCCGACAATCAGACTAATGATTGAGTCCACACTTCTCAATGTAGTGCGAATAGCTCAGGCTGAGCCATCTGCCAGCACCCTAGCTGTGGGGGATCACACACACGACGTGCTCCTCAACACACAATTTTTTTTCCCGTATATTTTTCTTTTGGGCGTACAGAAATGGCAATACGCCCGTTTTTGCTAAAATTGCATTTTCCCCGTATTTTCCTTAAAATATTTGACAATAACAACACGAATTACATTTAAAACATTTCCCAGAAAAGTGTTCCTTATTACTCCGCCGTCCCTTATAGCCGCGTTTTACGGTATTAAAATACAGCGAAAACGTCTCACTTGACAGGTATGAAAACATTTCCCAGAGAAATGTCCATTATTACTCCGCCGTCCCTTATAGCCGCGTTTTACGGTATTAAAATACGGCGAAAACGTCTCACTTGACAGGTATGCGCCTCCATTTTCATATTGATCTGGTCAATTTCTTGACAGCAGCGGCTCTCCTCCACTGTAATAATAATGGCTTCCGAAAAATCAATATTTATGGGGCGCCCTCGACAGACCCCCTTCGGCTTCCCAATTCTGGAGGCGGTTAATGTCCAATTCAATGACATTTTCCACTGGTTCTGCTCTCTGGTCATCGTCGGAACTGTTGTCATCAGACAAAGCATCTGATTCCGTCTCGGACGGCTCGAACCTGTAAGGTTCTATGCCTCTGTCACTGTCTGAACCACTGACAAAAAAAAAGACAAAAAAAAAAAAAGACAAAACTAAACTAATTTGTTCACAATCGCTGTCACTTTCCGTCATGATTGTCCAATGTTAAGTGTGAATGTGGATAGGCAGGGCAGCCAGGGTACAACTTGTGACGTCAAAAACATGGGCGTGGTCTGGACTGGCTGTCACAAGCCAGCGAGCAAGGTGGGGCCTTCACCTGGTGTATTTTGTGCAATTATGTAAATACAGGTGGGTGATATGGTCTCCGGTATGAATATTTGGTTTAAGCTATGTGTATTTTATCTAAATTCGTTGTCATTTAGAAAAAAAAATTACGTGACATTTGGCCTTTAAGTTTCCATGTTGTTTGTCGTTTTCTATTGTTTAAATATATTTCCATGTATATAGGATTATGGTCTGATATTTCTGCCCCTCCAATCCGACAATTTCTCACCCTGTGTCTGTCACCTTCATTCATAAGGAAGTAATCTATTCTAGAGTGTACTTTATGGACTGCTGAATGTGTATAGTCTTTTTCGAGTGGGTGCAGGTCCCTCCATATGTCTACCATGCCCATTTCTGCCAGTGAGGTTCTTATGAACTTTGTTACGTGTTTTTTTGTCTTCTCATCACTTGTTGTGTCAACCTCATGATCCATGACAGCATTTAAGTCTCCTCCACAAATTAGGACTCCTTCACTATGTGTTGCTATGAGATCAAACAGATGTTGAAAAAAACCCTTGTCACTTTCTGGTGGGGCATAAATGTTCACTAATGTGATCTGCAAACCATCTATTCTTCCCTTTATTATTACATATCTGCCTTCTTTATCCTGGATTTCTTGTTCACATTCAAATTGTATTTTATTTGAAATTAGTATCATAACCCCTCTTTTAGTTCCTCCCTTAAATGAACTGTAGTAGGAGTTCTTATAGCCAAATCTCTTTAGTTTCTAATGTTCTGTCTTGCTCAAATGTCTCTTGCATAAATATAATTTCGGCTTTTTCCTTCTTGAATTTTCTTATTATTCATTCCCTTTTAACAGGTGAGTTCAGACCATTCACGTTTAATGTCATTATCTTAAGATTTTTACCCATATTCATGTTTTTCCATTTTTTTAACTTGTGCTCCTAACCCCTTTAACAACAAAACTAACACATATTTGTACAAAAACACATTAACGAACTTCGACCTCCGTACTTTGGGCCTTTCTTCTGCCCACTGGTCCCTGCTGGTAGGTGGAGGGAATGTCTTCACAGAGTGAAGGGCCCTCCCTAGACCTATATTTACTATCCAAGTAATAGTCATTAGTCTAGAAATGTCCAACAAAAATCACTTAAACCTCTCCTAGCCGTTTGTTTCTCTTTTACCTTGTCTTCTTGGCCTTCATTTCTTCTGTGTCCTTCTTAATCTTTGTTATAATCTAGGTTTTCCGTTGAAAGCCTTGCAGTTTTTCCTGGGCCCGGTGCGCCACGTCTGTCTCCCGCCATCTGCCGCTCACTCGCCTCCACTCCGGCTGTCGTGATGCATTCAGTGCCGCCGCTGCTCCAGCCGCTTCCTCCGGCACGCTCACCACAAAGCCTCGCTCCGTCATGTCCCGCGCTGCCTCTCTGGCTGTGTTGTACGTTTTCACGCCATCCTCCCAATGAATTCTCGTCTTCGTTAGCGGCGTTTGGAATCTAATGTTTTTCTCTTTCAGTATTTTTTTTAATGTTGGCATATTTCTTTCGCTGCTGCACAATTTCTGTCGGGTAGTCATGGTCAAAGAATATCTTTGTCACCGATTCGTATCTTTTTTTTTCCACGCTTGTGTCAGGATTCTTTACATCATATTTCAGAAGGTTTACCACAACTGACCTGGGTGTAGAGTTTGGATTCGGGTTCTGTGCCGAGGCTCTGTGCGCTCGCTGGATCTGCAGGTCTGCTTCATTGGGCAACTCAAGTTCTTTTTTTAAGAAATGATCCATGAATTTCGTCATCGAGTTGCCTTCAATGCCCTCCGGGATCCCGAAGATGCGTATATTGCTCCGCCTGGACCTGCTCTCCAGGTCGGTTATTTTTTCCTGCATCCTCTGTGTTTGCGCCGTCAGGGTCTGCAGCCGCTCGCTTGCCTCGGTCTTCCAGTCTTCCAACTCCAATATTCGAGCCTGTGCTTCTGTCATACACGCCCGTTGAGTGCGCAGCTCCTCGATGTTTTCTGCTAGCTTGCGCTCCATTTCTCTTCGGAGACCCATAATTTCCTCCTTCATCTCTTTTTTTTCAGCTCTTCCTTAAGAGCCGTTAAATCCTGTTGGAGTTGTCGCTTAAAGTCTTTTAATTCTTTTTTTAAGTCTTTACCTAAATTGGCGATGCCAGTGTTCATAGCATCAAGTTTGGCGTCCTCCATTTTCTCTGCTGTAGTTGCCTCGTTTCCCTGGGCCTCGTGTACAGCAATTTCTCCTGCGTTGTTGAAGAGGGATTCCTCAGTTTTACCCTGCTTTTGTCCGTGTGCCCGGCTTCTTCGTGTTTTCATCCCTTGGTTTATTGGTCCATTTATGTCGAGTTGGCCATTTACCAATGATTTTTAATCCGACTAGGGAGAGCTCTCTGTTTAAGCGTTATGTCTGTCCGCCATATTCCCGGAAGTCCCTCCTCAGGCTTAATCTTACGCCTCCACGGTTTGTGCGTTTCCTCGTCTTGTCTCTCTTTTCATCACTGTGTCCATGAAGATCTCTTAAAATAAAGTCCGGCAGTTGCGGAACAGACTCAAACACAGATGCTGCATTATCCATGTTTAAATGCAGTAACATGTCTCTGGAATACTGTATTCTTCCCGGCATGATCGCGATTGCGCTTACCTCCAAGACGGAGCCGGTAGGAAAGAAATGACAGTGCAAAAATAAGGAGGAAATCCATACTGATGGAACCAGGGAGCTCTTCGTTATATAGTCCACAAACAATCAAGGACAAAAATGACACAGAATTTCGTTAAAACACATTAAAGTGCATAAAAACAGAGACACAGACGTCAAACTTTTTTCACCAGCTGCCGGTCGCTGCGTGTGCATGCATCATCAATGTGGTATGGCATGGAGGTGATCCGCCTGTGGCACTGCTGAAGTGTTATGAAGATCCAGGTTGCTTTGATAGTGACCTTCAGCTCATCTGCATTGTTGGGTCTGGTGTCTCTCATCTTCCACTTGACAGTAATCCATAGATTCTCTATGGGGTTTAGGTCAGGAGAGTTTGCTGGCCAATCAAACACAGTGATACCGTGGTCATTATACCAGGTTTTGATACTTTCGGCAGTGTGTGTGTGTGTGTGGGGGGGGGGGGGGTGCCAAGTCCTGCTGGAAAATGAAATCTGCTTCTCCATAAAGCTTGTCATCACGGGGAAGCATGAAGTGCTCTAAAATTTCCTGGTAGATGACTGCGCTGACTTTAGTCTTGATAAAACAGTGGACCAACACCAGCAGATGACATGGTTCCTCAAATCATCACTGACTGTGGAAACTTCACGCCAAACCTCAAGCAACTTAGATTCTGTGCCTCTCCAATCTTTCTCCAGACTCTGGGACTTTGAGTTCCAAATGAAATGCAAAATTTACTTTTATCTGAACAGAGGTCATCTGTTGGTGTTTGTCCACTGTGTTTTATCAAGACCAAAGTCAGCGGTCGTCTACCAGGAAATTTTAGCTTCCCTGTGCTGACGAGCTTTCTGGAGAAGCTGATTTCATTTTTCATTTTCATTTTTCCAGGAGGACTTGGCATGCACGCGCAACAATGCAGACGAGCTGAAGAGCACTATCAAAGCAACCTGGACCTTCATTAACACCTCAGCAGTGCCACAGGCTGATCACCTCCATGCCATGCCCCATTGATACAGTAATTAATCCAAAAGGAGCCCTGACCAAGTATTGAATGTGTACATGGACATACTTTTCAGTCGGCCAACATTTCTAATAAAAAACTTTTTTAAAATTAATTTTATGTAATATTCTAATTTTTTGAGAAACTCAATTTGGGGTTTTCATGGGCTGTAAGCCATAATCATCAAAATTAAAATAAACACTTGAAATATTTCATTCTGTGGAATGAATCTATGTAATATATGGGTTTCACTTTCTGACAGGAGTGACAAAAAAAATTGAACTTTTTCATGATATTCTAATTTTTTGAGATGTACCTGTATATGAAAAAATTCAATTTAAAAAAAATATTCATATTACTCAATATTGATATACACTACTCACAAAAAGTTAGGGATATTTGTCTTTCAGGTGAAATTTATGAAAAATGTAAAGTTCACGCTACAGTGATATTCAAGATTCAAAGATTTTGTTTGTTAGTACTACTATACGTACAGGACATACAACAGAATTGAAATGGTGTTTCTCTCTCCAGTGGTGTGCACAATATAAAAAAGGAATAAAGCTGGAAAGACAACAGCAGTCTCTGTACAGTAATTTAACCCGTAGTGCAAATGGCAACAAAAGATAGACCCACACCTCCCATTAGGGCTGTGCGATATGATGATATATATCGGATGACGATATAAAAATGTCTATCGTTTCATAGAATACACTTATCGTTTATATTATTATTTAAAATGCACATACTCCTCTGTTTATTCAGTAAAGCTCCTCACCACTACTTGTCAGCTCCCCGTCTCTTCTCTGCAGTGCGCACAGTGGAACAGGTGTGTCGTAGGTGGCTAGGCTTCAGTCCGATGGATGCTGATGCTAACTCTAACTCCAAACTACTGGTTCAGATAGCTGCTACTCCTGTTTGCCAGGGATGTGGGACTGTTTTTCAACGTGCTGTGTCAGAGCGGATGGTTCGCTAACCTCGTTTTAATAGGAGGTAAGTGTTACATCCGTAAATCAGTAGTAATATGGCGGCCTGGGACTTACTGGGGATTAGAGGGGGCTGGCGAACCACACTTCTGGGGGTGACATTGGCCAGGGTATAAAAGGCCAGGGGCGCAAGAGGCAAGCTCTCTTTCACCGTTGATGCCTGGACCAGGAGCTCTGTAGTCCACCACTGCTGTGCAATAGTGAGTTCTATAATAAATAATAGAAGCTGCCTTCCGCCCTCTTGTTTATTCCACTAATTATGGACACAACATTTGGCAACGAGGAGAACACGGTTATGGAGCGTGCTGCAACCAGTTTTCAACCGTTCCTGGAGGCTCCTGGCGAGCCTCCCATGTCTTGGCCTAGGTGGCGTGCTGCATTTAGCAACTACCTGGTGGCCCTCAACCTCGGTGAGTTAAAGAAACTGCAGGCTAGCACAATATTGGTCCATAATTTGGGCATGGAAGGACAAAGGATCCTGGAGACTTTGGGGGGAGCCGAGAGTTTTGAGGAGGTAGTAGAGCTAATGGCGCAATATTTTCACGCGCCGGACAACATCATTGTTCGGCGTATCCAGTTTTGACAGCGCCACCAGAGGACGGGAGTCAGTAAAGAGGTTTGTGGCAGATCTGTGTCAACTGGTGGTGGAGTGTAGATTTGGGGCTCTACTAGACGAAATGGTTTGGGATCAGCTGGCAGAACATGTTTGCTACCCGGTCACGGTTCCTGACCTTCTTCGGTGAATTGACTGGCTGTCGAAATTGTCCAGCAGTTTGAGGCGGCTGAAGTACTAGCGAGGGACCTCGGTAGAGAGTCCTCCTCTCCTGCATCAAATGAGCCTCAACTAAAGGCGCTGACAGCGGACCCTGACGATGATGACGACGTTGAGGACGAAGAATGTAATGTAATGTACTTTATTTATATAACCCTTTAAAACAACCCGTAGGTGACCAAAGTGCTTTACAAAAAATAAACAGCATTAAAAACACACAGAGCATTAAAAACAAATAACATAAACAAAAACAACCTAAAAATAAAATAAAAACAAATGCCAAGACAAATATCACCACTACTGGGTATTAAAAGCCATCCTAAACAAATATGTCTTAAGTTCAGATTTAAAAAGGGTCAGGTCAGAGATAGCACGTAGGTCAGGGGGGAGATTATTCCAGAGCCTGGGGGCAGCAACAGAAAAGGCTCGGTCACCCCAATGTTTATACCTTGACCTAGGCACATCCAGCAAAAGCTGATTGGATGACCTCAAAGCTCTGCCTTGGTCACGGACAGTCAAAACCTCAGACATATAAACCGGAGCAAGGCCATTAAGAGCTTTAAAAACAAAAAGCAAAAGTTTAAAATTAATTCTAAAATGGACTGGAAGCCAATGAAGTGAAAAAAGGATCGGAGTAATGTGCTCTCGCCTAGGTGTGTTGGTCAAAAGACGGGCCGCTGCATTTTGCACAAGTTGAAGGCGGCCAAGAGAAGACTGAGAGATGCCAACATAAAGTGCATTGCAGTAATCAAGTCGAGACGTGACTAAAGCATGGATGGCTATCTCAAGATCATGACGGCTCAGGAAAGGTTTGGCTTTGGATAACAAACGTAATTGATAAAAGCTCATTTTGACTACATTGTCAATCTGATTATCAAATTTTAAATGGCTGTCAAAAATCACCCCCAAATTTCTGACAGCTGAACTGAGCCTTAAAGAGAGGGTAACAAAGCCAGCCGTTACAGTATCCCCAAACACAATACATTCTGTTTTTTCTTCATTTAAGTGGAGAAAATTTTGGCTTAACCACAACTTAATATCAATGATGCAATCCAATAGAACACTTTGTGAGTTTGTTTGTTCTGGGTTCAAAGGTAAATAAAGCTGCAAATCGTCTGCATAACAGTGGAAAGACATGTTATGCCTGGCTATTATTGACCCGAGTGGCAGCATATATAATGAAAACAGAATAGGGCCAAGAATAGAGCCCTGTGGAACCC
The DNA here is from genome assembly GCA_020510985.1 of Pholidichthys leucotaenia. NCBI lineage: Eukaryota > Metazoa > Chordata > Actinopteri > Cichliformes > Pholidichthyidae > Pholidichthys > Pholidichthys leucotaenia. The sequence goes on from CM035840.1 coordinate 117,532,882, forward strand.
CACAGGAGAGAGAGGCACTAGAAGAGGACATGTCACCAATCATTACAGAAAAAGTTCTATTAGAAAGGTAGGATTCAAACCACTTAAGTGCAGTGCCATGGATGCCAACATAGTGATTCAGGCGTCACAGAAGGATAGTGTGGTCCACAGTGTCAAAGGCTGCTGTAAGATCTAGCAGCACTAAGACCACAGGACATTTGGCATCAACAGACATCATAATATCATTGTGCACCTTAAGCAGGGCAGACTCAGTGCTGTGACGAGACCTAAACCCAGATTGAAACTTCTCAAAAATAGAATTGTCTTCTAAAAAAAACTGCAACTGTATAAAAACAACTTTTTCTAAAACTTTAGATAAAAAGGGCAAATGAGAAATGGGTCTAAAATTAGATAAAACTGAAGGGTCAAGGTGAGGTTTTTTAAGAAGGGGCCTAACCACAGCATGTTTAAAAGCAGGTGGGACAAATCCTGAACTAAGGCAGGAATTAATAAAAACCAAAAGACCAGGCCCAACAGTATTAAAAACCCTTTTCAGGATTCCAGCGGGAACAACATCCAGTGAGCAATTTGTCGGCTTCAGAGACCTTACAATATCAGCTAGTGATGATAAAGAGACCAACTCAAACTGTTCAAGCACAGCAGAGTAACCCGGGACACTAGACAAGCTTCCATTAAAACTGTTATTAATAACTCGTCTGACAGAGTCCACTTTATCAATACAAAAATGAAGAAAAGTCTCGCATGTTGTAAACGAATCATCTGTCACAGTCTGAGTGCATGGGTTTATAAAAGAGTTAATTGTGTTAAATAGCACTCTAGGACAGTGACTGCTGCTGGAAATAATATCAGAGAGATACTGAAATTTTGCATTTTGCACGGTCCTCTGGTAATCAGCAAGACAATCCCTAAAAATTCCCAGAGACACATGTAATTTGTCCTTTTTCCATCTCCGTTCAGCCTGCCTGACCCGCTGTCTAATGGCACGGGTAGTGTCATTTAGCCAGGGATCTGTTTTCGGTTTAGCCTTTTTAAGCCGAAATGGGGCAATAGAGTCCAAAATCCCAGAGCAGGTGGTATGAAAGGAGGAAAGAATATTATCCGGATGGGAAGGGGAAACGAGTCCATTCAAGGCAAAAAACCGTGAATCCCTAAAAGCAGCAGAAAACTCCTCTGGTGTTGAAGAAGTGATGATGCGACGCCAGCATGATGGAGCCACAGGCTTGCTGGGTGATGAAGGGGTCAGCAGTTCAAAAATGATGGGGAAATGATCTGAGATGACAGACTCAGAAATTTCTTTGAGAAAGACTGATAGTCCAACAGCGATAACGAGGTCCAGAGTGTGACCAAGACGGTGTGTTGGTTTGTCTGCTAAAATATCTAAATTAAATGTCGCCAACAGTCTTTTAAAATCAGATGCCAGCTGATCAGATGGACAACATACATGAATATTAAAGTCCCCACAGATCAAAAGTTTCATATTTTGGCATAACATCTGCCAAAAATTCAGAAAACTCATTAATGAAGTCCTTATTATATTTTGGAGGACGATAGACAACAGCAAATAACACAGGACCTGTGAGATCCACCACAAATAGTTGCAGCTCAAAGCAGGAATAAGTATTTGTGGAGAGAAGGCGACATTTAAAACTGTCGTTAAAAACAGAAGCCAGACCTCCACCCCGACCAGATGCTCGCGGGGAGCTGAAGAAAGAACAGCCGGGAGGGAGGAGCTCAGAGAAGGCGGCGGTCTCACCTGGTTTAACCCATGTTTCTGTCATCAGAAGAAAATCCAAGGAATGTGAAGTAAAAAAGTCATTTAGAATAAAAGTCTTATTTGAGATGGATCTGGTGTTAATCAGAGCCATGCGGATCAAACACTGATCAGCCTGCTGGGAAGCATGACTGATCAGGTGAAGATTTTCCGGTGCGCAGCCCCTTCTGCGAGTCCAAACGGGCCGGCGGCAGGGAAGTGGGTATCCAGCCTCTGGGACAGTCGGCAACAGCCATCGGTAGCGGTAATCCATGGATTGTCGTACGTCAAAACCGATACGCTTCCTCGAGAGTTCAGTCAGCAGTTGATGAGGGTTGTGAGTTGAAGAAGAAGCCAGGTAAGCCCTCAGTCTGCATGATACTCCGCCTCTCCTACCTCGTCTTTTGCGGCGGCTGTTCCGAAGCAGTCCGCTGGGTGCGCATCTCAGATAGGATGGTATAGACGCCAACAGAGGCGGAGGAGGCTGACCATTAAATTCATAGGTCGAGAATTTGACCACAGAATTGCGAATATTTAGAAGAGTCAGGCGATCATAAACCAGTAGGGATGACACGTTCTGAGCTAGAAACAAGAAGACAACTAAACACATAAGACATAGCACAGGCAGACGTCCAGCCACACACAACGGCCCCCTCTAATCTGAATACACCTCCATTGTCAAAAATAGGTCTACCTGGGGAACACCGAGATGTTACGGCTGTGGGTCCGATAGACACAGGTATAAGTCCAGAGAGTGTCCGGCAAAGGGAAAGCGCTGTGGGAAATGTGGCCTGCTGCACCATTTCGCGCATTCCTGTAAGAATTTTGAACGTGGGGAACGTGAAAAGGGAGGGAGTTCCTCTACGAAGACTCCCACCGTTGTCCATACGGTGGCACCAGAGTCCGGTGGCCGTATCTATTGCACAGTATCTTTGGATGGAGTCGAGGTATCGATGCTGGTGGATACGAGTGCGGTGACTTCTATTTTAAATCTACAAACGGTGAAGAGTCGGTTTCCCCAGTACAGCATCCAGACAATGGTGGCCCCATTTTACGGCTATGGGAGGAGTAGGATTGCCGCATTGGGGTACATCAAGCTAATGGCAAGGTACAAGTCGCGGTGCATGGCGGATGTCCAGGTGGTGGTGACTGCTACCGGATCCAACATTATGGGATGCAACATGTTCTACGGCTTGGGCTTCTTCTTCACCAGTGACACCGAAGAGGAGTGGTTGGGTGGAGGTTTGTGGAACCGACCCCTGCCGGGTGTGGACGATGATGCGGTTTGGGACGCTGATTGGTCCGGACTGGGAGAAGGCAGCAGGGAGGACTGTCACGGGGTGCATCCCCAGGATGGACCCAATGCCAGAGCCCAAGTTACCCTGGGTGTGGGAGCTTGGCGGCACGATGGGGCCCCCGGGTTGGCAGGCGGGACCGGGACATCAGCGCTGAACAGCACCGGGGCTAGACCAACAGGTGGGCGCTTAAAACGCACCAGAAGAAGGCCTTCGAAAAGGGCTTCAGGCCGGACCAGGAGGAACACCGGGTCCAAATGGGAGGCACCCCCACGGCGGAGGGATCTGGAGAGACTTATTAGAGCTCCCCTGGTGGTCGGTGATATGGTTCGCCCTATGGTGGAAGCTCGGTCGAGGAGGTCTCATGGACGTCGTGGGCGGTACGATGAACAAGGGCGACTACAAGTGGAGGCCACCCGGAGTGACGGGTATCTGGGCCTTGTTGTACAGAACGTGGAGGCACCCCAGTGAGCTGCGTCGAGTGGTGGAGATGGAGAGATGGTACAGCCCGTGACCAGAGATCAAGCGATGGAGGCGCTCTGGCTGGGAACCACAGGATGGTAATCCTGGGGGGGAAACCATTCCATGGGTTGTGTATAATGACTGTGTACTGTTTGGTTGGAATGTTAGATGTTTTGACACATACTATGTATATTAGTTATCTCTACTGGGTTGTGCTCCGACTGTGCTGTTGATGGATTGATTTTAGTGTTTAACTGATTATATGTGAAGAGACTATTTGAATATTAAAAAAAAAACAAAAAACAAAAGGGATCAGAAAAGATGGAATTGCTGAATTTGGTTTTGAATTTTCTTCTGAAGATTATTGGTTTATGGTAATTGACATACATTGAGAAAAAAAGATAACCTGTTTAGTAATCGGAATAAGGTTAATAGGTGCTCTGAGGCTCGACCTGTTGTGTGTTAATGTGAAAATTTGTATTGATGAAGTGGATGCCTCGATGCTGTTTTCATTCGTGTGCTAAGTGTGAGGTATGTTGGGGTGGGAGGCCGCCAGTAGAGTTTGGTTGAGTGAGGGATGTACATGTTCATTGTTTAGAATTTATTGTATATATGTATATTTACTGTCTGTTCTGGGATTATTTTTCATTAGAGAAACAGCTTATTTTATATTCTGGACTGATAGGGGAAGGTGGCAGAATAACCCGCCTGGCCGTGTAGGGAGGGGGTGCCGGGTGCCGGTAGTCTACCCGGCCCCTCAGCCTTAGTTCTATGACTGGATCGATTATTTGGTTGTTTTGTATATACCGTTTTCCCTGTTAGTGTGAGAGTCGGGCTATGAAGTTGGGTGGGCTAATCTGTGTGCCTGTTTTTTTTTTTTTTTTTTTTTTTTTGGGGGGGGGTGGATGTTATATCCGTAAATCAGTAGTAATATGGCGGCCTGGGATTTACCAGGGATTAGAGGGGGCTGGTGAACCACACTTCTGGTGGTGACGTTGGCCAGGGTATAAAAGGCCAGGGGCGGAAGAAGCAAGCTTTCTTTCGCCGTTGACGCCTGGACCAGGAGCGCTGTAGTCCACCACTGCTGTGCAATAGTGATTTCTATAATAAATAATATAAACCGCCTTCTGCCCTCTTGTTTATTTCACTAATGGACACAACAGTAACATTAACACCATGTCTAATTATAAAATGTAAATGACGATGCTAAGTTGTGCAAACTGGAAACTGCAGCAGACCATTGTTGTTTTGGGTTTTTTTTTTTAATTGCTGCAAAGTTTCTTAGTTTTGTCTGAAAAAAATTTATTACAGTAGCAAAAATGCACGCAAAATAAATAATAAATGCATTAAAATGGGTTGGAGGAGCAAGTTGGCTCTTGATGTAATTTATCAGATTTCTAATCATTTTAATTAGTCAAGTATTGATATTGAATAAAGTTAGTCATCACATGTATTTTATTACATTGCCTTGTGTGTCTTTGATTTTCAGATCATGACCAATCTGAAATATTTTTACTAAGAAGCAAACAGGTTAAATCAGGCCAGAATGGCAGGCTGCAGGTCTGCACTTAAGTTTTCACTGATTAAAACTAACGGCTAATTTATATCTGCAGGTGACAGCCATGGGTAATTTTCTCATTTTCAGACTTTTTTTTGTTTTTTGCTATTCTCCTCTGGCTCAGGAAATGCTTACTGATGTTTACTTTTATTCATATATGATTTTGAAGAAAAACCTTAAATTTATGAGAGTAAAGTCTCAAATGCACATTAAAAACTATTTTATAACAACACTGCAAAATTATGAGGGAAACTGGTACATGTAAAAAAAAAAAAAAAAAAAACAAGTTTAAAAATGTCTTTTATGTGATTATCTCAACTGTTGAATTTACAGAAAATGCATATTGTAATATATATCATCATGATATGACTTATATCGTGATATGAATTTTTTTCATATCGCACAGCCCTACGTCCCATAGTGGAGTGGTGTGAATGTGTGTGTGAATGGTTAAGTGATAGCACCGTATCGTGGCTGCTTCATCCATCCAGGTGGTGGATGACCCTCAGTTTCCCCTCTGGGGATCAATAAAGTATACTGAATCTAAAAATCTAAATAGTGCAAATAAATATAAACAATTAATGATAATGAAACCTAGCAATCCTATATACAGAAAAGTAGAGATGTAATACCCGTAGTTGCAAGTTCAGTGCGGTAGTGTAGGTGCAGACAGTGACAGATAGGACTGCACATGATCAGTATTGCAATGACAGACAGCAGATATGGCATTTTTGCAAATGGTTGCAGTAAAGTGCAGAGACATACAGCAGCAAATGTATTACTGTCGGTGTGCCAGTCTTTCTGTGCCAACAGCTGAGGTAGTTATTGTGTGGGTGAGTGCGTTACAGTCTGGGGGGTGGGGGGAGTGGACAGAGTTCAGGGTCCTGATGGCCTGATGAACAAAGCTGTTTAGCAGTCTTGTGGAGCGGGCCCGGCGGCTCCGGTACGTTTTCCCCAAGGGCAGGGGGCTGAAGAGGGATTGTGAGGGGTGGGATGTGTCACCGGCAATGTTGATGGCTCTGCGGGTGAGGTAGGTGGGGGGGGGGGGGGGCACCGATGATCTTGTTGGCTGCTTTCACTATGCGTTGTAGTGTCTTCCGGCAGGAGTGCGGTGCAGCTTCCATACCACACCATGATGCAGCTGGTGAGGATGCTCTCAGTGGTGCCCCAGTAGAATGAACACATGATGGGGGGTGAGACTCAGAATCAGAATCAGATTTATTGCCATTGTTCATGTAGTACACAAACTAGGAATTTGTCTCGGTGCAATGCTGCAACATTAAACATGATAAAATAAAAGAAACTATACATGCAATAAAGTGTAGAATAAGAGTGAGTAATACTAGTCAGCAGTTAAAATATATTAGCGAGCAGCAGATAATGTGGAGAACCATATAGTGCAGTCGGTAATGCAGGAAGAAAACAGTGATGATTGACATGAGTCTGGTTGAGCTGCTGTACATAGTGCACGAGAGTCAATAAGTCACTTAGTGTTCAGCAGTCTGATGGCAGAGGGGAAGAAGCTGTTCATGTGACGGGAGGTTTTAGTCTGGATGGACCGAAGTCTTCTACCTGAGGGGAGAGGGGCAAACAGTACGTGACCAGGGTGTGAGGGATCGGCTATGACTCGTGCTCTCCTCAGTTTACGGAGGAAGTGGAGGCGAGTTTGAGCCTTCTTGGCCAGTCATGTGGTGTTGTTGGACTAGGGCCAGCTCCTCTGAAGGACGAATAATTTTTTCACACATGAGGAGTTGTTCAGAACTCCTTATGGGAACACCTTATACACACACATACAGAGTGATGATAATCAAGTCAGTGGCGGTAATGCACCTGTAAGCTGGTTGCCAACTGCCAATCAAATCTAAAAGAAGAAGAAAATGTGAACAACATGATGAAGAGAACTGTTGAAATACCTATTCTAATTGAACCAGAAAATTTATTGGTTGATTCATGGATCAGACACCTGTTGTGAATTTTGTCGTTAAGCACCTTGTTGAACAGCAAGTTATGCAAAAATTGCTGAAACATTGAACAACTGGACATGTGCATTCAAAAGGTTAGAGAAGGTCAAATTAAGATCACCTGAAAAGGTTATAGTGTATTTTAGGTGCATCCTGAAATTTCACCCTAAAGCCTAATATCCCTAACTTTTTGTGAGTAGTGTATATTGCAATATAAATCAACATAGTCCGGTAAGCTGGTTGCCAACCGCCAATCAAATCTTAAAGAAGAAGAAGAAGAAATCAAATCACTATTTCTGTCAAGCTGAAGGACACCACTGGCAGTTGCCAATGTTTTTAGATTTGGAAAGAAATGTAATTTCTTATGTACATTATTACAGTTCACAGTAAATCCATGAATTAGCTGTAAATAAAAATTAACTGACAAAAATATAACTATATATACTGTCTGGGGGGTGGGTGGCTGAAAAGTTCATAGGTTGCAGAGTTCATAGTGATCAAATTTGACCAAATGTGGTTTATTTTTCAACATGGTCCCCTTTGGTCCACACACTTCTTGCATTGGTGTTGCTGCGCTTGGATCCTTGCGGTTGAAAAATAAACCACATTTGGTCAAATTTGACCACTATGAACTTTTCAGCACCCCCTCCCTCCGTTATATAGTGAGTAGCATAGTCTAAACTAGATAGAGCTGTTCGTACCTTAACTAAATTGTGCTTGTGTGTATTTTTTAAGTCCTGTGTACCTTATTAAAACATTGGAGTCATGGTGCCCTAAGATTTCACCTATTAAGTTGAGCCCTTTTTAAATTAGCCTGTGTACAAAAAAAAAAGATTTACATTAAAGCTTTAATCACACAGGCACAGACAAGGAACTCGAGCTGAACATGAACTGGCTTTCATCTTTGTGTAATTGTAAAAGTCTATTTTTAGCTTTCATTATCTCTGTTCTCCATTTCCGGTGGCTAAACTGTCATCTCTGCTGGAGTCCGAGTTCCACCCTATGCAGGACATACTGAATGCACTGAGGAGCTCATTTAGCAGCAGACTACATCATCCCAGGTGCACAACCGAGAGGTTTCGTAGGTCCTTCCTACCAACGGCTGTCAGACTGTACAACCTAAGCAGGGCTGCTCGCAGAGATAGCAAAAAGACGTAACAAACTAATAGTTTTTTGAATGCAAAAGATGCAATAGACTTACACAATGGTCCCCTCCGGCATACAACTAGGAACATACCGGTCGCTATGGAGGGTGAGAATATGTATGGGCACATAATCATACCATGTAGGATAACTAAGTAGACGGTTATGCTGTTTCATTCCATCTAGCAACAATGCTCTGCACTGTGTGTGTTTATATATTTATATATCTACATATTATTCCATCTAGCTACATTGCTCCGCACTGTGTGTGTTTATATACTTGCATATTTATTCCATCTAGCTACAATGCTCTGCACTGTGTGTTCATATATTCATATATTTATTCCATCCAGCTACAATGCTCTGCACTGTGTGTGTGTGTGTATATATATATATATTTTATAGTAATACGTACATATGTATATTAGCTGCTCTTGCTTGCTTGTTTTTTTCTTGCCTTCTGATTGTTGCTCTGAGTGTTGCTATCCCTGTGCTGTTGCAATCCTGGAATTTCCCCGTTGTGGGACTAATAAAGGCTTATCTTATCTTATCTTATCTTACATTTAAGTTGCAACCATATTTTAGTTAACACATTTGATAAGTTATATTTGCTCTTGCGAAAAGCCTTGGATCTTTGTTTTTTTTTTTAACCAAGGTTTGATGGTCAATGATTTTTGATATTACTGCTGTGTCACACTTGAAGTGAACAAAAACACCATTTCTATCCAGAGGGGTACCATATTGATTTACCGTATTTACTGTGAACTATCTGAGGGTGTAAACTGTTGTCTTCATGGCATCTGGCCATTACTGAAACTGTAACTAGTGTTGCCTGGAGAGCTCCATGTAGCCCTCAGAGAAAGGCCTGACAAAACCAGCTCTTGGCATGATCATAGGCTTTTGCCTCTATTTTAGGGCTCTTGGGTTATTTATGCTGCCCTTTGCCTAGAAGCAGGATTTTCCATTCTGCTTTGGTGATGGTGTAGTAACTATTACCAAACTATTACTTTGGGTTAGTGGTGGCCTAATGGTTAGGGATGTGGACTGGTGAGCGGAGGGTCACCGGTTCAGTCCCCGGCCAGGCAGGATAAGATGTGGGTGGGACAGACAATGCAGCAGTGTTTTCCCCACCCTCCCAAACCCCACCGTGGTGCCCTTGAGCGAGGCTCCCAACCCCATCTGCTCAGTGGCCTCAGGTCAAGCTGTGGTTGTACTGGACAGCTTCCAGGTGTGAGTGTGTGAATGTGATCAGGGCGTCCTTGCAAAAAAAAAGGTTGCCTCTCAGTGGAACTTCCCTATATAAATAAAGGTTAAACAAAATAAAATTACTTAATGTGGTTATCTTTAGCTAAGATTATAAAGTTCTTCAGGGTAGAGTATAAGCAATTTTCATTTATCACCTGTAATTAAAATCCTATGTCAAAAAACAATAATCAGCTGCTTCTAGTGAGTTCCTCATCCTGTGGCTGTGTGCAAGAGAGGGAAAGACTTTATGGTCTTAAGCTCAAGTAGTGATGATTTTCCAGCTCATATGGAGAGTAGAGGAGAAAAAAAATTTTTGCCGTCAGATATACAGTGGTGTGAAGAAGTGTTTGCCCCCTTCCTAATTCCTCATGTTTTTATGTTTGTCACACCTAAATGTTTCAGATCATCAAACAAATTTAAATATTAGACAAAGATAACACAAGTAAATACAAAATGCAGTTTTTAAATTAAGGTATTTATTATTAAGGGTAAAAAATATCCAAAACTACATGGCCCTGTGTGGAAAAAGTCATTGCCCCCTAAACCTAATAACTGATTGGGCCACCGTTAGCAGCAACAACTGCAATCAAGTGTTTGCAATAACTGGCAATAAGTCTTTTACAGCACTGTGGAGGAATTTTGGCCCTCTCATCTTTGCAGAATTATTGTAATTCAGCCACATTGGAGGGTTTTCGAGCATGAATTGCCTTTTTAAGGTCACTAGTGCATACCTATGCATGCCCGTAGAGAGCAGGTGTAAGCAAGCACGTCAGCACTCGTTCAGTGATACCTGCCTTTGATCTTTGATGGTGTCATAGTGAGTCCTATGATCTTTGATGACGGCATAGCAAGTCCTATGATCGTGAGTGATGACTGCCTTTGATCTTTGTGATGTCATAGCGAGTTCTGTGATCGTGAGTGATGCCTGCATTTGATCTTTGATGATGGCATAGCGAGTCCTATGATCGTGAGTGATGACTGCCTTTGATCTTTGTGATGTCATAGCGAGTTCGATGATCGTGAGTGATGCCTGCATTTGATCATTGATGTCAGTGAGTCCTATGATCATGAGTGATGCCTGCCTTTGATCTTTTGGTGTCTATATGATGTTATATGATGTCATATAGACATAATGTAGACGTCATAGGTGATCCTATGATCTTTTAGCAAGTCCTGTGGTCATGACAAACACAGAGATGGATAGAATAGAAGATATACTGTACATAGATATACAGTATAAGATGAGCCTTTATTAGTCCCACAATGGGGAAGTTCCAGGATTGTAACAGCACAGGGATAGCAACACTCAGAGCAATAATTAAGAAGATATGAAAAATAAAAATAAGAGCAGTGAATATACATACGCACACATAAATATATATACACAGTGCGGAGCATTGTAGCAAGATGGAATAAACAGCGTAACTGTCTACTTAGTTATCCTACATAGTATGAATATGTACCCATAAATATTGTCACCCTCCGTAGCGACTGATATTGTCTGATATTGATATTACTGATATTGGGGCAAATATTGTCTTGATATTGATATTACTGATATTGACTGATATTGGGACCATTTGTGTAAGTCTGCTGTGTCCTTTGCATTCAATACTATTAGGTCGTCACGTTTTTTTGCTATCTCTGCGAGCAGCCCTGCTTAGGTTATACAGTCTGACAGCCGTAGGTAGGAAGGACCTGCGAAACCTCTCGGTTGCACGCCTAGGATGATGTAGTCTACTGCTAAATGAGCTCCTCAGTGTGTTCAGTATGTCCTGCATAGGTTGGGACTCGGACTCCAGCAGAGATGACAGTTTAGCCACCATCCTTCTCTCTCCCATCTCCTCCACTGGGTCAAGACGTTTCCCCAGGACAGATCTAGCTTTCTTGATCAGTTTGTTCAGTCTCTTCCTATCGGCTGCTGTAATGCCGTTGCCCCAGCAGACCACTCCAAAAGTGATGGCTGATGCCACCACCGTGTCAGAATGTCTTCAGCAGCGCCCCTTGTACACCAAAAGACCTGAGCCTCCTCAGTAGGAACAGCCTGCGCTGTCCCTTCTTGTAGAGTGCGTCAGTATTGTGTGACCAGTCCAGTTTATTGTTCAGATGAACACCCAGGTACTTGGAGGATGTCACATCTCAATGTCCGTTCCCTGTATGTTTACTGGTGCTTTGAGGGGTTGTCCTTGCCTGCGGTAGTCCACCACCAGCTCCTTAGTTTTCCTCACTTTGATCTGGAGACAGTTCCGATGGCACCAGTCCACGAAGTCCTGGATAAGTCCTCTGTACTCAGGTTCATCACTGTTGGAGATGAGGCCGACGATCGCAGAGTCGTCACAGAACTTCTGCAGATGGCAGTGTGTTGTGTTGTGTGAGAAGTCTGCAGTATAAAGGGTGAACAGGAAGGGAGCCAAAACCGTTCCCTGGGGGGCCCCGTGCTACCGATGATCGTGTCAGACACACAATCTCGGGTTCTCACAAACTGGCCAGTTAGTGAGGTAGTCCAGGGTCCATGATGACAGGTGCTGGTCCACCCCTGCGCACAGCAGCTTGTCCTTCAGGATCATCGGTTGGATAGTGTTGAAAGCACTGGAGAAGTCAAAGAACATGATCCTCAACGCATTCCCGGGCTTCTCCAGGTGGAACAGAGAACGGTGAAGGAGGAAGATCACTGCATCCTCCACCCCAATGCCATGCTGGTAGGCGAACTGGAGTGGATCCATCGCTGGTCCCACCAGGGGGTGGAGGTGAGCAAGGAGCAGTCTCTCCAGGGTCTTCATCAAGTGAGACGTCAGGGCCACTGGTCTGTAGCTGTTCAGATCTTTGGGGTGGGAACTCTTTGGTACAGGTACCACACAAGATGTTTTCCACAACTGTGGTACCCTCCCCAGCTTCAGGCTCAGGTTGAAGATGTGCTCCACAATCCCACACAGCTGGTCTGCACAGGACTTGAGGAGCTTTACGCTGATGCCGTCCGGTCCCGAGGCCTTCCTCGCCTTGATCTTCCTCAGCTCTGTCCTCACCTGGGTCTTAGTGAGGGTCAGGTAGGGGGGCTGTGTGCTAGGAGTGGGGGGGTGTTGGTGGAGTGGGGTGTGGACAGCAGGTCTCAATGACTTTAGAGGCAGCAGTGGTTGTTGTGCAGTCAGGGGGGAGGGCGGTTGGTCAAACCTTTAAAAAAAAAAAAAAAAAAGGTTCAGATTGTTCGCCCACTCCCTGCCCCCCGTGGCCTGGGGGGAGGTATTCTGGAGCCCAGAGATGGTTTTAAGGTTTCTCCAGACCCCGCCGATGTCGCTTTGTTGCAGCTTGTCCTCCATCTTCTTCCTGAAGCTGTCCTTGCCTTCTCTGATCTTCCTCCTCAGCTCCCTCTGTACAGACGTCAGCATCTTCCTGTTCCCCGACCTGAAGATCCTCTTCTTCTCTCTCAGAAGTGTTTTTATCTCGGGGTTGATCCAGGGTTTGTTGTTCGAGCAACACCGTATGGTCTTGGTGGGTACGGTGTTGTCCACACAGAAGCTGATGTAGTCCGTGATGGTGTGAGTGAGGCCATCGATGTCCTCACCATGTGGCTCGCAGAGCTGCTCCCAGGCAGTGGTTTCAAAACAGTCCTTTAGAGCGTCCATTGCCTCCTCAGACCATAACTTCACTGTGCATATGACCGAAGGTTGTCTGTGTACTAGGGGTTTGTACACCGGCCAGAGATGAACCAAGTTGTGATCCGATCTCCCGAGTGGGGGGGAATGGTGATGAGGTGTACGCCTCCTTAGTATTTGCATAGAATAAGTCCAGTGTTTTATTGTCTCTAGTGTGGCATGTGACATACTGGGTGAGCGTGGGTAGAATGGAGGACAGTGAAATGTGGTTGAAATCACCTGAGATGAGGAGAAGAGCATCTGGGTGTTCTGTCTGCAGCCTGCCAGTTACTGAGTAGATGATGTCACGCGCTGTCCCAGCGTTCGTCGTCGGATTTGCATAAATAACAATGCAGATCACGTGTGAGTATTCCCTCGGGAGATATGTAGGCCGCATGCTAACAGCTAGCAACTCGATGTCTTTGCTACAGTGCTGTTCCTTAACCGTGATATGCCCCGGTCTGCACCAGTTGTTATTGACATACATTATCACTCCCCCGCCTCTTGCCTTCCTACTGTCTGGTGTCCGGTCTGCCCGTATTGCGTGGAAACCCTCCAGTTCGATGTTAGCATCTGTTGCTAGTTCTGTTTGCCACATCTCGGTAAAGAACAACAGGCCACTCTCTCTGTACATGCTGTCGTAGCGGGCGATAGCCGCTAACTCATCAGCTTTATTGAGTAGCAATAAAGTAGATATAGACTAGTACATACCCTTGCATACCCATCCATGCCTGTAGAAACCAAGTAAAAGCAAGTATTTCTGCATGCCCGTTGCTGAAGGGTCTCCTCCTGTCTGAAGACGGCTGTGTTGTTCACAGTCATGCCTGCAGCGTACTGCTCAAACCTGAGGTGTTACATCTTCACGGCATCTTTTCTGACGTACAGCAGTTGTCCTCACTGTATTGCTCTCTATCTGGTGGGTCTTCTTGTTCTTCTTCTTCTTGGTTCAGACCACTGGTTGAGGGATAGGTGCGTTGTAATCGCAGTTCATGGACAGGATCATGAAAATGGATCTGAGCAAAAAGTGGCTTTCGACCCTGTTCAGGAAGACCCGTGCATGCCCGTTGAAACCCAGAAACTGGAGCACCCGGAGGGAATCAGTGCTTTGCTTGGCATTTTACACATATGTAGTGTAGACTGCCATTCTTCATGGGTGCGGTTGAAAGTAGTGTGTCCTATTCTTAATCGGGTGACAGACTGACACACTGACAAAGATTTCTTGAATTTATAGAGTGCCTTCTGCCTTACTGAGTGCCTTACTGAGTACTGCCTTGCTTCGAATGGGTGTGGTTTAAAGTAGTGTGTCCTATTCGCTCTGATTGTCTGTGCCTTGCCTGGCTTGCAGCATTGCTCGCTTTCCGGGCATTTTGGGCCTCAAGTGACTCAGCACGTGCATGGTGCACTGCCACACGTTTCCTGTCCGTCTGTGCATCCCTTGTCTGTCGTACCCTATGCTGGTGAAGGGTCTCCTCCTGTCTCAGACAGGTGTGTTGTTCAGTCATGCCTGCGACGTACTGCTCAAACCTCAGGTGTTTCATCTTCACGGCATCTTTTCTGACATGCAACAGAGTCATGCCTGGGAGGTACTGCTCGAACCTCAGCTGTGTATCTTCACGGTATCTTTCCTGATGTGCAGCAGTTCTCTTCTTTAAGATTTGATTGGCGGTTGGCAACGCCTACATCATAGGTAGCCAGTCCTATTGTCTATATCACGGCATCACAAGTCCTATGTTGCCTGCTATCATAGGATCACCATAACACATCATGCAGACATCATAGGCACCTCAGGTGTTTCATCTTCACAGCATCTTTCCTGACGTGCAACACAGTCATGCCTGGGAGGTACTGGTCGAACCTAAGCTGTGTCATCTTCATGGGATCTTTCCTGATATGCAGCAGTTCTCCTCACTATTGCTCTCCATTTTTCTTCTTTTAGATTTGATTGGTGGTTGGCAACCAGCTTACAGGTGCATTACCGCCACGTGCTTCACTCTATATCATCACTGTATATCATTGTATCAGGAGTTCTTATGAGTTCTGAACAACTCCCTATGTGTGAAAAAATTATCCATCCTTGGACTGTCTATTGCTCTCCATTTATATAGCATCTGGTTTAAATTAGTGTGCCCAATCATTCTTAATCGGATGATGAGTATCTCTTCTTTCCTGTTTCTGGCAACTCCCATCGTGTGGTGGTCTATATGACATCATATAGACATCAAGGCAGGCATGATGTGCTATGATGCAGACATCATAGGAACATCAGGCAGGCATGAGTCACATAGGAACATCATAGGACATCATGGTCTACTGTGGGGCAAAAAAGTATTTAGTCAGCCACCAATTGTGCAAGTTCTCCCACTTAAAAGATGAGAGAGGCCTCCCATTTTCATCATAGGTATACCTCAGCTATGAGAGACAAAATGAGGGAAAAAAATCCAGAAAATCACATTGTCTGATTTTTAAAGAATTTATTTGCCAATTATGGTGGAAAATAAGTATTTGGTCAATAACAAAAGTTCATCTCAATACTTTGTTATATACCCTTTGTTGGCAATGACAGAGGTCAAACGTTTTCTGTAAGTCTTAACAAGGTTTTCACACATTGTTGCTGGTATTTTGGCCCATTCCTCCATGCAGATCTCCTCTACAGCAGTGATGTTTTGGGGCTGTCGCTGGGCAACACGGACTTCCAACTCCCTCCAAAGATTTTCTATGGGGTTGAGATCTGGAGACTGGCTAGGCCACTCCAGGACCTTGAAATGCTTCTTACGAAGCCACTCCTTCATTGCCCGGGCGGTGTGTTTGGGATCATTGTCATGCTGAAAGACCCAGCCACGTTTCATCTTCAATGCCCTTGCTGATGGAAGGAGGTTTTCACTCAAAATCTCACGATACATGGCCCCATTCATTCTTTCTTTTACACAGATCAGTCGTCCTGGTCCCTTTGCAGAAAAACAGCCCCAAAGCATGATGTTTCCACCCCCATGCTTCACAGTAGGTATGGTGTTCTTTGGATGCAACTCAGCATTCTTTCTCCTCAATACACGACAAGTTGAGTTTTTACCAAAAAGTTCCATTTTGGTTTCATCTGACCATATGACATTCTCCCAATCCTCTTCTGGATCATCCAGATGCTCTCTGGCAAACTTCAGACAGGCCTGGACATGTACTGGCTTAAGCAGGGGGACATGTCTGGCACTGCAGGATTTGAGTCCCTGGCGGCGTAGTGTGTTACTGATGGTAGCCTTTGTTACTCTGGTCCCAGCTCTCTGCAGGTCATTCACTAGGTCCCCCCGTGTGGTTCTGGGATTTTTGCTCACCGTTCTCGTGATCATTTTGACCCCACGGGGTGAGATCTTAAGTGGAGCCCCAGATCGAGGGAGATTATCAGTGGTCTTGTATGTCTTCAATTTTCTAATAATTGCTCCCACAGTTGATTTCTTCACACCAAGCTGCTTACCTATTGCAGATTCAGTCTTCCCAGCCTGGTGCAGGTCTACAATTTTGTTTCTGGTGTCCTTTGACAGCTCTTTGGTCTTGGCCATAGTGGAGTTTGACGGTTTGAGGTTGTGGACAGGAGTCTTTTATACTGATAACGAGTTCAAACAGGTGCCATTAATACAGGTAACGAGTGGAGGACAGAGGAGCCTCTTAAAGAAGAAGTTACAGGTCTGTGAGAGTCAGAAATCTTGCTTATTTGTAGGTGACCAAATACTTATTTTCCACCATAATTTGTAAATAAATTCTTTTCCCTCTCGGCGCCACACCAGTCGGCTGCCTTTTGCAACAGCGGCTCGATTCCGAGTTTTTTTTTTCCCTTCCTCTCTCTTTTGATCACTTTTTTTTTTTTTTCACCCCACTTATATCACGGACACACAGATCGTCCCAAATGTCTCCTGAGCCGGTGGACGGAGCCACTGTTTATAGCAGGACACGATACAACAGGGAGGAGCTGCTAGCATTTAACCGCCACCCGGTCCCACTGGAAAAACTCGACATACCGAGAGAACTGAGGCGAAAACGCCGCGGCTGCCGGGCTGGAGTAAGGCGGAGGACAAAAAATACAAGGTACAGACCCTCCCTTCCATCTGTTGTCATGGGAAATGTACGGTCGATACTGGGAAAGTTAGATGAGCTAGCGGCTATCTCCCGTTATGATAGCACTTACCGGGAGTGCTCTCTCCTTTTGTTTACTGAGACGTGGCTAACTGAACTAGCAGCAGATGCTAACATTGAGCTGGAGGGTTTTCACATGATACGAGCTGACCGAACACCAGAGAGTGGCAAAACTAGGGGCGGTGGAGTGATAATGTATGTTAACAACAACTGGTGTAGACTGGGACATATCACTGTTAAACAACGACACTGCAGCAAAGACATTGAGTTGCTAGCTGTTAGCATGAGGCCTACATATCTCCCGAGAGAACACTCACACGTGATCTGCATTGTTGTTTATGCAAATCCGACAGCGAACACTGGGACAGCGCGTGACGTCATCCATTCAGTATGCCTATATCATTAAAAAGTTACCCCCTATAATTATAACTTTTTAATGATATAGGCACACTGATTTTTTGAGAATATTTCAACTTGAGAGCTCATTTTCTCAAAATAATGGTTTTGTGGGATAGCCCACTTTACCTCTGAAGGGCACAACTGTAGGACACTGAAGGATTATACTCATCTGCTACAAGACATTCAACAACATGAATCAAAAGATCAACAAACAGGAACAACAGGAACTGAAAGTTTTTGAATATACAGATCACAACCCACAGGACGTAGAATATAGCATAGACCCTGATAATTTATTTAGCTCCATCAATAATGACTGTAGTTACTACACAGATGATCAGTTTAACACAATGGTCACATCTGATTTCAATATTTCTATGATCCACTTCAGCAGCAGAAGTCTCTATGCCAATTTTAATAACATTAAAGATTATTTACATCAATTTAAAGAGCCATTCAATATTGTGGCAATATCAGAGACATGGCTCAGTGAAGAGAAAGGAGTGGATTTTACCATGGATGGCTATGAATTAAATTATATAAATAGAAAAGTGAAAAAAAGGAGGAGGAGTTGCAATTTATGTTGACAAGAGCTTGAAATACAAGGTTGTTGAAAATCTGTCAGTTACTGTGGATGATTTATTTGAATGTATTACAATAGAAATCTGTCTGGACAACGTGAAGAATGTAGTAGTGAGCTGTATATATAGAACACCTGGATCAAACATTGACTTATTTAAGGACTGGATGGAAAAAATGTATGCAAAACTAACTCATAAAGTTATGTTCGTCTGTGGGGATTTCAATATAGATCTGATGAACTCAAAACAACATAGTTTGACAGAAGAATTTATCAATACAATGTACAGTATGGGCTTACATCCAACAATTACCGGACCTAGCAGAAGCACGTCACACAGTGCCACACTAATAGATAACATATTCACAAACATTATGGAAAATAATATCAGGAGTGGGCTTTTATTGAATGATATCAGTGACCATCTGCCGATTTTTGTTGCCTATCAATGTGATTATAGGAAGAAAAAGCATACCAAAAATATTAAATATAAAAGAATAAGAACTGAAGAATCAACCGAAGAATCAATGTATTTACTGACAAAGGAATTATTAATACAAGATTGGAAGATAGTTTGATGAAAATGACAAATAAAGCATATGATAATTTTTTACAAATATTTCAATCATTGTACAATAAAAACTGTCCTATAAAACAATACAATGACAGACAACAACAAAAAAAATATTCTTTGGGTCACCAAGGGGTTAATAAATGCATGTAAAAAGAAGAATACATTATATAAACAATTCATTAAATGCAGAACAGTGGAAGCTGAGATCAAATATAAAAGATATAAAAATAAGCTTACTAATATAATGAGGACCTGTAAGAAAGAATATTACAACAGAATATTAGAGGGTAACAAAAATAACTTAAGAGGAATATGGCAAGTACTCAATGGGATTATTAGTAATCGACCTAAGAATGCTAATTATCCAGAATATTTTATTGAAAATGGCAATTTGATAAATAATATGGAAGATGTGGTCAGTGGTTTTAATAAATTTTTTGTAAACGTTGGTCCTGAATTAGCAAAATCAATAGTGACACCAGAAAAAAACAACAGTGGTTCTGTGAATGAAATGGAAGATAGAAATCCAAACACAATCTTTTTGGGTGCAGTTACTGAAAAGGAAATTATCGAGACTGTGAGTAAATTTAAGAACAAAAAATCAACGGACTGGAATGAAATTGACATGACAATAGTGAAAAAAGTAATTGAAGGAATTGTTAAGCCACTCACCCACATCTGTAACCTGTCATTTCAAACTGGTACATTTCCAGACAAAATGAAAATAGCAAAAGTAATACCTCTCTACAAAACAGGAGACAGTCATCGCTTCACAAATTACAGGCCAGTCTCATTACTCTCACAATTCTCCAAAATACTTGAAAAAATCTTCACTAAGAGACTGGATGATTTCATTGAAAAACACAACCTCCTTACAGATAGCCAGTATGGTTTTAGAGCAGATAAATCTACATCTTTGGCACTGATCGAACTTATAGAAGAAATTACTAGTTGTATAGATAAAAAAAAAAAGGTTGCTGTAGGAGTATTTATAGATTTAAAGAAAGCTTTTGACACCATTGACCACAGAATACTACTAAGGAAACTGGAAAGGTATGGGATAAGAGGGGTAGGATTGAGTTGGGTGGAAAGTTATTTAAGTAACAGACAACAATTTGTACAAATTGGTGAGCACAAATCACCCTTCATGGACATCACTTGTGTTGTGCCCCAGGGGGTCAGTTTTGGGACCCAAACTCTTTATTTTGTATATAAATGACATATGCCAAGTATCAAAAATTCTGAAATTTATTTTGTTTGCGGATGACACAAATATCCTTTGCACTGGTGAGAATTTGCAGCAGGTTTTAGAGGTGGTCACTACTGAAATGAAAAAGTTAACGCAGTGGTTCAACAAAAATAAATTATCTCTAAATCTGAAAAAAACAAAGATTATGTTGTTTGGAAATTATAAAATAAATCATGAAATAATGGTAATGATAGATGATACCAGAATAGAAACAGTACAGGAAAATAAGTTTCTGGGGGTGACGCTAGACAATAAAATCTGCTGGAACCCTCACACCAGTCACATCCGGGCCAAGTTAGCAAAATGTATAGGCATACTGAGGAAGACGAGACACATCTTGGACTATAAATCATTGGTCTTATTGTACAATTCACTGTTTTTACCTTATCTTAACTATTGTGTAGAAGTCTGGGGAAACACCTACAAGACCAACCTACAGTCAGTATGCACATTACAAAAAAGAGCTATAAGGATAATAAACAATGTAGGATATCGAGACCATACCAATTCGTTGTTTTTAAAGTCACATGTCATAAAGTTCATCGATTTAGTTAAATTTAAGACAGCACAAGTAATGTACAGGGCAATTAATAATCAACTCCCAACTAATATACAAAAAATATTTAAAAAAAGAGACAATGATCATAATTTGAGAGGAGACTTAAACATTACAAAACCCAAGATACGAACAACCAAAAATACAGCAAGTTATTTACTTGGGGTCTTAAAGGTGGTAATTTGTTTATAATTCACATGGGTGTATTTATGGAAAAGAGGAGATGGAATTAATAAGTGTTCACTTCTTCCTTCTCCCTTTCGAACAGTGTATACTGTTACTTTATTGCATTTGTCATTTGTTTTGTTTTTGTTACACTTTTTTTGTTCGAAATAAAGTATCTATCTACATAAAGCGACATGTTCTGTTCGATACACTTTTCTTGAACCTGTTTTAAGGAGAAAATCATGTCCATTGTGTGCTTCTTCCACTTCTAGAGCCGCACTGGGTTTCCGGTAGTACATTCTGCGAGGTGCGTTTGAGTCTGTTCAGTAGTACACATGAGAGAATCTTACCAACAGTGGCTAACAGTGATATACCTCGGTAATTTCCACAATTTTCCTGTCACCTTTCTTGAACAAAGGCACAATACTTGCATCCTTCCAGTCTTGAGGTACTTTCTGGGCATCCCATATCTCTTGGATGAGCTTGTGCAGGCAGTTGGGTCAGCTGAACACCACCAAATTTCCACACTTCTGCTGGAATTCCATCCCTTCCTGGAGCTTTACCATCCTGTGTTGTCCTGATAGCTGCCATTAGTTCATCAAGATTTGGTGGTTCATCCAGACTTGATACAACTGGTCGCTGCACTAGAGCTTCTTTAGCCTCTTCAGTGAGATCTCCAGGGTTGTTTAGTAGTTGGTCAAAGTGGTCTGCAAATCTGTCCAGGATCTTGTCTTTCTCCCGCAAAACCGTTTCACCATCCATAGCCTTTAGTTGGATCAATCCTCTTGGTTTAGGGCCGTAGATTTCTTTCAGATCTGTGAATGTTTTCTTGTCCTTCATGTCTGCTGCAGTTTGAAGTTCCTCCGCTTTTTCATCCCACCAGTTGGACTTCATCTTTCTGGTGTACTTCTGTAGCTCACTCTGAGCCTTTGAGTATTCCTTCTTCTCCGACCTTGTGTTACACTATAGATTTTCCTGCCTAGCTGTATTCCTCGCTTCTCGTAGTTTCTTCAGATGTAGAATGAAGTATATGGCGATAATGCACCTGTAAGCTGGTTGCCAACCACCCATCAAATCTAGAAGAAGATGTTCATCATGCTTATCAAACCAATCTTGATGTTTCCTCTCAGGGTGGCCTAAAACATCACTCGCAGTCTGATACACCATATCCTTCAGTGTTGCCCATTTCTCTTCTATGTCATTCTCTGAGTTGTTGCTGTCTCAGTCTTTCAAGTTTTCAACCATTTCCTGTGTAAGTTCTTCCTGCTTCTTTTGGCATTTCAGTGCACTAGTGTTTAGCTTCTGTGGTGGCTTCGCACTCGTCCTGCTGTGCTGCTTTCGTCTGCAAATCCTTAATCTACTGTATATCTCAGCATAATATGATCAGTACCACAGTCCGCACCTCTCATTGCTCTGGTGTCCAATACATCCCTTGTGTCTCTCTGCCTTACTATGATGTAGTCTAATAAGTGCCAGTGCTTGGACCTTGGGGGCATCCATGTCTTCTTGTGTGTGTCCTTGTACTTAAATAGAGTGTTGGTTTTCACAAGGTTGTACTCTGAACATAGTGCAAGTAGAGGTTCTCCATTAGCATTGCACTTGCCTACTCCATGACTGCCTAGCACTCCTTTCCATTTCTCAGTGTCCAAACCAACTCTAGCATTAAAATCTCCGAGTATCAGCCTGTCATCAGTCGGTACATGCCTGATAGTCTCACATAAATCACTGTAGAACTCTTCCTTTGCCTCCTCTGTGTTGGTCATTGTTGGGGCGTACACACTAAGTGTGGCATACATCTTGCGCCGTAGTGGGAGTCTTATAGTCATTATCCTGTCATTGATTAGCACCTGTTCCTCATCAAGCATTGCTGCTATCTCCTTTCTAGTCTCCAGTGTAGATGTTTTTTTTTTTCTCAGGTTTTTTTTTTGCATCCATATGCACAGAAATAAACAGTACATTACAGCCTGTTTACAATAGATTTCAGCCAGTCCACACACCAAGTAGCTTGTATTTCTCACAGAAATAAGCTGTGCTTTTAAGCTTGATGCTTATAGTGAGGATTGAAGGAGGACATGGAGAGGGTTGGTGTTACAGAGGAAGATGCAAGGGATAATGTGAGATGGAGGCAGATGATCCTCTGTGGTGACCCCTAAAGAGAGCAGCCAAAAGAAGAAATATTTATAGTTGGGGATTAGGTTAAAAAGTGGGGGGGGGGGCACTTAATGGTACAGTGGGGCAAAAAAGTATTTAGTCAGCCACCAATTGTGCAAGTTCTCCCACTTAAAAGATGAGAGAGGTCTCCCATTTTCATCATAGGTATACCTCAACTATGAGAGACAAAATGAGAAAAAAAAAATTTCAGAAAATCACAATGAAGGATTTTTAATGAGTTAATAGGTAAATTCCTCATTAAAATAAGTAAATGACCTCTGTCATTGCCAACAAAGGGTATATAACAAAGTATTGAGATTAACTTTTGTTATTGACCAAATACTTAATTTACCGAGGTGCAGGTCTACAATTTTGTTTCTGGTGTCCTTTGACAGCTCTTTGGTCTTGGCCATAGTGGAGTTTGGAGTCTGACTGTTTGAGGTTGTGGACAGGTGTCTTTTATACTGATAACGAGTTCAAACAGGTGCCATTAATACAGGTAACGAGTGGAGGACAGAGGAGCCTCTTAAAGAAGTTGTTACAGGTCTGTGAGAGCCAGAAATCTTGCTTGTTTGTAGGTGACCAAATACTTATTTTACCGAGGAATTTACCAATTAATTCATTAAAAATCCTTCAATGTGATTTTCTGGATTTTTTTTTTTCTCATTTTGTCTCTCATAGTTGAGGTATACCTATGATGAAAACTGGAGACCTCTCTGATCTTTTAAGTGGGAGAACTTGCACAATTGGTGGCTGACTAAATACTTTTTTGCCCCACTGTATATGTATAATGCCCCCCTTTACAATAGATGGAGCCTTATAGATAAAAATAATACTAACTAACTAACTAACTAACCTGCACTTATATAGCGCTTTTCTAGTCACAAAGACCACTCAAAGCGCTTTCATTAATACTAACCCTCTATTCTAAGGGCCTATAGGAAACAGATATCTAGGGACAATTTAGAACAGCCAATTAACCTAACATGCATGTCTTTGGCATGTGGGAGGAAACCGGAGAAATCCCGGAGTAAACCCACGCAACACGGGGAGAACATGCAAACTCCACACAGATCACTGTTGGGCGGGGGCTCCAATTTATAGCCAAGGAGGATTTACAGACTGACATACATCCCTAAAATGTTGCTTGCCTTTGCTGAATGATGAAAAAATTGTTGTGGAGCAGCTGATGTTTTAAGTCTAGTTTTGCGCAGCTGCCCAACTGGCTGATTGTCTAAGAATTTAGTCGACTAAATTAAAATTGTAATTGATAACTGAGCAGTCCTTTTCAATGGGAGCTTATTCTATGAAATGTAGTGGCGTTGCCATCCAGATGGGGGCGCACGCGGTCACCCATTGCTGCATTTCAACCGAAAAAGCAGAAGATGATGCTAAGCCCCCAGAGCGCATGCGCTGTGCAGGGTGAAAAATATTTGCCCCAGGTTAGGAGAATCACAAGTTTCAATCGTACGTTCCAATGTCCGCCCACCTACTTAAAATCAACAGGGCAGACAAATGGACTGCAGTGAGGAAAAAGAATACATGAGTGCAAAAACCTATCCCCACTGCCAGCAGACCAGACTCAAGTTCCCACTGAGGTAACAGACAAACATTTGTCTGGATCGCCGGGGTACTGTGATGTTTAACAAGCAACAGATGAAGTGGCTCACAATTTTGTATTTTTATTTTTTTTTTCCCGGTTAAAACAGTCTACCGGTGGATCTCAGATCTCAGTGGATCTCATGCCTGTTGCTGAAGGGTCTCCTCCTGTCTCAGACAGCTGTGTTGTTCACAGTAATGCCTGCGGTGTACTGCTCGAACTGTGCAGCAGTTCTCCTTACTGTATTGCTCTCCATCTGGTGGGTCTTCTTCTTCTTCATTCAGACCACTGGTTGAGGGATAGGTGCGTCATAATTGCAGTTCATGGATAGGATCGTGAAAATAGATCTGAGCAAAAAGTGGCTTTCGACCCTGTTCAGGAAGACCCATGCATGCCCCGTAGAAGCCAAGAAACCGGAGCACCCTGATAAAAATCAGTGCTTTGTTTGGCATTTTACACATTTGTAGTGTAGACTGCCAGTGTTGAAGGTTACACATTTTTTTTTTCCACAATATCTTTATTGAACCTTTTTTTTTTTAACAAACATGATACAAACAATCAAACACTAACACTAAAGTACTACAAAAAAAAAAAAAATGCACTAAAAACACCAACAACCACCAACAAAATCAAGTCTTCAACAATGCTCCTCTGTTTAGTCTAGACAATCCAATACATAAGTATACATATTATGTTCACCAGTTTGGAATTTACAAGGTCCACACACATCATTCACCTTCTTCTTCAAGAGTTATGTTTAAATTTTTTACATAATCAATAAAAGGTCTCCATATATTCTCAAACACAGTTTCCTTTGATTTTAGTATATATGTTATTCTTTCTAATGGAAGGTTTGTTAACATCTGTCTTAACCACTGAGTCACATCTGGTCTATGAGTCTTTTTCCATAATAGTGCAATACATTTTTTGGCATTAAGCAAACTGAGGTCTATGAATGTTCTTTCACTTTTATTAAAATTATGCTTTTCTGGGTACAGACCCAACAAAAACAGTTTAGGATTCAATATGATTTGTTTTGAGATTATTTTTTCAATTGTTACCCTCACCTCTTCCCAAAACATTCTTATTAATCTACATTCCCATAAACAATGAAATAGGGTTCCTTTACTTTCCATGCATTTTGTGCATGTATCTGGTATATTTTTGTTATATCTATTTAACTCCTCCGGTGTAACATACATCCGCATTAACCATTTGAAATGTATCAATTTAAGGCGTGCATTTATTGATTTGGTTTGAGCTTCTGTACAAGCCAATTCCCATTGTTCCTCTGAAATTTCAATTTGCAGATCTTCTTTCCAGTAGTTTAATCTTTTCAGTGAATTTTCACTTGAAGATAGTGTCAGTGAGTTATAAAACTCTGAAATAATACCCTTTCTTTTACTATCTTTCATCATCATTTTTTCCAAGGATGAATAAATAGGTCGAGTGAGAGCTTTATTTTGATTTGATCGAATAAAGTTTCTAAGTTGAAGATATTTAAAAAAATGTGTTCTATTGAGATTAAATTTGATCCTCAGCTCTTCAAAAGACATTATGTTGTCTGCACATGGCAAATATAAATCCTGAATCTTTTGTATCCCTTTTAAATTCCATACTTTAAATACAGCGTCCGCTCTCCCTGGTTTAAAATATTGATTACCCCATATTGGACTAAATTGTGACAATAACTGTGGTTCTTTTAAATAGTTTTTAGCTTCACACCATATTTTGATCATATGCTTTACAAATGGATTTTTAACTTGTTTTTGTAATTTTTTTGCCGAATCTGAGTATATGAATATGGGAAGAGGTAAAGGTAAATTGTATGATTCCATTTCAGTCCAGTGAGGGAGATCATTTGATGAAAAATAATATGTCATAGACCTCAGTTGTGCCGACCAATAATACAACATAAAATTTGGACATTTCAGACCTCCACGATCAAATGGTAAATATAATAAAGACAAACGTAATCTAGCCCTCCTGTTGTTCCATATAAATTCCACTAACTTTTTTTTTATTCTTGAGAATAGATCTAAAGGTGGTGATAAGGGAATGTATTGAAATAAATAAAGTATTTTAGGTAAAATATTACTTTTAAGTATATTGATTCTCCCGATCATCGACATTGGTAGTGACATCCATCTCTGAGTTAACTCATTGATATCTGACATTAAGGCTTCATAGTTGACACTGGCGACTGATTCTAGCTTAGGCATAATTTGGATTCCTAAATATTTAAACTGATTTACAACATTGAATTGATTTACCTCAGGGGCTAGGTAATTTCTCTGGGTCTCATTTAGCATTAATATTGAAGATTTAGTTTTATTTATTTTATATCCTGATATTTCCCCAAAATTCTTTATTAAATTCAACAAGGTTGGAATTGATTTTTTTAGATTCGACATAAACAAAATTATGTCATCGGCGTACAGGGAGATTTTATGTTCTGTTGGTCCAACTTTAATTCCATATATTTGTGAATGTAAACGTATCGCTATCGCTAAAGGTTCAATTGCCATAGTAAACAGTAAAGGTGAAAGTGGACAGCCTTGTCGACATCCTCTATTGATTTTTATTGATTTTGAAATATTGTTATTTGTTAGGATTTCTGCTGTAGCATTATTGTATATTATTTGAACCCATTTTATGAAATTATTTCCAAGTCCAAACCTTTGTAGGACTTCAAAAAGAAAGGGCCATTCAACTCTATCAAAGGCCTTTTCGGCGTCCAATGATAGGAGAGCTGTATCCGGTGCTTCTTTATTAAAATAAATAATATTAAATAGTCTTCTTACATTATGGAAGCCTTGTCTACCCTTTATAAAGCCATTCTGATCTCGATTAATAATATTTGGTAAAATTTCTTGTATTCGTCTTGCTAAAATTTTACAGATTATCTTAAGGTCGGCGTTTAATAGGCTTATTGGTCTCATATTTTCACATTTATTAGAGGGCTTACCTGGTTTTGGCAGCAGTATAATTAAGGCATTATTTATGTATGATGGTAAATTATTATTTTGAAATGCTTCTAAAACCATTTCCAAAAAAGGTTTTATTAATTTATTCTTAAATTTTTTATAAAGGTCAACTGGAAGACCATCTGGTCCTGCACTTTTTCCTGATTTCATATTATCAATGGCTAGCCCAACTTCTTCTTGACTAATTTTAGACTCCAGTATCTCCCTGTTTTCATTTGGAATACACGGTATAGATAGTTCGTTCAAAAACCCATTTAGTTTTGTTAAATCAGGTTCATTTTTGGTATCATATAATTTTTCATAGTAATCTCTAAAGGCTCTATTAATTTCTAAAGGATCTATAACTACCTGTCCATTACTTATAATACTGGTAATTGGTGTTTTAATTTCCAATTGTTTAATCTGCCATGCTAATAATTTTCCTGATTTTTCACCTTGTTCATAAAAAGATTGTTTCAATCTTAGAAGACTCGAGGCAGCTCTATTCGCTGATTTTTTGTCGTATTCAGCTCTCAAAATCAGTAATTCATTCTCCAACCTTGGGTCACTTCCTGCATACACTTTTTCCTGAAGATTTTTTATTTTATGTTCCAATTTAGCTCTCTCCTCTCGAGTCTTCTTAGATTTTGATCCTGTATAACTAATAATATGTCCCCTAATAAAAGCTTTGAAAGCCTCCCACTTTACACATGCTGATGTTTGTGTAGTATTGATGTCAAAGAACTCGTCTATCTGTTTTTCTATATACTTGACAAATTCCTCATCCTGAAGCCATTTATGCTGAAATTGCCATCTACCTGATTCCTTTGTCAATTTTTTATCTACATATATTAGACAACAGGGTGCATGATCAGAGATCACGATGTTATCATAAAAGCAGTTTTGAATCTTGGACCTTAATTCTGTGGAAATCAAAAAATAATCAATACGTGAGAATGTCTTGTAGGTACTGGAATAACAAGAATAGGCTTTAACTTGTGGTTTCATTTCTCTCCATATATCTAACAATCTCAATTCTTTCATAAAATGATTAATAGTCATCCTACATCCAATGTGCGTACAATCCAGTCCTGTTGATCTATCCACACCTGGATTCAATGTACAATTAAAATCCCCTGCTATTATATGTTGCCCTGTAAGTGATGATAAGATGAGAAATAAATTAGCAAAGAACTTCTGATCATCTATATTGGGACCATATAAGTTCACAAGATTTATATTTTCTAATAGCAAAGAGCCTTGAATGATTACATATCTTCCAAATTTGTCTCCAATTACATTTTTCACTTGAAAAGGAACTGATTTATGTATGAGAGTCATAACTCCCCTGGCTCGGGATGAAAATGAAGAGGTGAATACACTTCCCTGCCATCTACTCCTAATTCTTTTAACATCCTCCTCTATCAGATGAGTTTCTTGTAAAAACACAATTCTTGAACCCATGTCCTTTATTTTATTCATAACTTGTTTAAGTTTTTTTAAATTTTGTAGACCTCTGCAATTCCATGAAGTTAAATTAAGATTAACACTTTGGTCCATGATCAATAGAGAGTTTGGGATTACCTTGCAGTGTAAACATGCTCATACAGAGAAGCAAAAACATGAGTGGTTGAACATTCATCCTACAAACTACACACAAACAAATTTCCCCTTCCCACACTTGTGGCAAACCCCCCAAAATCAAAAGAAAAATTCTGTCTCCCGATATAGCCATCGACCGTTCCACACCCACGGGGAACAGCCTAAGCCACTCCTTCTTCATCCTCCCAATCACCCTAACTCTACTGCTTTTAATGACGTAACATTAACTCTCCTCTGTAGTTTTCCAACTTAACTCCAAAATTTTTAACAACTTTGTACATCATAGTTTTTTTTTTTTGTTTTTTTTTTTTTTGTTTGTTTTGTTTTTGTTTTGTTATTTTAATATATAATACAATCTATATTTTGTAAACTTACTATTTACTTCAAGTCAGTCAGATGCCTGTGCAAATGCTTAATTATTCTACCTTATATTTTGTTCATGCTTAGCTCCCACCAGTCTCTTCTTCTTCTTTGATCTTCTTGATGAACTCCTGCGCCTCCTCTGGGGTCTTGAAGATGTGGGTTCTGCCCTCATACGTGGTCAGCAGTCTCGCAGGATAGATTACACCATGACGAATCCCAAGGTTGCGCAGCTCCTTACGTACGGGATCAAACTGCTTCCTCAATTGCTGGATTCCTGTGGCCAAATCTGGGTAGAACCGCACCTGCTGGTCCTGGTGTTTAATCTCTCCTTTAGCACGTGCAGCGTTGAAGATCTTCATCCTGTCTCTGTTGCTAAGAAACTTCATAATTAAGGTCCTCGGCGGTCCCTTATCTCTCCGTGGGCCAATACGATGTGCTTTTTCCAGAACCACTGCTGATTGCAACTCCTCGCTGCCCAGCACCTCCGGAATCCACTTTTCCAGAAAGGAACATACGTCCCGACCTTCTGATTCCTCTGGAAGACCCACCAGCCTCAAATTATTCTGTCTCGACCGAGATTCCAAATCCAAAATATTATCTTCCAGAGATTTATTTTTTTTTTCCAAAGTGCGCACCTTTAATTGAAGACGGGTGACGTCATCTTCAGCACTAGCGAGACGGAGCTCCATCTGCGCCGTTCGTTCTACACAGTCACCCAATTCCTTTCTTATTCCTTCCAACGCTGTCATAATCCCATCAAATCTAGAGGAAAAGTCCGCTCTCATTGAACTCATGGCAGCCATCAGCGCATCTGCGCCATTCCCCGCAGAAATCGCAGCGTTGCCAGCCTCCTCCGCCATATATGGAGTTTTGTTTACTGCGTCACAGACCTGAAAGTCCGTTAATTTGGACTGTTTCGGTGGCTCGCTTTTTCCTTTTCCTGGTTTTCCAGCCTTAGGCTTCGCCGACATATCCTCGCCCAAATGCTGGGATACGTTCTGTCCCAAATGAGAGAGTTATTTGCCGATTTTTTTCTCCAGGAGCAGAGCAGAGCGAGACACGTCCGTCCTACGTGGCAGCCATAACCGGAAGTGAGGTTACACATTTTTACTGTCAGCACCTCTTTAAAAACGACATTGCTCAGAAAGCGACGCTTTTGCTTAGTTTCTTCATCTTGAGCAAGAATATGATACGAAGACTGCTTGATCTGGCAACTCTGCTCGCGGCAATGTAGAATTGGCTATGGCTGAAGAAATATGTTGTGCAGAAAACACCAGTGCGCTGTAAAGACTGAAGTGAAGTGGCTTTTGACCCTGTTCAGGAAGACCCATGCATGCCCGTAGAAACCAAGAAATCAGAGCACCCGGATAAAAATCAGTGCTTTGCTTGGCATTTTACACATTTGTAGTGTAGACTGCCATTCTTCAAGGTTACACTTTTTTACTGTGTCAGCTCCTCTTTAAAAACAACATTGCTCAGAAAGCAACGCTTTTGCTTAGTTTCTTCATCTTGAGCAAGAATATGATACGAAGACTGCTTGATCTGCCAACTCTGCTCGCAGCAACATAGAATTGGCCATGGCTGAAGAAATGTGTTGTGCAGAAAACACCAACACACTGTAAAGACTGGCCCTTATTCACAGTCATGGCAAAGCAGGGTCTTACTGGAAACTGTTTACGTTGCAAGGTGAATGGAAACATGTTGTGAGATGGTGTGAGTGTGATTCGTGGAATCAGGAAAGTGCGTCCAGCATTGACACCAATCTCAGATGTTGCAACCAACAGGTGAAGGATGGTCTATATGACATCAAGACAGGCATAAGACATCATGGTCTATATGACTTCATATAGACATCAAGGCAGGCATGTCCTGTGATGCAGACATCATGGGAACATCATAGGCTGTCCTATGATGTCCTATGATCGTGACACACAGATTTCTTGAATTTATAGAGTGATAGTGATGTACCAGCGCATAGTACACACTACACTATACAGTGGAAAATTTGTTAAACTACAAAAAATGCCATTGTCTGTAGTAAAAAAAAAAAAAAAAAAAAAAAAAAAAAAGGGCAAATTGTACAGTAAATCATTGAGGAATATGATGTTCATATTCAGTATATGAAAGATATTGTACTGAGGGAAATTCAGATTCTCAGGAAAAACACTGCTTATCAATTAATCGTTAATCGATCGATAAGGTGAATCAATTATCAATTAATGAATTAATTGATAACTTGCATCCCTAATACACTTGATGATGCGCATATTGCAATTTGGCTCTCATTGGATGACCTTGAGGTCAAAGGTCACATTTTCTCTAAATCTTCTAAATGCAATAACTACTGAAGGAAATGATGTTGGCTTTTCAAATCGATACTGTAATTGCATCTAAGACAAATCTTGGATGGCTTGCATCCTGACCTGAGTATGGGTTTGGGGTTCAAAGGTCAAATTTAACATTCCATTTGCACTATGGTAAATGGTAAATGCTAAATTTACTATTACTATAAAACGAGTAAAGCTAGGGCCACCAAACCTGGTATACAGGTTCACCTTGGGATCCTGGCCTCGTGACTATGGGTGTGGAGTCAAAAGCTCAAGGTTAACATTCCTCTATGCCTTACTACTGTACGAGAAGTAAAGCTAGGGTCACCAAACTTGGTACACAGGTTCACCCTCTGACCTTGAAATGTAACTGTGGCTTTAGGATCACAAGGTTGAAGGTCAACATCAAAATGGCATATAAACTATATCTCAACAGCAAAGAAAGCTAGGGTCACCAAACCTGGTACACGGGTTAACTCTGAGACCATGACCTCTGACTACAGGTTTGGGGTCAAAAGGTCAAGGTTGGTACTCCCTATGCCCTTTTACTATCGAATGTGTATAGCTGTCTGGGGTAGGGGTGGGCAATATGGTCTAAAAATTATATCACAATATTTTTGTGAATTTTCATGATGTTTTTCACAATATTACAGAATACAGTTTCTTTTAAATTCATGCAAAAAGGACAGTTTCATAGGCCAGCATTATCTTCAACATATTCAATAAAAACAAAACAAAAACTTTTATTTCTCCAGTTTATAAACAGCAGTTCAGATTTTGTTTAAAATATTTTTTTTGTTCTGTATCAAATATTACAAGAAAATAATATAAACCGTTAATTAATTTCAAACAGATGTCGGGTTTTATGCTGAATCACTTTACCTGCAGTACTTGTTACATGGACCTGTCCTCTAGTTTTTTGGCTCTCATTGCACCGAACGGATGCGCCCCCCCTTTCAGGTAGTTGAATGAAATCAAGATGAAGCAGCCAAAACGGAACAAAAATGGAACAAACACTTCGAGGGGCACATTGTCCGACGTACACCCCTCCAGTGGTGTTGGTGATATGCGGGAAAAAAATGTTGAAAGTTTGAATTGAAAATTGAAAGGAGTCAGTTGAGGTGGTATGGGCATCTGATTAGGATGCCTCCTGGACGCCTCCCACTTGAGGTGTTTCGGGCACGTCCCACTGGGAGGAGACCCCGGGGCAGACCCAGGACTCGGTGGAGAGACTGTCTCCCAGCTGGTCTGGTAACGCCTTGGTATCCTCTCTGAAGAGCTGGAGCAGGTTGGCTGGGGAGAGGGAAGTCTGGGCTTCTCTGCTTGAACTGCTGCCTCCGCGACCCAGACCCCCGGAAAAGCGGTAGAAGATGGATGGATGGATGGGAAAAAAATGTAGGCAGATTATCCACATTGCTGCACTGTTTGTTTTTTTTTTTTTTAAACCATGTTTGTTTTGCTGTTTCTGTGGCAGCGTAATACAGTGACATCATCATGCAGCAGTCCCCAAATATTGCAATATTCATTTTTACACCAATATCAAAATTTATACCGGTATTATCGTGAACATGACGATATGGCACACCCCTATTCTGGGGTCACCAAACTTGGTACACGAGTTCACTTCAGGATCCTAACCAACAACTATGGGTTGTATACTTTGTTGTATATTCATGGATGTTGGGTTTATCATAATTTGGTTCTGCCACAGTAATTGTATTGAAAAGTTGAAAACTGCTCTCTGTCAGTAAGTATTGGGATCTTCAGAGAAAATGGAGGCAGGGGATATTGCACTCGCCTCAGAGTGCTCTTGTTTTTATTGCCCGCAGTTACACAATTTATTTGACTCCCTTGTTCTTTCAACTTAAAAAATGAATATAAATATTTCTTGCTTATGGAATCTCGTGTTTGTAGTTAAAATCCAAAATCCCTAGTAAAATGTCTACTTGTCATCCATTAGTTACAACAGCAGTTTTCACACCGTCAGTGGATCCGTGTGCATGTGTGGTTGCTTCTGTGACGTGTCCTGTGCACACAGACATTTCTCTCTGCGTCTAAATGAAAACGCTGTTGTATGCACCAGACCTAAAACCCATATACTCGCATTGTCAGATAAGATGATGAAGACAATACTGATGGGGTCATTCTTTTTCGGAACTGTGTCTGTAGAGTACCAATTACCATTTTAAGATCACTCTTCTCAATTGCTAGAAATTAGTGACCGTGTTAGTGGGCCTTACTTGAAATGTTTGAAAAAGTTCACTTTTTACAGTTGGTTAGACAGAGGTCTTTGTTCACAAGTTGCAAATGCTGGCATGAATATTTTACATGACTGCTTTGACATGCTATGCAGAAAGGGAAATCACTGTCCCATAAGATAATGGATAAATTCTTTGGAAAGTAGGTCACTTGGTCCAGTTGCATGGTAGAGCCTCCACTACTGGGCCTTATTCCAAAATTATTTCCTGACATTGATTCCAGAGTCTGTGCTTCTTACTGTAGCTCCCAACTTTTGAGTTCTTCACAATGTTGCCCACAGACATTACAAACATTAAACATTCATCCTCCTGATAGATGTTTTCAGTTAAGGCTGATGGAATTTAAGTGACGTTACTGTCAAAGTGATGTCACCTACTTAAAACCTTTCTGATTTTCACTATCACACATACTCAGAATCTCTCTTTTCACAAATGGGCTGAATTTCCTGGACACCTGTGCCAGGTCTTGGGAGATTTCAAGGGGGGTTAACAGCAAGAATTCAGTGAGATTATCAAACCCCTGTGGGTTTACTGTTCTGTACTCATGCAAGCTATAAATATAGGTCATGGTTTGAATTGCTCAGGAAACTAACAACGGATGTTTGCACATTTGATAATACACTAAACCTTTGAAAGACATTATTGCCAGTCTTTACCTATTAGTCAGTTTGTGGAATTTAATTGGGCAGACGGGGTAACCAGGGTATTGTATATTTGCTATGACTTACTGACAGCTTCGACTGCTGGATTTTTAGGATGTAAATCTTAGATAATTATTTAAAAGTCCAGTTTTAGCTCCAATAAAACAATATATCAGCATTCATAATGTGATTAGCAAAGATGTAAATGTTGATACAGTATTATCTAAATTTATCTGTGAGCATATTTTAAACTATTTGAGTTTTCCACATGAAAAATATATTGTACATTTTGATACTGTTGTACTTCTGTTAGATGGATTACATTTTTCTTAATTCAGTAAATGGGTGTACATTTGAGTGCATTTTATTTTATAGTAAATGTTTTAAAGAAAAGACTTGTGATTTGGAACAGAAAGGTTTTTTGGGGCATTTTGTCATTTGCTATGCTAATCTGTTGTAGAGATCATTTTTTTTTTCTTTTTTGTGAAATCTGAGTATTTTCTTTTTCTTTGTTAGGATCGTAAGCTGTCAAAAACAGAGCGTCAACGCTTCAAAGAAGAAGCTGGGATGTTGAAGGGACTTCAGCATCCCAACATTGTCCGTTTTTATGACTCCTGGGAGGGACCTTCCAAAGGCAGGAAGTGCATTGTTCTGGTTACAGAACTTATGACTTCTGGCACCCTGAAAACGTGAGTGCCAATTAGCAGAGCTAAGATAGGAGTATGATGTGTTCTACATAAGTTAGGTCTGCGATGTATAGGGGGAACGTTCATTCTGTATCTGTGATTGATAATTATGTTCATTATAATATGTGTAAGAATAAGGTTTCTCTTGAAATATTTTTGGCACTGTTACCACAAACTACAGAAAGAGACTGATATTGGTTTGGTTCCTTACAGAAGGTTTGTAAAAAGTTGTGATCTCTTCTCTTGTAGATATCTGAAGCGATTCAAGGTGATGAAAATTAAAGTGCTGCGGAGCTGGTGTAGACAAATCCTCAAGGGACTCCATTTCCTTCATACTCGGGCTCCTCCAATTATCCATAGAGACCTGAAATGTGACAACATTTTCATCACAGGCCCAACTGGATCTGTCAAGATTGGCGACCTGGGACTTGCTACACTTAAGCGTGCGTCCTTTGCCAAGAGTGTTATAGGTACGAATCATAAGTGACTACTACTGTTCTTATTCCTGTCCTGAATTGGGACAGTACCTTTTCTGGGGTTATGGCATTGTTTATACGGAACTCTATGGTGTGAAGGACACTGTCTTTGACTTGTTTTTCTGACGATGTGGTTCAAAAACAGACCACAACGTTTCAGTTTACTGTCAAACCACAGCTCAAATGGAGACCAAATTTTGCGGTAAAGTTAGGCTGACAGCCACAAGTTTCTGTCTTTGCATTCTCACCGCAAGTATTATAAAGTTTGGTCCAGAATATTTCTGTTCTATTTTCCTCCAAAAAGAGAGGACTTTTTTCCAGGCATCTACTGAATGTAAGTAGCGCCTAGCATTTCTCTACACTACTGTTATATATTATTTTTCTAGTTGTCTGCCCTTCTTGCAGGCTAACCTGGCCATGGCAAAAGGTATGGCCTTTGCTTCTCTTTTAGACAGGTCTGTGGTTTGGAAATATGTGGTCTGTTTGCCAGTTTTATCAACAGTGTTTAACATCTCTTTCTATGGGTTTGCCTCTACAGGTTTTTCCCCTAGTGTTTGTGTCTTATTGTCTTTTAAAACATTACAGGACCACAGAATCTTTTTGCTCCATCTTTGTGTCCAGGGAGCTCTCCCCACTTTCTCTTGGTCAGCATTTTGCCTCTTTTTAATCCCCCCTTCCCCACATTCATGGGTATGTTTTTAAAATGTAGGCTCTAGCCTCAGCTGTGCCCCATTCTGCTGTATGGAATGAATAGGGTACTGCTGTTCATTGAGTAAGTATGACTTTATGGGCCTGGTAAGTCTGACAGTGTGTTGTAATGCACATCAATATCAAAAACATTTACATTCCAAAAACCAAATAAGTTTTTCTGTGTAAGACCTGAGATTGAATGAAGAATGATCTCTTAATACAAAAAAGGCTTATGTGCAAGAATACACTGTTGAGCTTGTGTGCAGGATCACACTCTTGAGTAACGTAACTAGCTATGGGACTGATTTACTCGGCCTTGACCATAACTTTCCTCCTGCAGGTCAAGATGAGATGGTAAGTCAGACTTCAAAAGGTGGGTGTGTTATAAAAGGGTTGATGTTAATGTGGTATTGTCGTGATGAAGATTCTTTCCATAGCTAGTTGTATTGTCCTTACATAGCTAATTGGGATCATTGTGAGCAAGATGCACTGTATTCCAACTTGGGTATAAGTGCTACATTATAGAGCAAATTTTTTAAAAATTGTGAATAAATTTTGGCCAGCTTGTGTGTTCTGCACATTAGTTACCTCAGTCACACATCTCAACTTGTTAAGGTCTTACACAGACAAACGTGTGCTTTCTTCTTTGCAGTCTAACTGAGCCCAGCTTCTCCCTCCTTTTTTGTTTTCTTTCTCTTTGCTTTCCTTCCCTTTTTTCCCCTCTTTCTTCCAACTTTCACCTCACAGGTTCTACTCCAGGAGATCAGCAGACGGGCCACTCTTCTCATCCTCCTCTTCCTCAACCCCTCATGGGTTAGAGGAGCAGAGGGGCAATGGGTTGTGAGAAGCCCAGTCAATCAGTAAGGGAGTTCGAGAGTTCTGAATGATTGTTTTGATTTAAGGTACCCCTGAGTTCATGGCGCCTGAGATGTATGAGGAGAAGTACGACGAGTCAGTGGATGTGTATGCCTTTGGAATGTGCATGCTGGAGATGGCCACCTCAGAGTACCCTTACTCAGAGTGCCAGAATGCTGCACAGATCTACCGCAGAGTCACTAGCGTAAGTCTTTTTTTTCCAGCCCTCCATGTCACCCCTCTGCCCTGCCTCCATCTCTTCCTATGTGTCAAGAAGGCGAATGCCCAACTCTGGAATCATTTCTGCCAACACTTGAGTTTTACATGTTTGTACTTTTTTTTTTTTTTTTTTTTCCCCCCCTCTGTTTGCCCCATGTGATTTTCTGTTGCTTGGTTTGAAGAACCAACAATTTAAAAAAAAAAAAAAAAAAGCTTCCCATGAGATAATATTTAACAAGAGCTCCTTGTGCTTTACTTCATACTGTTTTTCTTTTTTCCTTCTGAATTGTCATGCAGCTTAGTAAATGTGTACACATAGGTGTGGATGATAAGGGACTAAACATGCACAGTCTTGCTATCTTCTTTTTGTTTAATTGGTCTGTGTTGTATCGATACTGGAAGGTAGTGACTAAATAAGAATGTATTTTCTCAGTATTATTCATTTAATCTTTAAACAAACAGAATCTTGTGACTCCAAGAGAATGAATCACATAGGTGATGAGCAGATAAAGTGATTGGACCTGTTCCTAGAAGGTTATCTACAAAACTACCCAAGATACAAAGTGCTGTTGGAGTGACCAACATTATGAAGTATCACATGCTCTGAATTCTAGTAGAATTCCTATAGGGGATGGGCTGGAATTCAGTAGGTATTTAATTTTGGGCCAGTTTGTCTTTTCCTTGTAGCATCATTCCTCACTTGCCACATCTCACAATCAACATTCTATTATGTGTATTCTGTTCCCTATCATTTATATTTTTTAGTTAAATAGATTTTGACTTCTTGAAAATGTATCTTGGTCAGTGTGACTTTATTTTAGATGTTTTACTGGATGTAAAGTTTGTGCTAATGTTAAGACTAGTTTTTTTCCCAAATTATATCAAGTGAGACATTTTAGGCTCTCCCTCAAACCTAAGATATATGAATCTGCTTCAGATTTCAGGGCAGTGAGAGTCAGCAGTTAATTTACACCAGTGTGTTTAAAAAAAAAATTAAAGTCCATATTAAGCATCCACTGCAAATTTAACTTTTGCTGCTATAGTAGACTGAGAAAGGAGTTGTTAATACACACACACAACCCTTTTAGAAAAAAACATGTTGGAAACTAGGGCTGTGCGATATGACGATACATTTCGGATGATGATATAAAATGTATATTGTTTCACAGTAATACATTTTTTAAATTTATTTGTATAGAGCTTTCCAAGGCACTCAAAGAGGCTTTACATTAAAAAAAAATGTCAAAATTAGAGATTAAAAGCAAGTCTGAACAGGTTGGTTTTGAGTAATGATTTGAAGTAGTTTAAGTCTGTGCAGTCACAGATGTGTTGGAGAGAGTTCCAGAGGGAGGGGGCCGTGATGGAAAAGGCTTTGTCCCCCAGGTTCTGTATTTGGTTCTGTAAGGTGGAGAGAGGAGGGTGGCATCAGAGGAACTGAGGGTGGGGGGTGCAACAGGTCAGTGAGATAGGAAGGGGCCTGGTGATGGAGGGCTTTAAAGGTGAGGAGAAGGACTTTGACCTGTATGCATTGTGAGATAGGGAGCCAGTGGATGTTCTGGAGGACAGGGGTGATGTGGTTGCAGGAGCGGGACTGGGTAAGAATACAGGCGGCTGAGTTCTGAATGTATTGAAGTTTCTGGAGGACTTTGGATGATGAGCCGTAAAGAATGCTATTGCAGTAGTCAAGTCTGGATGTGATAAATGCATGTATGAGGGTTTCTGCAGTGGAGAAAGTGAGTGAGGGGTGGAGTCGGGCTCCACCCCGTTCCACAGTGCACACAGCAGAACAGATATGTGGTGGGTGGCTAGGCTTCAGTGCATGGTTGCTAACTTCAAACTACCGGTTTGGTCAAATAGCTGCTACTCCTGTTTGCCAGGGATGTGGAACTGTTTTCCATCGTGCTGTGTCAGAGAGGATAGTCCGCTAACCTCGTTTTTATAGGAGTTAAGCAACGTTAACACAATGTCTAATTATAAACCAGCAAATGCTAAATGGCGATGCTAAGTTGTGCTAATAAGAAAGATAGTGGATCAGGCCATCGTTTCTTTGGTTTAAATTACTGCTGAGTTTCGTAGTTTTGTCTGGAAAAAGTTGTTAAAGCGGCAAAAGTGCATGATGGTGGTACTTAGACGCAAAATAAATAAATAAATGAATTAGAACGGGTTGGAGGAGCAAGTTGGCACTTCATATAATTTGATTTCTAATAATTTTAATTAGTCAAGTAGTGATAATGAATAAAAAGTCATCACATGTATTTGAGTACATTACCTTTTGTCTTTGATTTTCAGATCATGGCCAATCTGAAACATTTTACTAAAAAGCAAACAGGTTAAACCAGGCCAGAATGGCGGTCATGGCAATTTTCTCATTTTCAGACTTTTTTTTTTTTTTTTTTTTTTGCTATTTTCCTCTGCTCAGGAAATATTTAACTTGGGCTGCATTCAGACCAGGATAGTCTAGGGCAGGGGTCGGGAACCTATGGCTCGCAAGCCAGATGTGGCTCTTTTGATGGCTGCATCTGGCTCGCAGACAAATCTTTAAACTTTAAAGATTTTGTTTTTACAAGAGCGCCGAGTGTCTGCTGCTCTGTATATAGTTTTAGAATCATCTTCCATGTTGCGGCCATTACGAGCTCAGATCACACGAGACGTTTCACTGAATTTAAGCATGTATTTATTTATTTTCTACTTGTTTCAGTTCTGCATTTAATATGAACCCTGAGTTTGAAATAAACGTTTGAATTTAAATTTGAATATCCCGGAAGCCGCTGCACATCCGGGTACTCCAGGCTCCGCCAATATTGAGCACCAGAAGTCGCATTAATGGTAAGAAATACTCATCATTGATTAGCAACAGCATAACAATGTTATTAAAAAGAATTCAGAGACTTATTGTACTTTAAAAGTGTTGAAATTACATAAAATGCACACATTTACTTGTATTTTTAGTTTTAAACATATTGTATGGCTCTCACGGAATTACATTTAAAAATATGTGGTGTTCATGGCTCTCTCAGCCATAAAGGTTCCCGACCCCTGGTCTAGGGGTCTCTGTTCGACTGGGCGAAGAATGCCGAGAATTTTCACACCTTCGTTTGGTTTGGTTTGCATTCACACTGCAGCGGACCAAACTGCCTGGACAATGTCACGCAGTTAGAACAACTGCTTGTTTGGGGGCGCTGTAGCCAAAACCACCACTGACCAGGAAGAATAAATCTCGGCGAAGAAGAAAAATCAGGCTCATCGATTGGCCAGGACCGAAAACTGAAAGCCGTTCCCTTCAGCCGGGTTGTTTGTCCGCCGCAAACGAGACATTTTTTTA
Source organism: Pholidichthys leucotaenia (assembly GCA_020510985.1). Classification (NCBI taxonomy): domain Eukaryota; kingdom Metazoa; phylum Chordata; class Actinopteri; order Cichliformes; family Pholidichthyidae; genus Pholidichthys; species Pholidichthys leucotaenia. The sequence goes on from CM035840.1 coordinate 117,573,723, forward strand.
AACTTTTCTCCTCGCCTTTCACCGGTAAAAGGATTTCTCGGATTCGTGCGGTTGTCTATATTGTTATTTTCTAACCAAAATGTGCGACAGAAAAGGAAGTGGTGCTTACTGAGACTACGTGTTGCTATGGTTACACAAACACTGAGGGGGACATCTGCCTTTTGGTTCGCTGGATACTGCATTTGGATTCACACTGCAAGCGGAGCGCACCAGCCTTTATTTGCAAGAGAACCGAGACCCCTGTTTTCAGAGGGTCCAGACTTCGCTTGTTTGGTGTGCACCAAAGTTCAAACTTGCGTTCAGACGGCACCAAACTATCCGTGGAATCCACTGTTTGGCCCTTTGATCCGGACCAAACAGTGGCCGTCTGAATGTGCCCTTATTGATGTTTACTTTTTAATCATATACGATTTAGAAGAAGATCCTCAAATTTATGAGAAGGCGCAAATGTACATTAAAAAACTATAACACTGCAAAATTATGAGGGGGAAAAAGGTGCATGTTTAAAAAAAAAAAAAAAAAAAAAAAAAAGCAAAAAAAGAGAGATGGTTCTTTTTATGTGATTCTCTTCTTCTGTCGGCTGCTCCCCTTAGGGGTCGCCACAGTGGATCATCTGCATCCATCTCACCCCTAAACCTTGCATCTTCCTCTGTAACACCAACCCTCTCCATGTCCTCCTTCACTACATCATGAATCTTCTCTGTGGTCTTCCTCTTTTCCTCCTGCAGGTCAGCTTCATCTTCAACATCCTTTGTCCAGTATATCCACTATCCCTCCTCTGCACATGTCCAAACCATCTCAGCCTTGCCTTTCTTACTTTGTCTCCAAACCACTCAACTTGAGCTGTCCCTCTGATGTACTCATTTCTAATCTGGTCCCTCCTAGTCACTCCCAATGAAAATCTTAGCATCTTCAACTCTGCCACCTCCAGCTCCTGTCTTTTTGTCAGCGCCTTGTCTCCAAACCATACATCATAGCAGGTCTCACTACCACCTTGTAAACCTTCCCTTTTGCTCTTGTTGCTACCCTTCTGTCACAAATCACCCGACACTCATCTCCACCCACTTCACCCTGCCTGCACTCTCTTCTTCACCTCTCTTGTGCATTTTCCATTGCTTTGGATGGTTGACCCAGGTATTTAAACTAATCTACTTTCACTACCTCTACTCCTTCCATCTTCACCATTAAACCTGCCTCCCTCTCATGCACATTGATGTATTCTGTCTTGCTTCTACTGACTTTCATTCCTCTTCTCTCACGAGCATACCTCCACCTCTCCAGGTTCTCTTCCACCTGCTCCCTACTCTCACTACAGATCACAATGTCGTCTGCAAACATCATGGTCTACCGAGATCCCTGATGTAATCCCACCCCCACTTTGAACCCATCTGTCACTCCTACAGCACACCTCACCACCATCTTGCTGTCCTCATACATGTCCTGCACCACCCTCACATACTTCTCTGCCACTCCTGACTTTCTCATACAGCACCACACTTCCTCTCTTGGCCCCCTATCATATGCTTTCTCTAGATCTACAAAGACACAGTGCAACTCCTTCTAACCTTCTCTATACTTCTCCATCAACACTGTCAGAGCAAACATTACATCTGTAGTACTCTTTCTTGGCATGAAACCGTACTGCTGCTCACTGATTTTCACCTTTCCTCTTAACCTTCTTCTTTTAGATTTGATTGGCGGTTGGCAACCAGCTTACAGGTGCATTACCATCATGTACTTCACTCTATATCTCTCTTATCTGGTCAGGAGCTGTAGTCCCTTTATCATCACTGCTGTGTCCAATCGAACCCCAACTCCATCCCCAGACATCACTCCTCTTTGTCTTCTTGTACTTCACTCTATATCATCACTCTATCTGGTCAGGAGCTCTAGTCCTTCTATCATCATTGCTGTGTCCAGTCAAACCTCAACTCTATCTTCAGACATCACTCTTCTTCATCTCCTTGTACTTCACTCTGTCATCACTTGACTCTATATCATCACTTTAGCCACGGCCAAGATGTCGGCCCTTCCTTCTTCTTAACCTGGCTTCAACAACTCTTTCCCATATCTTCATAGTGTGGCTGGTCAACTTTATGCCTCTGTAGTTACTCCAGCTCTGAGCAATCACCCTTGTTCTTGAAAACTGATACTAAAACACTTCTTCTCTACTCCTCAGGCATCCTCTCACTCTCCAAGATTGTGTTAAACAATTTGGTTAAAAAGTCCACTGCCATCTCTCCTAAACATCTCCATACCTCCACAGGTATGCCGTCTGGACCAACCACCATTCCATTCTTCATCCTCTTCAAAGCTGCCCTCACTTCTGCCTTGCTAATCCTCGGGACTTCCTTGTTCACTATCTTTTCTTCATCCATCCTCCTCTCTCCCTCATTCTCTTTATTCATCAGCTCTTCAGAGTACTCCTTCCACCTTCTCAACACACTCTCATCATTTGTTAGTACATTACCATTTCTGTCCTTAATCAACCTAACCTGCTGTACATGCTTTCCAGCTTGATGTCTCTGTCTAGCCAGTCGATACAAGTCCTTTTCTCCTTCCTTAGTGTCCAGCCTCTCATACAACTCACTATATGCCTTTTCCTTTGCCTTTGCCACCTTTCTCTTTGCCATGCACCGAGATTCCAAATACTCCTTTCATCTCCCTATCCCACTTTTTCTTTGCCAACATCTTCCTTTGAATACTTTCCTGTACCTCCTCATTCCACCACCAAGTCTCCTTGTCTTCCTTCCTCTGTCCACTTGATACACCACATACATTTCTACCCGTTTCCATCAATACTTTTGCTGTACTTTCCCAGTCCTCCGGTAATTCTTGCCTACCACCCCAGAGCCTGTATCAACTCCTTCCTGAGCTTTGTGTGACCTTCTTCTTTCTGTAACTTCACCCACTTAATTTTTGGCTCTGCTTTCACTGTTTTCCACTTCTTGATCGCCAAAGTAATCCTACAGCTTACCATCCAATGCTGTCTAGCTCCATTCTCCCCTGCCACCACCTTGCAGTCTCCTATCTCTTTCAGATTTCTCCTTTTGCACAAGATATCCACCTGTGTGCACCTTCCTCCACTCCTGTAAGTCACCCTATGTTGCTCTCTCTTCTTGAAGTAGTGTAGGGTGTTGGTGCCCTTTGTGTTAGTGGCCCTGTGTTAGTGTTAGTTGTGTTAGTGCCCTGCTTTTATGTTCTCTTGCTGTACAGCACTTTGTGTAGCGAGTGTTGCTTTTAAAGTGCTTTATAAATAAAGTTGATTGAAATATTTGTTCACCACAGCCATTTCCATCCTTTAAGGAAAATCCACAACCATCTATCCTTGCACATTTCTCTCCTTAAGACCATACCTATCCAGAACCTCCTCATTACCTCTATTCCCTTCACCTACATGTCCATTAAAGTCTGCCCCAATCACTACTCTGTCCCCCCTGGGAACACCCTCTACCACTTCATCAGGCTTACTCCAGAATTCCTCTTTTTCTTCTACGTGACATCCAACTTGTGGGGCATGTGCACTGACAACATTCAACATCACACCTTCTACTCCTAGCTACAAACTCATGATTCTGTCGGACTCCCTCTTTACCTCCTGAACACTCTCCCCATACTCTTCCTTCAAGACTACTCTTACTCCATTTCTCTCCCTATCTACACCATGGTAGAACAGTTTAAATCCACCTCCAGTGCTCCTAGCCTTGTTTCTGTTCCATCTCATTTCTTGAACACAGTATATCTACCTTTCTTCTCTCCTTCATATCAGCCAACTCTGCCTTTACCAGTCGTAGTCCCTACATTTAATGTCCCTACTCTCACCTCCACATTTCTACCTTTCCTTTTCTCTCTCCCTAACACGCCTTCCCCATCTCCTCGATCTTTGACCAACAGTAGCCCAATTTCCACCAGCACCCTGTCGGTTAACGGCACTGGTGACGGTTGTTGTTAACCCGGACCTCGATCGATCCAGTATGAAAGTCTCATTCGTCATGATCTGCATGTTTGATATGGCAAAGGTATTGTGTCGGATGCCCTTCCTGACACAGCCCTCTCCATTTACCCGGGCTTGGGACCAGCACTAGGAGCACACTGGCTTGTGCACCCCCTGTGGCTAGGTTTTTTGTCATTATCTAAACTGTAGAATTTACAGAAACGTGTGTGTATGTACACATCATTATTGTGATATAAGTTTACTTATATCGTGATATGAAATTTTGGTCAAATCGCACAGTCCTATCAGGAGCGAATGTTTGCTTTTTTTTCATTATCACAGTTTTTGTGATTATATATACATATTTGCCTATATCTTTAGACATCCTTGAAGGAGGTCCTTAAATTATTCCCAGAATAGTATTTTATCCTAATTGAAAAGGTTGTTGTGGGCCACTGATGTGAAGACATCAGGGTCTGAGGTAACAACCGGAATAAGAAAAGGTCAGATGCTCAGAACAGTTCTCATTCAGAATTCTGTGTTTCCTTTAGGGAGTGAAGCCAGGCAGCTTTGACAAAGTGGCCTTTCCTGAGGTGAAGGAGATCATTGAGGGATGTATTCGACAGAACAAAGATGAAAGGTATCTCCCCAAAGTCCTACATTTAAAATTTTAGTCATATCTCTTTTGGGGAGGTTTTATACTACTTGTTGCTGAGTACTTCTTTCCATTTTTCTAGGTACTCGATTAAGGACCTTCTGAACCATGCCTTCTTCCAAGAAGATACAGGGGTTCGTGTGGAGCTGGCTGAAGAGGATGATGGAGAGATGCAAGCTATTAAACTGTGGCTGAGGATTGAGGATGTTAAAAAACTCAAGGGGAAGTACAAAGACAATGAAGCAATTGAGTTTTCTTTTGACCTCAACAAAGATGTCCCAGAGGATGTGGCTCAGGAAATGGTGAATTGAACTTTAAACCACAGTAATTTGATTAATTCTAGTACTGCTCTCTAAATTAGGAAAGTAGTTAACTTACTCTATGAAATGTCCAACACTGACTTTGTTTTTGTGCTATAGGTTGATTCTGGTTATGTGTGTGATGGTGACCATAAGACCATTGCGAAAGCTGTAAGGGACAGGGTGTCTTTCATTAAACGCAAGAGGGAACAGTTGCGACAGGTGTGTCCTCTGCACCTTAAATATTTAACTATTTGTGAATGTGAATTTGCTTTTTTTGTCCTTTATAAGTTGAGAGTAGTTGTGCTTGATGTTACTTTTCCAGGCCTTTTTTTTTTTTTTATCCTTTTCAATGCATATTATTACCGATTGTCTTTTAAGGTCAGAGAAGATCAAGGCAAGAGAAGACTTGAAGAAGAACCACAGAGCCAGTCATTGCCAGCACAGCAACCCGGCCAACAATCAAATATGGAGGTGCCTCATTCACAGTCAGTGCCACAGCCCACCACGTATGCCCCTTCACAATCTAATCAGCACAGCGCAGAGATGTCTGCCCAACCAGCATCTCAGAGCCTACATAGCTCTAACTACAGCACTCCTCAATCAACCCAACTGGCTAGTGGGGCACAGGGGGTCTCTTATGCCCCTCACTCCACAGGCCATGTCCCAGTTCAGGGTCAGAGTGTAGCTACTGTCCAGCCTGAATCTGAGGAGCCTGAGGCTGATCAACACCTGCAGCACACTGTAGGAGGTATGTTATTTTTATTATTTTTTTTTTAACATTGAAAACGGCACACAGCTTTTACTGAGCAGTGGTTATAGCTGCCTTTGTGGTACATAAACTATTCTTTGTCAACTAAATATATGCCATGCCCACAATCCAGATTTCATTGCAGTGATTTAAGCGTATTGATAGATTTTTCCGTCCAACACATTTTCATTTAATTGACATTAATATATTTTAATGTGAACTTTTGATTTAAGGTAGTCCAAGATTCGTGTTTGGTAAAAGGTTTGTGTAAATGTTACTTTTTGATTGTGCCTGCTGACAAACCAAACCTTTCTTGGCTCAGAATCTTTGAGCCATTGCCACAAAAGTTATGGTAGTCTTTAACTTATGTATAATGTTTTTTGCGTTCTTTTTCACAGTTCATGAAATGGGAGATGGACTTACTGGTTCATCTATGGTTTCTGAGACCCAACCTGCTCAGCCTGGAGTGTCCTATACTGCTTCTCCTATTCAGACACAGACTGATCAAACACAGCAGCAGTTGTCTGTGGTGAGAAAATTCTTAATAATCTTATACACTACTGACAAAGTTAGGGATATTTGACTTTTGGTTGAAATTTATGGAAAATGTAAAAAGTTCACTCTACAGTGATAAATCACGGAAGTAGGGCATTTAAGTAGAAGCATGCTATGGTGATTTCCTCATCTCAAACAATTTATTGAAACAAAAGCCAATAACAGTGGTGGGTATACCACAACAAAAAATGTCAATGTTGCAGTAACTTCTCATGTGCCCTTGAGTTTCAATTACAACTTCACAATCGATGTCTCATGCTGTTAACAAGTCGACTTACTGTCTGCTGAGGCATGGCATTCCACTCTTCTTAAAGGGCGGCCCTCAGGTCGTTGAGGTTGTGGGGTGCAGAGTTACGAGCCTCTACATGACAACTCAGCTGATCCCATAGGCTTTCTATGGGATTCAGGTTTGGAGAAAGTGTAGGCCACTCCATTTGAGATACCCCAGTCTCCAGAAGCTGTTCCTAATGATGCAACCTCGATGAGCTTGGAGCACTGTCATCCATGAAGATGAAATTAGGCCTGTGTTGTTCATGCAGGGGTACAATAACTGGATTAATGATGTTATTCAGGTAGTACCGGCTTGTCACTGTACCATTCACAAAGTGTAGGGCAGTTCTGTATTGACTAGACACACCTGTCCAGACTGTGGTGTTAGTGGTGTTACAGTGTTCATCATCCAGTGGTCATCATTCGGTTCCGCAGGGCACGTTTCACAATGAAGCAGTCATCAGCATGGGATGTGGCCAAAGGACATCCACTTCTGTGCCTTTCTGTGACTCTTCCAGTCTCTCTGTATCTCTGTTACAACCTGCTGATGACACTCTGTGACACTCTAAGCTCAGTGGCCACTTCCCTCTCAGACCATCCTGTTTGAAGCCACAGTGACAAGGTTCTGTTGATCACTTGTTAGGTGTCGTCTTGGTCTCATGATGTCAAAATGTGAACAGCATGATGATGACTGTTTAAAATACCAATTCTAATTGAACCAGAAAATTTGTCGTTTCATGGATCAAACACCTGTTGGGAATTTTGCCGTTAAGCACCTTGCTAGAGAACAAGAAGTTATGAAAAAAGTACTGAAAACATTGAACGGTTGGACATGTGCATTCAAAAGGTTAGAGAAGGTCAAATTAAGTTCAGCTGTAAAGGTTATTGTGCATTTTAGGGGCATCCTGAAATTTTACCCCAAAGCCAAATATTACTAACTTTTTGTGAGTAGTTTGTTAGGATGATAACATTTGAAAATAACAGTTGACCTTGGTGCAGCCTCCCAGTTCATCCACAAAAACCAGACACTTTAGCTTCTCTTGTTTTTAGAACCACATTTGATAGCAAGTAGTTTAGGTGATTGTTAGCTGAGTTGTATACCTCAGAAAACCTTGGTAAAGGGTATCTGTAGTGAATTTTAATCAATAAGTATTTCAAAGGATCAAATATGATACTAGTGGTTCCGTATGGTAATTTTGGTCATGATTCCGTCTCAAATACATACGAGTTTCAAGTCACTGCTCTGTCAGTCAGTCATGATCAGTGATATCATACCTCCTCCATGGGCTGTTTCAGCACTGGTAGTGACACACGGTCGTTGCTTTGTGCAGTTGACTGGACTGCAGTATAGCAGCCAACAAAGTTTTAACATCCGAATTTTAAGTATTTTTTTACAACCATATACAAGCAAATCTACCTGCGTATAATTTAATGTAATAAAATTCTAGTAGATCAAGATTTTAGTATATCAGTCACCTTGTCCCTGGTCTTGCTGATGTTCAGCCTCAGGTGATTCTGCTCGGTCCACTCCACAAATCTGTCTACCAGTGCCCTATACTCCCCCTCCTCTCCCTCTCTTATACACCAAACAACCGCAGTCATCAAAGAATTCCTGCAGGTGGCATGACTTGGTGTTGTACTGAAAGTCGGTGGTGTATAAGGTGAAGAAAAAAGGAGAAAGCACAGTCCCCTGTGGAGCTCCCGTGTCACTAACCACCACATCAGACAAGACACTGCCCAGCTGGACAAACTGTGGCCTGCCTGTCAGGTAGTCGGTAATCCAGGAGATCACAGAGCCGTCGACCCCCATCACCCGCAGCTTCTCACCCATCAGCAGTGGCTGGATGGTGTTAAACACACTGGAGAAATCAAAGAATGTGATTCTCACAGTGTCTCCTCCACCATCCAGGTGCAAATGGGCTTGTTGCAACAGGTAGATGACAGCGTCTTCAACTCCTAAATGGGGCTGATAATGCAAACTGCAGAGGGTCCAGCCACGTCTTCACCTGCGGCCTCAGGTGGGCTAAGACCAGTCTCTCAAGGACCTTAATCACATGAGGTGTGAGGGCAGCTGGTCGATAGTCATTCAGGTTAGATGGAGACGACTTCTTGTGGACAGGAACCGGGCAGGATGTCTTCCACAGCAGCTAGCTTGTTGGCACAGGTCCTCAGGATCCTGGCAGAGATGTCATCAGGGCCCACAGCCTTCTGCTGACTGAGTCTCTCCAGCTGTTTCTTAACTTTCTGTAGTTTCAGTGATGTGGGGGTTGTTGCTGATGTCCTCAGAGGAAGGGGTGGGGGGTGCTGGCTGCACAGGCGTGTGTGTGTGTGTGTGTGTGTGTAGGGGTCTGGCTGTGTTGTGGGGGTGACGGATGAACCAGAGGACTGTTACTTCCCCCTGGACGCTCTTTGTAAACAATGACGTAACTTACATGAGTCTGTTTTTGTAGTCTTTCAATTTACGTATTTTCACAACCTTATACTTTAAGAGTTTGACAACAACCTACAACTTTAATTACTTAAAAAAATATCTTTTAAATTGACAAAGATATGTGTAACTTATGGCAAAATTTGATCGGGATCAAAAGATAATTTCTCTCTTGCCATTCACTTCAGTGGAGATTTTTTTCTGATTTAAGGTCCCATATGTGGAAGTACAGGCGGTGTGACTTAGGCTCTCTGTATGTATTGTTTCTGTTCCATGTCTGACTCACTGTTGGTTGTGCAATTTAACCAGCTTCATTTCTTCTTGTACTGTTTGGGGGGTGTTTGGTCTGTACAGGGTGTTCAGTCTGAAGTTCTTCCTGTTCCGTCCACTGGCCAGTCGCTCCCAGTTGCACCTACACAGGTATGTGTTGTTCTGCATGTCATAATTTCTTTGAAAGTAACTTTAACTGATAAGGACCGCTTTACTGACCTAACCTGTTGTCGGATTTGAGAGACCTAAAACAGAATTTATAATAGTGTTGGGTTTTATTGGCCACTACTTCAGCTTAGCAAATCTGAACTTTAGCTCCTCAGAGTCAGCAAAAATGCACTTTGCTGATGGTGTTAATTTAACATTAAACCTGCATTTTCTAGTTTAGGTGGCTGTGTTTAAAGCACTGTTGAGTGTGGCCACCTGTTTTTTTTTTTGTTGTTTTTTTTTAAGATCTCTTTATTCTCAGGTTGCCTACTCTTACCCCATGTTGTTTTTTCTTTTAGTACGGAGTTTACTACCAACCACCGCTCCCCCCTCAGGTATAAAACTGTCAAATTTTCCTGCTACAACTCAGCTGACATGTTTTGGAAAAAAGACGAGCCTTTTCAGTTTTGATCTATATGGCAGAACCTGGTTAACTACATAATTGTAGCAGGCTTTAACAGGGATTGATAGTTTAGAGGGAAAACCCTGCACATGAAATTATGGACCGAGTTCACATGTATCAGATTGAATTTACTAATTTGACTTAACTAGTGCATACCTGCGCATGCCTGTAGATTTCTGCATGCCTGTAGAAAGCAGGTGTCAGCAAGCATGTCACGACTCATTCAGTGATGCCTGCCTTTGCTCTTTGATGATGTCATAGCGAGTCCTACGATCGTTGATGTCATAGTGAGTCCAATGATCGTGAGTGATGTCTGCCTTTGATCTTTGATGTCATAGTGAGCCCTATGATCTTTTAGCGTGTCCTATGATCGTGACAGACAGATTTCTTGAATTACTATAGCAATTGCTAGGCACATCATAGGCGAATCCTATGATCTTTTAGCGAGTCTTATGATCGTGACATACATCGTGACAGAGATTTCTTGAATTATATATAGAGTGATGATGTGTCAGTTATTAAACAGGTAAGTGCTTATGGAGTAAATCCGACAGTTTACCAATAAACCAGGTTTTCAATAAATGGGCTAAATGCAAATATATGTTTTAATGTCAACTTGTTACTTTTTATTTTGATCATTTTCATCCTCTCTGTTCTTCTAGATTCCTTCCCAGCAAATGGCATCTTCTCAGCCGTCACTCCCCCAGCCACAGTCTGATAGCAGTACTGCTCCACCACAGACACAACAGGTGACTCTCTGCTTATACAAAACATGCTAATTTCTTTAATCTTTAATTATGCCAGGTTGCATGTAATTCACCTGTTTGACAATGGAATTCCATCTTCATTTATTTTTTCAGTCTTTTTTCTTTTTTTATGTAACATTCATCTCTCATTTCCATGACTGCTTCCCCTTTTTTTCTTCCACTGTTCTTTTATCTGCATGCTTCTTATTCCTGCATGACTCTTAGTCTTTGGCCAGTGATCCAAGTACTCCTATCCTGTCTCCTCCTCTCAACGCAGAGCATCTATACTTCCTCTATCAGGCCTCGTGCCTCTCTGTTCTGCAGGTATTCTACAGAGTAATAATGTGTGTTGATGGATTTTGTGGGCTACTTGTGAAATAATGTGGTTAATTTCTGTTTACTCTTGACAGTCTTATTTTGGCCTTTCAGACATTGTATATTACTCATCTATCAATATTTTATATTTAGGTGGTCATCAACTTAAGAGGACGGTACTTAATTATCTATTAGTACTTTTCCATGTGCTGAACTGTCTGGATGTTAAAATGTAATAAAAGTGCCACATACACTACTGTTCAAAAGTTTGGGGTCACCCAGACAATTATTTTGTGTTTTCCATGAAAAGTCACACTTATTTACCACCATGAGTTGTAAAATGAATAGAAAATATAGTCAAGACACTGACAAGGTTAGAAATAATGATTTGCATTTGAAATAATAATTTTTTCCTTCAAACTTTGCTTTCGTCAAGGAATCCGCCATTTGCAGCAATTACAGCATTGCAGACCTAACATGATTGCACAAGGGTTTTCTAATCATCCATTAGCCTTCTGACGCAATGAGCAAACACATTGTACCATTAGAACACTGGAGTGATAGTTGCTGGAAATGGGCCTCTATACACCTATGTAGATATTGCACCAAAAACCAGACATTTGCAGCTAGAATAGTCATTTACCACATTAGCAATGTATAGAGTGTATTTCCGATTAGTTTAAAGTTATCTTCATTGGAAAAAAAGTGATTTTCTTTCAAAAATAAGGAAATTTCTAAGTGACCCCAAACTTTTGAACGGTAGTGTAAATACTTCAGATTGTTGTTCAGAAAATTTCAAAGCTCAATGAGTTTCTTTAGCCAACTCTGGCAGGGAAGTGTCTTTGAATGAAAGGCATTTTTCTGGTTATTACTGTATGTCTCGGGTGAAACAGAGGCATCCATTTCTGTCAATGCAGCAGCGAAAAAAGGAAATGTAATAACTATGTCAGGCCAGTAGAGGTCAGAGTGCCACTTTTTTACAGCCGCCCATGCTACCATGCCACAGGCACCGAGGCACAGCACTTTGATGCTTTTTATTATAAATGGCATTTTGGCCCTTTGCAGAGCAGAAGTGGAATTAATAGAACAGCAATAACCTAAACAAGCAGCAAAGCTGAGACAAAGGCCTCATTCTAAAGGAAGTGAAATAACAGCATTGCAAAGCAACATTTACTGTCGGCTTCAAAGCCAAGTAATGGCATCTCTTGTTCAGTTGCAATGACCATGTTAAAGAGCACCGCCTGATGGACGATATGATTTAAGTATTACATTTTCTAATTGTGTCTCACAAAAAACATTTCGAAAAAAAATGATTACAGCAAGTATATTGTCAGTTAAATTGTTAAATTTCTGAATCATTTTGAAATGGCAATATGTAAGCAGTAGGACTTAATGGCATTTAAGATGAAGTGTGTGATTTAAGTTTTGTGTGTTTCAGGCTCCTGTGAGTGTTTCTCAGTCAGCACCAGTGGAACAGCTAGTGGGGTCTTCCGCTTTAGTGCCACCATCAGTAGATAGGTAAAGTGGAATTTATTTTCAAAAAGTTCAGTTCATCACAGCATAACTTGTGTAACCCCTGATATATTTGTACCTTTCTTTAGTTGTCCATCAGATGCAGCTTCAGGTCTTAGTGATGGTAATGAGGGAAGTTCCACATCTGGAGGCCGTCATGAGGGGCGCTCCCTAAAACGGTACCAACGACGCTCTGTTCGCAGCCGCTCTCGCCATGAGAAGACTGCAAAGGCCAAGCTAGTTGTTCTAAGTGTATGAATATTAACTCATCAGTCAGTAATGTTTTTAAAGACCTATGTCAGTGAACTGCTTTAAAATTATTAAATCTCTTGCAGATCTCTAATGTTGGGGACAGAGTAGCAGAGTGTCAGCTGGAGACGCACAACAGGAAGATGGTGACCTTTAGGTTTGACCTTGATGGTGATAACCCAGAGGAGATTGCAGCGATCATGGTAGTACTGGTTCATTATTAGTTTTTGTCACCCACAGTTGAGAAATTATATGTACACTCGACATTATGGGAAATGTGAGCTCACTGCTTGATAAGACGGAAGAACTAGTGGGTCTGTCCAGGTATAAGAGCACCTTCAGAGAGGTTAGCATCATGCTATTCACTGAAATGTGGCTAACCGAGCTAACAGCAGATGCTAACATCGGACTGGAGGTTTTCCACTTAATACGGGCAGATCAGACACTAAATAGCAGCAAGTACAGAGGCGAGGGGCTGGCAGTGTTGGTGAACAACAGATGGCGTGGTCCTAGGCACATCACGATTAAAGAACAAGACTGTAGCAGGGACATTGAATTGCTAACCGTTAGCAAGCGACCAGAAGACCTCCCCAGAGAGTTCTCACGTGTCATCGTGACTGCTATTTATGTACTGCCCTCCACAAGCACTGAGGCAGCATGTGACGTCATCCACTCAGTCAGCAGCAGACTACAGACTCAACACCCCACTGCTCTCCAGCTCATCTGGTGATTTTAGCAATGCTTCCCTGTCCTCTACTTTGCCCACTTTCATGCAGTATGTCACGTGCCACACCAGAGACAGTAAAACAGTGTCTCCTCTGGCTTAAAGACCTTGGCGCGGTGGCAACATATTTTCCGGGGGGGGGGAACAAAAACACATGACACGATTGTAACCGGAATATGTTAATTTTACACTATTTCTTTTTATATTTTAAATTTTGCACAGTAATATTGCATAATGGAACTTACCATTTGAAGAATTGGACAACCAAGGCTTGAATGTTGGCATATAAGATAAAATAGATAAGCCTGTATTAGTCCCACAGTGGGGAAATTCCAGGATTGTAACAGCACAGGGGTAGCAACACTCAGAGCAATAATTTAGCAGATAAGATAAAAAGAGCAATGAATATACATATGTACACATAAATATATATACACAGTGCAGAGCATTGTAGCTAGATGGAATAAACAGCATAATGGTCTATTCGGTTACCCCACCTGGTATGAATATGTACCCATATATCATATTTCGTATTTGAGTCAGCCTAGTTGTCACCCTCTGTAGCGATTGATATTGTCGTAGTTGTGTAATGGAGGGGACCATTATTTTGCAAGTTTGTTGCAACTTTTGCATTCAATGCTTATTAGGCCATAAAGTTTTTTGTTTTGTTTTTTTTAACAATCTCTATGAGCAGCCCTGCTTAGGTTATAAAGTCTGACAGCTGTAGGTAGGAAGGACCTGCGAAACCTCTCAGTCGCGCACCTAGGATGATGCAGCCTACCGCTAAATGAGCTCCTCAGTGCATTCAGTGTGTCCTGTATGGGGTGGGACTTGGACATCAGCAGAGATGACAGCTTAGCCACCATCCTCCTATCTCCTCCACTGGGTCGAGGCGCTGCCCCAGGACAGAGCTAGCCTTCTTAATCAGTCTGTTCAGTCTCTTCCTGTCGGCTGCCGTGATGCTGTTGCCCCAGCAGACCACTCCAAATGTGATGGCTGATGCCACCACCGAATCGTAGAAAGTCTTCAGGAGCACCCCTTGTACACCAGAAGACCTGAGCTGCCTCAGTAGAAACAGACTGCGCTGTCCTTTTGTGTGACCAGTCAAGTTTATTGTTCAAATGAACACCCAGGTACTTGTAGGATGTCACCATCTCAATGTCTGTTCCCTGGATGTTCACTGGTGCTGTGGGGGGTTGTCCTCGCCTGTGGCAGTCCACCACCAGCTCTTTAGTTTTCCTCGCATTGATCTGGAGGCAGTTCTGATGGCACCAGTCCACGAAGTCCTGGTTAAGTCCTCTGTACTCAGCAACATCTCCATTGGAGATGAGGCCGACGATTGCAGAGTCATCAGAGAACTTGAAGGGGGGCGGAGGTGAGCAAGGAGCAGTCTCTCCGGGGTCTTCACCAGGTGAGAAGTCAAGGCCACTGGTCTGTAGCTGTTCAGGTCTCTGGGGTGGGAAGTCTTTGGTACGGGTACCACACAAGATGTTTTCCACAGCTGTGGTACCCTCCCCAGCTTCAGGCTCAGGTTGAAGATGTGCTCCACAATCCCACACAGCTGGTCTGCACAGGACTTGAGGAGCTTTGCGCTGATGCATTCCGGACCCGATGCCTTCCTCGCCTTGATCTTCCCCAGCTCCGCCCCCACCTGGGTCTTAGTGAGGGTCAAGTTGGGGCAGGAAGGCTGTGTGCTGGGAGTGTGTGTGTGTGTGGGGGGGAACAGCAGGATTAGATGACATTAGAGGCAGCAGTGGTTGGTGTGCAGGCAGAGGGGAGGGCGGTTGGTC
The DNA here is from genome assembly GCA_020510985.1 of Pholidichthys leucotaenia. Lineage (NCBI taxonomy): Eukaryota > Metazoa > Chordata > Actinopteri > Cichliformes > Pholidichthyidae > Pholidichthys > Pholidichthys leucotaenia. Next base: position 117,588,831 of record CM035840.1, read on the forward strand.
AAACCTGTTAAAAAACAGGTTCAGGTTGTTCACCCACTCCCTGCCTTCCGTGGCCTGTGGGGAGATATTCTGGAGCCCAGAGATGGTTTTGAGGTTTCTCCAGACCCCGCCGATGTCACTCTGTTGCAGCTTGTCCTCCATCTTCTTCCTGTAGCTGTCCTTACCCTCTCTGATCTTCCTCCTTAGCTCCCTCTGTATGGACTTAAGCTCCTCCTTGTTTCTCGAGCTGAAGATCCTCTTCTTTTCTCTCAGCAGGGACTTTATCTCAGGGTTGATCCAGGGTTTGTTGTTTGAGCAACACTGCATGGTCTTTTGTATTTGTATTTTCATTCTAGTGTTTCTTTTTTTCCCGTTGACGAAGAGTAGGAAAGGGAAGGGAAAAACATTCATAATAGTAATTTACTCATGCATACTTAAATTATATGATCAGAGGTGGGTATAATAGCCAGAAATTCTACTCATGTAAAAGCAGTTCTATGAGATTAATAATTAAAATTAGACAACCAAAAATTTGTAGTTGAGTTAAGGGTACAAAGAGCACCTACTTAAAAACTTGAGTAATGACTTCAGTCTTGAAGGTTTGAGGTTTTTCTCCAAAATTTATAACAATTTTCATAGTTTTCTACTTTTCTCTGTAAATTTATCTAAATTTGCAACCATTTTCCTCAAATTTGTAATTTTCTCTTGTACATTTGAGACTATTATAAATTTGTGGATTATTTTATGGCTAATGTTTATCTTTTTTTAATCCAATCCAACTTTATTTATAAAGCTCTTTAAAAATGACAGTTGACACAAAGTGCCATCAATGATAAAATACAGCTAAAGTACAAAACAGCACAAACAAAACAGTCGTCATACAATAGAGACAATAAGAACAAATAAAATCAGTGTGTCAAACTGGTTCAAAAGCCAGAGAATAAAAGTGGGTTTTAAGAGGAGTTTTAAAACTGGACAGTGAAGAGGCCTGTCTGATGGACAAAGACAGATTATTATAAAACTTTTTTTTAATAAATTTGAAACAGAATGTGGCAATTTTTTTTACTTTTTTCCTCATACAATTTAAACTTTTGACCATAATTTTGTAGAGCCAGAACAGAACAATAACTTCAACTCTGAATTCAAAGAAATATAATTATTAAAATCATATTTGAAGAAATTAATTAACTTAAATGACCAAATATGCAGTTATTTGTTACAGTATTTCTATATATTTATAGTTTTTTTTAGAGATCTCCTCACCAACCCGACAGCAGGAAAAACTTCCCTTATTTTGAAATCCAAATCTTGGCACGTTTAGTTTATCTGAAGGCTGCTATGGATTAAAGTCATTAACTTTGTGAATTTTGGTCATCTTAACTTGCCAGGTACATAATAGTGAACATAAATTATTAGTTAATATTGTAGTAGCTGGTGAAATAAATCCTCAGCAATTCATCAGTCACTCTTGCCTTTCCCTGCAATGAAGCCTTACCAGATCTGTTAGCTTAGCGACTCCTCATTGTTGTTCCAGTTACCGGCAGGTTAAAACCTCCATAAATGCCTCCATTCGCTTGTACTTTTTTCCACGTTTAAAGTTCTTTAATAAGCTTATGCTTCTTTCGGACAGCAATGCTAGAGAGACGCTCTCTGCCTGCAGAAATGGTCACACGGGCGCTTCTGCGCAGATGAAAGTCTCACGCATTGTTTGTGTGCGCGCTCGCGGAGCGTTTCTTTCATACTTCCTTAGGGAGGCGGGCCACCACACAGAAATGTTACCAGAGGAAACCCTGAAAACACTGGACTTATTTTATGCAAACACCAAGGAGGCATCTCCCCCCCCCCCCCCCCCCCCCCCCCGGAAGATCTGCTCACAACCTGGTTTACGTCCTACCTGTGTACAAACCCCGGTACACAGATGACCTCCTGTTACCTGCACAGTGAAGATATGGTCTGAGGAGGCGGAGGATGCTCTAAAGATCCACATGGTGAGGACATCGACGGCCTCACACACACCATCACAGCTTACATCAACTTCTGTGTGGACAACACCGTACCCACCAAGACCATACGGTGTTTCTCAAACAACAAACCCTGGATCAACCCTGGGATAAAGACACTGCTGAAGGAGAAGAAAAGGATCTTCAAGTCAGGAATCAAGGAGGAGCTGAAGTCCGTACAGAGGGAGCTAAGGAGGAAGATGAGAGAGGGGAAGGACAGCTACAGGAAAAAGATGGAGGACAAGCTGAAGCAGAGTGTTGTCAGCGTTGTCTGGAGAAGCATGAAAACTATCTCTGGGCACCAGAATACCTCCTTCCAGGCCATGGGAGGTAGGGAGTGGGTGAACGACCTGAACCTGTTCTTTAACAGGTTTGACCAACTGCGCCCTCTTCTCCGCCTGTCCACCAACTACTGCTGCCTCTACTTTCATCTAGTCCTGCTGTCCACTGCCCCTCTCCACCCCCTTACATCACCCAGCTCTCAGTGCACATCCCCAGCTGTTTTCCCCCCACAGACCCCCCCCCCCCCCAGTCTGTCCTCACTAAGACCCAGGTGAGATCTAAGCTGAAGAAGATCAAGGTGAGGAAGGCTGCAGGTCTGGACGGCATAAGCTTGAGGCTCCTCAAGTCCTGTGCAGACCAGCTGTGCGGGATCGTGGAGCACATCTTCAGTCTGAGCTTGAAGTTGGGGAGGATACCGCAGCTATGGAAAACATCCTGTGTGGTACCCATGCCAAAGACTTCGCTCCCCAAGGACCCTGGAGAGGCTGCTCCTCACCCACCTCCACCCCCTGGTGGGACCAACGATGGACCCACTTCAGTTTGCCTACTAGCATGGCATCGGGGTGGAGGATGCAGTGATCTTCCTCCTACATCGTTCCCTGTCCCACCTGGAGAAGCCTGGGAGCACTGTGAGGATCATGTTCTTTGACTTGTCCAGTGCTTTCAGCACCATCCAACCAGTGATCCTGAGGGACAAGCTTGTCATCGTGGATCCTGGACTAACTCACAAACAAACCACAGTTGGAGATGATGGGGAGTACAAAGGATTTATCCAGGACTTTGTGGACTGGTGTCTATGGAACTGCCTCCAGATCAATGAAAGGAAAACCAAGGAACTGGTGGTGGACTGCCGCAGGCGTGGACAACCCCCCACAACACAACATTCAGGGAACAGACATTGAGAAGCTGACCTGCTACAAGTACCTGGGTGTTCACCTGAACAATAAACTGTACTGGTCATACAACACCAACACGCTCTACAAGAATGGGCAGCACAGGCTGTTCCTCCTGAGGAGACTTGGGTCTTTTGAAGTACGAGGGCACTCCTGAAGACCTTCTACAATTTGGTGGTGGCATCAGCCATCATGTTTGGAGTGGTCTGCTGGGGCAGTGGCATCACGGCAGGCGACAGGGAGACTGAACAGGCTGATCAAAAAGCCAGCTCTGTTGTGGGGTGATGCCTCGACCCAGTGGAGGAAATGGGAGAGAGAAGGATGGTAGCTAAGCTGTCATCTCTGCTGGAGTCCCGAGTCGGAGTTCATTTAGCAGTAGGCTGTGCCATCCTAAGTGCTTGAGGGAGAGGTTCCATAGGTCCTTCCTACCTACGGCTGTCAGACTTTACAGTCTAACCAGTGCTGCTCATAGAGGCCGTATTAAACGTCACAACTTTGCACAATAGCGATCGTCCCCTCCAATACACAACTAAGACAATTACAATTATTATTGAGGGTGGCAACAACACTGTTCATTCAAATGTGAAATATACTGTCTGGGTACATATTTATATTTTGCCAGGTAATTTTAACTGTAATGCTGTTGATACCATCTAGCTGCAATGCTCCTGCACTGTGTATATAACTGTACATATGTATATTTATTTGCTGCTTTGGCTAACCAGTTTTTATCTTATTTACTATTGCTCTAAGTGCTGCTATCCCTGTGCTGCTGCAATCCTAGAATTTCCTCATTGTGGGACTAATAAAGGCTTATCTTATTCTTTGGTATGCCCTTTTGAATAACTGCTTTTCACAATTCCTCTCGGAATTTGGACATAAACTTTAATATCGGCCATTACGATGACGGCACAGATTAGAAAGAGATGTGAAACACTTGAGCTTAATATGAATTTAGCCATAGTTGCTGAACTTCTTTCTGTTTCAGGTGGAAAGTGAGTTCATCTTGGAAAGTGAGCGAGACTCATTCATTGAACAAGTCCGTGAAATTATAGAAATGGCTGATGAGAAAGGAGAGGGCATAAAAGAAGGATTTCCACAGGTATTTCCTTTGTATGCGTGTTAGCTTATCAGGCACTTACCTGATGAAAGTTTTGGTACTTGACTGCACCGTTTCTTTTTGCAGATGGGCGATCTCCAACAACAGCCAGAGCTATCTGTTCAAATGGTGCCAGGTAAATAATCTTTAAATAAGCACAGGGCTATGTTGTAATTTCCCACTCAAATTTCCTGTTTGTTTTGGGTCAGGTATTTCCCCTAGCACTGCAGCCCAAGTGGTGCACTCAGCTGGGCGAAGGTTTATTGTTAGTCCAGTGCCAGAATCTCGTCTCAAAGAACAGTTCTTTGGAGCTGCTCCTTCAAATACCTCCTTTGGAGATGAGCCAGCCCCATGTGAGAAATGTTTGTGTCCCTCTGATTTTTGAATGATCAGCTCTGTAATTTTCATTTAATACACTTGTACTTTTTTTGTCTTTTGTTTAGTGCCTGGGATTAAATTGGGCCTTTCTAACTCTGCTCCATCTGGGACTCTGCAGAAGGCTTTCAGTGAAATGAAACAGCCCTATGTAGAGGGAGGCAGCATTCTTGATCCTCCTGCACCTGAGAAAGAACCCAGCATTGCCCCATCTACTGAGACTGGAGCAGGCAATAACCTGACTCCTCCAGAAGCTGTAGCTTCCAACACCACATTTCCTTCAGAGTCCGTCACATCTTCACCACCTCCTTCAACTGGGAGGGTTTCTCCTCCAACAGTTACCGTTGGATCCCAAACTGTTTCCACTGATCCCAGTCCACCAGCCCAGTTTTCCCATGAAACGGGCCCATCACAGTCTGCGCCAGCTGCCAGCAACTCTCACTCATCTTCCAACATTTCTCCTCCATCAACACAGGCCTCAGTTCCTGTTGTACCCCTGTCTCAGCTGAGCAATAGTAATTCTGGCTCTTCTGTTAGTGGTGGTACATCCAGTAGTGCTGGAACTGTCCCTGCAGTTATATCTGGTCAACCAAGTAATTCATCCAACATTGCACTACAGAACGCAACATCACATGTTCAGACTGTTTCTGTCCCGACCCAGCCTTCACCTCCCACCTCAGTACCTAGTCAGAGTCAGGTCCAGCAACAGCCAGGGGAGCCTGAGGGAACTGAGCCCCAGACCAAGGCTGCTGGAAGAGATGACATCGAAGCCCTAGATAAGAAGCTACGATCCCTTTTTAAAGATCAGGGCTCAACCTCCTCGGCATCACTGGATCCCACTCAGAGCACAGGGACTGCTTCTCCACCCACTGGAACATCTTCCCCTCCACCTGGACCTGTTTTAGTGCCCCCATCTAACCTTCCTCTCACCTCTGGTGCCCAGGCTGTTCTGGGCCCCACCTCTACTCCAGGACTGGGTGTAACTTCTGCAGGACATGCTCAGACTCCTCCAACTAAGGCCAGAGCACAGGTTAATGAATAATGCAGCTTCCACAAATAAATCTCACATGTTTTGTTGTATGTTTTAAATGTATTTTTAATCACTTATTAGACCTTGCCTGCTGGCTTTGACCAAGCTGCAACACCTTCCTCTGATGTTGTGCCTCCATTTCCTGGACCGAATCAGGTGAGTTCCCTTTTTTCTTCTTTTGAGTTTGACAGTCCCCCAGTATAAAATGTCCCAGTGTACAGGTTACTTATATACTGTTTTGTGACTCCATCGTTGCAGCAACAGCTGGATGATTTAAATACACAGTTGAGACGAGCTCTGAGTCCAGAGACGGTGCAGGGAAGTAATGGTGTTCAGCCTCCAGGAGCAGGATTCACTCTGGGGCGTTTCCAAGTAAGTTTGTAGGCAGGGTTTATGATGAATGTGGCAAATCCATTTAAAACTCTTATCCCTCTGGTTCAGTCATTAGTCATGTCTTTTATTTTTTTAAATTCCAGGTGTCTGTTACTTCTGACGGTGCACCTAGTGGAGTTCCAGGTCCTTCCAGTATAGTTTCCTCTTCCTGTCTCACACTGTCCTCTACCACCTCCTGTTCTTCTTCGTCCTCATCATCCTTCCCCTCAAGTCCAGAAAATACCCTCCACCGGTCCACATCTGTGGCCAAAGTAACCTGTGAGCCTGATGCTATGAATGGAGCCCCATCTCTTTCTGCTGGTTCTGTCGACCAGCCCACCACCATTGGACGCTTTCAGGTGTCCACAAGCAGCAGTGCACCTGAACCAACCAGTGGCTCTAAAGTGGGACGATTTGCAGTCACAGGTCCATAATACTGTCATATCAATTATTAATAACAAGAAAAAAGCTACCTCTTACAAAGGGGGTGATTTAATGTAGTTTTTTTTTCTTCTTTCTTGGCTGTGTACCCTTGAATTTGACATGGTTTTAAAATTTCATAAAAGACCCTTCAACCAGTCCATTCAAACAAAAAACTCAGCTGTGCAAGTTGCTTCTTTCTCTACCATGTCAGCTGCTATCTAGCTAGTAGCTACATTGGAAAAAAGTTTTAATCACTCAAGAAGCTGTGTTTATTCGGGTTCAGAATGCAGTTTTGTTTTTTGTTTTTTTTTGGGGGGGGGGGGTTAGTCTGTTTGATTAAATTGTATCATATTTAGTAAACCCTGTCCAGTGCTATAATAATGGTCTGTTTATTTTCCTTCAGTGAGTTCTGCTCCACCAGCTCCCAGTTCATTACTTGGCTGCAGCGCACAAAATGGACCCTCGTCTTCAACTGCCGACCTTCATCTCGCACACACCCATTATAGTAGTGACAATGACGACGATGACTCGGGGACTGATGATAAAACCTTGAAGAAGGAAGTTAGCCGTCTGAAAGAAAAGTATGTTTCAAATCAGGATGTCAGTGTTTCACTTCTAGTACTTACCATTATGTAATGCCACAGGTAGAAACCTGACTAGATGTCTATCTGACTTTTAGACATTTGGCGGAGATTCAGGAATTAGAGAGTCGTCAGAGAGAGGAGATACTATCCCTGTTCAAACGAATGGGAAAAGATCCTCCTCCTTATGTCTTCTCCCCGGCTGTTTCCATGACTGGTGGCCGACGTCGGCTCAAAAGCAAAAGCCACAAATCTTCTCGCAGTAGTGGACAGACCAGTCCCAGTCATTCAGGTAAAAACTGAACTGATTTTAATTAAGTGTTTCATACACTTCAGGATGTTGGTGGATGATGGGCCCAAAAAAAGTGATAGCATTTCTGTGAATTTTCACAATGATATTCTTGCCAAAGTTACTTTAAAAAAAAATTAAAATGAAGGATGAGTTCACAGGCTAGCATTAGTTACCTTCAACATATTCAGTACAAACCTTTTTTTTTTCTCCTGCTTATAAGCAGTAGCTCAGGTTGAGTTTCAAATATTTTTTTAAATCTGTATCAAATATTACAAGAAAATAATATAAATCTGCATCTTAAGTTCAGTTCAACTTTATATAGCGCCATTTCACAACAGTAGTCTCATAGCACTTTCAAACTGTGGGGGAAATACCCCTTAATTGCAGAAAGAGTGCACTTGTAGATGTGGCGGTTTATATGCTGAATCAGTTTATAGTTCCTTGGGCTTTTTGGCTCTCGTTGCACTGAACGACGTGTTTGGATGGCTGAATAAATTAAACGTGAAGCAACTGAAACACAATGAAAATAGACCACCATACACTGGCAGCTTCATACCGGAGCGGTGGTATTGGTGTGTGGAAAAGTTTACAGGCAGATTATCCGTACTACCATATCTTTTATTGTATTTATTTTAGTGGTGTTGGCATTATCGCGTTAATCGCCCATTGACGCTTCACCCCCTTTAACAGCAACAAATTTTGTGATTGTAGTTAACCGCAGTTAACGGCAGGAAGTGCAAACAGTACTTTATTGGCCTAGCTGCACCCCGTACAGAAGCCGCTCTGGCCATACAGACACTGTGTGCCATGCAGACACTGCAAAGTCAAACAAGCTGGATCACACCCATAGAGATCCCCAAAATGTTGCTGTGTTTTAAGTTTACAACGTTATCTGTCGGAGCCGTCATCTGGATAATTGTCACAGTCTCCTCCAAAACTTGGCCTGGATGTGGGTTGTTCTTCTTTGGAAGCCGGCTAGAAGTATAAACAGCTATGTGCTATGGATGTAGTCGCTGCCAGCAGTTGACACGGACACTCGCCTGTTTAATCTTTATAGCTTTGGGTCCAACTGTCAGTAGGTGAGTAGCAGTCTAAAATTCTCAAGCTGTGTTTGTAATGTCCACTCACTCCCACATCCTGTTTTCGCGACATGGTTGGTGATGTCACGGGCGAGATACCGTAAAACGGGGCTATAAGGGACGGCGGGGTAATAAGGGACACTTTTCTGGGAAATGTTTTAAATGTAATTATGCTTTTTTTATTTTGCATTTTTCCTGTGGGAATCCAGCCCACAATCCAGCCGTGGATTCCCACAGGAAAAATGCAAAATAAAAAAAAGCAGAATTACATTTAAAACATTTCCCAGAAAAGTGTCCCTTATTACCCCGCCGTCCCTTATAGCCCCGTTTTACGGTAGTTGTTTGTTTACAGTTTTTCTATTAAAAGGGAAATTGTATCCGTTGTGACACGAGGCCCATCATTGTGTGCTGAGCTGCTTAAAAGCAGTGGATGTTTGCTGTGGGAGTGTAGATGCTGAGTTGTGTTGCAGTGATGTCGCTGAGCCCTGGCATTCTGTAGTTTTTTTGCTCATGCAGTAGTACTTTTGAGGATTTTCTGGAGAATATTCTGGATAGTTTTTGGCATTTTGGATATGTTGAGAGCTCTAATAAACCTGCAGGTGAAGAAAGCAAATATTTGTCCACTCCCATGTTTATAACGGTATGAGAAACTTGAAAAATTACCAACTTAAGGTACACTGTATCTGAATGGAAAAACATGCGATTAACGTGTTGTTAATTGTGATTAACGCAATATTCCAAAAGATTAATCACGATTAGAAATTTTAATCGTCCAACACCACTAGTTCATACAGTGGGGCAAAAAAGTATTTAGTCAGCCACCAATTGTGCAAGTTCTCCCACTTAAAAGATGAGAGAGGTCTCCAATTTTCATCATAGGTATACCTCAACTATGAGAGACAAAATGAGAAGAAAAAAAAAATCCAGAAAATCACATTGAAGGATTTTTAATGAATTAATTGGTAAATTCTTCAGTAAAATAAGTATTTGGTCACCTACAAACAAGCAAGATTTCTGGCTCTCACAGACCTGTAACTTCTTCTTTAAGAGGCTCCTCTGTCCTCCACTCGTTACCTGTATTAATGGCACCTGTTTGAACTCTTTATCAGTATAAAAGACACCTGTCCACAACCTCAAACAGTCAGACTCCAAACTCCACTATGGCCAAGACCAAAGAGCTGTCAAAGGACACCAGAAACAAAATTGTAGACCTGCACCAGGCTGGGAAGACTGAATCTGCAATCGGTAAACAGCTTGGTGTGAAGAAATCAACTGTGGGAGCAATTATTAGAAAATGGAAGACATACAAGACCACTGATAATCTCCCTCGATCTGGGGCTCCACGCAAGATCTCACCCCATGGGGTCAAAATTATCACGAGAACGGTGAGCAAAAATCCCAGAACCACACGGGGGGACCTAATGAATGACCTGCAGAGAGCTGGCACCAAAGTAACAAAGGCTACATCAGAAACACTCTACGTCGCCAGGGACTCAAATCCTGCAGTGTCAGACGTGTCCCCCTGCTTAAACCAGTACATGTCCAGGCCCGTCTGAAGTCTGCTAGAGAGCATTTGGATGATCCAGAAGAGGATTGGGAGAATGTCATATGGTCAGATGAAACCAAAATAGAACTTTTTGGTAAAAACTCAACTTGTCGTGTTTGGAGGAGAAAGAACACCATACCTACTGTGAAGCATGGGAGTGGAAACATCATACTTTGGGGCTGTTTTTCTGCAAAGGGACCAGGACGACTGATCCGTGTAAAGGAAAGAATGAATGGGGCCATGTATCATGAGATTTTGAGTGAAAACCTCCTTCCATCAGCAAGGGCATTGAAGGTGAAACGTGGCTGGGTCTTTCAGCATGACAATGATCCCAAACACACCGCCTGGGCAATGAAGGAGTGGCTTCGTAAGAAGCATTTCAAGGTCCTGGAGTGGCCTAGCCAGTCTCCAGATCTCAACCCCATAGAAAATCTTTGGAGGGCGTTGAAAGTCCGTGTTGCCCAGCGACAGCCCCAAAACATCACTGCTCTAGAGGAGATCTGCATGGAGGAATGGGCCAAAATACCAGCAACAGTGTGTGAAAACCTTGTGAAAACTTACAGAAAACGTTTGACCTCTGTCATTGCCAACAAAGGGTATATAACAAAGTATTGAGATGAACTTTTGTTATTGACCAAATACTTATTTTACCGAGGAATTTACCAATTAATTCATTAAAAATCCTTCAATGTGATTTTCTGGATTTTTTTTTTTTCTTATTTCGTCTCTCATAGTTGAGGTATACCTATGATGAAAATTGGAGACCTCTCTCATCTTTTAAGTGGGAGAACTTCAGAATCAGAATCAGGTTTATTGCCATTGTTCATGTAGTACACAAACTAGGAATTTGTCTCGGTACAATGCTGCAACATTAAACATGATAGGATAAGAGAAATAAACTATACATGTAATAAAGTGTAGGATAAGATTAAGTGATACTGGTCAACAGTTAAAATATATATTAGCCAGCAGCAGATACTGTGGAGAACTATATAGTGCAGTCGGTAATGCAGGAAGAAAAACAGTGATGATTGACATGAGTCTGGTTGAGCTGCTGTACATGGTGCACGAGAGTCAATAAGTCACTTAGTGTTCAGCAGTCTAATGGCAGAGGGGAAGAAGCTGTTCATGTGACGGGAGGTTTTAGTCTGGATGGACCGAAGTCTTCTACCAGAGGGGAGGGGGGCAAACAGTACGTGACCAGGGTGTGAGGGATCGGCTATGATCCGGCCAGCACGCCTCCGGGTCCTGGAGATGTACAGATCCTGGAGAGATGGGAGCTTGCAGCCGATCACCTTCTCAGCAGTGCGCACGACGCGCTGCAGCCTTAGTCTGTCCCTGGCAGTGGCTCCTGCGTACCACACGGTTATGGAGGTGGTGAGGATGGACTCGATGATGGCTGTGTAGAACTGCACTAACATCTTGGTGGGTAGCTTGAGCTTCCTCAGCTGCCGCAGGAAGAACATCCTCTGCTGGGCTTTTTTGATGAGTGAGCTGATGGTCAGCTCCCATTTGAGGTCCCTGGTGATGGTAGTGCCTAGGAAGCGGAAGGAATCAGCAGTGGTGATGGGAGAGCCTGAGAGGGTGAGGGGGGGCAGAGGAGTAGTGACTTTCCTGAAGTCTACAATCATCTCCACTGTCTTCAGAGCGTTCAGCTGCAGGTTGTTATTGCTGCACCAGGACGCCAGCTGGGCCACCTCTCTCCTGTAGGCGGACTCGTCGCCGTTGGAGATGAGCCCGATGAGGGTGGTGTCGTCCGCAAACTTGATCAACTTGACAGACTGGTGGCTGGAGGTGCAGGAGTTGGTGTAAAGGGAGAAGAGTAGGGGGGAAAGTACACAGCCCTGGGGTGATCCGGTGCTGATGCTAGTATAGTCTGAGACAGTCTTTCCCAGCCGCACATGCTGCCTCCGGTCCGTCAGGAAGTCGATGATCCACCTGCAGAGGGAGTCAGGCACGTTGAGCAGGGACAGCTTGTCCCGGAGCAGAGCGGGGCGGATGGTGTTGAATGCGGAGCTGAAGTCCACAAACAGGATCCTGGCGTAGGTTCCCGGGGAGTCCAGGTGCTGCAGGATGGAGTGGAGGGCCAGGTTGACTGCATCGTCTACAGACCTGTTGGCTCGGTAGGCAAACTGCAGCGGGTCCAGGAGAGGGGTGGTGATGGACTTGAGGTGGGACAGGACCAGGCGCTCAAAGGACTTCATGACTACAGAGGTGAGTGCTACAGGTCTGTAGTCATTAAGTCCAGTGATCCGTGGCTTCTTGGGGACAGGGATGATGGTGGAGGATTTGAGGCAGGACGGCACATGGCATAACTTAAGGGAGGTGTTAAAAATGTCTGTGAAGACAGGAGCCAGCTGTTTCGCACAGAGTCTCAGGGTGGAGGGAGACACGCCGTCTGGGCCGGGGGCCTTGCGCGGGTTCAGTCTGGAGAACTGTTTGAGCACATCCTGCTCACTGATGATAAGGGGAGGGGGTGCCTTAAATGAAGTAGGGAATGTGGAGGCTGTGGAGCTGGAGGGAGGGGGGGAGTTGGACACAGATGACGAGGTGTCAAAACGGGCATAGTGTTGGGACAGTCTCTGACAAAGGGCTTTGTCATCCTGACCTTTAGGAGCCTTAGGTCGATAGTTGGTGATTTGCCTCAGTCCTCTCCACACGGAAGCCGAATCATTAGCAGTGAACTGCTGCTGGAGTCTCTCTGAGTATAGAGATTTAGCCCTCTTCAGCTCTCTGTTAAACCGGTATTTAACCTCCCTGTAGCAGTCCCTGTCTCCACTTTTCAGCGCTGCTTCCTTCTCCTTCCTGATCTGTCTGAGCTTAGCTGTGAACCAGGGTTTGTCATTAGAGTAACTCACCCTGGTGCGTGATGGAAGAATGTTCTCTTCACAAAAGTGGATATATGAGTTCACAGTGTCCGTGTACTCATCCAGATCATGCGTGGCTCCTTTAAGCATGCCCCAGTCAGATATTTCCATGCACGTTTCCAGCTTCTCCTCAGCATCACTGGTCCGTATCTTCGTAGTGCTCACAACAGGTTTAGTGAGCTTCAATCTCTGTCTGTATGTGGGAATGAGGTGAACCATCACGTGATCAGATAATCCCAGCGCAGCACGAGGGACAGCGCGATATGCTTCTTTCACTGTGGTGTAACAGTGATCCAGTGTGTTTAATCCTCTGGTGGGGCATTTAATAAACTGTTTGTAGCGGGGGAGATCGTGGCTCAGATTGCACTGATTAAAGTCGCCAGCCACTTGCACAATTGGTGGCTGACTAAATACTTTTTTACCCCACTGTATATATACTATATTTTTACCTCCCCCAAGGAGGTTATGTGATCATCAGCGTTGGTTTGTCTGTTTGTCTGTCTGTTTGTTAGCAAGATAACTCAAAAAGTTATGGACGGATTTTCATGAAATTTTCACAGATTGTCAGAAATGGGGTATCCTACAGATGATTAGATTTTGGTGGTGATCCGGATCACCGTCCACAAGAAAACCGCCATTACGCAAAATGCCATTTTCGTGAATAACTACTGAACCACTAGTCCTATCATTGTCAATCCAATTGCTTGTCATATGATTTCATGGTCAAGAAATCTGAAAACGTGCACACAAACACTGTATGGGGGGGAACTGTGGCGAAAACCCCCATTATGGAAAATGCGATTTTCGTGAATAACTACTGAACCACTAATCCTATCATTGTCAATCCAATTGCTTGTCATATGTTTTCATGGTCAAGGAATCTGAAAACGTACACACAAACACTGTAATGTTTTGAAACTTGGTGCCAGGGTTTGATGTACACTGGTGTGTATATTGCAATTTGGCTCTGATGAGATGATTTTTGCAAGATTAATAGCCCCCAACTTAGTGTTTTTACCTCAGTTAATAATTTTGCCCCATAACTTGATATGCTTATTTTATTTGTTTGGCAGTAACTATTTGTATCGACTAATGAAAGTCTCCTGCTGAATTCCAGATATTGTAAGACTATTTTTGTTATATATTCATGGATGATGGGCTTATCATAATTTGGTTGTGCCCAAAAAAGCCTCCTTCAGTGACATATCTTCAAAGAAAACAGGTGGGGGATATTGCACTGACCTCATAATGCTTTTGTTTCAACATGGCATCAGTTTGAAACAACTTTAAAAAGAAAATATTTCCACACAGCTAGTCCGGTTTCAAGTAACTGCGATCACGGAGCAGCTGCTGTCTTCCCACCCCATGTTTGTTTATGCTGTCATCATAGAAAGGGATAACTAAAGTCTTATTCATGCTGCATTTCCCCTCTGGTCCACTTTGGTCCGCATATGCTTTGGACGAGCCTGGCGCGCACGTGGCATTATACATGCTCACTTTTTTCAACTACCAGGCCAATCGGTTGACACAAGCGCACAACTGTTTTGTAGTTTTTCCCCAGCCCTGTGGGTAGCGCAAATGTGCGAACACGCCAATTTGTTCACAAGCTATAAACACGAGGGCGACACTTTTTTTTTTATAGCAACAATGGTGTTGTTTCAAGGAAAAAGGAATTACTGTTTTCCAGTGCTCTTCTCAACTCAAGCTGCTGCTACAGTAAAGGGATTCATATGTTTATTCTCATCTTCCGTGTCCTCGTTGTCTTCTTCGTCTACTTTGTCTTGTATGTTGTGTTGGTAGCGACACCTCGTGAATGGGATTTTAAGTCTTGCGCGTGCGCTGTCAACGCGTTCAGGCTGTGTGGGCAGGCTGTGCGGTCATAAAATTTGGGCTGCATGCGGTCGTCCGCAGAAGAGTCCTGTGGACATTAGCAGACTGGAGACAATGATGTAAATTTCATCACCAGGTTTCTGGTTGCATGTACGCGGACAGCGGAGGTGCAGCATGAATCCAGCTTTAGGCCAACAGTGTGATGTCATCACAAAGCAGACTCCAAATATCGTGACCCCCCCCCTCCCAATTTTACACCAGTATCAAAATTTATACCGTTATATTGAACAATACAGTGTGGTACACCTTTACTTCAGGACATGTAGTATAATTTTTGTAAAAAGGTACTCATTTAGTCATGGAGTATTCTCTTGTTTTTGTTTGTACCACAATTATAATGTCTAGGCTCAGAACAGAACCATGAGTCGAATTCCTTTCCAAAGACAAGTTCATCCTCGGCGACAGAGGTTTCAGAAACTGCAGCAGAGACATTTCAGACTGACAACAATTCAGCCATGCCGAAGCTCACATCCTCTCCTACTATGCCAAGCTTCAGTAGTTCCTCTACAAGTGAGTGCACACACATCTTTTCAAAGTCAATACACTGAAAAAGAACTCTGTTTCGAGTTTACATTTCACCATCCTGCCTGCATTTCCAGGGTCAAGTGAGACCAGCTCTTCAAATGGTTCAGCCCATTATCAGACTTACTGTACCTCCCAGAACCTGGGGCAAATTCCCTCCACCTCCCACCCTCAGAAGGGCAAGGGCACTTTCACCGATGACCTCCACCAGTTGGTGGATAACTGGGCCAGAGATGCCATCAATCTCTCCCAGTGCAAGAGAGGTTCTAAAACTGGAGTACAGGCAACCCTTGGACATGACGTAGGCATTGAGTTTACTTTATTTAAAAAAAAACAAAAAAAACCCAACAAACTTTTAATTTCCCATAAATGATACAACTGTTTTATAATATTTCTGTATAGTTAATAGTCTTCTTTTCTCATTACTACAGATCATCCCTCCAGCCAGCATGGGTCGTAAATTTTCAGCTCCAGGATATCTTCCCACACATTCCAACACCACATCCACAAACACCAATCACCTCCCCAACCCAACCAACCCCACTGTCTCCTTGGGGCCTCGTAAAGGTTCTCTTGGTCCTGTTGCGCAGGGTTTTGGATATGCTTCAGCCCCATACAGTGCTCCCCAGTGGGCAGGGCCCACAGGCACATGCCAAATCAACATGCTCAACCCAACACAGCCCCTAACACAGTACCAGCCATCTACAACAGCTTCAGTATCCCACCACCAAGGCTACCAAATGGGAACTGCCCCAGCACCTCAGAAATCGGTCAGTTCTGGAGGAGCCAACCTGAGGCCCACGTAGCGCTGTTTGAGCCCTAGTCTGGGCACAGGCCACACAGGACAGAAAGAGCTCAGTCTTTGAGAAGCACAGCCTCTGTTTGCAGTTTGCCATTTAACTAGCTTGGTAATGTGCTTTTTTTTGTACTTTTAATATTTTGTGTGTTGTCTGTACCAGAATTGACCTGTGTGGTTTAAGTCTTCTCGGGCAGAACAAAGTCTGTCATGTAATTGGAGGGAGAGTGCAATACACATCTACAGCACAGAATTCTCACACGTAACCTGCCATGAGCTGTGGGAATGAGCTGTGATGAGTCGGTTGGTTGTGTCTGGCATACCAGCAGCAGCCAAAGATGTCTTTTGAGAGCAGATGTTGCAATAGTGTCATTGCTGTTAAGAAGGAGGTAGGGAGAGTTATGGTGAATTATTACAGGTCTGGACTTACAGGCATGCTGGAACTGAAGACATTTGAGACAGTACACCAAAAACGTGTGTACATGCTTGACTAAACCTGGAAGAATGACTTGGGGATTGTAGGTTAAAGTGAAATTGAGTGGAGGGAGAATGTGAACATACTGGGAATGTAAGAGTGAGAGAGTAGGATTATCTCATACGAGTTGAAGTGATTTGAAGAGACAGGAAAAGAAAGACTTGGTAAGTTGGACCGAATAGATAATGGATTAATGAAGACATCCCATTATAAAATGCAATAATGGTGAAGTAGATAGACTGTCACTTGTAACTGTGGCCTTAATCCCCAAACACATTGGCTTTGTACATAGACATTTCTTCACTGGGTTATGATTCTGTGTTTACGATATTTGTCTCTGAAGCTTTTGTGTCTTTGTGATTCAAGTGGTCTCATGCAAACTTATTATACTGATTTACTCTTCTCAGCTGCTTAATAAGAATTACATTGTCCTGATGTTGACTGCCATTCAGTGTGGAATTGAAGAGGTGACACTGCTCTGAGATTACAATCTGACTAAAAGGTGTTTGCAGGGTTTTAAGATTTTTTTTTTAATTTGTATTTTTCCTTCTCTAAAACATCACATTCAAACCACTAAACATGGAGGTTAGATGGGATATACAGTTTTTTCAGAATTTGCTTATGTCATACAAATCTGTTTTATTTGACTAGTATTTTTTGTGGGAGTTTTCAGAAAGGGGAGTGACGGCTTCTCTTTTTTTTTTTTTTTTTTGGTAACCCAGATGGTGCACAGTACAAATGATTGGCAAAACCATATCTTGGACAATGGTTCCACCCGAAATATTTAGCTGTGACCTCTCAAATCATAAATGTCTAGGGTCTTTCCGTGGTCTTTTTTTTTTGTATGCATATAATAAAACAAAAGATGTTCTTTATGGACCTGTATTCAGCCATCAGATTTTGATGTTGTTTCACTGTAATTATTATTAAAGGTTGTTAAACAACATGTAGTTAAAGGAATATTAAAAAGTGCAATTGCAGGGTTGTTATTGGTATCCTACTCATCACGCAGGAGTAATCCTGTAGTTCCTTTAAGCTAAATCTATGGCTGCCTAGCCTTTCTTTTTCTAGCTTTTTGTAAATATATGTTGTGAGATGAATGCTTTCACATTTGGCTCACTCACTAGAGTATACTTGTTGTGACCCACGCTGTATGCACATGCACTCTAACCTGTAAACACAAGGAACACTTTAGTGCCTTGCATCCTCACTAACGGCAAGTTCTAGATTTGTCCAATCCTGTAGCTGTGATTATACTGTAGAACACCAGTAAGCGAAACATCCAAATGTCATCGGACACAACAAATTCCAGAGCATGTGACACTGGAGCAAATGTACCACTGCAGAATGATGAGTAGATAAAGTTAAGTGGGCAGGTTCTTTCCCCTAGGAGTGCATTTGTATTGATTGTGGGGTGTTGTTTTTTTTTCTTTTAAGCTCATGTGTTCACAGATTGGGCTGCAATTTGTTTTTGTGAATCATTTTCATAAAGGCACGTTTAGATAGGTTGAGCCGCCGTATTTAAACGTGGTCATACAGACTACTTCTCACCACCTCACGAGTGCCATGTTGTCATTGTGACTCTTGCCTGCTCATAGCTTGAAAGAATAGTTAACTTCTCTAGAGAAAAAAAAACAAGTTACTGCAATGCAGAATATGCAAAGTTTAAGGTTTTGTAGGGATTGAGGGATTTTGAAAATATTGGCATGCTGATGAGGGTTGTATTTTATAATGGATTATTAGAATTTTTTTTTAAATTTCCAATCCATATTTGCCTTCCTGAAAGTATAGTGTTGATTCCTCAGTTGCAGTTCATTTATATTACAGGCACAACTTCAGTATCTGATTAGCAGCATTTGGGTTCTGCATGTCTGCTTCACTGGTGTATAATCTTACAAATGAACCACTGTACAGCACAAGCTCACGACAAAGGTTTAGATCCACATTCTGCTTTCAGTAATTCCTACAGACCTCGCTACAGACAGTTATACTCTTATTTCTGATCCCTCTGACTTCCTGTGATTCAGTGTCTTGTGTATGTTTTTCACATATTGTACAAATGTAAAAAATAAAAATCAATTTAGTCATTCGTGTGTTTTTCCCATTTATTTGAATCACTTTTATTCTGATTTGTTGTTTATCCCGTTCTTTGGAGGCTTAAGATTTTTCAAGACTTGTTTAATCTCCCTAAAATGTTAGACATGGCAGTGATATAAATCCCCTTAAAGTGACACACTGGTGAAAATAGTTATTTTTTTTTCTTGTCAGCATGCCTGTATCATGTTCTTATGACTTGAAAGAGCAAGACATCAAGAGCAAAATCACTTGTATGTGTCATGTCTGTTTTCTGCTGTGAAAGATGAAAAAAGTGTTATGTCACCAACAGGTGACCCAATCAGGACTGAGCTGTTAAAATTTGTCAGCTTGCAGACTTCTATGTGCGGTGGTCATGGAGGAGGGGTGGCATGTCTCCTCATGGGCGGGATGTGGGTGGGCCTATTTGGATCCTGGCATTTGAAGGAGGAAAGGGCAAAAATTTTCACAAGTATCTAAGACCAAAGTTGTTTTTTTTGGGGGGGGGGGGGTACAAGGTACCATTTTAGATGATTTGTTTTCAAGGTGATTTATAGCCACTGCAGTGTGTCTTTACAACCAAATCTACATTGTCTAAAATGGCATCTTAGCCCCCCGCCTCTCCTAGTGCCAGGCCCAAGTCTGGGTAAATGGGGAGGGTTGTGTCAGGAAGGGCATCCAGTGTAAAACCTTTGCCAAATCAAACGTGGATCATGATGAATGAGATTTTCATACCGGATTGGTCAAAGCCCGGGCTAACAACCACCCCCGGTGCTGTTAACTGACAGGGTGCCGGTGGAAATTGGGCGACTGCTGATCGAAGATCAAGGAGAAGGAGAGAGAAAATGTGTTGGGGAGAGAATAAGAAAGGTAGAAGTGTGGATGTGAGAGGAGGGACTTTAAATGCAGGGACTATGACTGGCAAAGGCAGAGACTTGGCTGATATGATTGAGAGAAGAAATGGAGATATACTGTGTGTTCAAGAAACCAGATGGAAGGGAAGCAAGGCTAGGAGCATTGGAGGTGGATTTAAACTGTTCTACCATGGTGTAGATGGGAAGAGAAATAGAGTGGGGTAATCTTGAAGAAAGAGTATGTGAGGAGTGTTCGAGGTAAAGAGGGAGTCAGACAGGATCATGAGTTTGAAGCTAGAAGTCGAAGGTGTGATGTTTAATGTCAGTACGTATGCCCCACAAGTTGGATGTCAGGTAGAATAAAGGAATTCTGGAGTAAGTTGGATGAAGTGGCAGAGTGTGGTGATTGGAGCGGACTTTAATGGACATGTAGGTGAAGGGAACAGAGGTGATGAGGTGCTGGGTAGGTATGGTCTTGAGGAGAGAAATATGGAAGGACAGATGGTTGTGGATTTTGCTAAAAGGGTTAAATGGCTGTGGTGAACACGTACTTCAAGAAGAGAGAGGAACATCGGGTGAGTTACAAGAGGAGGAACGTGCACACAGGTGGACTACATCTTATGCAAAAGGAGGAAGGACTTGACACAGTCTCTGGGTGGTAGGGAAGAATTACCAGTTGACTGGGAAAGCACAGCAAAAGTATTGAGGGAAATGGGTAGAAAGCTATGTGGTGTATCCAGTGGACAGAGGAAGGAAGACGAGACTTTTGGTGGTGGAATGAGGAGATACAGGAAAGTACTCAAAGGAAGAGGTTTGCAAAGAAAAAGTGGGCTAGGGAGATGAAAGGAGTATTTGGAATCTCGGTGCATGGCAAAGAGGTGGCAAAGGCATATAGTGAGTTGTATGAGAGGCTGGACACTAAGGAAGGAGAAAAGGACTTGTATTGATTGGCTAGAAAGAAGTCAAGCTGGAAAGGATGTGCAGCAAGTTAGGTTGATTAAGGACAGAAATGGTAATGTACCAACAAGTGACAATTTATTTGCAGGAGGGATCATGGTGCTATGAACTGGGTGGAAGTCTGGGCTGCTCTACTTGGACTGATGCCCCTGCGATCCAGAAAAGCACGAGGTGGATGGATGGGCTTATATGTAAAAACCACATACTGTGGAGAGAGGAATAATCAGGCCAAGCATTCAAAGCAGACGAACTTTATTCACACTCTCACATCTCTCAGAATCAGAAAACATCGACCTCATGTTGCAGGGCCTCTCCTTTATATTACAACCTCTCACCCCCTGCTGCCTGAGGTCTTGCATCACAATTCATTCTCGCATCACAATTCCTATTGGCCCCCAGCCACTTAATCCCCATGCTCTTCCGGCAGAGGAATTTACTGCCTCTTCCTTCCTTCCAGTCTGAGATGAATACCACAGCATGGGTCCCCCATAATACTCATGACAACAAATGTTTTTTAATAGTAATTTACTGTTTTTAAGAAGAATTGCCAGAACAAGTCAGGATGATGAAACTGTAGAGGCTGGGTTAATCATCTCAGACTGGATGCAGATGGTAAACGGAGAAGGACAATAGCTATGGAGATTATGGTGAGGTAGCAGGAAGGAGTTGGGGGGGGGGGGGGGGAGAAGGGATGAATGTATTGTGATGTGAGATGTCATGCAGATGTGACATGGGCGGTTGGTATAAAAGGAGAACCCATGGTGTATTGAGACATGCTTTTCTGTGTATGACTGATGTGAGAGTGAATAAAATCGTCTGCTGTATAAATCAGTCTTATTTACATTCTCCACACTGGTGACCCCTTGATGAATTATGGAACACGAGGCAAGAACCCCGGAGTCGGCCCGGACGGGAAGCCCCAGCGACGCGGCAAGCATCCCAGAGACGGCCCAGACGGGAACCCCCAGCAACGCGTGTGCTGTTTCGATCAAACTACCGGACTTTTGGCTGCATGACCCGCAGTCTTGGTTCCACCACACCGAGGCTCAGTTCGCCCTCCGGGGAATAACGGCAGACGACACCAAATATTACTATGTGGTCGCAACACTGGACGCTCGCACGTCTCAGCAAGTAGCGAGCCTGCTCAAACAGCCTCCAACCCACGACAAATACGGGACTCTCAAGGCCGCGCTGACCCGGCGCTACATGCTCTCGGACTGTGAGAGAGCAGAGAGGCTCCTGAGGCGCTCCGAGTTAGGAGATGGTTCGGTGGTCGAACTGATGGAGATGATGTTGGCGTTAATGGGCACGGGCGAAGGGCATTTTCTGTTTGCCCACCTTTTCCTCCGGAACCTCCCAACAGAGGCGAGAGTGGTTCTTGCCAATTCGCTGTTGCTGGCTGCGCGTGACTACCGTGCGCTAGCCCAGGAGGCAGATTGGATCATCCTCACCACCAGAGCCCTCACAGTGAATACGGCGGCGTCGGAACCCAGCGAGACGACCAGTGGAGGCGAGGAGCCGCCGACGGTAGCGGCAGTGGAGGCCAGGAAGCGCCAGAGAGACACGCTCTGCTTCTACCACCACCGCTTTGGAGAGAATGCACGCAGATGTGTGCCACCGTGCCAATTCAAGCACTCAGGAAACACCAAGGCCGGCAGTCGGTAGCAGCTGCGACCGTCGGTGAAGAGAACAAGCTGCTCTACGTGACGGACTCGCGCTCGGGGAGACGCTTCCTTGTAGACACCGGAGCCCAGAAGAGCATCATCCTGCCGTCCTACGCCGACCGGCTAGCAGGACCTAGCGGCCCCGGGCTGGTAGCAGTAAACGGCTCGGGCATTAACTTTTGGTGAGAGAACACTGACTTTATCCCTACACGGCCGCATGTACGAGTGGACTTTTGTCATAGCGGCAATGAGTTTCCCAATCCTGGGAGCTGATTTTCTGTGTGCACATGGGTTACTAGTCGATGTTGCTAACAGGCGCCTGGTTAATGCACTGTCTTTTGATTCTCTCCCCTGTACAGCTCGAGGGGCCGGGCCAATAACGGAAGCCAACGTCACAGCTTCAGGCGGTAAGTTCCACACACTGCTCACTCAGTTCCCAGCACTCACGGTCCCGACGTTTTTGGCGGGCATTGCTAAACACGGGGTGGAACACTTTATCACCACCACCGGGCCGCCCGTTTTCGCACGACCACGGCGCTTGGACGCAGCTAAACTGGCCATAGTGCGCGAGGAGTTTGTCAACCTGGAAAGGTTGGGCATCATCAGGCGATCGAACAGCCCATGGGCATCCCCGCTACACATGGTCCCTAAGGCCGAGGCATCGTGGCGACCATGCGGAGATTTCCGCAGATTGAATAACGCCACAGCGCACAACCACTACCCGATTCCCCATATTCAGGATTTTTCCGTTCAACTCACCGGAGCACGCATTTTTTCTAAAATAGACCTGGTCCGTGGTTACCACCAGGTCCCAGTGCGTGTGGAGGACATACCCAAAACAGCGGTAATAACTCCTTTTGGCTTGTTTGAGTTTTTACGCATGCCCTTCGGATTTAAAGGAGCAGCACAGACATTCCAACGCATGATGGATGCGGTGTTGCGCGATCTCCCATTTGTGTTTGTCTACCTGGATGATATCCTGGTGGCCAGTGTGTCCGAGGACGAACACGTAACCCACCTCAGGACGGTTTTCCGGAGGTTGGAGGAGCACGGGTTAATAATCAACCCGGCAAAATGCCAGTTTGGCATGACGGGGATTGATTTTTTGGGGCACCGCGTCTCATCGGAGGGAGCGATCCCCTTGCCCGACAAAGTGCGCGCCGTGGCGAATTTTACCCGGCCTCAGACGGTCAGGGCGCTGCAAGAATTTTTGGGGATGGTTAACTTTTATAACCGGTTCCTCCCCTGCACAGCTCAACTCATGCAGTCATTGTACGCCGCGCTCAAGAAACGGAAACCCGCAGACAGAGTCGAATGGACTCCGGAGCGAGAGCAGGCCTGGCAAACGCCGCACTGTTGGCGCACCCAGACCCGGCGGCCCGGATGGCGCTCACTACCGACGCCTCGGACGTGGCCATAGGGGCTGTCGTGGAGCAACGTGTCACCGGTTCTTGGCAGCCGCTCGCTTTTTTCAGCAGGGCTTTGCGCGACAGTGAGCGTAAATACAGCGCGTTCGACAGAGAGTTGCTAGCTCTCCACCTGGCCATACGCCACTTCCAGTTCTGGCTGGAAGGGCGCAGCTTCACCTCGTTTGTGGACCACAAGCCGCTAACGTTCGCGATGGCCAAGGTTTCGGAACCATGGTCGGGCCGGCAGCAGAGACAGCTGGCCGCAATCTCGGAGTTTACGACCGATATTCAGCATGTGTCAGGTAAACTGAATGTGGTAGCGGCCTGCCTCTCGCGCGCAGTAGTGGCCCTGGTCTGTGTGGGGATAGATTATACAGCCATGGCTGCAGAGCAGATTGGCGATACGGACGTGTGCCCGCTCCAGTCTGGACCAACAGGGTTAAGGCTGGAGAGCAGAGTACTGCAAGACGGCAAGCCCCCCCAATCTGCAACGTCTCCATGGGACGCCCGCACCCGGTGGTCCCAGTTGCTTGGCGCCACCGCGTGTTTGAGTCAGTTCACGCTGTGGCGCACCCAGGGGTGCGCGTGTCAGTCAAAATGGTGGGAGCGAAGTTCGTGTGGCCAGGCCTGCGCAAACAAGTGAAAGAGTGGGCTGCAGCCTGTGTAGCGTGCCAACGAGCCAAAGTACACAGACACACGAAGTCTCCTTTGGAGCCGTTTCATATACTGGCTAAGAGGTTCGACCATGTTCACGTGGACCTCGTGGGCCCCCTCCCGCCATCGCAGGGGTGCACGCACCTTCTGACAGTGGTGGACCGCACCACACGCTGGCCAGAAGCAGTCCCGCTGGTGGCAACCATGTCCGCGGACGTGGCACGTGCTTTTTTGACGACATGGGTGGCACGTTTTGGAATCCCGTTGGACATCACGTCCGATAGGGGCCCTCAGTTTGTTTCCGACCTCTGGTCCGCGATGGCCCTTATCCTGGGTGTTGCAATTCATCACACAACTGCATACAACCCACAGGCCATGCAAATTGGGTAGACCGGTTGCCGTGGGTTTTATTGGGGTTGCGTTCCGCACCAAAAGAGGCTTCCCCGGCGGAGCTTGTTTTTTTCTCAGCCACTGCGGCTGCTCAGGGAATTTTTGCCAGATAATCCTGTGCCGGACAACTGCCCGTCTCAGCGTTTGCAGCATAGTGCAGACACAGGCATGCTGCCGGGCCCGGCCTACCACTGTTTTCCACACACTTTTGTGCCAAAAACTTTGGTTTTATTTGTCAGGCACGACGCCCACCGCCCTCCATTGCGCCCACCCTACGATGGCCCGTTCAGAGTGCTGGAAACAGGGGACAAACATTTTTTGTTAGACTTGGGGGGGGGGGTCGTCGGGAGAAAATATGCATAGACAGACTTAAGCCTGCCTTTGTGGTGGCGGACGAGCAAGTGCTGTTGGCTCAGGCCCCTCGGTGTGGAAGACCCCCACTGAGAACTCCCCAGGTAAACAATTCATCAGATCAGCCACACGGGCAAGTCGAAGGTTTCACCCCCCTTGCCATGGCCCACCCGCAGACAGACACACCCCCAGGAGCCCCCCGCTGGCACAGCAGCGCCGCGGAGGCAGTAAACCACCATTACAGCAGATATGGGAGGATACTGAAGCCAAAAGGACATGAGGACTGAAACTCGGTCTGAGATTCGGGGTGGGGGGTGGGGGGTGCGTGTAGAGGCTGGGTTAATCATCTCAGACTGGATGCAGAGGGTAAACAGAGAAGGACAATAGCTATGGAGATTATGATGAGGTAGCAGGAAGAAGGAGTTGGGGGGAGAAGGGATGAATGTATTGTGATGTGAGATGTCATGCAGATGTGAGATGGGCGGTTGGTATAAAAGGAGAACCCATGGTGTATTGAGACATGCTTTTCTGTGTATGACTGATTTGAGAGTGAATAAAATCGTCTGCTGCATAAATCAGTCTCGTTATTTACACTCTCCACAAAACAAACTTTTGAGGGATAAGGACCTGTAGCACTTTTCTAGTCACAAAGACCACTCAAAGCACTTCACTAGCTACACTGAACCCACTATAGAGACCCAAAGGACCAAACACTGGCTTCTGCGGATAGTTTGGTTTGTTTGGTGCAGTCTGAGGGCGCATTCAGATGATCACTGTTTGGTTCGGACCAAAGGACTAGCCGCGGATAGTTTGGTTCATTTGGTGCTGTTTGAACATGTGTTGGAACTCTAGCGTGCACCAAACAAGTGAAGTCTGGACCCCTCAAAAATGGGGGTCTCGGGGGGGGTCTCCCCGCACAATCGAACCAAGACACCTGGACTATCTTGGTCTGAATGCAGCCTGAACACACGTTGGAACTCTAGTGTGCACCAAACAAGCGAAGTCTGATCCCCCTGAAAACGGGGGTCTCTGTTCTCTTGCAAACGAAGTCTGGTGCGCTCCGCTTGCATTGTGAATCCAAACAGAGTATCCAACGGACCAAAGGACGGAAATTCCCCTCAGTGTTTGTTGTGGGGGCATGGTGTGGGTTTTTTCTTCACCCAGAGAAGTCAGCGGGAAGGGGAGAATAATGGACCAAAGAAGGAGGTATCACCGGGGGGTATCAGACGGGACGGTTAGGTCTATGCACCCCCCGGGGAGAGTAACAGATGCCGGTGCTGCTAAGAAAAGAAAGTTGTTGGAGCGGTGCTGGCGTTATGTCATGTTAATGTGCCACACAGTTCTTTGTGCAAATAACAATGTGTTACGGTCGGAAGTTCCAGGTCGTGATGCATGGGAATAAAGAGATAAAAAGAGGAATGCACAGAGACCCGGGATTCTTGTTTGCTGTAAATTATGTTGGAAAAGGAATAAAGTTTCTGTGTCATCCAGCTCGTTGCCTCGCCTGCCTCCTTTCTCCACATTGGTGACCCAAAGACGTGCCATGGAAAGCGAGCCGAGCACCGCCCCGGAGACTGGAGGGAGAGCACCAGCGCCGCGTGCGTGGTTTCAGTCGAGCTCCCAGACTTCTGGCTTCACAACCCGACTGCGTGATTCTTGCACATAGAAGCCCAGTTCGCACTCCACAGGATAACAACGGACGATACCAGATGTTACTATGTGGTCGCTGCGATGGATGTGCGCGCCACGCAACAGGTGACGAGCCTGCTCCAGGAGCCGCCGGCCCAAGGAAAATATGAAGCGCTCAAGAGGATGCTTCTCCAACGCTATACCCTCTCTGATAGTGAGAGGGCAGAGAGGCTCCTAATGCGTTCGGAGTTAGGGGACAAGTCAGCAATGGCGATTTTGGAGAGCATGTTGGCACTGAGGGGGAGGGATGATGAATTTTTCCTGTTAGCCCACTTGTTCCTCGGAAATCTACCGGCTACAGTGAGGGCGATCCTGGCCAACTCACCGCAGCCGGCTGCTAAGGACTACCGTGCCCTAGTGCAGGAAGTGGACCACATCATCTCGGCAACCAGAGCTCCCAGCATGCAGACAGTGGCACCGGCATCCATGAGGGACTCCAGCGAGGTCGAGGAGCCATTTGTGGTAGCCGGGGCGATCTGTTTTTATCATCGTCATTTCGGCTCGAATACCCAATGCTGCCTGTCGCCATGCCAATTCAAGAAGCTGGGAAGACGGCATGTTCGGAATTCCGTGGCAGCTGCAACCGATGGCGACAGGAACAGACTGCTTTATGCCACGGACACATGTTCGGGGAGACGGTTTTGGTGGACTCCGGCTCCCAGAAGAGCCTCATCCTGCCGGTCAACGCAGACAGGGTGGCAGGACGCAGCAGTCCCAAGCTCACGGCCGCCAATGGATCCATCATCAGGACATTTGGCGAACGGACACTGACGATATGCTTACATGGACGCAACTTTCAGTGGGACTTTGTAATAGCTGCATGTTCCGGCCCCATTTTAGGTGCAGATTTTTTATGTGCTTATGGGTTGTTAGTCGATGTTGCTAATAGGAGATTAGTGGACGCTGTCTCTTTTACCTCACTGCCCTGCACAGCTCGGGGAGCTGGGTCGACACTGGCTAACGTTATAGTTCCAGGGGGTAAGTACAAACGTTTCCTCGCACAGTTCCCAGCACTCACGGTCCCGACTTGATCACTTTATAACGACAAAAGGTGTTCACATGTCCTCGGTATTTGGATGCAGCTAAACTGGCCAGCGCACGAGAGGAGTTTGCCAACTTACAGCAGTTGGGCATCATCAGGTGCTCCAACAGCCCGTGGGCATCCCCGCTACACATTGTGCCTAAAGTTGATGGGTCGTGGCGACTGTGCGGTGATTTCCGACGCCTGAATAACGCCACAGAACACGATCGTTATCCCATTCCACACATCCAGGATTTTTCGGCACACCTGGCCGGGGCGCATGTTTTTTTCAAAAGTGGATCTGGTCCGGGGATACCATCAGGTCCCAGTGTGCACAGAAGACGTTCCAAAAACAGCAGTAATAACTCCTTTAGGCCTTTTCAAGTTTTTATGCATGCTGTTCAGATTAAAAAGCGCGGCGCAGACTTTCCAGAGGATGATGGACACTGTGCTTCGCGACTTGTCTTTCGTTTTTTTCTACTTAGATGACATTCTGGTAGCTAGCGCATCTGAGGAGGAGCACATCACCCATCTCAAGATGGTTTTCCAGAGGTTGGAAGTGCATGGGCCAGTTTGGCGTGCCAGAGATTGATTTTTTTTTTTTGGGCCACCACATTTCGCCAGAGGGTGCGATTCCGTTACCAGATAAAGTGCATGCTGTGGCGCACTTTCCGCACTCGCAGACCGTGAGAGCACTACAGGAGTTTTTGGGAATGGTTAATATTTATAATAATTTCCTTCCCCGGGCAGCCCAGCTGATGCAGCCGTTGTATGCCGTGCTTAAAAAAAAAAAAAAGAAGCCTGCGGAGGCCATCAGCTGGACTCCCGAGCAAGTCCAGGCTTTTACTAATGCCAAAACAGCGATTGCAGATGCCGCATTGTTAGCTCACCCGGATCCGTCTGCACGGATAGCACTCACAACGGATGCGTCTGATGTTGCCATAGGGGCAGTGGTGGAGCAGTGCATCTCAGGTTCGTGGCAGCCGTTCACATTTTTTAGCCGGACTTTGCGTGACAACAAACACAAGTACAGCATATCTGATAGAGAATTGCTGGCTCTTCACCTGGCAACGTGCCATTTCCAGTTCTGGCTGGAGGGGCGCGAGTTCACCGTGTTTGTGGACCATAAGCCGCTGACGCACGTGATGTCCAAGATCTCGGAACTGTGGTTGGCCCGGCAGCAATGGCATTTGGCCGCAATTTCGGAGTTTACTCCCAGCCTTCAACACGTTGCCGGTAAACTCAACATCGTGGCCAATTGTCTGTTGCACGCGTTAATTGCCCCGGTCTACATGGGAGTAGATTTCCCCGCCATGACCGCGGAGCAAGCCGGGAACGTGGACATTTGCGCGCTCCAGTCTGCGCCAGTTGGGTTAAGGCTGGAGATCAGGGTAGTGCAAGAAGGGTGCCCTCCCTTGCTCTGCAACGTCTCCACCGGCCCGAGCTCTTGGCACCATCGCGTTTTCGAGTCGGTCCACTCCCTTTCGCATCTGGGAGTACGCGCTTCATTGAAGCTAGTGGGGGCGAAATTCATCTGGTCGTGCTTGCGCAAAGACATGAAAGAGTGGGCTACAGCTTGCATCGTGTGCCAGCAGGCCAAAGTGCACAAGTACACCAGAGCCCCCCTCAAGCCGTTCCAAATCCCGGCTAGGAGGTTCGACCACTTCCATGTGGATTTGGTGGGACCCCTCCCGCCGTTGCAAGGTTTCACACACCTTTTGACAGTCGTGGACTGCACCACGTGCTGGCCTGAAGTGGTCCCGCTATCTTCTACCACAACCGCGGAAGTGGTGCTTGCTTTTTTGTCGGCTTGGGTTGCACGTTTAGGATCTCCATCAGATATCATGTCCGACAGGGGTCCACAATTTGTTTCAGAACTCTGGTCTGTGATGGCCCAGAGCCTGGGGGTCAAAATTCACCGCACTACCATGTACAACGCCCAGGCTAACGGGTTATGCAGGCGTTTTAATAGGTTGCTTAAAGCAGCGCTCAGCGATTCGCTCACGGACACAAATTGGGTCGACCGCCTGCCCTGGGTTCTTTTAGGGTTGCACTCCACACCTAAAGAGGATTTGGCAGCCTCCCTGGCAGAACTCATTTTTTCTCAGCCGCTGCGGATCCCCGGAGAGTTTTTACCGGAAAACCCCGCGCCCGAGGCTGATCCGCCCGTGCAATTTTTACACAGTACGGAGGCTGTGAGCATACCGGGCCTGGCCCACCATTGTTTTCCCCGCACATTCATCCCAAAAAGCTTGCAGAACACCAGTTTTGTTTTTGTCAGGCACGATGCACACCGGACCCTGCTGCGCCCACCATACGACGGACCATTCAGGGTGTTGGAACCTGGGGCAAAGCATTTTGTGTTAGACTTGGGGGGACGTAGGGAGATCATCTGCATCAACAGGCTGAAGTCCGCTTTTGTGTTGGCAGACGAGCAGGTAGTGTTGGCCCAAGCAACCCGGTGCGAACACCGACCATTGGTGGCTCTGCAAGTTGGTGATCCCTCGGCAGGGACCTGCGCTCACGAAGCTGCTGTGTTTTCTCCCCCTCCCTTTTTCCCTCCACAGACTGACACGCCCTCCTGTACACCCCGCCAGAAGGGCGATTCGACTGGATCGGCAACCCCCCGCTACAGCCGCTATGGGTACCGACTCAAGCCCAAAGGACGGAGGGGTTAGTGCCCCTTCTGGGTGTTCAGAGTGGGGGGGGGCTGTGTGGGGGCATGGGGGAGGGTTTCTCCACCCAGAGAAGGCAGGGGGAAGGGGGTATAATGGACCAAACGAGGAGGTGTCACCAGGGGGTATCAAACGGAACGGTTAGGTCTATGCACCCCCCGGGGAGAGTAACAGATGCCGGTGCTGCTAAGAGAAGAAGGTTGTTGGAGCGGCACCAGCGTTATGCCATGTTAATGTGCCACACAGTTCTTTGTGCAAATAACAATGTGTTATGGTCAGAAGTTCCGGGTCTCGATGCAGGGGAATAAAGATATAAAACAGGAATGCACAGAGACCTGGGATTCTTGTTTGCTGTAAATTATGTTGGAGAAGTTTCTGTGTCATCAGCTCGTTGCCTCGCCTGCCTCCTTTCTCCACAGTGTAACCATAGCAACACGTAGACTGAGAAGAGGAAGTGGTGTTTACCGTAATACATTTTGGTTAGAAAATAGTAATCAAGGCAACTGCGCAAATTCGAGAAATCCTTTTACCGGTGAAAGCCGAGGAGAAAACTTTAAAAAATGTCTTGTTTGTGGCGGACAAAAAACCCAGCTGAAGGGAACGGATTTCTGTTTTCAGTCCTGGCCAATTGATGAGCCGGATTTTTCTTCTTCGCGAAGATTTTTTCTTCCTGGTCAGTGGTGGTTTCGGTTACAGCACCCCAAATGAGCAGTTGTTGTAACTGCATGACATTGTCCAGGCAGTTTGGTCCACTGCAGTGTGAATGCAAACCAAACGAAGGTGTGAAAATTCTCGGCATTCCTTGCTCAGTCAAACCGAGACCGCCGGACTATCCTGGTCTGAATGCAGCCTTATTGTATGTAAACTTCTGACTTTGAAGAAAGTAATAAAATATTCCCTAAAACATTTTTAAAAAAAATCTAAAAACATATTTATAATATAAAAATTATTGAGCAAATAGAAATAATTTTGGTAATCCTAACTGATCTAAAACAGGAAAAGTGTAGTCTGATTTAATGTCAAACAGTGAGGAACAAAAGGTTGTCTTTTTATAGTCTATGTAAACTTATGGTTTCAACTGTAAATATAATAAATAATACCAAGGTTTAGGTTGAAGCTATAACTTAGATTTATTTGAATTTAGTCCCACAATGGGGAAATTCCAGGATTGCCACAGCAAAGGGATAACAGCACTCAAAGCAATAGTAAATAATAAGTTAAGAATTGGTTAGCCAAAGCAGTAGATAAATATACATATGTACACAGTTATATAACAGTGCAGGAGCATTGCAGCTCGATGGCATCAACAGCATTACAGTTAAATTACCTGGCAAAATATAAATATGTACCCAGACAGTATATTTCACACATGAATGAACAGTGTTGTTGCCACCCTTTATAATTGTAATTGTCTTAGTTGTGTGTTGGAGGGGATGATCGCTATTGTGCAAAGTTGTGACGTTTAATACGGCCTCTACGAGCAGCACCAGTTAGATTGTAAAGTCTGTCAGCTGTAGGTAGGAACGACCTGCAGAACCTCTCCCTTGAGTACTTAGGATGGTACAGCTCCTCGGTGTGTTCAGCATGTCCCGCATGGGATGGGACTCGGACTCCAGCAGAGATGATGGCTTAGCTACCATCCTTCTCTCTCCTATCTCCTCCACTGGGTTGAGGTGTCACCCCAGAACTGAGCTGACTTTTTTGATCAGCTTGTTCAGTCTGTTCCTGTTGGCTACTGTAGCATCATCTCACTTTGGCTCATCAATAAGAATTATTCTTCTGCTTAAAGACATTGTTTCACCCAGGAAAAGGACAGTCAAGAGCTACTCTGTCATTCCCCCAGGCCACGGCTCAACTCGCATTCCTTTGTTAAAACCAGCCTAAGGAATTCACCCTAATGCATTTCCTGTTTTGACTTTTATGGCCCCATAAACATGGAGACATGGAACAGAACCCTGGAGTACGTCATATGGTCACTACAAAGATCCACAGCTCAATATTGCTTCCTTCTGGCAACTCTGGGACATGCCGCTCTAACCAGTGAAGCTTTTCATCACATCTGTGTTAACTCAATTCTACACCTTCTCTTCTTTTCCAGACCAGGAAAAGTAAATGAACTCTGATGTTTTAATGTGAAAATCAATAATGGGTTTGAAATATATTAATCTGTGATTAGATATATGTGCATGCTAAATGAATGTTTATTCCTGCATGTTAATTTATGAGCATTGAATATAAGTTGCATGAATACTGAAATAGGTTATACATAAAGGTATAGAAGAATATTGCAGTATTGAAACTTGCATATTAGAATTTGCAAAGCGTATCTCTCAAATCATGTGACTGCCAGCAGCCAATCTCTGCTTGACAACAGCTCTTAGTGTTGTTTGTTCCAGACAAAAGACTGTTGGCTCATTGGACTAAAGTTCAATAAAGCCCGCCCACGAAGGAAGCCTATTGGCTGAGCTGTCAACCCGGAAGCCCGCGAAAGCTCGACTGAATTTGTAAGAGGGAGACCCCTCGCTACTTCCTCTTTTCGCCAGCTCTTGTCTCTTTTGTCTCTGCCCATTGTTCTGTTCACTTCGTCTCTACACAGCAGAGAACTACTGGAGAAAAAACGATTTCTCCCACGTGTTGCTTTTCTACGATCACAGAGCAGATAACTCGTAACTTTGTGTATATTAATGTTTTTCTCTTCTCTTAAACGCCTGGGAATTGATTCCTTTTTCTTTGAGCTCAAATTCTAATTAAGAGTTTAAAACTCTAATCCCTGACGTTTATTTCTATCACTTTTCCCTGTTAAACTTTCTGAAAAGCCACAGTTTTAATTTTAAGTTTAAATCTTGACTTTTTTTTTTTAAATATATATTGACCAACTTACACACTAGAAACTATTTTCATCTCCACCAGTCCGAAGATCTGTTGATTTTGCTATCAGATCAAGATTTTTAATTATCCTTAAATTCCTCATGAGAAGCCACAGATTCTCGACGCAGGTAGCCACGACCACACACAGCTGAAGAAATCACCATGCCACTAGGAGGAGACGCCCTGGGCCAGATCGCAGCCCAGGTGAGCAACACATCAAAATCTTATCTTGTAACAACCAAATACTTGCTGGACAACTATTCTGGGTTTTGGCACTTTTCCACATCGAAAGCTTCACGAGGGCGACGAAAGAACGCAACTTCAAATCTTCAACAAGGAAGCACGTGAGCTGCACTTTTTTTTTTTATCCATCTGCTGAATCAAATGTCTGAGATTTGAGGATAATTCAATATTTGATGAAATGCAAAATTAAGGAGACATTAACATAACTCCTTTCCATTAAAATTCCATTTTTTTTTTTTTTTTTTTATTTAAGTTTTTGTAAAGGGTATACAGGTCGTTACAGCAATGCATTGTTTACATTTTCATCACATGTTCCCTTATTTTCTGATATCTGACAACATTGGAAGATTAATTCTTACAACACCCCCTTTTTTTTTTTTAAAGTGAAAGAAAAAGTGAAATTAAAGAGAAAAAAAACAAAAAAACAAATAACAAAAAAACAAACAAACCAGTAAAAAAACAAACAAAAAGAAAAAGTAAGTAAATAAAGATAAAAGAGCGTCTGAGTAGCTTTGGAACAAAGAGCGGAACCATTATTGAAATGGTATTTGTCAAAGATTAGATCTAATGGAAGACACATATGCGGTCCAGGGTTGCCAAAAGTTCATGAACCCATCCATGTCCTGTCTCAGTGCGAATGTCAACTTTTCCATCGAGTAAATGTCTTGGATCACGTTAGTCCAATCTTCAGGTGTAGGACAGTCCTTCAACATCCATTTTTTAGTTAGAGCTTTTTTGCTTGCCAATATTAAAACACTGAATAAGTATTTTTCTCCTCGTCTTTCCAGTGAGTCCGGTAGTAAACCCAAATACAAAGTTACAAAAGAAAAGGGAACTGTAATTTTGAATATTTTCCCCAATATTGTCTGTACCTTGGTCCAATATTGGTGGATAACTGGGCATGACCAAAACACATGAAAATGATTTGCAGTCTTTTCACCACACAAGCGCCAACAGTTCAATCCCTTATGGGTAAATTTGTTTTGTGCAGGTGTTCTGAAAAATCTTGCCAAGTTTTTCCATCCAAATTCTCTCCACTGCAGGGATGAGGTACTTTTCCATTGCTGTTTATTTAGCTTTTCCCATATTTCCAGTTGTAAAGTGAAATTCCCCTCTTTTTCCCATCTCTCTTTTATATAAGATGTGTTGTCTCCTTTTAAGTCTTGAAGACCTTGGTATATTTTAGAAATGTATCTGATCCCTGGGATCCCTTTATATGCCATTAAGAAGACCTTCAGAACACCTGACTGGGCCCTTTCCAAAACCTCCTTTTTAAGTATATTGTTTATGTGGTGTCTAAGCTGGAAGAACCTGTAAAGGTCTTGATTTATTAGGCCTTGTTTTTTCAAATCTTCAAAACTTCTTAAGATTTGCCCTTTAAAAAAATCGTAATATTTTATAAGCCCTTTCTCCTTCCACTTTTTAAATCTGGTGTCTGTTTTATTAGGAGTAAAGTCCTGATCATAGGCAATCCATTGCAGAAGTCGATAGGGCTCTTTAGTTTGATTCTCTCTGACTATCTTAAACCAAATTTTTAGCGGGGTCTCTATCCACGGGTTAGTGTTATTCAAAAGCTTAGGTAAGGCATTGTTCCCTATTATCGCCTGTAGGGGGATGTCACTTGTTATTTGGCATTCGATCTCCTTCCATTGTGCAGTGTAGACTGGGTTACATATCTCTACTAAAGTTTTAATTTGTGCGGCTTTAAAGTAGTCCCTGATATTTGGCAGCGCGAGCCCACCTTTGTCTTTGTTTAGCTGTAGGGTTCTATATCTGATTCTAGGTCTCTTGCCCTGCCATATGAATCTTGAGATCCTTCTGTCCAGCTCCTGCCATGTTTTTTTGGGAGGTTCTACCGGTATTGTTTGGAAAAGGTATAGAAGACGTGGAAGTATATTCATTTTGACTGCTTCAATTCTTTGTGCAGTACCCAAGAATGGTATCATATTCCATCTTGCTAGGTCAGATTTTATTTTTGTCACCAGTGGATCATAGTTTAGTGATATAATTTTGTTGAGTTGTTTCGGGATATTGACCCCCAGATATTTCATAGATTCCGACTCCCAGTTAGTTTTGAGTTTGCTTAGTGAATAATGATTTGGGTCATAGTTGAATGTTAAAACTTGGGTTTTATGCATGTTTAATTTGTACCCCGATAAATCTCCATACTCTGAAAAAACTGAGGTTAGTTCTGGTAAAGAAGTGTTCGGCTGCCCTAGGTATATTAAAATGTCATCAGCAAAGAGTGCTATTTTATGTTCCTTCTGACCAAGTGTAATACCTTGAATTTTTTGGTTTTGTCTTATCCAATGGCTCAGAGGTTCTATGAAGATTGCAAAGAGCAGTGGAGACAGGGGGCAGCCTTGACGACATCCTCTTTCCAGTTCAAAAGATGATGATAAATTACCGTTAATCCTTATTTTAGCTGTTGGTTTTTTATATAATGCCTGTATAGTTCTAATGAAGTTGTTATGAAAATTGAAACTGGATAAGATTCTATATAGAAAAGACGAGTCAACCGAATCGAATGCTTTTTCAGCATCTAATCCCAATATGACTGCATTTAAGTTATATTTTTTTATATGATGAATTATGTGTAAAGTGCGTCGAATGTTGTCTTGTGTCTGTCTTTGTCTTATAAAACCTGTTTGGTCTAAATGAATTAGGTCTGTCAGTATATTTTCTAACCTTTTGGCAAGGATAATGGTAAAAAGCTTATAGTCCTGATTTAGTACACTGATTGGTCTGTAGTTGGAGCACTCTAGTTTATCCTTTTCAGGTTTAGGTATAACTGCAATGACCCCTTCTCTCCAGGAGGGGGGGATTTCCCCTGTGTGGAGGACATAATTAAATGTTTTCAGGAGGAGAGGAGATAGTTGCTGTTTAAAGGTTTTGTACCACTCTGCTGTATAGCCATCAGCTCCTGGGGATTTGTTAGCTTTAAGTTTCATAATTGCTTTTTCCAATTCTTTAGGATGTATTTCTGACAGTAGTGTTTTATTTTGTGACTCCGTAAGTTGGGGAAGGTTTAATGTGTTTAGGAATGCCTCGGATGCGTTTTTATGTTTTTTGTGGGAGTATAAGTTCTTATAGTAATTCTCGAAGCTTTTAAGAATATCCTGAATTCTGAATTTTATTTCCTTTGATACTGGGTCTCTGATTTTGT
Source organism: Pholidichthys leucotaenia (assembly GCA_020510985.1). Taxonomy (NCBI): domain Eukaryota; kingdom Metazoa; phylum Chordata; class Actinopteri; order Cichliformes; family Pholidichthyidae; genus Pholidichthys; species Pholidichthys leucotaenia. The sequence goes on from CM035840.1 coordinate 117,625,346, forward strand.
AGATTGCTCTTTCTGTTTGATGTTTCCTCAATTTATAGGCTAGCAATTTTGCCGATTTACTGCCTGCTTCATAGTATTTTTGTTTCAGAAATGTAAGTTTCTTCTGGATTTCTATTGTGTAGATCTCATTTATTTGGTTTTTAATTTCCTTAATCTTGAGCGAGTCAGTAGAATGAGTGTTGCCTTTGTGTTCTTTTTCTAGGTTCCTAAGTTCTGACTCTAATGTGGATAGTTTTTCTTGTCTTAGTTTCTTTTGGGTTGCCAGTTTTGCAATAATCTTTCCTCTTATTACAGCTTTGCATGCATCCCACAGTATTAAAGGGGATACTTCTCCATTATCGTTATCTTCCAAATATCTGAGAATATCTGATTCCAATTCATCTTTCAATGGTCCTTTCAGGACATTTGAATTTAACCTCCAAGAAAATGTATTATTTGTGTATTTTTGGATATTTAAGTCCATGTAGATCGGACTGTGGTCGGAGAGATCCATCAGTCCTATTTTACATGTTTTTACTCTTCCAATGTCTCTATTAAACATAAAAAAATAGTCAATCCTTGAGTAAGATGAATGTGGAGTTGAGTAAAATGTATAGTCTTTTTTTTTTTTTTTTATTTAAGTTTTTGTAAAGGGTATACAGGTCGTTACAGCAATGCAGTGTTTACATTTTCATCACATGTTCCCTTATTTTCTGATATCTGACAACACTGGAAGATTAATTCTTACAACACCCCTTATTTTTTTTTTTTTTAAAGTGAAAGAAAAAGTGAAATTAAAGAGAAAAAAAAAACAAAAAACAAATAAAAAAAACAAACAAACCAGTAAAAAACAAACAAAAAGAAAAAGTAAGTAAATAAAGATAAAAGAGCATCTGAGTAGCTTTGGAACAAAGAGCGGAACCATTATTGAAATGGTATTTGTCAAAGATTAGATCTAATGGAAGACACATATGCGGTCCAGGGTTGCCAAAAGTTCATGAACCCATCCATGTCCTGTCTCAGTGCGAATGTCAACTTTTCCATCGAGTAAATGTCTTGGATCACGTTAGTCCAATCTTCAGGTGTAGGACAGTCCTTCAACATCCATTTTTTAGTTAGAGCTTTTTTGCTTGCCAATATTAAAACACTGAATAAGTATTTTTCTCCTCGTCTTTCCAGTGAGTCCGGTAGTAAACCCAAATACAAAGTTACAAAAGAAAAGGGAACTGTAATTTTGAATATTTTCCCCAATATTGTCTGTACATTGGTCCAATATTGGTGGATAACTGGGCATGACCAAAACACATGAAAATGATTTGCAGTCTTTTCACCACACAAGCGCCAACAGTTCAATCCCTTATGGGTAAATTTGTTTTGTGCAGGTGTTCTGAAAAATCTTGCCAAGTTTTTCCATCCAAATTCTCTCCACTGCAGGGATGAGGTACTTTTCCATTGCTGTTTATTTAGCTTTTCCCATATTTCCAGATGTAAAGTGAAATTCCCCTCTTTTTCCCATCTCTCTTTTATATAAGATGTGTTGTCTCCTTTTAAGTCTTGAAGACCTTGGTATATTTTAGAAATGTATCTGATCCCTGGGATCCCTTTATATGCCATTAAGAAGACCTTCAGAACACCTGACTGGGCCCTTTCCAAAACCTCCTTTTTAAGTATATTGTTTATGTGGTGTCTAAGCTGGAAGAACCTGTAAAGGTCTTGATTTATTAGGCCTTGTTTTTTCAAATCTTCAAAACTTCTTAAGATTTGCCCTTTAAAAAAATCGTAATATTTTATCAGCCCCTTCTCCTTCCACTTTTTAAATCTGGTGTCTGTTTTATTAGGAGTAAAGTCCTGATCATAGGCGATCCATTGCAGAAGTCGATAGGGCTCTTTAGTTTGATTCTCTCTGACTATCTTAAACCAAATTTTTAGCGGGGTCTCTATCCACGGGTTAGTGTTATTCAAAAGCTTAGGTAAGACATTGTTCCCTATTATCGCCTGTAGGGGGATGTCACTTGTTATTTGGCATTCGATCTCCTTCCATTGTGCAGAGTAGACTGGGTTACATATCTCTACTAAAGTTTTAATTTGTGCGGCTTTAAAGTAGTCCCTGACATTTGGCAGCGCGAGCCCACCTTTGTCTTTGTTTAGCTGTAGGGTTCTATATCTGATTCTAGGTCTCTTGCCCTGCCATATGAATCTTGAGATCCTTCTGTCCAGCTCCTGCCATGTTTTTTTGGGAGGTTCTACCGGTATTGTTTGGAAAAGGTATAGAAGACGTGGAAGTATATTCATTTTGACTGCTTCAATTCTTTGTGCAATACCCAAGAATGGTATCATATTCCATCTTGCTAGGTCAGATTTTATTTTTGTCACCAGTGGATCATAGTTTAGTGATATAATTTTGTTGAGTTGTTTCGGGATATGGACCCCCAGATATTTCATAGATTCCGACTCCCAGTTAGTTTTGAGTTTGCTTAGTGAATAATGATTTGGGTCATAGTTGAATGTTAAAACTTGGGTTTTATGCATATTTAATTTGTACCCCGATAAATCTCCATACTCTGAAAAAACTGAGGTTAGTTCTGGTAAAGAAGTGTCCGGCTGCCCTAGGTATATTAAAATGTCATCAGCAAAGAGTGCTATTTTATGTTCCTTCTGACCAAGTGTAATACCTTGAATTTTTTGGTTTTGTCTTATCCATTGGCTCAGAGGTTCTATGAAGATTGCAAAGAGCAGTGGAGACAGGGGGCAGCCCTGACGACATCCTCTTTCCAGTTCAAAAGATGATGATAAATTACCGTTAATCCTTATTTTAGCTGTTGGTTTTTTATATAATGCCTGTATAGTTCTAATGAAGTTGTTATGAAAATTGAAACTGGATAAGATTCTGTATAGAAAAGACCAGTCAACCGAATCGAATGCTTTTTCAGCATCTAATCCTAATATGACTGCATTTAAGTTATATTTTTTTATATGATGAATTATGTGTAAAGTGCGTCGAATGTTGTCTTGTGTCTGTCTTTGTCTTATAAAACCTGTTTGGTCTAAATGAATTAGGTCTGTCAGTATATTCTCTAACCTTTTGGCAAGGATAATGGTAAAAAGCTTATAGTCCTGATTTAGTACACTGATTGGTCTGTAGTTGGAGCACTCTAGTTTATCCTTTTCAGGTTTAGGTATAACTGCAATGACCCCTTCTCTCCAGGAGGGGGGGATTTCCCCTGTGTGGAGGACATAATTAAATGTTTTCAGGAGGAGAGGAGATAGTTGCTGTTTAAAGGTTTTGTACCACTCTGCTGTATAGCCATCAGCTCCTGGGGATTTGTTAGCTTTAAGTTTCATAATTGCTTTTTCCAATTCTTTAGGATGTATTTCTGACAGTAGTGTTTTATTTTGTGACTCCGTAAGTTGGGGAAGGTTTAATGTGTTTAGGAATGCCTCGGATGCGTTTTTATGTTTTTTGTGGGAGTATAAGTTCTTATAGTAATTCTCGAAGTTTTTAAGAATATCCTGAATTCTGAATTTTATTTCCTTTGATACTGGGTCTCTGATTTTGTAGATTGCTCTTTCTGTTTGATGTTTCCTCAATTTATAGGCTAGCAATTTTGCCGATTTACTGCCTGCTTCATAGTATTTTTGTTTCAGAAATGTAAGTTTCTTCTGGATTTCTATTGTGTAGATCTCATTTATTTGGTTTTTAATTTCCTTAATCTTGAGCGAGTCAGTAGAATGAGTGTTGCCTTTGTGTTCTTTTTCTAGGTTCCTAAGTTCTGACTCTAATGTGGATAGTTTTTCTTGTCTTAGTTTCTTTTGGGTTGCCAGTTTTGCAATAATCTTTCCTCTTATTACAGCTTTACATGCATCCCACAGTATTAAAGGGGATACTTCTCCATTATCGTTATCTTCCAAATATCTGAGAATATCTGACTCCAATTCATCTTTCAATGGTCCTTTCAGGACATTTGAATTTAACCTCCAAGAAAATGTATTATTTGTGTATTTTTGGATATTTAAGTCCATGTAGATCGGACTGTGGTCGGAGAGATCCATCAGTCCTATTTTACATGTTTTTACTCTACCAATGTCTCTATTAAACATAAAAAAATAGTCAATCCTTGAGTAAGATGAATGTGGAGTTGAGTAAAATGTATAGTCTTTTACACTGGGGTTGAGTTCCCTCCACACGTCACAGACTCCCAATTCTTTTAGTAGCATCCGAGTCTTCCTGTTTTGGGTGTTATTTTGATGTGGGGAATTACCAGAAGCATCCCAGTATGGATTCAGTCTAAGATTGAAGTCCCCACCACATATCACTAAACCTTGAGCTTTAGTTATCATTAGGTCGAATACATTTTTATAAAATTTCCAGTTAGCCCCTGGGGGAGCATACACATTCAGCAGGGTGATATCTTCTCCCTCTAGCCGCCCAGTTACCAAACTGTATCTCCCTTCTTTATCTTTGTGTTCTGATTTTTTTTCAAATGTAATTTTGGTTGATATCAATGTCGCTACTCCCCTCCTCCTCCCTGATTTATATGAAGATGAAGAGATCATTTTAAACCCTTGTCTACTGAGTTTATTGTGTTCCACGTCTGTTAGGTGGGTTTCTTGTAAAAGTATTATTCCTGCTTTGTCTTTTTTCATTTTGCCTAGAATCTTGGATCTTTTACTGGATTCAGGATTCCTTTTACATTATATGAAATTATTTTGGTTACACCCTGTTTCTCCATTGTGTTGTTTTGTTTAGTATAACTGTGTGGTGGCCCTCTTTTGTGCTACTCAGAAACTGAAAGAACATTAAAAACAAGAAAAACATTAAGAACATAGTGTAAAAAACTTTAAAACAAAAAGCTGTCAAAAGAACTTCCTGAGCTGAGGTCTTTTTAAAGACCCTGTAAGAGCCTTGATGGAGTGAAGGCTCTGAGGGAAATTCCTCAAACTCTGTTACGTGTTGAGGGCCCTCTCTTACCACTGAAAGTAGTCCCATGCTTTTAACGTGAGTTTCAGAACCCAATCCAAACTTGTAATGATTTTTTTTTTTTTTCCTTTAATGCCTAAACCCTGTGAAATTGTGTGCACCCTCCCACCCCCATCACATCAAACATTCACGCAAAAACAGTATTTGTTAGTATGAGGAGAACATGTGGATTATTGTCACATTTCTATTTTAACAAGTTTTTTTTTTTTTTTTTTTTATTACAAAGACTTATTTGTTTCAAATAATATAATTGTTCCATGAAATGTTTTACCACATGCTGAATATGCATCTCCTTTAATGTTTGTTACCTTGTATGAGGGGGGTTGGATGTGCGGATTGATTCAAGAGGGAAAAAAAAAAAAAAAAAAAAAAAAAAAAAGGTCGCTATTCCAACCTGAAAACGGATAGTTTATCCGCGACGCTCTGGTGCTGGGTTTCCCGCTGCTGGTCCGTGGATTTTGAGGGTCTTTGTGTTGTCCATGTTTGCGCTTTGATCTTCACACTCGGGTCTGCCGCGGGTTTAAATACCGTTACCGGGAGCCCTCTTTTCGCCATGTCAGCTGTTGCTTCTTCCGCCGAATTATAGAGACACGTTTCATCGCCGTAGAAGACCCTTAACTTCACAGGAAATGGTGTCTGAAAGCGCAATTTCTTCTCTCTTAACACCTTTTTCGCGTCATTGTATTCCCTGCGCTTTTTAAGGACCTCCGGGGCGTAATCGTGTTCCACGTAGACTTTTCTCTCCTGGTGCATAAATCCTTTTTTCTGCCAGGCCAGTCTTACAACCTCTTGTTTTATTTTGAAATTGGAAAATCTTACCAACACCGAACGTGGGGGCGCTTCCGCCGCCGGCCTAGCGGCTAATGAACGATGTGCCTTTTCTATCTTCAAGTCGGTGGTTTGTGGAATATCCAATTTATCTCTTAGTAAGGATTCCACGCATTCTGCCATTGAGTTAAAACCATTTTCGGTTCCTTCTATCAGACCATGAATTCTTATGTTGTCTCTTCTTTGTTTTCCTTCTTGGTCGGTTAGCTTAGCCTCTATAGCTGCTTGTCTTTTGCGTAGGTCCAGCACAGAATCTTCGAGCACTTTTATTCGATCCTCTGTTTCCAAGATTCGGTTCTCGGCCTGGTCCACTCTGCTGTTTGTCCTTTTCAATTCTTCTCTGAATTCCCGAAATTCGGCCGTAACATCTCGGCGAAATCGTCGTAGTTCCTCAAATAGTGATTTCAGGCTAACCCTTTTGTTAGCTATCACCAGCTCCTCGTCTTCTGAACGGGGATCTTCCAGTTCAGATTCTCCGGCCGATACGTGTCCTGGCCTGGAGAATTTCAGTTTCTTCTGTTTTCCTTTAGACATGATGATTTTGTCTTTTGATTTTCACTCCTCCAAAAATCCGTTAAGTTTGATTTTCAAGGTGTTATCCTGGATTGAGTCTGAGAGCTTCAGTGTTAAGCTGCAGTCGCCATGGCGTCCAGACCGGAAGTCCCAAAATGTATAGTCTTTTACACTGGGGTTGAGTTCCCTCCACACGTCACAGATTCCCATTTCTTTTAGTAGCATCCGAGTCTTCCTGTTTTGGGTGTTATTTTGATGTGGGGAATTACCAGGAGCATCCCAGTATGGATTCAGTCTAAGATTGAAGTCCCCACCACATATCACTAAACCTTGAGCTTTAGTTATCATTAGGTCGAATACATTTTTATAAAATTTCCAGTTAGCCCCTGGGGGAGCATACACATTCAGCAGGGTGATATCTTCTCCCTCTAGCCGCCCAGTTACCAAACTGTATCTCCCTTCTTTATCTTTGTGTTCTGATTTTTTTTCAAATGTAATTTTGGTTGATATCAATGTCGCTACTCCCCTCCTCCTCCCTGATTTATATGAAGATGAAGAGATAATTTTAAACCCTTGTCTACTGAGTTTATTGTGTTCCACGTCTGTTAGGTGGGTTTCTTGTAAAAATATTATTCCTGCTTTGTCTTTTTTCATTTTGCCTAGAATCTTGGATCTTTTAACTGGATTCAGGATTCCTTTTACATTATATGAAATTATTTTGGTTACACCCTGTTTCTCCATTGTGTTGTTTTGTTTAGTATAACTGTGTGGTGGCCCTCATTTGTGCTACTCAGAAACTGAAAGAACATTAAAAACAAGAAAAACATTAAGAACATAGTGTAAAAAACTTTAAAACAAAAAGCTGTCATAAGAACTTCCTGAGCTGAGGTCTTTTTAAAGACCCTGTAAGAGCCTTGATGGAGTGAAGGCCCTGAGGGAAATTCCTCAAACTCTGTTACGTGTTGAGGGCCCTCTCTTACCACTGAAAGTAGTCCCATGCTTTTAACGTGAGTTTCAGAACCCAATCCAAACTTGTAATGATTTTTTTTTTTCCTTTTATGCCTAAACCCTGTGAAATTGTGTGCACCCTCCCACCCCCATCACATCAAACATTCACACAAAAACAGTATTTGTTAGTATGAGGAGAACATGTGGATTATTGTCACATTTCTATTTTAACAAGTTTTTTTTTTTTTTTTATTACAAAGACTTATTTGTTTCAAAAAATATGATTGTTCCATGAAATGTTTTACCACATGCTGAATATGCATCTCCTTTAATGTTTGTTACCTTGTATGAGGGGGGTTGGATGTGCGGATTGATTCAAGAGAAAAAAAAAAAAAGGTCGCTATTCCAACCTGAAAACGGATAGTTTATCCGAGACGCTCTGGCGCTGGGTTTCCCGCTGCTGGTCCGTGGATTTTGAGGGTCTTTGTGTTGTCCATGTTTGCGCTTTGATCTTCTCACTCGGGTCTGCTGCGGGTTTAAATACCGTTACCGGGAGCCCTCTTTTCGCCATGTCAGCTGTTGCTTCTTCCGCCGAATTATAGAGACACGTTTCATCGCCGTAGAAGACCCTTAACTTCGCAGGAAATGGAGTCTGAAAGCGCAATTTCTTCTCTCTTAACACCTTTTTCGCGTCATTGTATTCCCTGCGCTTTTTAAGGACCTCCGGGGCGTAATCGTGTTCCACGTAGACTTTTCTCTCCTGGTGCATAAATCCTTTTTTCTGCCAGGCCAGTCTTACAACCTCTTGTTTTATTTTGAAATTGGAAAATCTTACCAACACCGAACGTGGGGGCGCTTCCGCCGCCGGCCTAGCGGCTAATGAACGATGTGCCTTTTCTATCTTCAAGTCGGTGGTTTGTGGAATATCCAATTTATCTCTTAGTAAGGATTCCACGCATTCTGCCATTGAGTTAAAACCATTTTCGGTTCCTTCTATCAGACCATGAATTCTTATGTTGTCTCTTCTTTGTTTTCCTTCTTGGTCGGTTAGCTTAGCCTCTATAGCTGCTTGTCTTTTGCGTAGGTCTAGCACAGAATCTTCGAGCACTTTTATTCGATCCTCTGTTTCCAAGATTCGGTTCTCGGCCTGGTCCACTCTGCTGTTTGTCCTTTTCAATTCTTCTCTGAATTCCCGAAATTCGGCCGTAACATCTCGGCGAAATCGTCGTAGCTCCTCAAATAGTGATTTCAGGCTAACCCTTTTGTTAGCTATCACCAGTTCCTCGTCTTCTGAACGGAGATCTTCCAGTTCAGATTCTCCAGCCGATACGTGTCCTGGCCTGGAGAATTTCAGTTTCTTCTGTTTTCCTTTAGACATGATGATTTTGTCTTTTGATTTTCACTCCTCCAAAAATCCGTTAAGTTTGATTTTCAAGGTGTTATCCTGGATTGGGTCTGAGAGCTTCAGTGTTAAGCTGCAGTCGCCATGGCGTCCAGACCGGAATCCATTTTTATTTTAAGAGTAATCCAGAACTTTTCATATAATTAGTTTGTCCACATAAATTCGCATTGTTTCCATAATCTGTTAACTTCAAACTGATCTAAATTTATTTCACAGTTAACCCTGGTTCTGCAAATGTTGACATTAATCTATCATTTACAAGTTTAATTTCATGGTTAATGAAATCACTGCAATGTTTTTTTTTTTTAATCACCATTTAATAAATATGTGAAAATGAGAGTTGAGAATTTTTCATTCTGAGTCTGGTTTAAGTCCCCAGTATCGAATTCACTAAAATTTTGAGACCGATTATTAATTAATGTATTGAGTGATTAAACAGGTAGAAAGTGAAATTAAAGATTAAATTGCTTCTTAGAGATAGAAGCTGGTGCCCCATGAGTGTTATTAATTTTTCCTGTGTAGATGAACCGAGAATTCATCTCAGGTTCCAAGACATTAATATAAATTAAATAATTTTTATACCTAATCATAGTTATTAATTCATATACTGTTACACTACCGTGATGCTGCTGCCCCAGCAGACCACTCCAAACGTGATGGCTGATGCCACCACCGAATCATAGGTTTTCAGGAGTGCCCTTGCACTCCAAAAAACCCGAGTCTCCTCAGGAGGAACAGCCTGCGCTGCCCCTTCTTGTAGAACGCGCTGGTGTTGTGTGACCAGTCCAGTTTATTGTTCAGGTGAATACCCACGTACTTGTAGCATGTCATCATCTCAATGTCTGTTCCCTGGATGTTTACCGGTGCTGTGGAGGTTGTCCACGCCTGTGGCAGTCCGCCACCAGTTCCTTGGTTTTCCACGCATTGATCTGGAGGCAGTTCCGCAGGCACCAGTCCACAAAGTCCTGGATCAGTCCTCTGTACTCTGTCATCCCCATCAGAGATGAGGCCAACGATTGCAGAGTCATCAGAGAACTTCTGTAGATGGCAGTGTGGTATATTGTCTGAAAAGTCAGCAGTGTAGAGAGTGAACAGGAAGGGAGCCAGAACTGTTCCCTGGGGGCTCCCGTACTGCAGATGATGGTGTCAGACACACAGCCCTGGGTTCTCACAAACTGTGATGGTGATAATGAGATAGCTTTTTCCTGTAGACTGAATATTTGAGTACGTTTTATGCATATTTCCCCATACTGCTGCAGAACAGGTCAAATATGGTTGGAAATTGGTTCCTTTCATTGGTTGTTTTAACATAATTAATGTATGGTTTATTACTAAAGTTTATAATCAGTTATTACATCTAAAAATTTATCTTGAAATACTTGCTTTGTGCATTATTTATAGTTATATTGTTTTCATTTGCTGTGTGGTTTTCAGAGGTTATAGGATTATATCGAACATTGATATTTTTTGGTCCACTCTCAACTGTTTTAAGTCACACTTGCCATCTGGAAAAATATCCAGCTCACAACTACTTTGACGATGCATGAATTCTTCAAATATAAAATCAACAACTTTGGTCCCAAGACTAACCCCTGTGGCACACCACATTTCACTTCTAATAATTCAGAATCACTTCAGTCATGTCTCCAATACTGATTTCTTCTTTCCAAGGTGTTAAGTACGACATCAGGATTAAAGAAGTCCCCATACTACTACCACCACCACATTTGAGGGAGTTGTGTTTACACTGGCTGGAAGTTCTCAGCTTCAGTCTGTCCTCATGTACCGCCCTCCTAAGACTCCTGCTGATTTTCTATCTGAGCTCCTCACCCCTATCTGCAATCTGTCTCCTTCCACACTTGTGCTTAGGGATTTTAACATCCATGTTGACACCAATAGCTACAAATTCACTTTCGAGTTCCTGTCACTATTGGAATGTTTTCACTTCAGGCAACATGTACAGGGCACCACCCACAGTAAAGGCCATACCTTAGACCAAGTGTGTTCCACTGGCATCCCTCTCACCAACCTACAATGTATGGACCTAGCCATTTCTGAACACTATGCAGTCACCTTCAGTGCTCCAGCTCCTTTGCCCAGGCAGCGACCTTTGCGGACCATCACGTTCAGAAATATTAAGACTGTGAGTGTACCAGCTTTGTCCAATCTGATCTCTGGCCACTTGTCACACCTGAGGACATGGTAGCCTGCTACAATACTGACCTATCCCTCAGTCTGGACTCTCTTGCCCCTCTAAACACCTGGACTGTCACATCGACTTGTCCTGTTCCCTGGTTTACCAATGAGCTTCATGCCATGAAAGCCACTGGTCGGAAGCTGGGGAGGATCCAAAAAAAAAAAAAAAGCCTCACCATCCACCAGTTGGCTTTTAAGGAACATATTAAGTCATACAAGGATACTCTCTCCTTGGCCAGGACCCAGTACTACTCCACTTTTATTGGCTCCCAACAAGACCACCCCAGGGAATTGTTCTCCGCAATTAACAACCCCCCCACCCCACCCCTCTGCAGATTCTGATCTCTGCACTAAATTTCACAACTTTTTCCAGGCTAAGACTGACTCTGTTCACCAGCAGCTTCTCTCACCTCTCACCACCCCTCTGGTGTCTGTCACTGGATGTTGCCTTCCCTGCCAAATGTCGCCCCTTTTCCTCTTTGACTCCAGTTGATGCTACTCTGATTAATGAGTTGGTTACAAAGGCTAAGGCCTCCACATGCTCCCTTGACCCTATGCCAACAGTTCTGGTCAAGGCCTGCCTTCCTCGCGTCAGTTCACACATTTTAAACATTGTTAATGCATCACTTCACTCTGGCTCTGTACCCATCTGTCTGAAAACTGCCTCTGTCACTCCCATCCTCAAAAAGGTTGGTCTGCACCCTGCCGACTTCAACAACTATCAGCCTATCGCCAATCTCCCTTTTATTAGCAAGATCCTTGAGAGAGTAGTTACTGCCCAGCCCCATCACCACCTGTCCACCAATGAGCTCTATTAAACATTTCAATCTGTCTACAGGATCCACCACAGCACTGAAACCTTTGTCTGACAGTTTGCCAGGCCTTGGAGTCTTAAATCCAGGCTGAAAAGACACTTGTTCCTGCAAGCTTTTCCTAGCTAACCTGTTTTATGTTTGTCTGTGAGGCGGCAGATAAAATAAAGGCAGCGTTGGTGAAGGTTTTAAGTAGGTTTATTGAATCATACCGCCATCACGAGCTCCGCTCCCGGCGCCGTGCATAAGTGCCGGGAGCGAGCCCAGAGGCTCTCAGCAGAGAGACACAATGTGCGTGTCCAGCAGCAGCAGTTGAAGAGTGAGTGAGACAGAGAACATGGATTTCAGTGCAGTACTTATACCCAACTCAGACAATACATCAAAGGGTATTCACAGTAGTTGAGACATTTGCATTTAAGAGACATACATCACAACAGGCAGATTGCTGGCTTCTGCTCCAGCTGCAGCACAAAGAGGTTACAAGGCACATCTACATATTGATCTCAGTCTCTAGGTCACAGTAAGGACAGGACGCATGAACACAATGCATGAAAGGCAACATTAACATCACAGTAGAGAGCCAGAAGAAGCGGGGCTGCCTGTAGACAATACACACATTTCACTGTTCTGTTAATTGCTCTAGCCGAGCGCTGTGTCTGTCCAGTCTGTTGTGGGGGTTACACCAAACCGCCACACGCTCCCTCCCAGAGGGCTCGGCAGGAGGCCGAGGTCTCGATCATTCAGCTTGGGCAGCGAGCAAGAGAAGCTCTCTGCAGGAGGAGGGGGAGGGAGGAGGGGGGTAGTACGTGCCGGACGGGGACGGTGAAATCGTACGAGCCGCGCAAAAATTGCTTGCTGGTCTGCGACGTCGAGGGGCTGTCCCGTTGAACGTGCGGAGGTCCACAAGAAGAAAAATTAGTCTCTGACTCCTCTCGTGGCCATGAAGAAAAGCAGGAGCGGCTGTAAGAAAAAAAATAAAAACAGAGGGACTGGCGTGTTGACTTTAGGTGCAGGCGCAACCCTAAAGCCTCGGGAACCGCAGACAGCTGAATTCCCCTTGTGTGCCGTGGCTAAGACCATAAAATCCAGTGAGCAAGCTGCGTGCCTCAGGTGTACGAGCAAGCCTGAAGGGCCAGTATGCAGCAGAAGGAAGGCGGTCATTGTAGCCGTATGTGTCCCGTGCGTGGTGCGCCGTCCTCGTAACTTCCGTGATGGGTGGGCCAGCTGGAGAGGAGAACCAGGGTCAGAAAACTTGGTGGAGATCGGCACAGTCGGTGCCGATAAATCATCTATGATGAGCTGTGGCTGCAGATTATTCATGGTGCGTTGGAGCGTTGAGGGGAGATAGACGATCTTTGTTCCTCAGGCTCGGGTAGATGAGTAGGATCGCTGAGAGGGAGGAGTAGCGGTGAGAGGGAGAAAACATTCTGTGTCCCTCGGCCGGTCCAGCGTGGACGTCCCGATCTCAGGCGAGGGTCGCGCCATGACGTTTTCTGCAGTTTTCCTGGTCGTGGGTGATGTCCGGAGAGCAGCTCGCCTGTGTTGGCTCCGCGTCGAGGTCTCCCTGAAGCAGAAGGGAGGGCGGATCGTTTGCGTCAGGCTGCTGTGTTCGCTGGCAGCGTGTTTTTTTCAGCGTCGAGTCGCCAGCGTGGCCGTCCAGACCAGAAGGTTGCGTTGCACAAAGCGTGTGCATTCTTGGGGTCACCAGTGAAGCGGCATGAAATAAGGCAGCGAAGTGAAGGTTTTAAGTAGGTTTATTGAATCATACCGCCATCACGAGCTCCGCTCCCGGCGCCGTGCATACGCGCCGGGAGCGAGCCCAGAGGCTCTCAGCAGAGAGACACAATGTGCGTGTCCAGCAGCAGCAGTTGAAGAGTGAGTGAGACAGAGAACATGGATTTCAGTGCAGTACTTATACCCAACTCAGACAATACATCAAAGGGTATTCACAGCAGTTGAGACATTTGCATTTAAGAGACATACATCACAATAGGCAGATTGCTGGCTTCTGCTCCAGCTGCAGCACAAAGAGGTTACAAGGCACATCTACATATTGATCTCAGTCTCTAGGTCACAGTAAGGACAGGACGCATGAACACAATGCATGAAAGGCAACATTAACATCACAGTAGAGCCAGAAGAAGCGGGGCTGCCTGTAGACATTAATACACACATTTCACTGTTCTGTTAATTGCTCTAGCCGAGCGCTGTGTCTGTCCAGTCTGTTGTGAGGGTTACACCAAACCGCCACAGTCTGTATCTATTATTTGTTTGTTTGGAAAGCAACCTTGGGTTTCTTAAAAGGTGCTATATAAAACAAAACTATTATTACGTTGTGGAAATGTGAAAATGACGAGGCAGAGTTTATCTCACGAGTCAGGTTTATTCACATCTTTCAACATCAGCAAAGTAGAAAGAGAGATCAAACACAGACATTCGTCCTTTAAATATCCAGGACCTTCAAAGCTCACAGTCACATTGCATTTAATCACAAGTAACAATGCATCTTTTCTTAAATCCTATCACATCCTCCTCATAGCCTCTGGCAGACCAGGAAATCCCCCAAGGCTGTCTCTTGCATACCAAAGACTAAATTTTCACATCCTCCTGTTATCTCACAGGAGGCCCAGTCTTTTGTTCTACTCTGAGACGTGAAGCTTAAAGTCATACATATGTGGCCCACAACGTAACCTCTGGCTCATTTGCAGAATTGTGTTTCTGTTAACTGATGAGCGAGTTCCCTTAAATTAAACCAATGAAGGAAATTAATTTTACTTCCTCAGTGATCTTTCATGGTCAACTGTATCAAATCCTTCCTTAGATCTACAAAAATTCCCACTGACATGACACCAAAGTCATGACTCAATAGTAGAGCATCTTCCCCACAGCTGAGAAGTTGTGGGTTCAAGCCCCAGCCTGTTCATACCAAAGACCATAAAAATGGTACTTCCTACCTTCTAGCTTGGTGCTAATAGAATAGGGGAAGGACAGTTGGTTGTCACAACACCTTGCATGACAGCGACCCCTTCACTGTAGATAGGAGACAACATAATTTTGTTCTACTGTACAAGCTTGGCTGTATGGATTGAATGACAAAGTTGGCTTTTTTTCCCTCTTCACTGCTGACATTTTTGAAGGAATTTCCACTAAAGGAAGTTCAGTTGATAGACTGATATTGAACCCATACTCTATATTATTCGAAATGTTTTTCAACAAACTTTTTTTTTTTTTTTTTTTTGTTACTTATTTGTACCCGTAGGTAGATTTGGTTTGCAGTCTGGTGACAAGCCACCGGCTGCTGGTCGCTGCGTGCGCGAGCGCCCTAAACCTACATGTTTTTGGTATGCGGGAGGAAACCGGAGAAATCCCGGAGTAAACCCACGCAACACGGGGAGAACATGCAAACTCCACACAGATCACTGTTGGTCGGGGGCTGGGATCGAACCCACGATCTCATGATCCCCGCGATCCCCCGGCCGAGGGTAAAACTGTGCTGCCACAGTGCTAAACCACTGCGCCACCGTGCAGCCCGGTGCACAGACAACGTCAGTCGGCGAAAGCCCTATTGTATCCGCTCACGTTTCTTTATTATTATTATTCTGCCCAAATGATCGCATTTTTCACCCTCTGAACGTTAACCAAAACGCGATTTTTTTTGGCAAACCCCTCAGACCCAGCAAAAAATTCGATAAACTGGAAAACATATGTGCCCCCCCACCCCTCATTTTTGTGGGTGGGGCCAAACGTACAAGGTCTATGGAGACTGGAGACCATAAACTTTGCCGTAGACACATCAAATTTGGGTGAAGTGTGAATCACCTCAAGACATGCAAAAAACATCATTGTGGCCCATACCCACCGCCAACAGGAAGGCCGCCATCTTGCCTCAAAGTAGCCCCACCTCCAATTCAGTATGAGTACAAATATTCTATCTCAAATCTTTGAAAACTAGGGAAATACTAAATGAAATGGTAAATTAATGTGTACCTCCATGTTGGTATAAAGGAATAACTTTAAGAGGTTTTGTACCTGTGAGAAATTCCACCAATTCATGTCTAGATCATAATCTGTTTATTTTTTCTTTATAATTGTTGCCAGTTTTTTAAGTATTAGATTCATTTTGAAAGTACAATAATATGGCTTCATTTCTTTTGTTATGCTTTTATTTCTTTTTTTTTTAACAAAACAAGACAATGTAACCATTCTCCCACAATCATAAATGGCAGCAGCTGACGGTACAAAGTTAAGTTAAATGCATATAAAATTATCAAATAAATAAAATGTACTAATAATTATGTGGTTTTATCAGGCGTCACGTGTCCAGTCTGCGTTTCTTCATGAACTGTCCCTGTCTGTGTGGGCTGAAAGCTTCACCTGAAGGTTAGAAGACCATAAGTTAATTTAGAACAACAAAATTTAGTCTGAAGATTGTCAGCTGGATGAGGTCGTACTTGGTCTACCTGGGTACTGGTTCAGGGGTCTGAGCTGAGCCTGCTCCTGCCCTCTGCTGTATGGCACTCTCTGAGGGGTCTTACTGCGTGTCTGCATCTGGTGGCTCCCCGGGGTGCTGGGCCTGGATGTCCTGGGAGGAGGGCCATCACCTCCAGGGACGTCCAGCTCCTCAATTCCATCTAGAGTGAAATCCCAGAGTTCAGGGTCGTCTGCAGAGGAACATAAACCTGAAGTGAGAGGGATGTTTTCCTGTTAAGCATGATGAGCCTTCTGGTGATGGCTTACAGCACCTGCTAAATACACATCCCTGCCGTTGGGCTTCCTGGGTTCAGCTGTGGCGCCGTCAGTGAGCAGACCTTCATGACCTGAAACAGGAGGAGATTTAGAACAACCAGCCTGGAGGCGAAAATCAAAGCAAGACACATGTAATGATCTCTTTGCAGCAGGGCTGTACCCAAATATACCATTATTTAGATATTTGCTTTTCAGATATTCTGCCTTTTCCTTCTAATCTCTTGATTTTGATAAAGGTAAACTGCAAATGCATTCTGTGCATAATCATTATTATTTGCAGAGCCAATATTTTAGTTTAAAAAAAAAAACTGCAGAACCACCCCCTCATGGATCACTACCTTATTGTGGTGGTGGTTGTCAGCCTTTGTGATCACAGGAGATATGTTGTTGGGGGCAATTTGCCTCTGGTAAGGTTTCCCAAAACAAACAGGTCCTGGGAGAAGAGCCAGACAAAGAGCGAT
This sequence comes from Pholidichthys leucotaenia, assembly GCA_020510985.1. NCBI lineage: Eukaryota > Metazoa > Chordata > Actinopteri > Cichliformes > Pholidichthyidae > Pholidichthys > Pholidichthys leucotaenia. The sequence continues at coordinate 117,642,209 of CM035840.1, forward strand.
CCAAAAGACTCAAGATGAATGTTCAAACAATGATTCAGTGTATCCCACCCGGTATGGGGTTACCAGAACCCCGCCCTGGAGCCAAGCCTGGGGGAGGGGCTCGATGGCAAGTGCCTGGTGGCTGGGTTTCTGCCCATGGGATCCGGCCAGGCTCAGCATGAATGAGCCACATGGGTCCGCCCTCCAGTGGGTTCACCACCCCGCAGGAGGACTATGGGGGTCCAGTGCTATGTGGCTCGGGTGGCAGTTGAAGGCAGAGACCTTTGGTGGTCCACTCCCCAGCTTACTAAACTGCCTTTTGGAACATGAAACATCACCGCTCTAGTGGGGAAAGAGCTTGTGCATGAGGTTGAGATACTGGCTAGATAGTCGGGCTCACCCTGAGAGGGGTTGGACCTTGGCCTTTTCTGGAGTTGCCCCGGGCGAGAGGCAGCGAGCAGGGGTGGGTAACCTTGTATCCCTCCCGTCTGGCCTCCTCTATGTTGGGGTTCTCCCCGGTGGACGAAAGGATAGTTTGCCTGTGCCTTCAGGTTGGGAAATTGGTCCCGACCATCATTTGTATCCGTGCACCAAAGTCTCTGACTGGGGTGCTAAAAAGTGCTCATCTTGGAGACTCCATTGTCCTACTGGGGGACTTCAATGCGCACGTGGGAAATGACAGTGAAATCTGGAGGGATGTGACTGGGAGCAACGGCCTGCCCAATCTGAATCCGAGTGGTGTTCAGTTATTGGACTTCTGTGCTAACCACAGTTTGTCCATAATGAACACCATGTTCAAACATAAGGGTGTCCATATGTGCACTTGGCACCAGGACACCCTAGGTCACAGATCGGTTTTGTTATTGTGTCATCAGATCTGCGCTCATATGTCTTGAACACTCGGGTGAAGACAGGTGCAGAGCTTGTCAACTGATCACCACCTGGTGGTGAGTTGGATGGGGGAGGATGTCGTTCAGACCTGGCAGACCCAAACGGATGGGGGGGGGGGGGACATCTGGCTGAGGCCCCATTCAACTCCCACCTCCAGGAGCTCTGACCACATATCAAGGGAGACTGGAGACATGGAATTTGAATCGGCCATATTCTCCACCTCCATTGCTGAAGTGGCTACTCAGAGCTGTGGCCATAAGGTTGTCGGTCCTTCTCGTGGTGGCAACCCCCAAACCAAACTGGTACACTGGTGGATGCCAGAGGTGAGGGGGGCCATCATTGTTCAGTCGGCCTCAAAGAGATTCTGGCAAACCATCCGATGACTCAGGAAGAGGAAGCAGTTCCCTGTCCACACAGTGTATGGTGCAGATGGGGCGCTGCTGACTTCGACTGGGGACATCGTCAGGCAGTGAAAGGAATACTTCAAGGATCTCCCCAATCCCATTGCCACGTCTTCCATTGTGGAAGCAGTCTGAGGACGAGGTGGATGACTTGCCCATCACAGGGGCTGAGGTTGTTAAAAACCTCTTTGGTGGCAAGGCCCCAGGAGTGGATCAGATCCGCCCTAAGTACCTCAAGGCCCTGGATGTTGTAGGGCTGTCATGGTTGACACGCCTCTGCAACATTGCGTAGAGGGTGGGCACAGTACCTTTGGCATGGCAAAACAGGTGGTAGTTCCTCTCTTCAAGAGGGAGATCGGAGGGTGTGTTCCAACTTTAGAGGGCTCACACTCCTCAGCCTCCCCGGGAAGGTCTATGCTAAGGTATTGGAGAGGAGAGTCCGGCCGTTGGTCAAACCTCGGATTCAAGAGGAACAATGTGGTTTTCATCCTGGTCGTGGCACCGGACCAACTCTTTACCCTCTTGAGAATCCTTGAGGGTTTGTGGGAGTTTGCCCAACGAGTCTACATGTGTTTTGTGGACTTGGAGAAGGCATCAACCATGTCCTTCATGGTCTCTTAAGGGAGGTGCTGCTGGAGTATGGGGTATCGGGCTTGTTGCTATGAGCTATCTGGTCTCTATACAACCGTTGTGAAAGTTTGGTTCGTATTGCCAACAATCAGTCAAACTCATTTCCAGTGAGAGTTGGACTCCGCCAGGGCTGCCCTTTGTCACCAATCCTGTTCAAAATATTCATGGACAGGATTTCTAGATGCAGCCAAGGAACGGAGGGTGTCATGTTCAGTGACCACAGGATCTCATCTCTGCTGTTTGCAGACGATGTTGTCTTGTCGGCTTCATTGAGCAATGACCTACAGGTCTTACTGGCACAGCTTGGTACTGAATGTGAGGCTGCCAGAAACAGAATCATTACCTCCAAATCCGAGTCCATGGTCCTCAGCTGGAAATAGGTGGATTGTCCTCTCCGGGTTGCGGACAGGGTCCTGCCCCAAGTGGAGGAGTTTAAGTATCTCGGGGTCTTATTCACGAATGAGGGGAGAATGGAGCAAAAGACTGATCAGAGCAGCATCTGCAGTGAAGCGGATGTCATGCCGGTCTGTTGTGGTGAAGAGGGAGCTGAGCTCTAAGAGAAAGGTGTGGATTTATTGTTCAATCTACTTTCCTACCCTCACTTATGGTCACGAACTTTGGGTAATGACCGAAAGAATGAGACTGCAGATACAAGCAGCTGAAATGAGCTTTCTCTGTAGGACTGCTAGACTCACCCTTAAAGATAGGGTGAAGAGCTCAGTCATCCAGAACAGGCTCAGAGTAGAGCTGCTGCTCCTCCACATCGAAAAGAGCCAGTTGAGGTGGGTACGGGCATCTGATCAGGATGCCTCCCACTTGAGGTGTTTTGGGCACATCCCACTGGGAGGAGACCCCGGGGCAGATCCAGAACACACTGGAGAGACTTTTTCTCCTAGTTGGTCTGGGAACGTCTTAGTATCCTCTTAAGAGCTGGAACAGGTGGCCGGGGACAGGGACGTCTGGGTTTCTCTGCTTGAACTGCTGCCTCTATGATCCGGACCTCCAGAAAAGCAGTAGAAGATGGATGGATGGATTGCAGAACCACATGCAGCTTTTTTTTTCCCCCAATGCCAAGAGTTAAGAAAAACTCAAATTCAAGAGGAAAAACTGCATATTTAGGAGGGAAAGAAATTTATGAGAAAAAAGCCACAAGTTCACCCAAATAATGCTGCAAAAACACATAAAAAAATGCTCAAATTTATGATAAACTATTGCAAATTTACAAGACAAAAAGTCTAATATTATTTCAAGGAAAAGATACAGATTTAAGGAAAAAACCTAAATACAGAAGGACAAATTCCCTATTTATAAAAAAAAAAAAAAGTTATCAATTTTGAAGTAGAAACAAAGTCCCAAATGTACTTACCCAAATGTAATCTTGCACAATTTTGAGAAAATTGTAAATATGGGGACAAAAAACACAAATTTGCAAGAATAATAAAAAAAAAAATAGTTGTGACAAATTTCCAAATTTATGACAGAAGAGATGCATTTTTTTTTTCCACAATATTTTTTATTGAACTTTTTTTTTTTTTTTTTTTACAAACATGGCACAAACAATCAGACACTAACACAAAAGTAATTTAAAAATTAAAGAGAACAATAACAAAATTTGTGTAATAAAAACAACAACCATTAACAAACACAAGTCAACAACAATGCTCCTCTGTTTAGTCTAGGTAATCTATTACATAAGAATACATAATATACATTCAACAGCTTGGAATGTGCAAGGTCCACACATATCATTCACCTTCTTCTTCAGACATTATGTTTTTTTTTCCACAATATCTTTATTGAACCTTTTTTTTTTTTTTAACAAACATGATACAAACAATCAAACACTAACACAAAAGTACTACAAAAAAAAAAAAAAATGCACTAAAAACACCAACAACCACCAACAAAATCAAGTCTTCAACAATGCTCCTCTGTTTAGTCTAGACAATCCAATACATAAGTATACATATTATGTTCACCAGTTTGGAATTTACAAGGTCCACACACATCATTCACCTTCTTCTTCAAGAGTTATGTTTAAATTTTTTACATAATCAATAAAAGGTCTCCATATATTCTCAAACACAATTTCCTTTGATTTTAGTATATATGTTATTCTTTCTAATGGAAGGTTTGTTAACATCTGTCTTAACCACTGAGTCACATCTGGTCTATGAGTCTTTTTCCATAATAGTGCAATACATTTTTTGGCATTAAGCAAACTGAGGTCTATGAATGTTCTTTCACTTTTATTAAAATTATGCTTTTCTGGGTACAGACCCAACAAAAACAGTTTAGGATTCAATATGATTTGTTTTGAGATTATTTTTTCAATTGTTACCCTCACCTCTTCCCAAAACATTCTTATTAATCTACATTCCCATAAACAATGAAATAGGGTTCCTTTACTTTCCATGCATTTTGTGCATGTATCTGGTATATTTTTGTTATATCTATTTAACTCCTCCGGTGTAACATACATCCGCATTAACCATTTGAAATGTATCAATTTAAGGCGTGCATTTATTGATTTGGTTTGAGCTTCTGTACAAGCCAATTCCCATTGTTCCTCTGAAATTTCAATTTGCAGATCTTCTTTCCAGTAGTTTAATCTTTTCAGTGAATTTTCACTTGAAGATAGTGTCAGTGAGTTATAAAACTCTGAAATAATACCCTTTCTTTTACTATCTTTCATCATCATTTTTTCCAAGGATGAATAAATAGGTCGAGTGAGAGCTTTATTTTGATTTGATCGAATAAAGTTTCTAAGTTGAAGATATTTAAAAAAAATGTGTTCTATTGAGATTAAATTTGATCCTCAGCTCTTCAAAAGACATTATGTTGTCTGCACATGGCAAATATAAATCCTGAATCTTTTGTATCCCTTTTAAATTCCATACTTTAAATACAGCGTCCGCTCTCCCTGGTTTAAAATATTGATTACCCCATATTGGACTAAATTGTGACAATAACTGTGGTTCTTTTAAATAGTTTTTAGCTTCACACCATATTTTGATCATATGCTTTACAAATGGATTTTTAACTTGTTTTTGTAATTTTTTTGCCGAATCTGAGTATATGAATATGGGAAGAGGTAAAGGTAAATTGTATGATTCCATTTCAGTCCAGTGAGGGAGATCATTTGATGAAAAATAATATGTCATAGACCTCAGTTGTGCCGACCAATAATACAACATAAAATTTGGACATTTCAGACCTCCACGATCAAATGGTAAATATAATAAAGACAAACGTAATCTAGCCCTCCTGTTGTTCCATATAAATTCCACTAACTTTTTTTTTATTCTTGAGAATAGATCTAAAGGTGGTGATAAGGGAATGTATTGAAATAAATAAAGTATTTTAGGTAAAATATTACTTTTAAGTATATTGATTCTCCCGATCATCGACATTGGTAGTGACATCCATCTCTGAGTTAACTCATTGATATCTGACATTAAGGCTTCATAGTTGACACTGGCGACTGATTCTAGCTTAGGCATAATTTGGATTCCTAAATATTTAAACTGATTTACAACATTGAATTGATTTACCTCAGGGGCTGGGTAATTTCTCTGGGTCTCATTTAGCATTAATATTGAAGATTTAGTTTTATTTATTTTATATCCTGATATTTCCCCAAAATTCTTTATTAAATTCAACAAGGTTGGAATTGATTTTTTTAGATTCGACATAAACAAAATTATGTCATCGGCGTACAGGGAGATTTTATGTTCTGTTGGTCCAACTTTAATTCCATATATTTGTGAATGTAAACGTATCGCTATCGCTAAAGGTTCAATTGCCATAGTAAACAGTAAAGGTGAAAAGACATTATGTTTAAGTTCTTTACATAATCAATGAAAGGTCTCCATATATTCTCAAACACATTTTTCCTTTGATTTCAGTATATATGTTATTCTTTCTAGTGGAAGGTTTGTTAACATCTGTTTTAACCACTGAGTCACATCTGGTCTATGAGTCTTTTTCCACAGTAGTGCAATACATTTTTGGCATTAAGCAAACCGAGGTCTATGAATGCTCTTTCACCCTTATTAAAGTTATGTTTTTCTGGATACAGACCCAACAAAAACAGTTAAGGGTTCAATGTGATTTGTGAAATTATTTTTTCAGTTGTTACCCTCACCTCTTCCCAAAACATTCTGATTTTTCTACATTCCCATAAACAGTGAAATAGGGTTCCTTTACTTTCCATACATTTTGTGCATGTATCTGGTATGTTTTTGTTATATCCATTTAATTCCACTGGTGTAACATACATCTGCATTAACCATTTAAAATGTATCAGTTTAAGACGTACATTTATTGATTTGGTTTGAGCTCCTGCACAAGCCATTTCCCATTGTTCCTCTGAAATTTCAATTTGCAGGTCTTCTTTCCAGTAATTCAGTCTTTTCTGTGAGTTTTCACTTGAGAATGGTGTCAATGAGTTGTAAAACTCTGAAATAATACCCTTTCTCTTACTATCTTTCATCAAAATTTTTTCCAAAAATGAATAAGTACGTCAGGTGAGAGCATTATTTTGATTTGATCGAATAAAATTTCTAAGCTGAAGATATTTAAAAAAAATGTGTTCTATTAAGATTGAATTTAATCCTCAGTTCTTCAAAAGACATGTTATCTGGCAGAAAACTTCCGGGAAGATGGCGGAGAGACATAACGCTTAAACAGAGAGCTCTCCCTAGCCGGATTAAAAATCATCGGTAAATGGCCAACTCGACATAAGCGGATCAATAAACTAAGGGATGAAAACACGAAGGAGCCGGGCACAAGGACAAAAGCAGGGTAAAATTGAAGAATTCCTCTCCAACAACGCAGGAAAAACCGCTGAACGCGAAGCCCAAAAAAACGAGGTGTCTACAGCAGAGAAAATGGAGGACGCCAGACTCGAAAACATGAACACAGGCATCGCCAGTTTGGGTAAAGAATTAAGAGAATTCAAGCGGCAGCTACAGCAGGATTTAGCGGCTCTTAAGGAGGAGCTGAAAAAAGAGATTAAGGAGGAAATTATGGGCCTCCGAAGAGAAATGGAGCGCAAGCTAACGGAAAACATGGAGGAGCTGCGCTCCCAGCGGGCGTGTATAACAGAAGCGCAGGCCCGAATATCAGAGCTGGAAGATTGGAAAAGCGAGGCAAACGAACAACTACAGACCCTGACGACGCAAACGCAGAGGATGCAGGAGAAAATAAACGACTTGGAGAGCAGATCCAGACGAAGCAATATGCGCATCTTTGGAATTCCGGAGGGCATTGAAGGCAACTCGATGACGAAATTCATGGATCAGTTCTTAAAAAAAGAGCTGGAACTGCCCGAAGAAACGGATCTGCAGATTCAACGAGCGCACAGAACCCCGGCACAGAACCCGAAACCAAACGCTACACCCAGGTCAGCTGTGGTAAACTTTGTGAAATATGACATAAAGGAAAGAATCCTGACGCAAGCATGGAAAAAAAAGATACGAATCGGTGACAAACAGGTGTTCTTCGACCATGACTACCCGACAGAAATTGTGCAGCAGCGGAAGAAATATGCCAACATTAAAAAAACGCTGAAAGAGAAAAAAATTAGATTCCAAACGCCGCTAATGAAAATGAGGATTCATTGGGAGGACGGCGTAAGAACCTACAACACGGCCAGAGAGGCAGCGCGGGATATGATGGAGCGGGGCCTTGAGGTGAGCGTGCCGGAGGAAACGGCTGGAGCAGCGGCGGCCCTGAACGCATCACGACAGCCGGAGTGGAGACGAGTGAACGGCAGAAGAAGTGGGAGAGACGTGGCGCAGCGGGCCCAGGACAAGCTACAAGGCTTTCAACTGAAAGCCTAGATCATAACAAAGATTAAGAAAGGCACAGAAGAAATGAAGGCCAAGAAGACAAGGTAAAAGAGAAACAGACGGCTAGGAGAGGTTTAAGTGATATTTGTTGGACATTTCTAGACTAATGACTATTACTTGCACAGTAAATATAGGTCTAGGGAGGGCCCTTCACTCTGTGGGGACATTCCCTCCACCCACCAACAGGGACCAGTGGGCAGAAGAAAGGCCCAAAGTATGGAGGTCGAGATTTTTTAATGTGTTTTTATATAAAAATGTGTTATTTTTGTTGTTAAAGGGGCTAGGAGCACAAGTTAAAAAAATGGAAAAACATGAATATGGGTAAAAATCTTAAGATAATGACACTAAACGTGAATGGTCTGAACTCACCTGTTAAAAGGGAAAGAATAATAAGAAAATTCAAAAAGGAAAAAGCTGAAATTATATTTATGCAAGAGACACATTTGAGCAAGACAGAACATGTGAAACTAAAGAGATTTGGCTATAAGAACTCCTACTACAGTTCATTTAAGGGAGGAGCTAAAAGGGGGGTTATGATACTAATTTCAAACAAAATACAATTTGAAAGTGAACAGGAAATCCAGGATAAAGAAGGCAGGTATGTAATAATAAAGGGAAGAATAGATGGTATGCAGATTACATTAGTGAACATCTATGCCCCACCAGAAAGTGACAAGGGTTTTTTTCAACATCTGTTTGATCTCATAGCAACACACAGTGAAGGAGTCCTAATTTGTGGAGGAGACTTAAATGCTGTCATGGATCATGAAGTTGATACAACAAGTGTTAAGAAGACAAAAAAACATGTAACAAAGTTCATAAGAACCTCACTGGCAGAAATGGGTATGGTAGACATATGGAGGGACCTACACCCACTCGAAAAAAGACTATACACATTATTCAGCAGTCCATAAAGTACACTCTAGAATAGATTACTTCCTTATGAATGAAGGTGACAGATACAGGGTGAGAAATTGTTGGATTGGAGGGGCAGAAATATCAGATCATAATCCTATATACATGGAAATATATTTAAACAATAGCAAACGACAAACAACATGGAAACTTAACGTAGGACTGTTAAATGATGAGAAAATGAAAGAAAGAATAAAAATAAACAAACGAATATATCCAAGAGAATGACAATGAAGAAGTAGACCCAACAATACTATGGGACGCACTAAAAGCCGTGTTAAGAGGAAAATTAATTGTTGAAACAGGAAAAGCAAATAAGACTAAACTGGAAGCGTATGAACAAAGATGTGAGAGACTGAGGGAATTAGAACGTAAACATCAAAGCACAAGTGATCCAAAAATATATCAAGAAATTAAAGAAGAAAAAACAAAGATAAAAGAAACACAAATGGATGAAATTGAAAGGAAAAATAGATATCTAAAGCAAAAATATTATGAAACGGGACCAAAAGCCACAAAACTGCTGGCAAAACGGTTAAGAAAACAACAAACAATGAATAATGTATACAAGATTAAAGACCCCACCACAAATAAAATCACAGTTAACCCAGAAAACATCGAAGAAATATTCCATAATTTCTATCAAGAACTATACTCGCAACCTGAAGAAACAAATACTAAAGATATTAAAAAATTTCTAGGCACATTGGACTTGCCATCAATAGGAAATCAACAAAATGAAAAGCTAACAGCAGAAATAACAACACAAGAGATCAGAGATGTGATTAAGTCACTTAAAAAGGGTAAATCACCAGGTAGTGATGGATACCCATCTGAGTTTTATAAACTGTTTATAGAAGAACTCACGCCACAGCTCCTAAAGTCATTTAATTGGACGTTGAACAACAACAAAATACCTCCATCATGGAACGAAGCTATCATTTCAGTTATTTTAAAGCCAGGGAAAGATAGAGAACAATGCGGAAACTATAGACCAATCTCTTTATTAAATGTGGATTATAAAATATATACAACAATTATATGTAAACGAATAAAGACATTCTTGACGGAATTGATAGAAGATGATCAAACTGGTTTCATAGAGGGACGCCAAACACATGACAATATCAGGAGAACAATACATATAATTAACCAAATACATAAAGAAAAGAAAAACGCAGTAATAATGAGTTTAGACGCAGAAAAAGCATTTGACAGGGTTAACTGGAAATTCCTATATAGTGTACTGGAGCGCTTTGGATTTAACGAAAAATCAGTACAATGCACAAGGACGCTATATCAAGAACCTGTGGCAAGAATCAAGATAAACGGTAGCTTAACAGACAAAGTAAATATACAAAGATCAACTAGGCAGGGATGCTGCTTATCGCCCACCTTGTTTGCTCTGTTCATAGAACCATTGGCTCAAGTGATACGACAAAATAAGAAATTAAAAGGTGTAACAATAAAGGGGGCGGAACACAAGATTGGGCTATTTGCGGACGATATTATAGTTTACCTTGAACAACCAGATGAATCAATAATGGAAATGATGAACTTGATAGAAAATTTTGGAAAGTTATCAGGATACAAGATAAACATAACAAAAACACAAATACTGACATTCCACTATAACCCTCTAAACCAGATAACTGATAAGATCAAACTAAACTGGAAACAAAAAGAAATAAAATACCTTGGAGTGAACATACCTAAAGACCTAAGCAAAATATATAAAGCAAACTATGATAGGTTGGAACAAGAAATAAAAAAAGATATTGATAGATGGTCAATCTTAAATATGGATCTGAATTCAAAAATTGAGACAGTCAAAATCAGCATACAACCTAGATTACTTTACCTCTTCCAGGCTATACCAACAGAGATTCCAGATGCCCAATTCTCAAAGTGGGACAGGATGATATCGAGATTTGTTTGGGGAGGTAAAAAACCAAGAGTGAAATATAAAACACTCCAATTACCAAAAGAGAAAGGAGGCATGGGCCTACCGAGTCTAAAGGAATATTACTACTCAGCACAAATAAGATATATCATATGTTGGTGCGACGAGGGATATGAGGCAAAATGGAAAGAAATGGAAAAGGAAATTGAGGGACTCCCAGTACAAAGCATAATAGGAGATAAAGATGCATATAAGCAAATCAAACAAATAGACCCAATCACTAAATTTACTTTAGAACTGTGGTATAAAATAGTACAAAAATATAATATAAAGGAAGACATAAAGCTATTGAAATGGGTAGCATTTGACAGTCAGTTTGAACCGGCAAAACAAGATAGGGGATACAAAAATCTGGTGAACAAGGGAATCACAGCATGGGGCAATATCGGAAAAAAAGATCTCGGGAGCTTTGTAAACATCAGGAGAAAATTTAAACTAGAAAGATCGGAATTTTTCAGATATCTGCAGATGAGAGATTATTATATGAAGAAGATTAGGCATAACCTCCAAACAGATGTGAGCGAGATTATACAACTCATTTTAAGCTCATATACAGGAAATAAAATAAGAATTATTTCAAAGATATATCAGAAACTTATGACAAACAATCATACAAGTAACTATATAAAGGAGAAATGGGAGAAAGAGCTCAATTTAAACATAACAGAAGAAAGCTGGCAGGAAATATGGAAAACACAACACACATCAACAAATTCAAGGACATGGAGGGAATTTGGATGGAAAAACCTGATTCGCTTTTTCATTACACCACAGATTCAAGGAAAATATACAAATACCCAATCTTTATGCTGGAGGGGATGTGGGGCTCAAAATGCAGACCACTCACATATGTTTTGGAAATGCTGCAAAATATCACCATTCTGGAAATCTATACATGTGACAATACAGAGGATATTAGGATATAATATACCAATGAACTGTAACCTGATGTACTTATGTGATCTTAAAAGAGACAATGTTATACAGGCTGAGGACAGATATCTAGTTAAAATCTTGTTGATTGCATGTAAAAAAACTATCACAAAAAAATGGCGATCAGAAGTTCTTCCTGACCAAGAACAATGGACTGACATTGTTGAGGACATACGTATGATGGAAAAACTAACATATCGACAAAGAATGCAAGAAGGACTATGGGGAAAAAAATGGCGGAAATGGACACACTACAAAGTGCAACAACGAGGCAGAAATTGAAAGAATAACCAAAGACACTGAAAAAACCAGAAGAATTAAGAGATGGAAACTAAAAACTTGATGCTCCAACATTCCCCCCCTTTTTTTTTTCTTTTTCTTTTTTTTTCTTCTCTTTTTCCCTACCCTAACCCCTTTGTTTTTTAAATGTAGAATGTGATCTGAATGCATTATATATGATGAAAAATGAATAAAAATCTAAGTTACAAAAAAAAATATTGGCCAATGCAAGAGAGATCTGGTGGAGTCCACACTCTTTAGAAATGGCTGTGTAACCTTTTCCAGCCTGATGAACATCAACAACACTTTTTCTGAGGTCCTCAGATATCTCCTTTGTTTGTGTCATGATACACTTCCACAAACGTGTGTTGACACTTTGATAGATGTTTAAATAAAACGGGATGTCCACTAACAGCTGATTGTCATCCCATTGATTGAAAGCACATGACTCTAATTTCACCTTCAAATTACGGCTAATCCTAGAGGTTTTGTCACTCACAGATATGATATATTGGATCATTTTCTTCAATAAATAAATGGCAAAGTAAAAGACATGTTATCTGAGCGTGACAAATATAAGTCTTGAATCTTTTGAATCCCTTTTAAATTCCATATTTTAAATACAGTATCCGCTCTCCCTGGTGTAAAATACTGATTACCCCATATTGGGCTAAATTGTGACAGTGAGTGTGGTTCTTTTAAATATTTTTTGGTTTCACACCATATTTTGATCATGTGCTTTACAATTGGATTTTTAACTTGTTTCTGTAGTTTTTTTAGCCAAGTCTGAGTATATGAATAAGGGAAGAGGTAAAGGTAAATTGTATGATTCCATTTCAGTCCAGTGAGGAAGATCATTTGATGAAAAATAATATGTCATAGACCTCAGTTGTGCTGACCAATAATACAACATAAAGTTTGGACATTTCAGACCTCCACGATCAAATGGTAAATATAGTAAGGACAAACGTAATCTAGCCTTCCTATTGTTCCATATAAATTCCACTAACTTTTTTTAGTTCTTGAGAATAGATCTGAAGGTGGTGGTAAAGGAATGTTTTGAAATAAATAAAGTATTTTTGGTAAGATATTACTTTTAAGTATATTAATTCTCCCGATCATCGACATTGGTAGTGGCATCCATCTCTGAAGTAACTCATTAATATCTGTCATTAAGGCTTCATAGTTGGCATTGGCGACTGATTCTAGCTTAGGCAAAATTTGAATTCCTAAATATTTAAACTGATTTACAACATTGAATTGGTTTACCTCAGGAGCTGGATGATTTCTCTGGGTCTCATTTAACATTAATATTGAAGATTTTATTTTGTTTATTTTATATCCTGATATATCCCCAAAGTTCTTTATTAAATTTAACAAGGTTGGAATTGATTTTTTAAAATTCGACATAAACAAAATTATGTCATCGGCATACAGGGAGATTTTATGTTCTGTTGGTCCTACTTTAATTCCATATATTTGTGGATGTAAATGTACTGCCATTGCTAAAGGTTCAATTGCCATAGTAAACAATAAGGGTGAAAGTGGACAGCCTTGTCGACATCCTCTATTGATTTTTATTGATTTTGAGATATTGCTGTTTGTTAGGATTTCTGCTGTAGCATTATTGTATATTATCTGGACCCATTTATGAAATTATTTCCAAGTCCAAACCTTTGTAGGACTTCAAAAAGATAGGGCCATTCGACTCTATCAAAGGCCTTTTCGGCGTCCAATGATAGGAGAGCTGTATCCGGTGCTTCTTTATTGGAATAAATAATATTAAATAGTCTTCTTCGTTATGGAAGCCTTGTCTTCCCATTATAAAGCCATTCTGATCTCGGTTAATAATATTTGGTAATATTTCTTGTAGTCGTTTTGCTAAAATTTTACAGATTATTTTAAGATCAGCATTTAATAGGCTTATTGGTCTCATGTTTTCACATTTATTAGGGGGTTTACCTGGTCTTGGCAACAGTATAATTAAGGCATTATTCATGTATGGTGGTAAATTACCATTTTGAAATGCTTCTAAAACCATTTCCAACAGTGGTTTTATTAATTTAGTCTTAAATTTTTTATAGAGGTCAACTGGAAGACCATCTGGTCCTGCTCTTTTTCCTGATTTCATATTATCAATGGCTAGCCCAACTTCTTCTTGACTAATTTTAGACTCCAGTATCTCCCTGTTTTCATTTGGAATACATGGTATAGATAATCCACCCAAAAACCCATTTAATTTTGTTAAGTCAGTTTCATTTTTTGTATCATATAGTTTTTCATAATAATCTCTAAAGGCACTATTAATTTCTAAAGGATCTATAACTACCTGTCCGTTACTTATAATACTGGTAATTGGTGATTTAGATTCTAATTGTTTAATCTGCCATGCCAATAAGTTTCCTGATTTTTCACCTTGTTCATAAAAAGTTTGCTTCAATCTTAGAAGACTCGAGGCAGCTCTATTCGCTGATTTTTTGTCATATTCAGCTCTCAGAATCAGTAATTCGTTCTCTAACTGTGGGTTACTTCCTGCATACACCTTTTCTTGAAGAATTTTTATTTTACGTTCCAATTGGACTCTCTCCTCTCGGGTCTTCTTAGATTTTGAACCTGTATAACTAATAATATGCCCTCTAATAAAAGCTTTGAAAGCCTCCCACTTTATACATGCCGTTGTTTGTGTAGTATTGATATCAAAGAACTCATCTGTTTTTCTATGTACTTAAATTCCTCATCCTGAAGCCATTTATGTTGAAAATGCCACCTAACTGGGTCCTTTGTCAATTTCTTATCTACATATACTAGACAGCAGGGTGCATGATCAGAGATCACAATATTATCATAGAAACAGTTGAATCTTGGACCTTAATTCTGTAGAGATCAAAAAATAGTCAATACATGAGAATGTCTTATAGGTATTAGAATAACAAGAATAGGCTTTGACTTGTGGTTTCATTTCTCTCCATATATCTAGCAATCTCAATTCTTTCATAAAATGATTAATGGTCATCCTACATCCATTGTGCGTACAGTCCAGTCCTGTTGATCTATCTATACTGGGATTCAATGTACAATTAAAATCCCCTGCTATTATATGTTGCCCTGTAAGTGATAATAAAGTGAGGAATAAATTAACAAAGAAGTTTTGATCATCAATATTGGGGCCGTATAAGTTCACCAGATTTATATTTTCTAATAACAAAGATCCTTGGATAATTAGGTATCTTCTAAATATGTCTCTAATTACATTTTTCGTTTGAAATGGGACTGTTTTATGTATGAGAATCATAACTCCCCTAGCTCGGGATGAAAATGATGAGGTGAACACGTTACCTTGCCATCTTCTCCTAATTCTTTTTACATCCTCCTCCAATAGATGAGTTTCTTGTAAAAATACAATTTTTGAATCTATGTCTTATTTTATTCATAACTTGTTTAAGTTTTTTAAGATTTTGTAGACCTCTGCAATTCCATGAAGTTAAATTAAGATTAACGCTTTGATCTATGATCAATAAGGAGTTTGAGATTACCTTGCAATATGAACATACTCTTACAGAGAAGCAAAAACATGGATGATGGAACATTCATCCTACAAACTAAACAAAAACAAATTCCCTTTCCCCACATTCGTGGTAATCCCCCAAAATCAAAAAATTCCGTCTCCCGTTATAGCTAGTGACTGTTCCACACCTGCGAGGATCAGTCAAACCACTCTCTCTTTCTCCTCTCAATCACCCTGACACTACTACTATTTTTATGACATTAACTCTCTTCTGTAGTTTTTTCAACATAACTTCAAAGTTTTATAGCAACTTTGTACATCATAGCTTTTTTTTTTTTTAATACAGTCTGTATTTTGTAGACATGTTATACGTTTCACATCAATCAGATGTCTGTACAAATGCTTAAATGTTCTACCTTTGTCATGTTCATGCTTAGCTCCCACCAGTCTCCTTTTGGATCTGCTTGATGAGCTCCTGCGCCTCTTGAGGGGTCTTGAAGATGTGGGTTCTCCCTTTATATGTGACCAGCAGTCTTGCCAGATGAATTACTCCGTGACGAATCCCTAGGTTGCACAGCTCTTTGCGGGCGGGGTCGAACTGCCTCCTTAATTGTTGAATTCCTGTGGCCAAATCTGGATAGAACCGCACCTGTTGATCCTGGTATTTAATTTCCCCTTTAGCTCGCCCCGCATTGGTGACTGTCATCTTGTCTCTGTAGTTGAGGAACTTCATAATCAGCGTCCTTGATGGTGTCTTATTATCTCTCGGTGGGCCGATTCGGTGAGCTCTCTCTAAAACGACTGATGACTGCAGATCTGCGTTATTCAGCGCTTCTGGAATCCACTTTTCCAAAAAGGTACATGGGTCCCGTCCCTCCGCCCCCCTCCATCCCCCCGGGAGGCCCACCAGCCCCAAACTATTCCGTCGCGAGCGGGATTCCAAGTCTAGGACGTTGTCTTCCAGACGTTTGCATTTTAATTCCAGTGTTTGCAACTTAGATTGTAGGCTGGTAACGTCATCTTCAGCACTTGAAATTCAGAGCTCCACCTGCGACACTCGCTCCATGCAGTCGTTTATTTCTTTTCTCATACCTTCTATTGCTGCTATAATCCCATCAAATTTAGACGAAAACTCTGTTCTCATGGAGTTGATGGCAGTGAGCACTGCATTTGTCCCCTCTTCAGCAGTTCCCGCTTCAGCAGTTCCCGCTCCGTCGCTGGCTCCCTCCTCCGCCATTGCTTCTGGAGCTTTTTCTGTTTTGCCTCGAGTGTGGAAGTCTGTTAGCTTGGGTTGTTTTGTCGAGTTACCTTTTCCTCCACCTAATTTTCCAACCTTGGTCTTTACCATATCCGCGCCAAAATGCTGGGATGGGTTTTTGTTCCAATTAAGAGAGTTTTAGTAAAATTTTTATTTTTACAAGCAGAGCAGTGTGAAACACATCTTCCTACGTGGCCGCCATAACCGGAAGTCGAAGAGATGCATATTTAAGAGGAAAAAAACCCTGTCGTAATGATTCCAACCCCAATAAAGCTTTTTGGGCTAAATATTTCTACTAACTCTGGGGCTGACTAAACCCTAACAGACCATTGAGAAGGTCAAGACCAGACAGAAACTTAAGGAGACAATGATGTTAATGCCATCCACAAATATTGCTGTGATTACTGTGGACAGCTCTACTTGGCAGCATTATTTCACCCCGCTCTTCCTGAATTGGAGGTTTCGGCCGGTACCTCTGCTGGATCCTGGTCTTACAGTGACCTCTGCCTCCTCACTCTTGGCTTGGTCTTGTTTCATCTGCAGCTTCTTGGCCTCCATCTCTCTTCTGAACTTCTGTTGAAGCTGCTGCTGTCGTATTTTTCTCAGCTGTTTGGGGTCAGTGTGCGCAGACCTCTCAGACCCAACAATGTCCTCGGAGCCCACGGCAGACCTTCAGACAGGAAAATGGAGAAATGTGACAGGAGGTGAAACTAAACAAATGAGGAGGTTTCTGTGCTGTGAAAACCAGAACCCAGACTGTTTTTACCTGGAGATGATATCCTCCCTCTTTGTGACCGGCTCAAAGATGCCAGATTTGGGAGTGCAGTCTTCTAAAGAGTTTTGATTCAGGCTGAAGACTCTGGGCTCCACGGGAGTCCAGGTTGGGCCTGATGCAGATATAAGACTTTCCTCTCGGACCAAACTTCCAAACCTGGCCTTCTCCACTGAGGGCTCGCCTTCAGAGCGCTTCGTCTGAGCCGGGTTTAGAGGAGGAGGAGGCTTTGTGTGGAGAGGAGACACGGTTCAGCTTTAAAGCACAAAATTACACACAAAATCAACGTTTCATTTTGGTTCTGACCTGTTTGGGGATCTTGTTTATTGCCAGAAGGTATTCTTTATCTAGGATGCAGTTTCCAAGAGCATTACCAAAACATCTCAACAAGAGGGGGAAAATAAGTCAGATATTTTAAATGGATATCAGAAAACAACTTGATAGGGTTACTAAAATAAATAATTCCAGTACTTCAGCGCTCTCTTCATGCCATCAGTGACTGCTTCCTTTCTCGCCTTTTCTAATGACAAAGCTTTAGATTTTAGTCCTTCACTGACACCGTAGCCTACGTCCTCATGAAATGACCCATCCTGGAGGAAAAAGTGAAGAGACAAGTGAAAACACTTCCTCACAGTAAATACGGATATGAATATGAAAAGATGTGTCCGTACAACCTTCAGTTGCACTTTAATAAATGCACTGACTCCAACGTAAAACCTCCCATTGATGAGGTCAACAAAATCTGTGAGTGAAGACATATTAGTTTGGTTGCGTGGAGCCAGAACTAGATGCCACCCAGCATAAAAATAAGTCATACCAACGTTCTGCTGGGAAATGGAGTGAGACCATCCGTTGTAGCCGAACATCTCGTTGGCCAGGCTGATGACGCGATGTCCCTCGATGTAACACACCTGTCAGAGTCAGAGATACAGCGGATCTCCATCACAAGTTTAAATTGAAGAGAAAGACATTTTTAAAAAGGCAGAAAAAGTAATCATTAATGTCAAACCGATAAACTTGTCATTAATCTTCAATTTTCCATACAGGGTAACTACAGGTATAAGGAAGCATAATTTAAGAATTTTTAGGACAAAATCAAGTTTTAATTCCCTATATTTGTAAACTAACAAAAAGTGACAATATACTAGGTAGTTTTGTGCAAAAAATTCCCTGGATATGAAACTGCTTCATATTTTTGGTTGTTGGTCAAAGTCAACTGTCTGCTGCTGGTTCCACTCATTTCAGTTAGCTTTTTGCTAAAAGGCCAAATGATTATTACAAATTCACAAAAATAAAAAACATTTCAGTGTACAAAAGAAGAAAATCAATCTTCTTTATTATTCATAGAAATTTTATGACATCTGGTGAAGAAATTTAAGGATTAATTGCAAATTTCAAGGACAATTCATTTGGGATACACAAACTGAAGAGTTTAAGTGCATACGGAATCCACTTTTCTAAGGAATAATTAACAAGCTAGCTAACGCAGCCATCATCATCATCTTCATGCCTACCACCAGGACGCTGGACTTCGGTGTCAACTTTTTTTTTTTTTAGATTTATTTTTATTACCTTTGCCAAGGGGGGTAATGCAATCATTGCAGTTTGCCAGCAAGACTGCGCAAAAACTACTGGACAGATCTGAATGAAAATTTCTCCAGAGGTGGCCATTAGGCTTCAGATGAACGCATCAGATTTTGGAGGTGATCCGGGTAGCGCTGCTTGTTTAGATTAAGTGCGGTCTCAGAAACGCACAACAGAAAAACAACACAAACACTTAAACTTTATGGACCTTATGGATAATTTTCAGTCATTTTTTTGGATTGGGATCGCTCACACAGCCGCTATGTTGTAAAATGACTGTGTAGCAATATTTAATTATAAGGTACAAAGATTATTTAATTTAGACTCAGAGGTGTATGTGGAAATGAAGGTTTACACACACACCAGGAGAAAAACTCATTTTAGGGCATCAGTCCACAAGCGGGGACAATTTATTAATGATTAATCTTTATACCTTCAATCAATTAGTCTCAAATATTCGTGAATTCTACTGGGTGACTTTAGAAACAAAACACAGGAAAAGAAATTCACTGAAACTTCATATACCGTTTACAGTTTTAATGATCAGATTCAGATTAAATAACATTACATTCAACAGATTTGTTGGTAAAGTGAAATGATCAAGTGTTAAGCATCACATTCAGCTTGTAACTGATTATTGAGCAACAGTGTAATCACACTTGTGGAACCAAGGACTTTAGTATAAATTTGTAACTGTGATAAAAATATGAACTGAAATAACTGTAACAAAAATATGAAGAAAACTGGACGCAAATTTATGAAGAAAATTATAAAAGTTAATTATGTGGAAGTTAAATTCTGAATTACTCTAAAAATAACGGAGGTTATTGAAAAAGGAATATTAAATTTCCTTCAGCTTATAGCTCTTATCGTAGCTTATGGACTAACTTTAACATGAAAAATTGGTCATATTCAATTAGAATTAGACATCACATTGAGCCCAGCAGATAGAAAGTGGGAGTCTGGCTTACGAGCAGCTGTGTCTTCAGAATCCAGCAGTGATCTTGAGTGCCAGCAGATGGCAAAGTTTTAGCAGGAACGACTGCCAGCAGTCCTTTCCAGTTGTTACGGCTTTTACAGACTCAGCAGCGGGGCGACCACAGAGTGGAGCCAGCAGGAGCGTGGACAGCTGTTTGAACGGCTGGCCCCGGGGCAGTTGTGAAGTCTTTCTGGACAACCGGGTCACAAATTTAGACTATCCACCAGCCGATACGAACGAAGGCTGAAGGAAAAAATATATTTAGACAGTTCCACCCACAAAATCCTAGTTCTTCTGACATCATGGTACATGGGTGAGGCAGGGAAAATGTCCAAAAATCTTTATCAGTCCCATTTAAAACACACGGTGAGTTACGAAAAATTGATAAGGAAAAGTTTAACGGAGTAAAATAGAAAAACTGCATGGGCTGCACGGTGGCGCAGTGGTTTAGCACTGCGGCAGCACAGTTTACCCTCGGCCGGGGGATCACGGGGATCGTGAGATCGTGGGTTCGATCCCAGCTCCCGACCAACAGTGAGCTGTGTGGAGTTTGCATGTTCTCCCCGTGTTGCGTGGGTTTACTCCGGGATTTCTCCGGTTTCCTCCCGCATACCAAAAACATGTAGGTTTAGGGCGCTCGCGCACGCAGCGACCGGCAGCCGGTGGCTTGTCACCAGACTGCAAACCAAATCTACCTAAGGGTACAAATAAGTAACAAAAAAAAAAACAAAAAAAAAACGTCTGAACATGGAGTCTCACTCCATATAAAAAGTTGAGCTCAGGAAGAAGAAAAGTATTCCCCAGACGTTTAAAGGAAAAAGCGTTAAACCGGACACACACACAAACTTTTCCAAGACAACTCTCTCTCCCACTGAGCATTTCCCTTAAAACCAAGGAAGTTTTCGCAGGGAAAACTTGACTGACATGATAGGGAACCAATGGTCTTCCATCATGGGAGGTTTGAATGAACTCTGGTCCAATAAGAAAACAGTTCTTTGTCTGTAACCTACCAATAAAATGAAAGGGGCCGTTGCCCAACAGAGACTGGCTGGTGATTGGCTGAGCCAGTCAGATGAATTGAGTACTTCTTCAACAGGATGAAACACATCTTAACCCTTTGAGTGTGAGAATTTTCGTGCCCCTAGTGGCAGAGCGCAGCACTGCGCCTGCCTTCTCACTCTGACATGATCGCCTGCATTGGGAATTTGTACTGATTGTACTGATTTGCCAGTTTCAAAAGGTGGCAGACATCGGTTGGAGGACTCAGTGGATGACACGTAATACACCAAAGAAGAAGAACTCATTTCCTTTTCCTGCTTGTAGCAGTTAGCACAGAAAGCTAATATGTCTGCGATCGTTCACCGCCACATTTTGTCAGCTTTGTATGCAGAAAATAGCCACGGGATACAAGCGAAATTTATATGGGATAATCATAAGACTTTGTAGATGTGGTAGAGATTTTATATTACCGATAGAATGCAAAATAAGGACCATAATGGGTGAAAACGTAGTGACCACGGCAACCCCCCCTTTATCAACAGACTGTACAACAGTAAGTGACTTATTTCAGTTTGTTTTTTTTTTAAATGTACCGATTTCTTGTTCATATACTTTGAAGATAAGATGATGAGGTACCTCTGTACAAAAAACGGTGTCAAAAGACTGTAAATACGTCCAAAGTCCAGTTTTGACTGAGTTATGGAATTTAAAGAGGTGCCATGACATTATGCAAATTAGATGCATAAATTTATTCCTATCTGAAACTTTGGATCATATTTTACATCTTTCTAATTGACAGTAAGCCATTATCTCTTATCACTTTCAAGTTATAGCCTTGGAAATCTGAACTATTTTGACAAAAAATATTTACCACTCTTGACCACTAGGGGTTATGTCGCAGTCCGGCAACATACACACTCATGGGGTTAATAACATTGAAAATTCATTATATACTTAATATGAAATCTAAGCTAACCACCTATTCATGACTAACTTCAGTGAGCATGCACTTTATAAACTTGTACTTCTATAATTAACATGCGTTAGAATACAGCTCATTTAAGCATTTTTCAAACATGCACACACGTAAAATCAATGATTAATGAAACATTTCAAACCCATCATTGTGCAACACAGAGGCGATCATCTCTTCAAATAGTGTCCTGAGAATTATCCTGGAAAAATAAAGTCTTGAGGGGAAAGTTAAGATAAGATAAGATAAGCCTTTATTAGTCCCACAACGGGGAAATTCCAGGATTGCAACAGCACAGGGATAGCAACACTCAGAGCAACAATCAGAAGGCAAGAAAAAAAACAAGCAAGCAAGAGCAGCTAATATACATATGTACATATTACTATAAAAATATATATATACACACACACAGACACACAGTGCAGAGCATTGTAGCTGGATGGAATAAATATATGAATATGTAAACACACAGTGCGGAGCATTGTAGCTAGATGGAATAAATATGTAAATATATAAATACACACAGTGCAGAGCATTGTTGCTAGATGGGATGAAACAGCACAACCGTCTACTTAGTTATCATACATGGTATGGTTATGTGCCCATACATATTCTCACTCTCCATAGCAACCGGTATTTTCCTAGTTGTATGCCGGAGGGGACCATTGTGTAAGTCTATTGCATCTTTGCATTCAAAAAAACTATTAGTTTGTTACGTCTTTTTGCTATCTCTGCGAGCAGCCCTGCTTAGGTTGTACAGTCTGACAGCCGTTGGTAGGAAGGACCTGCGAAACCTCTCGGTTGTGCACCTGGGATGATGTAGTCTGCTGCTAAATGAGCTCCTCAGTGCATTCAGTATGTCCTGCATAGGGTGGAACTCGGACTCCAGCAGAGATGACAGTTTAGCCACCGTCCTTCTCTCTCCTATCTCCTCCACCGGATCAAGGCGCTGCCCCAGGACAGAGCTAGCTTTCTTGATCAGTTTGTTCAGTCTCTTCCTATCGCCTGCAGTAATGCCACTGCCCCAGCAGACCACTCCAAAAGTGATGGCTGATGCCACCACCGTGTCATAGAATGTCTTCAGCAGCGCGCCTTGTACACCAAAAGACCTGAGTCTCCTCAGCAGGAACAGCCTGCGCTGTCCCTTCTTGTAGAGTGCGTCAGTATTGTGTGACCAGTCTAGTTTATTGTTCAGATGAACACCCAGGTACTTATAGGCTGTCACCATCTCGATGTCTGTTCCCTGTATATTTACTGGTGCTGTGAGGGGTTGTCCTTGCCTGCGACAGTCCACCACCAGCTCCTTAGTTTTCCTCGCGTTGATCTGGAGGCAGTTCCGATGGCACCAGTCCACGAAGTCCTGGATAAGCCCTCTGTACTCAGCTTCATCTCCATTGGAGATGAGGCCAACGATCGCAGAGTCATCAGAGAACTTCTGTAGATGGCAGTGTGTTGTGTTGTGTGAGAAGTCTACAGTATAAAGAGTGAACAGGAAGGGAGCCAGCACCGTTCCCTGGGGGGCCCCCGTGCTACTGATGATCGTGTCGGACACACAGTCCCGGGTTCTCACAAACTGAGGCCGGTTCGTGAGGTAGTCCAGGATCCATGATGACAGGTGCTGGTCCCCCCCTGCGCGCAGCAGCTTGTCCTTCAGGATCATCAGTTGGATGGTGTTGAAAGCACTGGAGAAGTCACAGAACATGATCCTCACCATATTCCCGGGCTTCTCTAGGTGGGACAGAGAACGGTGAAGGAGGAAGATCACCGCATCCTCCACCCCAATGCCATGCTGGTAGGCGAACTGAAGTGGATCCATCGCTGGTTCCACCAGGGGGCGGAGGTGAGCAAGGAGCAGTCTCTCCAGGGTCTTCATCAAGTGGGACGTCAAGGCCACCGGTCTGTAGCTGTTCAGGTCTTTGGGGTGGGAAGTTTTTGGTACAGGTACCACACAAGATGTTTTCCACAGCTGTGGTACCCTCCCCAGTTTCAGGCTCAGGTTGAAGATATACGTCACAATCCCACACAGCTGGTCTGCACAGGACTTGAGGAGCTTTGCGCTGATGCCGTCCGGTCCCGACGCCTTCCTCGCCTTGATCTTCCTCAGCTCCGTCCTCACCTGGGTCCTGGTCAGGGTAAGGATGGGGGGCTGTGTGTTGGGAGTGGGGGGGTGTTGGTGGAGTGGGGGGTGGGCAGCAGGACTTGATTTCTTTAGAGGCAGCAGTGGTTGTTGTGCAGACGGGGGAGGGCGGTTGGTCAAACCTATTGAAAAACAGATTCAGGTTGTTCGCCCACTCCCTGCCCCCCATGGCCTGGGGGGAGGTATTCTGGAGCCCAGAGATGGTTTTGAGGTTTCTCCAGACCCCGCTGATGTCGCTCTGTTGCAGCTTGTCCTCCATCTTAAGTTAAGATAATGTTCAGTCCAAAAAAAAAAACAAACCAAAAAAAAAAACCCACAGGCCATCATTTGACAGAAGTAATGCAAACATATTCTGTAGGTGTCCACGAGGGGTAATGTTGAGCTGTGGATAATTCCTAGCGAGTTGGAATGCACTTGAGGAGTGTGGGATATATCAGACAGTTGTTAAGGCATAAAACTGTCTGATTGGGAGGAAGCTCCAGTTTATTTAGGATGGCAAACTAATCCTTTCCTGGCACGAGATGAGATCCTTATCGTACCTTTTACCATGGAATGTGTTTTACAGCCGGTGGTCCTTAGATGAAAAACAGTTCTTGACCAGACTTTTTGGGTGAAACAATTTCTTCAAGGTGAAAAGTAATTTTATAGATTATAGCCAAAGGGAATGATGCTACAACTGACAGTATGAAGCACAGAGCAGTTAAACATTGCCAAGGACAACCAACACATCTTCTCTGTGGTCTTCCTCTTTTCCTCCTGCCTGGCGGCTCCATCTTCAACATCCTTTGTCCAATATATCCACTATCCCTTCTCTGCACATATCCAAACCATCTCAGCCTTGCCTCTCTTACTTTGTCTCCAAACCACTCAACCTGAGCTGTCCCTCTGATATACTCATTTCTAATGTTGTCCCTCCTAGTCACTTCCAATGAGAATCTTAGCATCTTCAACTCTGCCACCTCCAGCTCTGCGTCCTATCTTTTTGTCAGTGCCACCATCTCCCAACCATACATCACAGCAGGTCTCACTACTGTTTTGTAAATCTTCCCTTTCACTCTAGCTGCTATCTTTCTGTCACAAATCACCCCTGACACTCATCTCCACCCACTCCACCCTGCCTGCACTCCCTTCTTCACCTCTCTTATGCATTTGCCATTGCTTTGGATGGTTGACCCCAAGTATTTAAACTCATCTACTTTCACTACCTCTACTTCTTGCATCTTCACCACTACACCTGCCTCCCTCTCATTCACACACATGTATTCTGTCTTGCTTCTACTGACTTTGATTCCTCTTCTCTCCAGAGCATGCCTCCACCTCTCCAGGTCCTCTTCCACCTGCTCCCTACTCTCACTACAGATAACAATGTCGTCTACAAGCATCATGGTCCAAGGAGACTCCTGCCTGACCTCATCTGTACGCCTGTCCATCACCACGGCAAACAAGAAGGGGCTCAGAGCCAATCCCTGATGTAATCCCAACCCCACCTTGAATCCATCCGTCACTCCTACAGCACGCCTCACCACCGTCTCACTGTCCTCATACATGTCCTGCACCACCCTCACACACTTCTCTGCCACTCCTGACTTTCTCACGCAGTACCACACTTACTCTTTTGGCACCCTATCATATGCTTTCTCTAAATCCACAAAAACAGTGCAAATCCTTCTGACCTTCTCTATACTTCTCCATCAACACTTTTTTTTTTAAACTCTTTATTGGGGTTTTGGTACAAGAATAAAAAACATACATATAACATAGCAATAACCATAGTGATCATCATTGTGGAAGAAAAAAAATAGGAAAAAAAAAAAAGGAGGGGGGGCATCACAAGAGTCACTACCAAAATTATTCATGGTCACTCCTCATGTCCTGGGTATACCAGGAAAAAAAGAATCAATGAATTGTTGCCATATCATGTAGAACATGTTCACATTACCTCTCAATGAAAATCTGATCTTTTCTAGTTGTAAATGTTCCATCACATCATTCATCACATTTGAGTGGGATGGTGGGTTTCTTTGTTTCCAGAGTAACAGAATAAACCTTCATGCTAACAGAGTTACAAATCTTACCATAGTATGTTGTTTGTTCGTCAGTTCAGTCTTAGCTGATTTTGTACCAAATAAGGCCAGGACTGGATCTGGGTCAAGTTGCTTTTTCAGGATTTTGGACAGAATCTCAAATATTTTGGTCCAGTAATTGCAGATTTTTGAACAGTTCCAGAACATGTGTGCTAACAAAGCCAGAGTTAGTCCACATCGATCACAGGAAGGATTTACTGTTGGAAACATTCTGGAGAGTCTCAGTTTTGATAGGTGTAGTATTTTGAACTGTATCAGTCCATGCTTAGCACATACTGAGGATGAATGAACACCTTCTTGAGCCTCTTTCCACTATTTTTCTCCGATTTCCACTCCAAGATCCTTCTGCCAGGCTTCTTTTAAATGCTCCAAGGTAGCTGTACATTTTATTTGTGTCAGTTCATAATGAATTTTGGATATAGTGTGGCGCATATGTTGGGTTCATATTTTCCACAAATGTATGGCTGTATGTTTATTGGTGCTTCACGTCTCGAGGGACAAAGAAGTCTGGATCTGCAGGAGATAACGAGGAGGTGTGAGATTCAGCCTTTGTCTCAGAGAAGATGCCCCAGAGGGATTTCCGGATCATCGAAGAATAAGGGACAATGGTGAATGATCAAAGAGTTGCATTGTGACTGGGATTAAGTACCATGTGACTGTATGTTTGCTAAAGCACCATGTGACTTAAGTTTCGATGCTCCAGAAGTATAAGAGCGTGATATGATAGTGTTCTGTCTCTTTTCCTGCTTTGAGAATGCTAGAGATGTGTTCTGTTAATAAAGCTGAACCTGAGAAATAAAACTCAGCCTCATCCTTTAAACACATCTTCTACACTGGTGACCCTACGACAAAGAATGAGCAGAGAGAATTCTCCCAAGCGGAGCTCGGCGGAAGTCAGCCTGATGGCTGCCTCCACACTCCGGCTGCCCGATTTCTGGCAGCATAGCCCGCGCTCCTGGTTCAGTGCAGTCGAGGCGCAGTTCAACCTCCGGAGAATCTTGAAGGACGACACAAAATTCTACCATGTGGTGGCGAAGCTGGACAGCCACACGGTCCAGAGGGTGGAAGATCTGGTTAACCACCCACCGGACAGCGGCAAGTACAGCGCATTGAAGGACGCGCTGATCAGCCATTTCACCCCTTCTGTGCAACAGCGAGCAGAGGGGCTCCTAACGTTGACGGAGTCGGAGAACGATAGACCTGCGGACCTAATGGTGAAGATGCTGAGGCTGAAAGACTCCGAGGACGGCGAATTTATTTTCGCCCACCTTTTCCTCCGGACCCTGCCACCAGCGGTGAGAGTGACCCTGGCAGATTCACCCCGATTGGCCAAGCGAGACTACCATGGGTTGAGCAAGGAGGCGCAGCGACTCGTCGACGCCCACAAGCGGAGCGCGGTTTCGGCCGCGGCAGCTGAGCTAGGAACGATGCCCGGAGACGGCTTGGGGCCAGTGGTTGCGGCGCCAGACGCACCGACGACGGCGGCGACAGGTACCAGGCGACACAGAGCTGATGAAGACCTGTGCTTCTACCATTGCCGTTTTGCAGAGAGGGCACACAGGTGCCTCCCACCGTGCCACTTCAAGCGTCCGGGAAACGCCAAGACCGGGGGTCGGTAGTGGCTGCGACCCTCGGGGAGGAGAACAAGCTGCTTTACCTGACAGATGCACACTCAGGGAAACAATTCCTCGTGGACACGGGCTCCTAGCTGAGTTTCGTCACGCCTACCTACGCGGATCGGCTGATGCCGTCTGAAGTTCCCTGGGTATCAGTGTCAGCAGCGAACGGCTCAGCGATTAAGACCTTCGGTGAGAGGACTATGCTTCTGTCCTTACAGGGCCGTTCATTTGAGTGGACCTTTATTGTAGCGGCAGTCAGTTTCAGCATGTTAGGGGCTGATTTTTTGTGCTCACATGGTTTATTGGTTGATCTTGCTAATAGATGTCTGGTTAATGCACCGTCTTTCCATTCTCTTCCCTGCACAGCTAGGGTGGCCCCGCCTGCTGCGCTGGCCAACGTCACAGCTGCGGGTGGTAAGGTTCATGCACTGCTCACTCAGTTTCCAGCGCTCACAGTCCCAACGTTTTCGGCGACGGTGGCTAAGCATGGGGTGGAGCATTTTATCACTACTACTGGGCCGCCCGTTTTTGCAAAAGCTCGCCGCTTGGACTCAGCTAAACTGGCTATAGCGCGAGAGGAATTCGCCAACCTGGAAAAACTGGGCATCATTAGACGCTCTAAAAGCTCCTGGGCTTCACTGCTACACATGGTCCCAAAGGCTGACGGCTCGTGGCGACCTTGCGGTCATTTCCGCAGGTTGAACAACGTTTCAGCACACGACCGCTACCCAATTCCGCACATCCAAGATTTTTCAGTTCATTTGGCGGGGGCGTGCATTTTTTCTAAAATTGATTTGGTGCGTGGGTACCATCAAGTCCCAGTGCGCGCTCAGGATATACCCAAAACAGCGGTAATAACTCCTTTCGGGCTTTTTGAGTTTTTGCGCATGCCGTTTGGTCTCAAGGGTGCTGCGCAGACCTTTCAACGCATGATGGATGCAGTTTTACGAGACCTCCCTTTCGTGTTCATCTACTTGGACGACATTTTGGTAGCCAGCACGTCCGAAGACGAACACGAAAGCCACCTTACAGCAGTTTTTCAGAGGCTGGCAGAGCATGGGTTAATAATTAATCCAGCGAAGTGCCAGTTTGGGGTGGCGCAAATCGATTTTTTGGGGCATCGCGTTTCGCCAGAAGGGGTGATCCCTCTGCCTGATAAAGTACGCGCAATAACAAATTTTCCCCAGCCTCAAACGGTCAAAGCGTTGCAAGAGTTTTTGGGAATGGTTAATTTTTATAACCGGTTCCTCCCAAGCGCAGCGCGGCTCATGCAACCATTGTACGCTGCACTAAAAAAACAAAAGCCCACAAATAAGGTCGAATGCTCTCCGGAGCGAGAGCACGCTTTCGCCCAGGTCAAATCAGCCCTGGCAAACGCCGTTTTGTTAGCACACCCAGTTCCAACAGCCCGCATGGTGCTCACTACTGACACTTCCGATTTAGCGGTGGGGGCGGTCGTTGAACAGTTCGTGGCAGGGACCTGGCAGCCGCTCGCGTTTTTCAGCAAAACCTTGCGCGATAGCGAGCGTACATACAGCGCGTTCGACAGGGAGCTTTTGGCCCTACACTTGGCCATCTGCCATTTCCAGTTCTGGCTGGAAGGGTGCCGTTTCACTGCGTTTGTGGACCACAAGCCGCTAACTTGCGATGGCCAAGACTTCAGAACCTTGGTCAGGCCGGCAGCAAAGGCAGCTAGCCGCAATATCGGAGTTCACCACAGATATCCAGCATGTCGCAGGTAAACATAATGTAGTGGCAGACTGTTTCTCGCGTGCCGTAGCAACGCCAGGCCCCATGGGGGCAGACTCTGTAGCCGTGGCCACGGGCCAGGGCAGCGACGCGGAAGTGCGCGCGGCCCCTGTCCGCGTAGGTTTAGATTATGCAGCCATGGCCGTGGAGCAGGTTAGCGATGTGGATGTGCGCGCGCTCCAGTCTGGACCAACAGGGTTAAGGCTGGAGCACAGGGTGCAGCAAATTGGTATGCCCCCCCTAATCTGCGATGTCTCCACGGGACGGCCCCGCCCCGTGGTTCCAGCTGCGTGGCGCCGCCGCGTTTTCGACTCGATCCATTCTCTCATCGATTAAGATGGTGGGGGAGAAATTCGTTTGGCCCGGGTTGCGCAAACAGGTCAAGGAATGGGCAGCAGCCTGCGTAGCGTGTCAGCGAGCCAAAATACACAAGCACACTAGAGCTCCTTTGGAGCCTTTTCACATTCCGGCTAAGCATTTTGATCATGTGCATGTTGACTTGGTGGGCCCCCTTCCGTCGTCACAGGGGCACACACACCTTTTGACGATGGTGGATCTCACCATGCGTTGGCCAGAAGCGGTTCCTCTGGCGTCAACCACAGCAGAAGAAGTTGCGCGAACGTTTTTAACAGCTTGGGTTGCGCGTTTTGGAGTTCCGTCGGTCATAACGTCCGACAGAGGTCCTCAATTTGTTTCCGAATTATGGTCGTCGATGGCCCGCAGCTTAGGGGTGAAGATACACCGCACTACCGCGTATAACCCCCAGGCTAACGGTTTGTGCGAACGCTTTCATAGGTCGTTGAAAGCAGCCCTCAGAGCGTCACTTACGGATACAAATTGGGTAGACAAACTTCCATGGGTTTTATTGGGGTTGCGTTCTGCACCTAAGGAGGATTTGCAGGCCTCTTCAGCTGAGTTAGTTTTTGCACAACCTCTCCGTTTGCCAGGGGAATTTCTTCCCGACAACCCTGCATCAAATTGCCCCCCCGCTCAGCTGTTGCAGAGCGGCACAGGGTCAAACACGCTCCCTGGTCCGGTTCATCACAGTTGTCCACGAGTTTTTGTGCCGAAGGCTTTAAAAAATGTGGAGTTTGTCTTTGTTAGACATGATGCGCAACGCCCAGGTTTGCGCCCGCCTTACGATGGACCTTTCAGAGTGCTGGAAACAGGTGAGAAGCATTTTTTGCTAGATTTAGGTGGGAGAAAGGAGTTGATTTGCATAAACAGACTCAAACCCGCTTTTGTTCTGGCTGATGAACCCGTGCAGTTGGCGAGGACCCCCCGCCGTGGCAGGCCTCCGAGAAGGCATCCCCCAGAGCTCCCACAGAGATGTGCTAACAGTTCTAATCCACAGGTGCAGGAAGACGCTGCAGAAGTAGCAAAGCTGGTTTACAGCAGATTCGGCAGGAGGTTAAGACCTAGGCAACGGGTGGATTGATTTTTGGTTATGTGATAATGTTTTCATGTCATGCATCTCTGAGTATGTTTTGTCCCATAGTAGACGTTTGGTAGGGGGGGTCATGTGGCGCATATGTTGGGTTCATATTTTCCACAAATGTATGGCTGTATGTTTATTGGTGCTTCACGTCTCGAGGGACAAAGAAGTCTGGATCTGCAGGAGATAACGAGGAGGTGTGAGATTCAGCCTTTGTCTCAGAGAAGATGCCCCAGAGGGATTTCCGGATCATCGAAGAATAAGAGACAATGGTGAATGATCAAAGAGTTGCATTGTGACTGGGATTAAGTACCATGTGACTGTATGTTTGCTAAAGCACCATGTGACTTAAGTTTCGATGCTCCAGAAGTATAAGAGCGTGATGTGATAGTGTTCTGTCTCTTTTCCTGCTTTGAGAATGCTAGAGATGTGTTCTGTTAATAAAGCTGAACCTGAGAAATAAAACTCAGCCTCATCCTTTAAACACATCTTCTACAATAGCACCTTTAGACAAAGGACTGGTCAGAAATAGCATGTCCATAGTGGAATCTGTTGGTTCATTAGGGAAGGATGGAAATGTTTTTGATACGAAACATCAAATCTGTAAGTATCTGAAAAAATCTGAGTTACATAAGTGAAATTTTGCCTGTAATTGATGAAAGGTGGGGAAAACGCCATCAATAAATAGGTCTCTAAAAGATCATATACCTTTGGAGTGCCATTGTTGGAATGTTGAATCTAAAAGTGATGGAGAGAACATAGGATTACCCATCAATGGAGCCAATGCTGAACAACTTTGCCAGCCAAAATGTCTCCTGATCTGAGACCATATTTTAATTGAATGTGAAACTATGGGGTTTGACAATTTTCTATTACAGTTTAGAGCTGAATAAATCATTGGTGATAGTGAAGTTGGGAGGCAACTTTGGCTTTCCATCCTAACCCAATCTGACTTTTCAGACTGAAACCAGAATGACATAGAACGTATATTAAAAGCCCAGTAATACAGTTGGAAACAAGGCATTCCCAAACCTCCCGATGACTTGGGTCTTTGTAGAAAGCATTTTCTAATTTTTGGTTTGTTTTGGGTTTTTTTGTTCCAAATAAATTGCGATATTAAAGTGTCTAATTTTTTTTAAAGAAAGTCTTGATCAGAATAGGAATACACTGGAAAAGGAACAGAAATTTTGGTAAAATGGTATATTAATTCATCCTAATAATGAAAAAGGAAGATGAGCCCATCTGTCCACATTTTTGGTTATTTGATTATACAGTTTTAAAAAGTTTTGTTTAAATAAGAGTCTGCAAGTTTTTGAGTAATATTTATTCCAAGATATTTAAACTGGTTTGAAATTGCAAACGGTAAAGAGGTGAGGCTACATGCATCTTGCTGTGCTTTAAGATTAACTGGGAATAAAACACTTTTAGAAAGATTAATCTTATATCCAGATATCAATCCAAATCTTTTTAAGGTTGACATTATAATTGGCATTGATTTTGAGAGGTTTGAAATATACAGTTGTGGAGGAAAGGAATCAGACGAGACACGAGCTGATGACACACAATTTTATTTCCTCCAACCAGCAGAACGGACTGAATTGGGTGCCAGAGCGAATCTCTATTACAGTTTTAATCCCGCCCTTGGCACCTGGAGTACACACATTAACATACACGACAATAGAGCATGACTCACACAATACTTTGGCACCCAGCATACCCAAGGTGTGAACAGTATCTTCTACCCCACACAATAGGTTCACGCCTGGCATACCAGGAACGAACATGCATCTTTATTTGGTTTATTACCCCCTAGCACTCTGGCACCCGTCCTTGGTTCCTCTCCCTTCTCCTCATTTCCATCTCTCACCTACCACCCAGTGCCTGTTTCAACTCCTTCCTGATCTTTGTGCGACCTTCTTCCTTCTGTAACTTCCCCCACTTAATCTTTGGCTCTGCCTTCACTGTTTTCCTCTTCTTGCTTTGCAAAGTCACCCTACAGACTACCATCTGATGCTGTCTAGCTACATTCTCCCCTGCCACCACCTTGCAGTCTCCTATCGGTTTCAGATTTCTCCTTCTGCATAAGATGTAGTCCACCTGTGTGCACCTTCCTCCACTCTTGCAAGTCACCCTATGTTCCTCTCTCTTCTTGAAGTATGTGTTCACCACAGCCATTTCCATCCTTTTAGCAAAATCCACAACCATCTATCCTTCCACATTTCTCTCCTTAAAACCATACCTACCCAGAACCTCCTCATCATCCCTGTTCCCTTCACCTAAATGTCCATTAAAGTCCACTCCAATCACCACTCTCTTCTCACTGGGAATACTCTCTACCACTTCATCCAACTTACTCCAGAATTCCTCTTTCTCATCTACCCAACATCCAACTTGTGGGGCATACACACTAACAACATTCAACATCACACCTTTGACTTCCATCTTAAAACTCATGATCCTGTCTGACTCCCTCTTTACCTCCTGGACACGCTTCACATACTCTTCCTTCAAGATTACCCCTAGTCGATTTCTCTTCCTATCTACACCATGGTAAAACAGTTTAAATCCACCTCCAATGCTCCTAACTTTGCTTCTCTTCCATCTGGTTTCTTGAACACACAGTACACGGTGTCCATAAAGTTTCTTTACAATTTAACCAATCTATTACAAGAGCAAACGAATAGACAAATCTGTGGTAATTATTACAAAATGAGGAGTAGATATTGAAGGGTTTTTTTTGCCTCATTTAATACAACTCTATATAGGCACCATTGGCTGCACGAAGCACATCAAGACAGTACTCAATTTCTTGCCAAGTTCGCTATAGCATAGCCTCATCAATGGTGGCAATGGCATCAGTGATCTTTTGCTTCAGGTCGTTGATGTCCCATATCTTTGTTTGATACACGATATCTTTAACATAACCCCATAGAAAGAAGTCAAGGGGAGTGTTATCTGGTAAACAAGGTGGCCAGGGACTTGGGCCCTCCCTTCCAATCCACCAATCTGGAAATGTTTGATTTAGGAACACACGAACATTGAAATACACAAATGCAATGTGATTAAAAACTTTGATCACCACTGAGTACATAGAACAAATCTAATTAACATAGCTCATCAATTGCTTTTGTAATGATTTTTTTAAACTGCAAAGAGACTTTGTGGACACCCTGTATATCTACCTTTCTTCTCTCCATCATATCAGCCAACTCTCTGCCTTTGCCAGTCATAGTCCATACATTTAAACTCTCACCTCCACACTTCTACCTTTCCTTTTCTCTCTCTCCCTCCTAACACGTCTTCCTCCTCTCCTCCTCCTCGATCTTTGACCAAGAGTAGCCCAATTTTTTCACTTCAACCATTCTGACTAAAAGAGGTGATCACTAATTACACATCAAAACCATTTGTTGAAAAAACATTTAACTGGTTTGCAGCCATGAACTACACAAGGATACCAATTTGTTGTAAAGGATCACCATTGAGATTGGGGGTAGGGGCCAAAATGGGGCAATTTTGTGATAGGCTTTATTTTTACAAAACTTCATCAAGTTTGCTGCAGAGAAATGGAAAATTACAGGCAAAATCATTTTTCACTTTAATTTAAGGGTTATGTCTCTAAAATGTTTTTTTTTATGACTTACAAGACATAAAGAGTGAAATCACTGTTTTTTTTTTTTTACTTTAAAATTTCACTTAAGTCCCACCCCCTGCAAAAAGTGAAGTTGAGACAAAACATTTTTTATGACATTTTAGACAACCTAGATTTGTTTTTATAGGAGATTTATAACCACCGGAGTGTGTCTTTAACAGACCCAGCATAACAAAAACATCTCACACAGTCAGAATACATTGGATATGGATTAAACTCAAAAAATGTCAAAATTTGTTGAAAAACACACTTAATTACTAATTTTCATGGCTAGGGAACAATCACAGCCAAAATTATCTAAAAAAAATGCACCCTCAACTACAAAAATGTCCACTAACAGGGCATAATGGATAAGGTTTTTTAGGGACCAGAGAAAAACAAAAACTCGCCTTTTGTCCTCCTCCAGCCAGTCTGGTACTGATGTACTCTGGTCCCAGTTTCTGCCGCAGGGCATCTTGCACCGCCTGGTACTCCTCTGCTGTGTAGGTACACTGTTGGGAACAGAAGGAGAACAAAACACTTCAGTACTGTTTATGCTAAGTTACACTACCTATATCTATAATGCAGTATCTCACAGTGCCAACATTTCATGTGCAATGAGTACTGACATACTGTGTCTTTTTAATAAGGCTTAAAGGCTGACACCACATCTTTTCTACCATTTCTATTCTTGTTTATCTTTTTACTACAGTA
Source organism: Pholidichthys leucotaenia (assembly GCA_020510985.1). NCBI lineage: Eukaryota > Metazoa > Chordata > Actinopteri > Cichliformes > Pholidichthyidae > Pholidichthys > Pholidichthys leucotaenia. The sequence continues at coordinate 117,677,491 of CM035840.1, forward strand.
TTTAATATGGCTTCCAGATGTACGTGTTAGCTGTACCGGTACAGGTCTGTTTATGTATACCTGTGACAAGTTAATGTAGCTTTTCTTTTTTTAAAGTGTTCTGCAACAAATTTCATTCTATACAGTGGGGCAAAAAAGTATTTAGTCAGCCACCAATTGTGCAAGTTCTCCCACTTAAAAGATGAGAGAGTTGTCCAATTTTCATCATAGGTATACCTCAACTATGAGAGACAAAATGAGAAAAAAAAATCCAGAAAATCACATTGAAGGATTTTTAATGAATTAATTGGTAAATTCCTCGGTAAAATAAGTATTTGGTCACCTACAAACAAGCAAGATTTCTGGCTCTCACAGACTTGTAAGTTCTTCTTTGAGAGGCTCCTCTGTCCTCCACTCATTACCTGTATTAATGGCACCTGTTTGAACTCGTTATCAGTATAAAAGACACCTGTCCACAACCTCAAACAGTCAGACTCCAAACTCCACTATGGCCAAGACCAAAGAGCTGTCAAAGGACACCAGAAACAAAATTGTAGACCTGCACCAGGCTGGGAAGACTGAATCTGCAATAGGTAAGCAGCTTGGTGTGAAGAAATCAACTGTGGGAGCAATTATTAGAAAATGGAAGACATACAAGACCACTGATAATCTCCCTCGATCTGGGGCTCCACGCAAGATCTCACCCCGTGGGGTCAAAATGATCATGAGAACGGTGAGCAAAAATCCCAGAACCACACGGGGGGGCCTAGTGAATGACCTGCAGAGAGCTGGGACCAAAGTAACAAAGGCTACCATCAGTAACACACTACATCGCCAGGGACTCAAATCCTGCAGTGCCAGATGTGTCCCCCTGCTTAACCCTCATCCTACCAACATATTTTACATACAAATAGTACCAACTGGGGTCCGTTTGGACCCCACACAAAATTTAACTGTTAATTAGATTATTAAGCAATACCAAAGTATTTTTTTCACTTAAAATGTTTTATTTGGTTAAAACAAAGAGTTGTGCTTGAAACATGATCCAAAAATCCCGGAATGGGGCTAGTTTGTTGGTTGCCTGCCTTTCAGCACGAGTAGCCCGGTTGTAATGTGTTTTTCAACCAGTGTGCCCTGGTGCGTTCAGGCTTTTGTGGGAAATTATCTAATTTCACTTCTTAATTGGTACAAGAAATGCAAATACTTTGCCATTGTTGTGCATGTGTTCTGTAGGGCCTACAGAATACAATGCTACATGCTACATGTAGCATGCTACATGCTACATGTATGTAGCATGTAGTACATACTAGCATGTAGCATGCTACATGTAGCATGCTACATGCTAGTATACAATGCTACTTTGCTACAATGGCAAAGTATTTGCATATTTGCATGGCAAAGTCTACCTCGTTGAGCCATCATTCACTGAAATATAACACAAAATTCATACATTTAATATAATTAACATCATATTTTTCCCTGGGGTCCAATCGGACCCCAATGAAAAATCTGAACTGACAGTACAGAAGAAAACTGTATTTTAAATCAGATTTATTTTTTGTGATTCACAGATGATGACAAAGTCAGAAAGAATGATAGCTGTGATCGATAATATGTCCGTGTTGTGCATAAGAACATACTCTATGTGTGGGGTCAATTGGGACCCCACTCGGTAGGATCAGGGTTAAGCCAGTACATGTCCAGGCCCGTCTGAAGTTTGCTAGAGAGCATTTGGATGATCCAGAAGAGGATTGGGAGAATGTCACATGGTCAGATGAAACCAAAATAGAACTTTTTGATGAAAACTCAACCTGTCGTGTTTGGAGGAGAAAGAACACCATACCTACACCACTCGATCCAAGATGGCGCCCACAGCGGTCGACATGGTGCTTCGCTGCGCTCTTTGTTTGTTTTTGTTTGTCAATTGTGTGTCTGCTTGCACTTATACCCGTGAAGAACTTTTAAATATCAGGACTTTGACCCCCACGGACCTCCTCCCAGTTTTTCTAGCCCCTGCCGCCGACCTGGTTTATTGTTTGGCTCGGAAAGTGAGACGGCGGAAGAGAGGAAGACGAGCGGGCGCTCTCGTACGACTTCGCAGGAGAGGCTCGCGAACGGCGCTGCCTGGCATATTTCTGTCCAATACCAACTCTCTCTCTAACAAGGTGGATGAACTGAGACTGCTGATGCGTTTTAAGGACCTCGCCTCCTCAGCTGTCCTCTGCTTTACTGAGACCTGGCTCCGGGAAAATATACCGGACAGCGCGCTGCGCCTCGACGGCTTTCAGCTCTTCCGTGCTGATCGTGACACAGAGCTTTCCGGCAAGACCACGGGAGGCGGAGTCTGCTTCTACATCAACTGCATCTGGTGCTCTGATGTAACGGTAATTTCCAAACACTGTTCTCCTGCCTTGGAATTTCTTGTTATCAATTGCAAGCCCTTCTATTCCCCGCGGGAGTTTGCTTCTTTTATAATGATCGCTGTGTACGCCCCTCCCGACGCGGACACGCGCGAAGCTCAGCGCGTGCTCGCGGATCACATTCAACACACAGAGCGGAGTTTTCCAGACTCGCTGATTATTGTGGCTGGCGACTTTAATCAGTGCAATCTGAGCCACGATCTCCCCCGCTACAAACAGTTTATTAAATGCCCCACCAGAGGATTAAACACACTGGATCACTGTTACACCACAGTGAAAGACGCATATCGCGCTGTCCCTCGAGCTGCGCTGGGATTATCTGATCACGTGATGGTTCACCTCATTCCCACATACAGACAGAGATTGAAGCTCACTAAACCTGTTGTGAGCACTACGAAGATACGGACCAGTGATGCTGAGGAGAAGCTGGAAACGTGCATGGAAATATCTGACTGGGGCATGCTTAAAGGAGCCACGCATGATCTGGATGAGTACACGGACACTGTGAACTCATATATCCACTTTTGTGAAGAGAACATTCTTCCATCACGCACCAGGGTGAAGTACTCTAATGATAAGCCCTGGTTCACTGCCAAGCTCAGACAGATCAGGAAGGAGAAGGAAGCAGCGCTGAAAAGTGGAGACAGGGACTGCTACAGGGAGGTTAAATACCGGTTTAACAGAGAGCTGAAGAGGGCTAAATCTGTGTACTCAGAGAGACTCCAGCAGCAGTTCACTGCTAATGATTCGGCTTCCGTGTGGAGAGGACTGAGGCAGATCACCAACTATCGGCCTCAGGCTCCTAAAGGTCAGGATGACAAAGCCCTTTGTCAGAGACTGTCCCAACACTATGCCCGTTTTGACACCTCGTCATCTGTGTCCAACTCCCCCCCTCCCTCCAGCTCCACAGCCTCCACATTCCCTACTTCATTTAAGGCACCCCCCCCCCCTCCTCCCCCCCTCCCCTTATCATCAGTGAGCAGGATGTGCTCAAACAGTTCTCCAGACTGAACCCGCGCAAGGCCCCCGGCCCAGACGGCGTGTCTCCCTCCACCCTGAGACTCTGTGCGAAACAGCTGGCTCCTGTATTCACAGACATTTTTAACACCTCCCTTAAGTTATGCCACGTGCCATCCTGCCTCAAATCCTCCACCATCATCCCTGTCCCCAAGAAGCCACGGATCACTGGACTTAATGACTACAGACCTGTAGCGCTCACCTCTGTAGTCATGAAGTCCTTTGAGCGCCTGGTCCTGTCCCACCTCAAGTCCATCACCACCCCTCTCCTGGACCCGCTGCAGTTTGCCTACCGAGCCAACAGGTCTGTAGACGATGCAGTCAACCTGGCCCTCCACTCCATCCTGCAGCACCTGGACTCCCCGGGAACCTACACCAGGATCCTGTTTGTGGACTTCAGCTCCGCATTCAACACCATCCGCCCCGCTCTACTCCGGGACAAGCTGTCCCTGCTCAACGTGCCTGACTCCCTCTGCAGGTGGATCATCGACTTCCTGACGGACCGGAGGCAGCATGTGCGGCTGGGAAAGACTGTCTCAGACTATACTAGCATCAGCACCGGATCACCCCAGGGCTGTGTACTTTCCCCCCTACTCTTCTCCCTTTACACCAACTCCTGCACCTCCAGCCACCAGTCTGTCAAGTTGATCAAGTTTGCGGACGACACCACCCTCATCGGGCTCATCTCCAACGGCGACGAGTCCGCCTACAGGAGAGAGGTGGCCCAGCTGGCGACCTGGTGCAGCAATAACAACCTGCAGCTGAACACTCTGAAGACAGTGGAGATGATTGTAGACTTCAGGAAAGTCACTACTCCTCTGCCCCCCCTCACCCTCTCAGGCTCTCCCATCACCACTGCTGATTCCTTCCGCTTCCTAGGCACTACCATCACCAGGGACCTCAAATGGGAGCTGACCATCAGCTCACTCATCAAAAAAGCCCAGCAGAGGATGTTCTTCCTGCGGCAGCTGAGGAAGCTCAAGCTACCCACCAAGATGTTAGTGCAGTTCTACACAGCCATCATCGAGTCCATCCTCACCACCTCCATAACCGTGTGGTACGCAGGAGCCACTGCCAGGGACAGACTAAGGCTGCAGCGCGTCGTGCGCACTGCTGAGAAGGTGATCGGCTGCAAGCTCCCATCTCTCCAGGATCTGTACATCTCCAGGACCCGGAGGCGTGCTGGCCGGATCATAGCCGATCCCTCACACCCTGGTCACGTACTGTTTGCCCCCCTCCCCTCTGGTAGAAGACTTCGGTCCATCCAGACTAAAACCTCCCGTCACATGAACAGCTTCTTCCCCTCTGCCATTAGACTGCTGAACACTAAGTGACTCTCGTGCACCATGTACAGCAGCTCAACCAGACTCATGTCAATCATCACTGTTTTCTTCCTGCATTACCGACTGCACTATATAGTTCTCCACAGTATCTGCTGCTGGCTAATATATATTTTAACTGTTGACCAGTATCACTTAATCTTATCCTACACTTTATTACATGTATAGTTTATTTCTCTTATCTTATCATGTTTAATGTTGCAGCATTGTACCGAGACAAATTCCTAGTTTGTGTACTACATGAACAATGGCAATAAACCTGATTCTGATTCTGATTCTGATTCTACTGTGAAGCATGGGGGTGGAAACATCATACTTTGGGGCTGTTTTTCTGCAAAGGGACCAGGACGACTGATCCGTGTAAAGGAAAGAATGAATGGGGCCATGTATCGTGAGATTTTGAGTGAAAACCTCCTTCCATCAGCAAGGGCATTGAAGATGAAACAAGGCTGGGTCTTTCAGCATGACAATGATCCCAAACACACCGCCCGGGCAACGAAGGAGTGGCTTCGTAAGAAGCATTTCAAGGTCCTGGAGTGGCCTAGCCAGTCTCCAGATCTCAACCCCATAGAAAATCTTTGGAGGGAGTTGAAAGTCCGTGTTGCCCAGCGACAGCCCCAAAACATCACTGCTCTAGAGGAGATCTGCATGAAGGAATGGGCCAAAATACCAGCAACAGTGTGTGAAAACCTTGTGAAGACTTACAGAAAACGTTTGACCTCTGTCATTGCCAACAAAGGATATATAACAAAGTATTGAGATGAACTTTTGGGATTGACCAAATACTTATTTTACAGAGGAATTTACCAATTAATTCATTAAAAATCCTTCAATGTGATTTTCTGGATTTTTTTTTTCTCATTTTGTCTCTCATAGTTGAGGTGTACCTATGATGAAAATTGGAGACCTCTCTCATCTTTTAAGTGGGAGAACTTGCACAATTGGTGGCTGACTAAATACTTTTTTGCCCCACTGTATGTTTGTACAATCGTTTTTATGATCTGAGCACTTTACATTTACAGATAGATGAAGCTAGGTGTAGATCACAACATGACAAGGATATTTTCTGTAGTTCTATTAACAGCCTCATTTAAAACTGCTTGGTTGACCCTTGAGTGGCACAAAAAAATAAGAAATCCTTGACAGGATTTTAAAACATGTCGTCAGTATTAATGTCTGAAATAATGAAACCTGACACTGGACTTGTATCAGGAGGATTTAATCCAGCTAATTCATAGCTTTATCATGATGAAACACACACACTGCACCCAAAATAATTTAGCTTCTCCTTAGAGATCAACCAGTATGTTTTTTTCAGACTTGATGCAATAGAGATAAATAGTATCCAGGAAGACCAAAAACCAATATTTAGATAAGATTAGATTCAACTTTATTGTCATTACACATGTATGAATACAAGGTAACAAAACACAGTTTAGCATCCAATCAGAAGTGCAAAAGACAGCAGTGCAGTATATATGGTAATTAACAGTATGTGCAATTTAAGCAAATATATGCAAATATATGCAGCAGTGCAGAAAGTTAAGAGTACTGTTATGTGCAAATAATGTGCAATAAGTTAGATGTAGTTATGTAGTTATGCAGTTATGTACAGGTGAGGATGGTAAAAGATGATGGTAAGAGAGTCAGCGGGGAACTAAGTTCAATAACGTGACAGCTGTTGGAAAGAAACTGTTCCTAAACCTGCTGGTTCTAGTCCGAAGGCTTCTGAAACGTCTTCTGGAGGGGAGAAGCTGGAACAGTCCATGAGCAGGATGGTTGGAGTCCCTAAGAATGCTGCGTGCCCGGCGCAGACATCTTTTCCTGTAGACGTCCTCTATAGCTGGAAGTGGAGTCCCTGTGATGCGTTGGGCGGTTTTCACCACCCGCTGCAGCGCCTTGCGGTCAGCTACAGAGCAGCTCCCATACCAGAGTGTGATACAGTTGGTCAGGGTGCTCTCTATCACGCAGCGGTAGAAGTTGCCCAGGATGTCAGTTGACAGATGGTTCTTCTTCAATGTCCTCAAGAAGAAGAGGCGCTGATGGGCCTTCTTGATCAGGCTGGTGGTGTTAACTGACCAGGACAGGTCCTCCGAGATGTGGGTCCCCAGGAATTTGAAGCTGGGGACACGTTCAACAGCTATGCCATTGATATGGATGGGGTCATGTGTCTCTTCCCTCTCCTTCCTGTAGTCCACTATGAGCTCCTTGGTTTTGCTGGTGTTAAGGAGCAGGTTATTGTCAGCGCACCAAGTAGCCAAGTGCTCAACCTCTGCCCTGTAATCTGACTCGTCGTTGTCCCTGATGAGTCCAATCACCGTGGTGTCATCTGCGAACTTTATGATGGAATTGGATCCATACATAGGCCTGCAGTCATGGGTGTAGAGGGAGTAGAGGAATGGGCTGAGCACACAGCCCTGTGGTACACCAGTGTTGAGTATCCAATATGTGGATCTGATGCACATTAACAGTAAAAATAATATGTTGGTGTGGCAGAAGCTGTCATAATCTGGAGAAATCTCACCAGTCTTCTGTTTTAATGTATGATTAGTCATTGTCATACTAACTAATTTACATAGCCCCATCAAAAAATAGGACATACTGTATCTAAACAATATCATTGCATAAATTAAATATAAATCCTAATACAGTGGTACCTCTACTTACGAAATTAATTGGTTCTGGAAGTAGTTTCGTAACCTGAAAATTCCGTAAGTAGAGACGCGTTTTCCATGTAAATGCCCTAATCCGTTCCAAGCCCCCCAAAATTCGGACATAAATTTTTTATAAATCATAAAAATGCATCAAAACATGTAACAAATACATGTTACAATTAGATTACTGCACAATAAACATAAAATGAGAGTTGTACATAATGTAAAAAACAAAGAATAAAGTAAAGAATAAAAATTACTGTAACGTGCTGCTCGACATGGCGACATCCCACCGGAAGGTTCGAACTCACGCCTCCCGCTCTGGAGTCCCGCACTCTACCTGTGTCGCCAATCGGGTCAACCCACTTGGTAAGCCAAGTAGGGTGCTTACATTGAGTTCGCTACACTCTCCCCTCCCATACTTGACATCGTCCCGATGTCAGCGCCCCATTACGGAGCTGCGAGTAGCAGCGCGTACTGTATTTTTGCCTTTCGTATCCTGAAATTTCTTTCGTAACAAGAGGCAATATTTTCCCGTTGAGGCGTGTCGTAACCTGAAAATTCCGTATGTAGAGACGTTCGTAAGTAGAGGTACCACTGTATACAGATTAGACATACTTAAAGTGACAGTCCAGTCAAAATCAAGTTTTTTTCCTTGTTAGCATGTCTGTAACATGTTTTTGTATGACTTACAAGACATATCAAGAGCTAAAATCACTCTTATGTGTCATGGGGACGACAGTGGCTCAGGAGGTAGAGCAGGTCGTCCAATAACCACATGGTTGGCGGTTCGAATCCCGCTCTCCCCAGATATCCTGCCGTTGTGTCCCTGAGCAAGACACTTCGCCCCAATTGCTCCTGGTGGGTCTGGAAGCGCCATGTTAGGCAGCATGCCACCATCAGTGTGTGAATGTGTGTGTGAATGGGTGAATAGCAGGATCTGTAAAGTGCTTTGGTCATCAAGAGATGAGAATAAAAGCGCTATATAAGTAAGTGCCATTCACCATGTCTGTTTTTCTGCTGTGAAAGTTCAATTAATCTCCTCCCCTTGGAAAAGGCAAGTTTACTAACTAACTAACTACCTGCACTTATATAGCGCTTTTCTAGTCACAAAGACCACTGCTTTTGTGATGTCACTAACAGGTGTACCAATCAGGACCAAGGTTCAGGTTCAGGTTCAGGTTCCTTTATTTGTACCCGTAGGTAGATTTGTTTTGCAGTCTGGTGATATCCATATTTACAAGCCACAAATTACATTCAACATAGACACAAACACAGGCACACATGAAATTGACTATGAACATGATAAAAATACTCAAGGCTCCATCAATCAGGGTATAAAAAGACAAAGAGATGAGAGAAAAACCAGAGGTAAGAGAGAAGAGTCATATTAAAAGTTAAAAACTAGTCAAAGAGGTTAAAAACTCAAAGGTCTAAAACTCAATAAAATATTTAGAACCCAAGTAACATCCTACAAAAATAAGTAAATATAAAATGGAGTTAATAAATAGGTACCTAAATTATGTGCAATATATTGTTACAGCTTGTTCAACTCTTTGACAGCAGCAGGAATAAAGCTGTTTTTGTAGCGCTGGGTTTTACTTTTTGGGACAGCAAACCTCCGTCTTGAGGGAAGAAGCTGAAAGTTGCAGTGCAAAGGGTGGGAGTCATCATTTAAAATGGAGGTAGCAATCCTCTGTACTTGTCTGGTGTACAGGGATGTCAGGCTCAGCTGTGACTCACCAAGCAAACGACTGGACCATCCAACTACCTGATCCAAGGATTTCCTCTGTTTCAGTTTTATCTGACCAAACCATGACACTAAAGAAAAGGATAAAACAGATTCAATAAAAGCCCGATAAAACATTGTCATTATGGTTTGGTCAATTTGGAAGCGTGCAAGTTTTCTCAAGCAATGCAAATGTTGCTGACCCTTTTTGCACACCCTTTCACAGTTCTCCTCAAACTTTAAATTACTATCAATAATCGTCCCAAGATATTTGTAGGATTGTACACATTCGGTGGTCTGGCCTTTTAGTACGGTGACTTTGTGTCTGGGAGTTTTCCTCCTAAAGTCAATAATCATGTCTTTAGTTTTTGTAAGTAAGCCAGTAAGCATTGGCTATGGGGCTATGGGCTATAGGTGGGCCTACTTAGAATATTCAGAGATCCTGGCATTTGAAAGAGGAAAAGGGAAAAGAATTTTTACAAATAACTGTAAGATCATGAAAGTTTTTTTTATGGATAAAAGGGCATAAGATACCAGTTTAGACAATGCAGATTTGTTTTAAGGGGATTTATATTCACTGCAGTGTGTCTAACAAAAATATAAAAGCAACACCTTTGTTTTTGCTCTCATTTTTAGAAGTTTTAGTAAAAAAAATTACTTTTTCTGTGCACACAAAAATGCATGCTCATAAATCTGACATTATGTCTTTCATATTGGTGTTGGTGAGCAGCTCCCCTTAGCCAAGATAATCAATATAACGCCATGGTAAAATGTTCAGTTCTATTTTGACTGATGACATACAGTATATTGTGCATCAAGTAGCAGATCGAGTCACAGTTTTGCAGCCACAATGCCAAAACTTGTGACATTTGTGGTATTGTGCCTAATAACAAAACCATCAGTGATGGAGTAGCTCATTCTGGCCTGATGAAATTACCTCAAGAGTGCTCAGTTTTTCTTACTGTTGACCTTGACCTTAAGCACAGCCTACATACAGACCCACCTGAGGATCATTGTGCACGAGTTTGCCGAACACTGAGGCAATTGCTTAGGAGGAGTAACAATTTTCGTGAAATCACATAAGTACCCAGATCTCCTGACCTTTGACCTTGAGCACAACCTTGATGCAGACCCACCTGAAGATCATTGTGAATGAGGAGGTGAGGAGAAAGTAGAGATTCCTGTGAAATGTGGATGGACAGATGGATGGAGAGACAGACAGATGAACAACAGACACAGGGTCTTCACATTAGCTCCTTTCTGCACTGCCAGAATGAGCTAATAATAAAATAGAACAGTTTAGCTTCACCTGTGCAACAATCAAGCAGCTGTTTAATCAGCATCAAGATACTCAGTGTAACCAAGGAGGACGGGACCCCACTTGGCAAGCCAAGTAGGAATGCTTTTATTGACTCTGTTACAAAATGTATACCTTTTGAGTGTAGAGAAAAAAGTCTTACTTTTTTTTTTTTTTGCTTAAACTTGTGAAAAAATTGGACCAAAAGCAAAAGTGCTGCTTCTGCTATTATTACTTTTTTGTTGAATATCATCTTAATGGCATGAAAGTTGAACAAAGCTTTAAAGTCATCTTGTGTAGTGGCAGTGTACCTTTCCGAAGCACCTGGATGCAGAGCTGCTCTTCTCCTCTCCAGACATGACTGCACAGATCTGTTTTAGTCTCTGAAAAAAAACACAAAACCACAGATGGGGAGAGCAGCCCAGAATTATACTCAAGTAAAAGTATCATTACCTCAAGATATTAATCACTCAAATATATGTATAAAAAAAAAAAAAAAGTCAGTACTGAGTTGCTGCTTTACTCTTGCTAATTTTGAGGTCTTCTCTCATACAATTGAGACTTTTTGCAAGATAACTACTTTTTTCTTGTAAATTTGATATTTCTCTAGCCAATTTGTAAGCTTTTGCCTTTTAGTTGCAATTTTTTTTCCTCCTTGTAATTTTATTATTTTTCTTATAAATTTGCAATCTTTTTCTCCTAATTTTACTTATTTCTAATAGATACTTTTTCTTACAAATTTGCATGTTTTGTGACAAATTTGTGACTTTAACACATTTTTATATTTTTAGTGATTACTTAAATCACTCAAATCAGTAAATAGTTATTCATAAATTTGCACCTACTTGTAAATTTGAAAATAAAGTATAAACAAAGGCCATATGTGTCCCCAAGAAACCGTAACAAATCTCTCTCTCATATATACAGTGGGGCAAAAAAGTATTTAGTCAGCCACCAATTGTGCAAGTTCTCCCACTTAAAAGATGAGAGAGGTCTCCAATTTTCATCATAGGTATACCTCACCTATGAGAGACAAAATGAGAAAAAAAAAAATCCAGAAAATCACATTGAAGGATTTTTAATGAATTAATTGGTAAATTCCTCTGTAAAATAAGTATTTGGTCAATAACAAAAGTTCATCTCAATACTTTGTTATATACCCTTTGTTGGCAATGACAGAGGTCAAACGTTTTCTGTAAGTCTTCACAAGGTTTTCACACACTGTTGCTGGTATTTTGGCCCATTCCTCCATGCAGATCTCCTCTAGAGCAGTGATATTTTGGGGTTGTCACTGGGCAACACGGACTTTCAACTCCCTCCAAAGATTTTCTATGGGGTTGAGATCTGGAGACTGGCTAGGCCACTCCAGGACCTTGAAATGCTTCTTACGAAGCCACTCCTTCGTTGCCCGGGCGGTGTGTTTGGGATCATTGTCATGCTGAAAGACCCAGCCACGTTTCATCTTCAATGCCCTTGCTGATGGAAGGAGGTTTTCATTCAAAATCTCACGATACATGGCCCCATTCATTCTTTCCTTTACACGGATCAGTCGTCCTGGTCCCTTTGCAGAAAAACAGCCCCAAAGCATGATGTTTCCACCTCCATGCTTCACAATAGGTATGGTGTTCTTTCTCCTCCAAACACGACAAGTTGAGTTTTTACCAAAAAGTTCTATTTTGGTTTCATCTGACCATATGACATTCTCGCAATCCTCTTCTGGATCATCCAAATGCTCTCTAGCAAACTTCAGACAGGCCTGGACATGGACTGACTTAAGCAGGGGGACACGTCTGGCACTGCAGGATTTGAGTCCCTGGCGGCGTAGTGTGTTACTGATGGTAGCCTTTGTTACTTTGGTCCCAGCTCTCTGCAGGTCATTCACTAGGTCCCCCCGTGTGGTTCTGGGATTTTTGCTCACCGTTCTCGTGATCATTTTGACCCCACGGGGTGAGATCTTAAGTGGAGCCCCAGATCGAGGGAGATTATCAGTGGTCTTGTATGTCTTCCATTTTCTAATAATTGCTCCCACAGTTGATTTCTTCACACCAAGCTGCTTACCTATTGCAGATTCAGTCTTCCCAGCCTGGTGCAGGTCTACAATTTTGTTTCTGGTGTTCTTTGACAGCTCTTTGGTCTTGGCCATAGTGGAGTTTGGAGTCTGACTGTTTGAGGTTGTGGAAAGGTGTCTTTTATACTGATAACGAGTTCAAACAGGTGCCATTAATACAGGTAACAAGTGGAGGACAGAGGAGCCTCTTAAAGAAGTTGTTACAGGTCTGTGAGAGCCAGAAATCTTGCTTGTTTGTAGGTGACCAATTACTTATTTTACCGAGGAATTTACCAATTAATTCATTAAAAATCCTTCAATGTGATTTTCTGGATTTTTTTTCCCCTCATTTTGTCTCTCATAGTTGAGGTATACCTATGATGAAAATTGGAGACCTCTCAACCCAACCTCGCAACCCAGACAATTATTTTGTGTTTTCCATTAAAAGTCACACTTATTTACCACCATGAGTTGTAAAATGAATAGAAAATATAGTTAAGACATTGACAAGGTTAGAAATAATGATTTGTATTTGAAATATTTTTTTCCTTCAAACTTTGCTTTCGTCAAAGAATCCTCCATTTGCAGCAATTACAGCATTGCACACCTAACATGATTGCACAAGGGTTTTCTAATCATCCATTAGCCATCTGACGCAATGAGCAAACACACTGTACCATTAGAACACTGGAGTGATAGTTGCTGGAAATGGGCCTCTATACAACTATGTAGATATTGCACCAAAAACCAGACATTTGCAGCTAGAATAGTCATTTACCACATTAGCAATGTATAGAGTGTATTTCTGAATAGTTTAAAGTTATCTTCATTGAAAAAAGTGCTTTTCTTTCAAAAATAAGGAAATTTCTAAGTGACCCCAAACTTTTGAACGGTAGTGTTGTGGAGAGCGTGAAATGAAGAGGCTGAATTTATTTCTCAATTCAGATTTATTATCAATCACATGTCTCCAACATCCTCTCAAACAGAAAAGGGAAAGAACTTCCTACATCTCCCCTTTTTATACCCGGGACATCAAAGTATAGAGTCACATTGTCATTCAATCCCCCGAGACAATACATCACCCCCCAGGTCTTCTCTTCTCCACCTAAAACCCTGGTGGTCAGGAAGTCTTCTCACAACCATTTCTAAAGACAGATTTCACACCCTTCTGTTATCCCCAGGAGGTCCAGACTTATTGTTCCTTCTAAGACGTGAGGTAACAGTAATATACATATGCAGCCTAAGCATCTCAAATATGTGTGCCACATGACCCCCCCAAACGTCGAAGATGAAACAATACAACATAGTCTACACCACATGATAAAATCACAAACATCAGTCCATAAGCTGTCTGGGCTTCAACGGTCTTCCGAACTTGCTGTAAGCGGGCTTAGCCGCTCCCGCGGCGCCATCCTGCAGTGGATCCGCTATCTGAGGATGAGAACCGTTAGTCAATCCCTGAGGGGGCTCTGGGGCATGCTCCCTGGGGGGTCTGCCGCGTCGAGAAGCCCTCGCCACTTGCACAGTTTCATCAGCCATCACAAAAGCAGGTTTAAGTCTGTCTATACCAATTGTTTCCCTCCTGTCCCCTAAATCTAGCAAAAAATGCTTATCACCTGTTTCCAGCACTCTATATGGGCCGTCGTAAGGCAGTCGCAGGGTTGGGCGCTGAGCCTCGTGCCTGACAAAAGCAAACTCAGCGTTTTTTAAAGATTTAGGTACAAAAACACGCGGAAAGGTGTGATGAACGGCGCCCAGAAGCATGTCCGCTCCCGTGTCGTTCAGTGACCGCTGAGCAGGGGAACGCTCTGGCGCCGGATTATCAGGAAGAAACTCCCCTGGCAGCCGGAGTGGTTGCGCGAACACCAACTCAGCTGGGGAGGCTTTTAAGTCCTCTTTAGGTGCAGAACGCAACCCTAATAAAACCCATGGTAGTCTGTTTACCCAATTTGTATCTGTAAGCGACGCTCTGAGGGCTGCTTTCAATGACCTATGAAAACGCTCGCATAAACCATTAGCCTGGGGGTGGTACGCGGTAGTGCGGTGGATTGTTGTTCCCAGGCTGCGGGCCATCGCTGACCAAAGCTCGGAAACAAATTGAGGCCCCCTGTCGGACGTAATATCCGACGGGACCCCAAAACGTGCTACCCAAGCCGTTAAAAACGCACGGGCCACCTCTGCGGCTGTGGTTGATGCCAGTGGGACCACTTCAGGCCAACGCATGGTGTGGTCCACCATTGTCAATAGATGCGTGCACCCCTGCGACGACGGTAGGGGGCGTTACGAGGTCGACATGCACATGATCGAACCTCTTGGCCGGGATGTGAAACGGCTCTAAGGGGGCTTTTGTGTGTTTGTGTATTTTGGCCCGCTGGCAAGCCATGCAGGCTCTTGCCCACTCCTTAACGTGCTTGCGCAGGCTCGGCCAAACAAACTTTTCTCCCACCATTTTTACCAACGCGCGCATCCCCGGGTGCTCCAGAGAGTGAATCGAGTCAAAAACACGGCAGCGCCACGCGGCCGGCACTACCGGACGCGGTCGTCCGGAAGAGACATCGCAGATTAGGGGGGGCATACCATTTTGCAGCCTCCTGCTCTCCAGTCTTAACCCTGTTGGTCCAGACTGGAGCGAGCACACGTCCGCGTCGCTACCCTGATCCGCAGCCATGGCTGCATAATCTATCCCCACGTGGACTGGGGCCGCGTACGCTTCCGGGCTGCCATTTTGCTCTGCGGCCGTGGTAGTATAATCTACCTCTGCGCGGACTGGAGCGGTTACGGCGTGAGAGAGGCAGTCTGCCACCACATTAAGTTTACCCGCTACGTGTTGAATATCGGTAGTAAATTCTGAAATTGCAGCCAGCTGCCTCTGCTGCCGGCCCGACCATGGTTCCGAAACTTTGGCCATCGCAAAAGTGAGCGGTTTGTGGTCGACAAACGCGGTGAAACGCCGACCTTCTAGCCAGAACTGGAAGTGACGAATGGCTAAGTGGAGCGCTAACAACTCCATGTCGAACGCGCTGTATTTTCGCTCGGCCTCGCGCAAGGTCCTGCTGAAAAAGGCCAGCGGCTGCCAAGCCCCGGCAACATGTTGCTCCACTACCGCCCCTATGGCCACGTCTGACGCATCAGTGGTGAGCGCTATGCGGGCCGTTGGGTCTGGATGAGCCAACAACGCAGCGTCTGCAAGGGCTTTTTTTACCTGCGAGAATGCGCGCTCCCGCTCCGGGGACCATTCGATTACATTTGAGGGTTTTTGTTTTTTAAGCGCGGCATACAATGGTTGCATGAGCTGCGCTGTGCGGGGGAGGAAACGGTTATAAAAATTCACCATTCCCAAAAACTCCTGTAGTGCTTTGACCGTTTGTGGTTGGGGAAAATCTGCCGCTGCGCGCACTTTGTCCGGCAGCGGAACTGCTCCCTCTGGGGAGACGCGGTGCCCCAAAAAATCAATCTGCGCCACCCCGAACTGGCACTTCGCTGGGTTGATTATTAACCCGTGCTCCCCCAGCCTCTGGAAAACTGCCGTGAGGTGCTTTTCGTGTTCTTCTTCGGACGCGCTGGCTACCAAAATGTCGTCCAGGTAGATGAACACAAAAGGGAGATCGCGTAACACCGCGTCCATCATGCGCTGGAAGGTTTGCGCGGCGCCTTTGAGCTCAAACGGCATGCGCAAAAACTCAAAAAGTCCAAACGGAGTTATTACCACTGTTTTGGGAATGTCCTCAGCGCGTACTGGGACTTGATGATAACCGCGGACCAAGTCTATTTTAGAAAAAATGCGCGCCCCCGCCAGATGAACCGAAAAATCCTGAATATGGGGAATTGGGTAGCGGTCGTGCGCTGTGGCGTTGTTCAACCTGCGGAAATCACCGCAAGGTCGCCACAAGCCGTCAGCCTTAGGGACCATGTGAAGCGGGGAAGCCCATGGGCTATTCGAACGTCGGATGATGCCCAACCTTTCCAGGTTAGCGAACTCCTCGCGCGCTATGGTCAGTTTAGCTGCATCCAAGCGCTGAGCTTTTGCAAAAATGGGGGGACCAGCGGTAGTAATAAAGTGCTCCACCCCGTGTTTAGCAACGGCTGCTGAAAACGTGGGAACCGTGAGTGCTGGAAACTGAGTGAGGAGTGTGTGAAACTTACCGCCTGCTGTGGCGACGTTGGTTTGTGCTGTGGGCGGGGACACTCGAGCTGCACAAGGGATAGAGTAAAAAGAGAGTGCATTAACCAAGCGTCTATTGGGAAGATCAACCAACAACCCATGTGAGCACAGAAAATCAGCCCCTAACATGTTGAAACTCACCGCCGCTATAATAAAAGTCCACTCATATGTGCGGCCGTGCAGGGACAGAAGTACAGTCCTTTCACCGAAGGTCTTAATGCTCGAGCCGTTCGCCACTGATGCTCCGTGACTCCTGGGGCCAGCCAGCCGGTCAGCGTAGG
The DNA here is from genome assembly GCA_020510985.1 of Pholidichthys leucotaenia. Classification (NCBI taxonomy): domain Eukaryota; kingdom Metazoa; phylum Chordata; class Actinopteri; order Cichliformes; family Pholidichthyidae; genus Pholidichthys; species Pholidichthys leucotaenia. The sequence goes on from CM035840.1 coordinate 117,694,417, forward strand.
TTGGCATGATGAAACTCACTTGGGAGCCTGTGTCCACGAGGAATTGCCTCCCAGAACGCGCATCCGTCAGGTAGAGCAGCTTGTTCTGTTCACCGAGGGCCGCAGCTGCTACCGACTCCCGGTCCTGGAGTTTCCCGAGCTCTTGAACTGACACGGCGGTATACACTTGCGTGCCCTCTCTGCGAAACGACGATGGTAAAAACAGAGGTCGTCTCCTCCGCGATGTCGGGGCTTCGCCGCTGCCGTTGTTGGTGTGTCTGCCTCCGTCGCCTCTGGCCTTTTGCCGTTCCCGGTCGTCGCGCCGAGGTCTGCCGCTGCTGCGGTGGCCGTGTGCCGTCCACTGGCGTTGAGGATCCGCTGCGCCTCCTGGGCCAGCGCACGGAAGTCCCGCTGGGTCACAAACTGAGAGCCCGCCAGGGTCGCCCTCGTCTGCGATGGTAGAGTTCTCAGGAAGATGTGAGTGAAGAGGAAATCGTCGTTGTCTGAGCCTCTCAGCTTCAGCATGTCTTCCATCAGGTCAACAGGCATGCTTTCTCCCAAGTCGTGCAGGGCCAGGAGTCTCTCAGCTCTCTCCTGGGCTGAGGGAGTGAAACGCTGGATGAGGGCAGCTTTCAACCCGCCGTATTTGTCGCCAGCGGGTGGGCGCTGCACCAGGCTCCGCACATGTCGAGCTGTGCGGCTGTCGAGTTTGGCAATGACGTGGTAGAACTTTGTGTCATCTGCTGTTATTCCCCCGAGAGCGAACTGGGCTTCGGCCAGGAGGAACCATGAGTCCGGGTTGTCCTGCCAGAATTCTGGTAGCTTGACTGAGACTGCGCTTGCCCGGCTGGTCCCTGGCAAGTCTGGTTCGGGGGAATTGTCTCTGCCCATTATATGTCTTAAGGTCACCAGTGTGGAGAGCGTGAAATGAAGAGGCTGAATTTATTTCTCAATTCAGATTTATTATCAATCACATGTCTCCAACATCCTCTCAAACAGAAAAGGGAAAGAACTTCCTACATCTCCCCTTTTTATACCCGGGACATCAAAGTACAGAGTCACATTGTCATTCAATCCCCCGAGACAATACATCACCCCCCAGGTCTTCTCTTCTCCACCTAAAACCCTGGTGGTCAGGAAGTCTTCTCACAACCATTTCTAAAGACAGATTTCACACCCTCCTGTTATCCCCAGGAGGTCCAGACTTATTGTTCCTTCTAAGACGTGAGGTAACAATAATATACATATGCAGCCTAAGCATCTCAAATATGTGTGCCACAGTGTATATATATACACAGACGTGGACAAAATTGTTGGTACCCCTCTGTTAATGAAAGAAAAACCCACAGTGGTCACAGAAATAACTTGAATCTGACAAAAGTGGTAATAAATAAAAAATTATATTGTGGAAATGCATATTGTGGAGGAATCTGCAGACAGCGTCTCAGTCACGAGGCAGTGATTAAACAGAAGAGAATAAGAGGCAAGGACGTCATGGGGAGTTGGCAGGAAGAGGGAGCTGGGGGTTGAAGGAAAATGTATTGTGGAGTTGGATATCATGCAGTGTGACATGAAATGTCATGCAGATGTGAGATGATCTGTGGAGGTTATAAGGAGAAACCTGGTTTGGCTGATTGATTGCGTTTTTGTGTTTGGATGATGTGAGAGTGTTAATAAAGCTTCGTCTGCTCGTAAACCTGCCTCATCATTTCCCACGCTCTCCACACTGGTGACCCGAGACGTATTATGGAACACGAGGCAAGAACCCCGGAGTCAGCCCGGACGGGAAGCCCCAGCAACGCGGCAAGCATCCCACAGACAGCCCGGACGGGAACCCCCAGCAACGCGTGCGCTGTTGCAGTCAAGCTACCGGACTTTTCGCAGCACAACCCACGCTCTTGGTTCCACCACACCGAGGCCCAGTTCGCCCTCCGGGGAGTAACGGCAGACGACACCAAGTTTTTCCATGTGGTTGCAGCGCTGGACGCTCGCACAGCTCAGCAGGTAGCGAGCCTGCTCGACCAGCCCCCAGCCCACGGTAGATACGAGGCTCTCAAAGCTGCGCTGATTCGGCGCTACACGCTCTCGGACTGTGAGAGAGCAGAGAGGCTCCTGAGGCGTTCCGAGTTAGGAGATGGTTCGGCCGTCGATCTGATGGAGAAGATGTTGGCGTTAATGGGCACGGACGACGGGCATTTTCTGTTAGCCCACCTTTTCCTCCGGAACCTTCCAACAGAGGCGAGAGCGGTCCTGGCCAATTCACCGTTGCTGGCCGCGCGTGACTACCATGCGCTAGCCCAGGAGGCAGACCAGATAATCCTCACCACCAGAGCGCTCACGGTGAACGCAGCGGCGTCGGAACCCAGCGAGACGACCAGAGGAGGCGAGGAGCCGCCGACGGTAGCGGCAGCGGGGGCCAAGAAGCACCAGAGAGACACGCTCTGCTTCTACCACCGCCGCTTCGGAGAGAACGCACGCAGATGTGCGCCACTGTGCCAATTCAAGCGCTTGGGAAACGCCGAGGCCGGCAGTCGGTAGCAGCTGCGACCGCCGGTGAAGAGATCAAGCTGCTCTACGTGACGGACTAGCGCTCGGGGAGACGCTTCCTCGTAGACACCGGAGCCCAGAAGAGCATCATCCTGCCGACCTACGCCGACCGGCTGGCAGGACCTAGCGACCCCGGGCTGGTAGCAGTAAACGGCTTGGACATCAAGACCTTTGGTGAGAGAACACTGGCTTTATCTCTACACGGCCGTACATATGAGTGGACTTTTGTCATAGCAGCTCTGAAGTTCCCAATCCTGGGAGCTGATTTTCTGTGTGCGCATGTTTTTTTTGGGGTTTTTTTTGTTACTTATTTGTACCCGTAGGTAGACTTGGTTTGCAGTCTGGTGACAAGCCACCGGCTGTTGGTCGCTGCGTGCGCGAGCGCCCTAAACCTACATGTTTTTGGTGTGCGGGAGGAAACCGGAGAAATCCCGGAGTAAACCCGCGCAACACGGGGAGAACATGCAAACTCCACACAGCTCACTGTTGGTCGGGGGCTGGGATCGAACCCACGATCTTATGATCCCCGCGATCCCCCGGCCGAGGGTAAAACTGTGCTGCCACAGTGCTAAACCACTGCGCCACCGTGCAGCCCAATGGCCGCTAAACCACTGCGCCACCCGTTTATTAGTTGATGTTGCTAACAGGCGGCTGGTTAATGCACTGTCCCTTGACTCTCTCCCCTGCACAGCTCGAGGGGCCGGGCCAGTAACACAAGCCAACGTCACAGCTCCAGGCAGTAAGTTCCACACACTGCTCACTCAGTTTCCAGCACTCACGGTCCCGACGTTTTCAGCGGCCATAGCTAAACACGGGGTGGAGCACTTTATCACCACCACCGGGCCGCCTGTTTTCGCACGACCTCGGTGCTTGGAAGCAGCTAAACTGGCCATAGTGCACGAGGAGGTCGCCAACCTGGAAAGGCTGGGCATCATCAGGCGATCGAACAGCCCATGGGCATCCCCGCTACACATGGTCCCTAAGGCTGACGGGTCGTGGCAACCGTGCGGCGATTTCCGCAGGTTGAATAACGCCACAGCACACGACCGCTACCCGATTCCCCACATTCAGGATTTTTCCGTTCACCTCGCCGGAGCACGCATTTTTTCTAAAATAGACATGGTCCGCGGTTACCACCACGTCCCAGTGCGCGCGGAGGACGTACCCAAAACAGCGGTAATAACTCCGTTCGGCTTATTCGAGTTTCTGCGCATGCCATTCGGATTAAAAGGAGCGGCACAGACGTTTCAGCGCATGATGGACGTGGTGCTGTGCGATCTCCCGTTTGTGCTCGTCTACCTGGATGATATCCTGGTAGCCAGTGCGTCCAAAGACGAACACGTAACCCACCTCAGGACGGTTTTCCAGAGGTTGGAGGAGCACAGGTTAATAATCAACCCGGCGAAGTGCCAGTTCGGCGTGACGGGGATTGATTTTTTGGGGCACCGCGTCTCACCGGAGGGAGCGATACCCTTGCCCAACAAAGTGCGCGCAGTGGCGAAGTTTCCCCGGCCTCAGACGGTCAGGGTGCTGCAGAAATTTTTGGGGATGGTTAACTTTTACAACCGTTTCTTCCCCCGCGCAGCTCAACTCATGCAGCCATTGTACACCGCGCTCAAGAGACGGAAACCCGTGGATGGAGTCGAATGGACTCCGGAGCGAGAGCAGGCGTTCTCTGAGGTTAAAGCAGCCCTGGCAAACGCCGCACTGTTGGCGCACCCAGACCCGGCGGCCCGGATAGCGCTCACTACCGATGCCTCGGACGTGGCCATAGGGGCTGTCGTGGAGCAACGCGTCGCCGGTTCTTGGCAGCCGCTCGCTTTTTTCAGCAGGGCTTTGCGCGACAGTGAGCGTAAATACAGCACGTTCGACAGAGAGTTGCTGGCTCTCCATCTGGCCATACGCCACTTCCAGTTCTGGCTGGAAGGGCGCAGCTTCACCGTGTTCATGGACCACAAGCTGCTGACGTTCGCGATGGCCAAGGTTTCGGAACCATGGTTGGGCCGGCAGCAGAGACAGCTGGCCGCGATCTCAGAGTTTACGACCGATATTCAGCATGTGTCGGGTAAACTGAATGTGGAGGCGGACTGCCTCTCGCACGCGGTTGTGGCCCCAGTCTGCGTAGGGATAGATTATACAGCCATGGCTGCAGAGCAGATTAGCAATACGGACGTGCGCGCGCTCCAGTCTGGACCAACAGGGTTAAGGCTGGAGAGCAGGGTACTGCAAGACGGCAGCCCCCCCTAATCTGCGACATCTCCACGGGACGCCCGCACCCGGTGGTCCCGGTCGCGTTGCGCCGCCGCGTGTTTGAGTCACTTCACGCTTTGGCGCACCCAGGAGTGCACGCGTCAGTCAAAATGGTGGGAGCGAAATTCGTGTGGCCAGGCCTGCGCCAACAAGTGAAAGAGTGGGCTGCAGCCTGCGTAGCGTGCCAACGAGCCAAAGTGCACAGACACACAAAGGCTCTTTTGGAGCCGTTTAGTATACCGGCTAAAAGATTTGACCATGTTCACGTGGACCTCGTGGGGCCCCTCCCGCCGTCGCGGGGGTGCACGCACCTTCTGACAGTGGTGGACCGCACCACACGCTGGCCAGAAGCAGTTCCGCTGGCGGCAACCACATCCGTGGACGTGGCGCGCGCTTTTTGTGCGCACTGTGTGTGTTTATATATTCATATATTTATTCCATCTAGCTACAACGCTCCACACTGTGTGTGTGTTTATATATTCACATATTTATTCCATCTAGCTACAATACTCCGCACTGTGTGTTTATATATTCACATATTTATTCCATCTAGCTACAATGCGCCGCACTGTTTATATATCTATATATTTATTCCATCTAGCTGCAATGCTCCGCACCGTGTGTCTATATATTTATGTTTATATGTACATATGTATACTCGCTGCTCTTGTTTTTTCTTGCCTTCTGATTGTTGCTCTGAGTGTTGCTATCCCTGTGCTGTTGCAATCCTGGAATTTCCCCATTGTGGGACTAATAAAGGCTTATCTTATCTTTTTGACAACATGGGTGGCGCGTTTTGGAGTCCCGTCAGACATCACGTCCAATAGGGGCCCTCAGTTTGTTTCCGAACTTTGGTTCGCAATGGCCCGCAGCCTGGGTGTTGCAATTCATCGCACGACCGCGTACACCCCACAGGCAAATGGGTTATGCGAGCGTTTTCACAGGTCATTGAAGGCAGCACTCAGGGCTTCGTTGACGGATGCAACTTGGGTTGACTGGTTGCCGTGGGTTTTATTGGGGTTGCGTTCCGCACCAAAAGAGAATTTGGAGGCTTCTCCGGCTGAGCTGGTTTTTTCTCAGCCACTGCGGCTACCCGGGGAATTTTTGCCAGATAATCCCACGCCGGACAGCTGCCCGCCTCAGCGTTTGCAGTGTAGTGCAGACACAGGCACGCTGCCGGGCCCGGCCCACCACTGTTTTCCACGCGCTTTTGTGCCAAAAACTTTGAAGAACGCGGAGTTTGTGTTCATCAGACACGATGCCCACCGCCTGCCATTGCGCCCACCCTATCATGGCCCGTTCAGAGTGCTGGAAACAGGGGACAAGCATTTTTTGCTAGACTTGGGGGGGGCGTCGGGAGAAAATATGCATAGACAGACTTAAACCCGCCTTTGTAGTGGCGGACGAGCAAGTGCTGCTGACCCGGGCCCCCCGGCGTGGAAGACCCCCACAGAGTACTCCCCAGGCAAATGATTCACCAGAACAGCCACACAGGCAGAGCGAAGTCCCCCCCCCCTCGCCTTGGCCCACCCGCAGTCAGACAACACGTCCAGCAGCCCCCCGCCAGCACAGAGACCCCAGTTGCAGCAGATATGGGAGGAGACTGAAGCCCAAAAGACTTAGTGACTGAAACTCTGTCTAGGGGAGGGGGTGATGTGGAAATGCATATTGTGAAGGAATCTGCAGACAGCGTCTCAGTCAGGAGGCAGTGATTAAACAGAAGAGAATAAGAGGCAAGGACGTCATGGGGAGTTGGCAGGAAGAGGGAGCTGGGGGTTGAAGGAAAATGTATTGTGGAGTTGGATATCATGCAGTGTGACGTGAATGTCATGCAGATGTGAGATGATCTGTGGAGGTTAGAAGGAGAAACCTGGTTTGGCTGATTGATTGCGTTTCTGTGTTTGGATGATGTGAGAGTGTTAATAAAGCTTCATCTGCTCGTAAACCTGCCTAATCATTTCCCACACTCTCCACACTATGAAAATTAACCAGTGAAAATCAGACAATGCTTTTGAATTGTGGTTCAACAATTTCAGAGATTTTTTGATCTCTTCCATTTCCTCCTTCTTTGGTGGCATTTTTACTGACCTGTTGATAGTAAAACAATCTCTGCTGGTGACACCAATATCCGATCCGACCGACCTCGAACCTAGCTGGGCCTCAGCTAGCCCCCTCCACTGCTAGTCCCGCTGCTTACCGCTGCTGCAATTGAGCTCCTGTCCAGCCGGGGTACCGGCAGCTCCTCCACCGAGTCCCGCCGCCCACCGCCGCTGTAGTTGAGCTCCAATCCGGCTCCCGTCCAACTGTTGCCTTGGTTGGTTCCTCTGGTGAGCCCCAATCACCGGGGACGGAGTCGCTTCTTTGTATCGGTGTTAGGTGCTACGACTAGCTATGGCGTTAGCTATAGCAATAGCGTTAGCTTAGCAAACGTTTCAGGTAAATTTAGATACGATTCCTAGCGATCTCGTGTTTGGAATTGCTTTCGTGTTTTTTTTACAATTTAAAATTTTTGACTGAATTTTTAGTGAAAAACCGTAATTTTGATTAATAAAGCCGTAACCCGGAATGGGGTCTTGAAAACCGTAACCATTACAGCAAAACCGGAGTAGTTGGCAGGTATGTATGCGCACACTGACATTTCGACATTCCGAAAATAGTAGAAGAAGAAGCAACTTCCGGTGTTAGCATGCCTCGCTTCGTGTCAAAATTGACCTGTATTGTGTTATTCAGAATGTACTTTTGCTTCAGCTGGTCTCCGTAATGAAGGTACAAGTACATACTTCTGCATATGACGAACAGAGGGAGACAGCAGGACGATACAGACCAATTTTGTTTTACTCCCACTATGTTTTCCGCTAGCTGCTGCTAAGACGGAAATATGTCACGTCGATGTGTGGCTGGTGTACAGACATGCGCAGTAAACATATTTTCTGCCCTACGTTCGGAATAAGTGTTTTCATGCGCACCATTCCGATTAACAATCGGCATAACCCACCCCTCTCAATCGGAATGAAATTTTGATCCGAATGAGCGTGATCGGGTTAGAATATTCAGATTGGCATGTTTACATGAAGCATTTTTATTCCGATCAGGCTTTTAATCCAGTTACTTGTGTCCATGTAAACATAGCCAATGACTGTTTCATTTCGGTCTGATCAGATTCCTCCACACAGCTCTGTCCTTAGCCTTCCGCTGCCAGGAACTCCTGTCTATGTCCAACTTTTTGAAATTTCTTTTTACAGTGTTTTTAAATCTGAGCCTTGGTCTACCCTGACTGCGTTTGCCCTTACATAACTGCGAGTAGAGTAACTGCCGAGGGAGACGCTGGTGGTCCATCCTCTCAACATGTCTGAGCCATCTCAGGTTCATCTGTATTAGCATGTACTCCACTGATGGTAGTCCAGCTCATTTCAACATTTCTATGTTGGTTATCTTGTCTTTCCATGAGATGTTCATTATGGCTCGAAGGTGTCTCATCATGTACGTGTGGAGTTTCTTCACCTGCACTCTGTAGACAGTCCAAGTTTCAGCACCGTACAATAGAGTAGCTCTGTACACTTTGCATTTCACACAGATAGACACGTCGATTGTTCCACAGTCTCTCCCTCAAGTTTCCAAACACAGCGCTCGCTCTTCCCATTCTGAGAGATAGTTCATCCTCCAGCCTAGCATTCTCTGAAACAGTACTCCCTAGGTACTTGAAAGTCTTGCACTTGACTAGTGGCTCTGTACCAATGCTGATCTCTTCTGGTAGTAATACTGATAACTGGAACTTTGGTGGCTGATAAAGGCACTCTGTCTTCTTGATGTTAAGATAAGATAAGATAAGATAAGATAAGACTTTATTAGTCCCACAATGGGGAAATTCCAGGATTGCAACAGCACAGGGATAGCAACACTCAGAGCAATGATTTAGAAGAAAATAAGAGCAGTGAATATACATACACTACCGTTCAAAAGTTTGGGGTCACCCAGACAATTTTGTGTTTTCCATGAAAAGTCACACTTATTTACCACCATGAGTTGTAAAATGAATAGAAAATATAGTCAAGACATTGACAAGGATAGAAATAATGATTTGTATTTGAAATAATAATTTTTTCCTTCAGACTTTGCTTTCGTCAAAGAATCCTCCATTTGCAGCAATTACAGCATTGCACACCTAACATGATTGCACAAGGGTTTTCTAATCATCCATGAGCCTTCTGACGCAATGAGCAAACACACTGTACCATTTGAACACTGGAGTGATAGTTGCTGGAAATGGGCCTCTATACACCTATCTAGATATTGCACCAAAAACCAGACATTTGCAGCTAGAATAGTCATTTACTACATTAGCAATGTATAGAGTGTATTTCTGAATAGTTTAAAGTTATTTTCATTGAGAAAAAGTGCTTTTCTTTCAAAAATAAGGAAATTTCTAAGTGACCCCAAACTTTTGAACAGTAGTGTATGTACACATAAATATATAAATATATATATATACAGTATACACAGTGCGGAGCATTGTAGCTAGATGGACTAAACAGCATAACCGTCTATTTAGTTACCCTACATGGAATGAATATGTACCCATACATATTGTCACATTCCATAGCGACTGATATTGTCCTAGTTACCTCTGCCAAGGAGGTAATGTTTTTGTCGGGGTTTGTCTGTTTGTCTGTCTGTTGGTTAGCAAGATAACTCAAAAAGTTTTGGACGGATTTCGATGAAACTTTCAGGCGTTGTTGGAAATGGTACAAGGAAGAACTGATTAAATTTTGGTGGTGATCCGGATCACCGTCCAGAAGAAAACCGCCATTACGGAAAATGCCATTTTCGTGAATGACTACTGAACCACTAATCCTATCATTGTCAATCCAATTGCTATATGTTTTCATGGTCAAGGAATCTGAAAACGTACACACAAACACTGTATGGGGGGGAAACTGTGGCCGCCATTACGGAAAATGCCATTTTCCTGAATAACTACTGAACCACTAATCCTATCATTGTCAATCCAATTGCTAGTCATATGTTTTCATGGTCAAGGAATCTGAAAACGTACACACAAACACTGTATGGGGGGAACTGTGGCGCTTGGCGGAGGTCTGCGCTCTCCGAGTGCTTTTCTAGTTGTATACTGGAGGGAACCATTTGTGTAAGTCTGTTGCGTCTTTTGCATTCAATGCTATTAGGTCGTCACATTTTTTTGCTATCTCTGTGAGCAGCCCTGCTTAGGTTATAAAGTCTGACAGCCATAGGTAGGAAGGACCTGCGAAACCTCTCGGTTGCGCATCTAGGATGATGTAGTCTACTGCTAAATGAGCTCCTCAGTGCGTTCAGTATGTCCTGCATAGGGTGGGACTCGGACTACAGCAGAGATGACAGTTTAGCCACCATCCTTCTCTCTCTCCTATCTCCTCCACTGGGTCAAGGCGCTGCCCCAGGACAGAGCTAGCTTTCTTGATCAGTTTGTTCAGTCTCTTCCTATCGGCTGCTGTAATGCCGTTGCCCCAGCAGACCACTCCAAAAGTGATGGCTGATGCCACCACCGTGTCATAGAATGTCTTCAAGAGCACCCCTTGTACACCAAAAGACCTGAGCCTCCTCAGTAGGAACAGCTTGCGCTGTCCCTTCTTGTAGAGTGTGTCGGTATTGTGTGACCAGTCTAGTTTATTATTCAGATGAACACCCAGGTACTTGTAGGATGTCACCATCTCAATGTCTGTTCCCTGGATGTTCACTGGTGCTGTGAGGGGTTGTCCTTGCCTGCGGCAGTCCACCACCAGCTCCTTAGTTTTCTTTGCGTTGATCTGGAGGCAGTTCCGATGGCACCAGTCCACGAAGTCCTGGATAAGTCCTCTGTACTCAGCTTCATCGCCGTTGGAGATGAGGCCGACGATCACAGAGTCGTCAGAGAACTTCTGTAGATGGCAGTGTGTTGTGTTGTGTGAGAAGTCCGCAGTATAAAGGGTGAACAGGAAGGGAGCCAAAACCGTTCCCTGGGGGGCCCCCGTGCTCCCGATGATCGCGTCCGACACACAATCCCGGGTTCTCACAAACTGTGGCTGGTTAGTGAGGTAGTCCAGGATCCATGATGACAGGTGCTGGTCCACCCCTGTGCACAGCAGTTTGTCCTTCAGGATCATCGGTTGGATAGTGTTGAAAGCACTGGAGAAGTCAAAGAACATGATCCTCACCACATTCCCAGGCTTCTCCAGGTGAGACAGGGAACGGTGAAGGAGGAAGATCACTGCATCCTCCACCCCAATGCCATGCTGGTATGCGAACTGGAGTGGATCCATCGCTGGCCCCACCAGGGGGCGGAGGTGAGCAAGGAGCAGTCTCTCCAGGGTCTTCATCATGTGAGACGTCAGGGCTACTGGTCTGTAGCTGTTCAGATCTTTGGGGTGGGAAGTCTTTGGTACAGGTGCCACACAAGATGTTTTCCACAACTGTGGTACCCTCCCCAGCTTCAGGCTCAGGTTGAAGATGTGCTCCACAATCCCACATAGCTGGTCTGCACAGGACTTGAGGAGCTTCGCGCTGATGCCGTCCGGTCCCAAGGCCTTCCTCGCCTTGATCTTCCTCAGCTCCGTCCTCACCTGGGTCTTAGTGAGGGTCAGGTTAGGGGGCTGTGTGCTGGGAGTGGGGGGGTGTTGGTGGAGTGGGGTGTAGACAGCAGGTCTCGATGACTTTAGAGGCAGCAGTGGTTGGTGTGCAGTCGGGTGGGGAGGGCGGTTGGTCAAACCTATTAAAAAATAGGTTCAGATTGTTCGCCCACTGCCTGCCCCCCATGGCCTGGGAGGACGTATTCTGGAGCCCAGAGATGGTTTTAAGGTTTCTCCAGACCCCGCTGATGTTGCTCTGTTGCAGCTTGTCCTCCATCTTCTTCCTGAAGCTGTCCTTGCCTTCTCTGATCTTCCTCCTCAGCTCCCTCTGTATGGACTTCAGCATCTCCCTGTTCCCTGACCTGAAGATCCTCTTCTTCTCTCTCAGAAGTGTTTTTATCTCAGGGTTGATCCAGGGTTTGTTGTTCGAGCAACACTGTATGGTCTTGGTGGGTACGGTGTTGTCCACATACAAGTTGATGTAGTAATGTTGATTTGGAGGCTGAATTGGCTAGCTGCTCTTGCAAATTTCTCCACTAAAGATTGCATATCTTACACACTGTGTGCAACTAGAGCACTGTCATCGGCAAAGAGCATTTCTCTTACTACGTTTATCGATGTCTTACTCTTGGCTTTAAACTGTGCCACATTGAACAAGTTTGCTTCTTTCCTTGTTTGAATGTATACTCCTTCTGAAGTGTCTTTGAAGGCCACCTCAACCATGGCTGCCAGATATAGCGAGAAGAGTGTAGGTGCCAGCACACATCCTTGTTTCACCCCGTTGCTTATGAAAAGTCTTTAGATACTTAACCACTCATTGCCACGTTTGCTTGCATACCTGTATGGAGTGCCTCGATCAGGCTGACAAACTTCTCTGTACAACCATATTTCATGAGTACCTGCCAAAGTCCTTGTCGCGAAACAGTATTGAAGGCCTTACTGAAGTCTATGAAGACTACATAAAGCGGCATGTTCTGTTCGATACACTTTTCTTGAACCTGTTTCAAGCAGAAAATCATGTCCATTGTGCTTCTTCCACTTCCAAAGCCGCACTGGGTTTCCGGTAGTACATTCTGCGAGATGTGTTCACCGAGTCTGTTAAGTAGTACACGTGAAAGTGTGGAGAAGTGTGGAAGGACGAGACTGAGTTTATTTCTCAAGTCCAGTTTTATTCACATTCTCCAACATCTAAAAACAGAAAGAGAGTGAATCCACCCACATCTGTCCCTTTTATACCCCAGGACATCAAAGCACACAGTCACATTGTCTTTTAATCTCAAATCACAGTGCATCCCCCTCCAGGTCTTCTCGCCTCCACCTAAAGTCCTGGTGGTCAGGAAATCCCTCAAGGCCATCTCTTTGCATACAAAAGGCCAGACTTCACATCCTCCTGTTACCCCTAGGAGGTTCAGTCCTTTTGTTCCTCTGAGACGTGAAGCATACAATAAGCACACAGTAATATACATGTGAAGCATATGAAACCCACATATGTGCACCACATGACCCCCCCCAAACGTCTAAGATGGAACAACATAACCACAGATTGCATGTCATTATAAAATCCCTACATATCAGTCCAAGTGCCGCTTGGGCCTCAGCCTTCTCCCGTAGTTGCTGTAAGCAGGCTGTACCACCTCCGCGGCGTCTTCCTGCTGTGGAGCTGCTGCCTGATGACGAGAACTGTTAGTCAACCTCTGTGGGTATTCTGGGGAATGCTCTCTAGGGGGTCTGCCGCGCCGAGGAGCCTTAGCCAACTGCACCACTTCGTCAGCTACCACAAAAGCGGGTTTGAGTCTGTTTATGCCAATCATTTCTTTTCTGCCCCCCAAATCTAGCAAAAAATGCTTATCCCCCGTTTCCAGCACTCTATATGGTCCATCATAAGGTGGGCATAAAGGTGGACGATGGGCATCATGTCTGACAAAAACAAACTCCGCATTTTTTAAAGCCTTAGGCACAAAAACACGCGGAAAACTGTGGTGAACGGGGCCAGGTAGCGTGCTCGGGTCCGTGCTATTCTGTAACCGCTGAGCCGGGGAGCACTCTGGCGCTGGATTATCTGGGAGAAATTCCCCGGGCAGCCGAAGTGGCTGGGCGAAAACTAGCTCAGCTGGGGAGGCTTCTAAATCCTCTTTAGGTGCAGAACGCAACCCCAATAAAACCCATGGTAGCTTGTCCACCCAATTTGCATCCGTAAGCGATGCTCTGAGAGCCGCCTTCAGTGACCTGTGAAAACGTTCGCATAACCCGTTAGCCTGCGGGTTGTACGCGGTCGTGCGGTGGATCGTTGCCCCCAGGCTGCGGGCCATCGCTGACCAAAGTTCGGAAACAAACTGAGGGCCTCTGTCGGACGTAATGTCTGATGGGACTCCAAAACGCGCTACCCATGCCGTTAAAAACGCGCGCGCCACCTCCTCGGCTGTGGTTGACGACAGCGGAACCACTTCCGGCCAGCGCGTGGTGCGGTCAACCATTGTCAGAAGATGTGTGCACCCTTGTGAGGGCGGGAAGGGGCCTACGAGGTCCACGTGGACATGATCAAACCTTTTAGCTGGGATGTGAAACGGCTCCAAGGGAGCTCTCGTGTGTCTATGAACCTTGGCCCGCTGACAAGCCATGCAGGCTGCCGCCCACTCTCTAACTTGTTTGCGCAGGCTCGGCCATACAAATTTCTCTCCTACCATTTTGACTGAAGCGCGCACTCCCGGGTGCGCCAGAGAATGGATCGAGTCAAAAACGCGGCGGCGCCACGCAGCTGGAACCACAGGACGCGGCCGCCCAGTGGAGACATCGCAGATTGGGGGGGGGCATACCGTCTTGCAGCACCCTGTTCTCCAGCCTTAACCCTGTTGGTCCAGACTGAAGCCCGCGCACATCCGCGTCACTAACCTGCTCCGCGGCCATGGCTGCATAATCTATCCCCACGCGGACCGGGGCCGCGCGCACTTCGGCGTCGCTAACCTGCTCCACGGCCATGGCTGCAGAATCTACCTCTACGCAGGCTGGAGCCGCCACGGCGCGCGAGAGGCAGTCCACCACTACATTAAGTTTACCTGCCACATGCTGGATATCGGTAGTAAACTCTGAGATCGCGGCCAGCTGTCTCTGCTGCCGGCCCGACCAAGGTTCTGAAATCTTGGCCATCGCGAAAGTCAGCGGCTTGTGGTCCACGAACGCGGTGAAATGGCGTCCTTCCAGCCAGAACTGGAAGTGGCGAATGGCCAAGTGGAGAGCTAACAACTCCCTGTCGAATGCGCTGTATTTTCGTTCGCTGTCGCGCAGGGTCTTTCTGAAAAAGGCGAGCGGTTGCCAGGCTCCGGCTACATACTGTTCCACGACCGCCCCTATGGCCACATCTGACGCGTCAGTAGTGAGTGCCATGCGGGCCGCTGGGACTGGATGTGCCAACAACGCAGCGTTTGCCAGGGCTGTTTTGACTTCAGAGAATGCGCGCTCTCGCTCCGGGGACCATTCGACTTTATTTGTGGGTTTTTGTTTTTTTAGTGCAGCATACAATGGTTGCATGAGCTGCGCCGCGCAGGGGAGGAAACGGTTATAAAAATTCACCATTCCCAAAAACTCCTGTAACGCTTTGACCGTTTGTGGCTGGGGAAAATTTGTTACTGCGCGCACTTTGTCAGGCAGAGGAACCACTCCTTCTGGGGAGAAGCGATGCCCCAAAAAAATCAATCTGCGTCACCCCGAACTGACACTTCGCTGGGTTGATTATTAACCCGTGCTCTGCCAACCTCCAGAAAACTGCCGTGAGGTGGTTTTCGTGTTCGTCTTCGGACGCGCTGGCTACCAATATGTCGTCCAGGTAGACGAACACGAAAGGGAGATCGCGCAAAACCGCGTCCATCATGTGTTGGAACGTCTGCGCCACGCCTTTAAGCCCAAACGGCATGCGCAAAAACTCGAAAAGCCCGAAAGGATTTATTACCGCTGTTTTGGGTATGTCCTCAGCGCGCACTGGGACCTGGTGGTAACCGCGTACCAAGTCTATTTTAGCAAAAATGCGCGCCCCCGCCAAATGAACTGAAAAATCTTGGATGTGCGGGATCGGGTAGCAGTCGTGCGCTGTAGCGTTGTTCAGCCTGCGGAAATCACTGCAAGGTCGCCACGAGCCATCAGCTTTCGGGACCATGTGAAGCGGTGAAGCCCATGGGCTCTTCGAACGCCTGATGATGCCCAACCTTTCCAGGTTGGCGAACTCCTCGCGCGCTATGGTCAGTTTAGCTGAATCCAAGCGCCGAGCTTTTGCAAAAACGGGCGGTCCGGTGGTAGTAACAAAATGTTCCACCCCGTGTTTAGCCACGGTCGCCGAAAATGTTGGGACCGTGAGTGCTGGGAACTGAGTGAGGAGTGTGTGGAACTTACCACCTGCAGCTGTGACGTTGGCTTGTGCTGTTGGCGGGGCCACTCGAGCTGTACAGGGAATAGAATAAAAAGAGAGTGCATTAACCAGGCGTCTGTTAGCAAGATCGACCAACAAACTATGTGAGCACAAAAAATCAGCCCCTAACATGTTGAAATTGACTGCCACTATGACGAAAGTCCACTCGAATGTACGGCCGTGTAAAGACAGAAGCAGAGTCCTCTCACCGAAGGTCTTAATCGCCGAGCCGTTCGCTGCTGACACCCCGGGACCACTGGAGGACGCCAGCCGGTCAGCGTAGGAAGGTGTGATGAAATTCAGCTGGGAGCCTGTGTCCACGAGGAAATGCCTCCCCGAGCGCGCATCCCTCAAATAGAGCAGCTTGTTCTCCTCTCCGAGGACCGCAGCTGCTACCGACTCCCGGTCTTGGCGTTTCCCGAGTGCTTGAAATGGCACGGTGGAATGCACTTGCATGCCCTCTCTGCGAAGCGGCGGTGGTAGAAGCAAAGGACGTCGTCTGCTCCGTGTTTCCTGGCCCCTGCCGCCGCCGTCGTCGGTGAGTCTGGTGCTGCAGCCTCTGGCCCTCTGCCATCTCCGGACGTTGCGCCTAGCTCCGCTGCCGCAGCCGTAGCCGTGCGCCGTTTATTGGCGTCGACGAGTCGTTGCGCCTCCTGGCCAAGCTCGTGGTAGTCTCGTCGGGCCAACAGTGGTGAACTGGCCAGGGTCACTCTCACCGCTGACGGTAGGGTCCTGAAGAAAAGGTGGGTGAAGATGAAGTTATCATCTTCGGAGTCTCTCAAACTCAACATCTTCCCCATCAGGTCTGCAAGTCTGTCGCTCTCAAATTCAGTCAGCGCCAGGAGCCTCTCTGCTCGCTCCTCCACTGAGGGGGTGAAGTAACGGATGAGTGCAGCCTTCAATGTGCTGTACTTGTCGCTGTCCGGCGGGTGGTTGATCAGGCTCTCCACTCGCTGGGCTGTGTGGTTGTCCAGCTTTGCAACCACATGTTAGAACTTTGTGGCGTCTACCGAAATCCTCCGGAGGTGGAACTGTGCCTCGACTGCGTTAAACCAGGAGTGCGGATTGTTCTGCCAGAAGTCTGGTAGCTGAACTGTGGCTGCATTCGTTTGGCTGGCTCCTGACGAGTCTGGCTCGGGAGAATCCCCTCCGCTCATGATACGTCTTAGGGTCACCAGTGTGGAGAAGTGTGGAAGGACGAGGCTGAGTTTATTTCTCAAGTCCAGTTTTATTCACATTCACATTCTCCAACATCCAAAAACAGAAAGAGAGTGAATCCCCCCACATCTGTCCCTTTTATACCCCAGGACATCAAAGCACACAGTCACATTGTCTTTTAATCCCAAATCACAATGCATCCCCCTCCAGGTCTTCTCGCCTCCACCTAAAGTCCTGGTGGTCAGGAAATCCCTCAAGGCCATCTCTTTGCATACAAAAGGCCAGACTTCACATCCTCCTGTTACCCCTAGGAGGTTCAGTTCTTTTGTTCCTCTGAGACGTGAAGCATACAATAAGCACACAGTAATATACATGTGAAGCATATGAAACCCACATATGTGCACCACAAGAGAATCTTACCAACAGTGGCTAGCAGTGATATACCTCGGCAATTTCCGCAGTCTTTCCTGTCACCTTTCTTGAGCAAAGGCACAATACTTGCATCCTTCCAGTCTTGAGGTACTTTCTGGGCACCCCATAGCTCTTGGATGAGCTTGTGCAGGCAGTTGGTCAGCTGAACACCATCAAATTTCCACACTTCTGCTGGAATTCCATCCCTTCCTGGAGCTTTACCATCCTGTGTTGTCCTGATAGCTGCCATTAGTTCATCAAAATTTGGTGGTTCATCCAGACTTGATACAGCTGGTCGCTGCACTAGAGCTTCTTTAGCCTCTTCAGTGAGATCTCCAGGGTTGTTTAGTAGTTGGTCAAAGTGGTCTGCAAATCTGTCCAGGATCTTGTCTTTCTCCTGCAAAACCATTGCACCATCCATAGCAGGGGTGTCAAACTCAAATTCACAGTGGGCCAAAATTAAGCAGTGAAGTAAAGTCATGGGCCAAACTCAATATTTATTGAAAAATTAACTGCAACTGATATGTAATGTTTAACCTTTTCATATGGAAACAAACTTTAGTTTTGCTTAAACACAGAATCTGGAACAACCAAAGCTTGATATTACAAACACATGAGAAATTAAATTTGAAATAAAAGACACATCAGTGGTATTCATTTCTTATTTAAATAAATAAATAAATAAAGTATGTCTCTCCCCGTATCCTTTCAAGTTCCTTTTTAAAGTAAATCTTTTTCAAAGCCAACAACAAAAGAACCAAAAATAATAATGTTATTCAATAAAAATCCAACATTTCAACTATTAACAGACCATGCCTTGCAGTAGAAAAAGTGCATAAATAACAGATATATTCAAGCTCAGTTTGCTACACTCTGATTTACTCTGCACATTGGTCTAAGCCAGATACCTGGCATCTTTTCTTAGATGCAAGTTCATCAATGTCTGGGGTCAGGCTCTGAGCTGAGGAAAACCTCAGGAGGGAGTGAAGGTGTTCATCAGTGAGTCGACTTCTGTGAGGTGTTTTGTTCACCTTCATCATAGAGAACAGTTGTTCACATAGATATGTGCTGCCGAACATTGAGAGCATCTGAGCAGCTTGGGTGCGTAATTGAGGCATTGTGTCGGGGAGGAAACATGGAAACCGCGCAGCACCAACAGAATCATATTTTGATTTGAGCATGTCATTACATTGGAGTTCAATTAGCTCCATTTGGAGGCTGGTTGGTGCGCTTTCCACGTCGATCGCAAACGGGTTACTGAGCAGTTCAAATCTCCCTTTCTGAGCCTCAAAGTCGGCAAATCGCCAGGAAAACTTGGCGCTGAGCGCGTTGATTTTTTCAGCAAACTGTGCGCTAGGCAGCACGGCAGGAGAAATTTGCTCTACCATGGTTTGGCAGCATGGAAAATGACCCAAGTTTCCTTGCAGCATCAGAGTCTTCCACAGACACAACTTAGTTTTAAAGGCCCTCACTGCTGCGTACATGTCTGTGATGATGTGGCCCCGTCCCTGAAGCTGCAGGTTAAGCACATCAAGATGGCTCACAATGTCAGACAGAAATGCAAGCTCACACAGAAACTTTTTATCTCTCAGCTCTGTTGTGTCCTTCCCTTTGTTTTCCATAAACTGACAGATTTCCTCACGTAGCTCAAAACATCTGTTCAGTACTATTCCTCTGCTTAGCCATCTCACCTCTGTGTGATAGGGCACATCTCTGTATTCCGAATCCAACTCCTCCAGAAAAGACTTGAACTGCCGGTGATTCAAACCTTTGGCTCTTATGAAGTTGACTACTCGTTTTATAGAGCTCATAACATGTTCCATTTGCAGAGCTTTGCCACAGAGCGCTTCCTGATGTATGATACAGTGATAAACTGTAAGTTCACCTGCATCTTCCTCCCGCATCTTCTCCTGAATCCTGCCGACCAATCCACTCTTTTGACCGCACATCGCGGGCGCACCATCTGTCGTCAGTCCCACAAATTTATCCCAAGGCAGGCTCATTTCAGTTATACATTTGGATACCTCTTCAAAGATATCTTTTCCTGTGGTGGTGCCATGTATTGATTTTAATCCTAAAAGTTCCTCTGTGACGCACAGGCTTGAGTCTACTCCACGGATGAAGATTGACAGCTGGGCAGTATCAGACGTATCGCTGCTCTCATCCACAGCAAGGGAGTATGCAATAAAATCTTTTCCCTTTTTTATTAGTTGTTCATGTAGATTAGTGGAAAGCTCACACACGCGCTCAGCCACGGTGTTTCTGCTCAGGCTCACATTTAAAAATTCTTGCTTTTTATCTGGGCACACGATGTCGCAAACTTTGACCATGCACTTTTTGACAAACTCTCCCTCATTAAAGGGCCGGGCTGATTTTGCTATCTCTGCTGCCACAATAAAGCTGGCCTTTACAGCAGCTTCACTTTTTGATTTTGCTTTCATGAACATAGTCTGCTGGCAAACCAGACTTCTTTTCATCTCCTCCACCTTCTGCAGCTTCTGCTTTACGTCCAGGTCCTTGTACTTTTCATAATGTTTTGTTTCATAGTGTCTTCTTATGTTATATTCTTTCCTTACAGCCACGTTAGCTCCGCACACAAGACAAACAGGTCTGTCCTTTATATTCGTGAACAGATAATCTGCCTCCCACCTGTCTTGAAAGCTCCTGTTGTCCATCTTTCGTTTGGCCATTTTTGTGGAGGGTGAAATTAATTTGTCCGATGTGACTGGAGCATGGTTGTCAATGACTGTCAACAGAAAAAAGGAGCGCTTGCTGGTTTCGACTGCGCGCCAACATACTAGCAAAGCATTATGGGATTTGTAGTATTAGCGGTACAGTATATACCGCGGGCCAGCTCTAATGCACATTTGATATGATCTCGCGGGCCAATTATAATTACACTGCGGGCCAAATTTGGCCCGCGGGCCTGAGTTTGACACATGTGATCCATAGCCTTTAGTTAGATCAATCATCTTGGTTTAGGGCCGTAGATTTCTCTCAAACTTGTGAAGAATGTTTTCATGTCCTTCCTGTCTGCTGCAGTTTGAAGTTTCTCCGCTTTTTCATCCCACCAGTTGGACTTCATCTCTCTGGTGTACTTCTGTAGCTCACTCTGAGCCTTTGAGTATTTCTTCTTCTTCGCCCTTGTGTTACACTGTAGGTTTTCCTGCCTAGCTGTATTCCTCGCTTCTAGTAGTTTCTTCAGGTGTTCATCATGCTCATCAAACCAATCTTGATGTTTCCTCTCAGGGTAGCCTAACACATCACTCACAGTCTGATACACCGTATCCTTCAGTGTTTCCCATTTCTCTTCTATGTCTTTCTCTGAGTTGTTGTTGTCCCAGTCTTTCAAGTTTTCATCCATTTCCTGTGCAAGTTCTTCCTGCTTCTTTTGGCCTTTCAGTGCACAAGTGTTTAGCTTCTGTGGTGGCTTTGCACTCGTCCTGCAGTGCTGTTTTCGTCTGCAAATCCTTAATCTAGATCTCAGCATAACATGATCAGTACCCCAATCCGCACCTCTCATTGCTCTGGTGTCCAATACATCCCTTATGTCTCTCTGCCTGACTATGATGTAGTCTAATAAGTGCCAGTGCTTGGATCTTGGGTGCATCCATGTCTTCTTGTGTGTGTCCTTATGCTTAAAAAGAGTGTTGGTTATCACAAGGTTGTTCTCTAAACATAGTGCAAATAGAAGTTCTCCATTAGCATTGCACTTGCCTACTCCATGACCGCCTAGCACTCCTTTCCAATTCTCAGTGTCCAAACCAACTCTGGCATTAAAATCTCCAACGTGTATCAGCCTGTCATCAGTCGGTACACGCCTGATAGTCTCACATAAATCACTGTAGAACTCTTCCTTCACCTCCTCTGTGTTGGTCATTGTTGGGGCATATACACTGATGAGTGTGGCATACATCCTCTGCTGTAGTGGGAGTCTCATAGTCATTATCCTGTTGTTGATTGGCACTGGTTCCTCATCAAGTATTGCTGCCCTCTCCTTTCTAACTGCAAAGCCCACTCCTGCTTCTCTCCTTTCTTGAGTTGATCTCCCACTCTAAAAGAAGATGTACCCATGGTCTTCCAAGCTGTCATATCCAGGCAATCTTGTTTCACTAAGTGCAGCTATGTCTACATTGTACCTGTTCATTTCCAGGGCCACAAGCGCGGTCTGTCTTTCTGGGCGCTGTGATGTTGTTCTGTCCAACAGAGTGTGTACATTCCATTCTGCTACAGTACACACAAGGCTGCTGTTTTCCTCTTCTTTTGTCTTCCTGCTCCTAGCTTACTTTTTGCTGCCTGTCGGAGTGTGAACAGATCAGCGCGGACCTTGTAAGCCCGGGCGACGTCCGAGCCGGTATGAGTTGCTTTCTGATTGACCATTTCATGAAACTGCTTGCAAAGTATTTGAGTACTGCTAGCTTTTGCTGGACTAGCAGCACACTCTTGGCAGATAAAGGTATTATCAGTGGCAAGGACAAGCCAAGACAAACTGACTCCAGTATCTGTTGCAGTGACTGACCAGATGATAGGTTTGTTTATCTCTGCTCTTTGTGTAGTGTCTTACTTTGTCTGATTATGGTGGACAGAAGCCTCCGCTCTTGTCAGATATCCCGCCTTACCTGTATCGGGCCTCAGCCCCTCTCTCCGAGCGAAGGCGGAGGAAGAGGCCTCACCGTCGCCGTGGGAAACGCAGCGGTCGGCTGGTGAAACTGAAGGTCCGCCTGACACATTTCTTCTCTGTTTCCCGGACTCCGAGTGGATTATGTTCCCTGGATCCTGCTGATGCCTGCCTGGTTCCTGTGACTGGCCCTGGTGAGGTGATCCGGCCCCGGCACTGCTACTCTCCCAGGCCCCGACAGCGTGGGGTAAATCCCTGGCACCTGAAACCACTGCGGCACGTTTCCTGCTCTGCTGAGGCCCAGGCTCCAGCTCCAGCCCGGATTGGCCTGGTAAACGCCAGATCGCTGGCAAATAAAACTTGCATCCTGAAGGATTTCATCAGCTCCCGGGAACTGGATTTCTTTTTCATTGCGGAGACCTGGCAGACTGTGGGTGAATTCTCTGCTCTGTCCGAAGTTTTACCCCCAGGTTATTGTTATTTTAATTCCCCGCGGACAACAGGACGAGGAGGAGGAAAGGCAGCTGTTTACAAAAATGACTATAAATGTAAGCAGCGCTTTTTACCTTCTCCATTCTCCAGCTTTGAACTGACTTTCTTTGAGGTGGGTCGAATAAACCCTGTACTGTGTGCTGTCATATACAGACCACCCAAATATAATAAGGACTTTTTAAATGACTTCGCCATTTTCTTGGCTGGTATTGTTACAAATTATGATCATGTTCTTATTGTTCACATACATGTGTGTTGTCCTGATAAACCGCTGGTGAAAGACTTTTTAAATCTCATTGATTCTCTAAATCTGGTGCAGTTCGTGACTGGTGGCGCTACACACGAGCACGGACACACGTTAGATCTTGTCCTCTCCTATGGCCTGTCTGTTGTTAATTTAGAAATCTGTGACACTGTATTGTCCGACCGTCTGCCTGTATTATTTGAGGCTGATCTGTCACGTGCTGCAGCTAAAACCCGCGATCCTGCCCAGCGCTGCCGGATTTTTAACCCTTCCACTGCCGGTTGGTTCTCCGCTGCCTTTGGCCAGCTCTGTGTCCCTCCCGGCTCCATCTCATCTGTGGAGGAACTCAGCTCCTGGTTTCACTCCTCCTGCCAAACCATCTTCGACTCTGTGGCTCCACTGAAAACCAAGCAGACTCGATCCAAACCTGAGCCGTGGTTCAATGACAGAACTCGTGCAGTCAGACAGCAGTGCCGCAGAGCTGAACGCAGATGGAAGAAAGACAAACTGCAGGTGTCACTGCAGATTTTAAAAGACTGCTGGCGTCAGTATCAAAATACTGTCAAGCAGGAAAAAAGCAAATATTTTGCTAACATTGTTTTATCTCATTGTCATAATCAACGTGTTTTATTTAACACTATTGACTCTGTTCTCAACACCCCACAGACTGACTGTTTGGAGGCCTCCTCTGAGTTATGCAATGATTTTATGAACTTTTTTATTGATAAGGTGGCCACCACCAGGGCTCTCATCTCACCTCCTGCCTCTGATCCCTCTGTCTCTGTCCCTTGTTCTGCTGTTTTTGATCAGTATGAACCTGTGACTCTGTCATTTTTAGAGGATGTGGTTACCCACATTAAGCCCTCAGGGTCTTCCTGTGATGCTGTCCCTCCTAGACTTTTTAAAGAGGTGCTTCCCAGTATAGACCAGTCAGTTCTCACCATCTTGAACAGCAGCCTGTCATCTGGTGTGGTTCCTGCAAATTTTAAACATGCAGTAGTACAGCCCTTGATTAAGAAACCTGGTCTCGATCATACCGTGTTGGCAAATTTTAGGCCTATTTCCAAGCTGCCATTTCTCTCAAAAATTTTAGAGAAAATTGTCTATATGCAGCTGAAATGTTTTCTGGATGAACACGGTATTTTGGAAATTTTTCCATCTGGTTTCAAAGCTTTAACGATATTCTCTTGGCATGTGATTCAGGTGAATATGCTGTTCTTGTGCTGCTTGATTTAACTGCTGCCTTCGACACAGTGGACCATCATGTTTTAATTTCCCGTTTACAGCATCTAGTGGGCATTTGTGGAACTGCTCTCAACTGGTTTAGATCCTATCTGTCAGACAGGACTTTTAAAGTTGGCATGTCTGGGTTTGAATCCTCTTCTGCTCCTCTGCCTTACGGGGTCCCACAGGGGTCAATTCTAGGGCCCATGCTTTTTTCTCTGTACATACTTCCACTGGGTTCCATTTTTAAAAAGCATGGTATCTCTTTCCACCTGTATGCTGATGACTGTCAGATTTATGTCCCTCTAAAACAAAAAGCTGCCTCATCAGTAAACTCACTCCTGGCGTGCATTGAAGACAAAGTCTTGGATAGCCCTAAACTTCCTAAATTTTAATGATAAAAAGACCGAAGTGATGGTGTTTGGACCTAGTCACCCCTGTGAGTCCCGTCCTGTATACTTGGGCCCCCTTACTCCTTATGTTAAATCCACAGCTAGGAACCTTGTTTTTATCATGGACAATGATTTTAAATTAGACATGCAGATTCGTTCTGTGGTAAAAATCCAGCTTCTTTCATCTAAGGCATTTAGCAAAAGTAAAACCCATTCTCTCTAGACCACACCTGGAAACAGTAATCCATGCTTTTATTTCATCTCGGCTGGATTACTGTAACGCACTTTACGCCGGTGTCAGCCAGTCATCTCTTTCCCGTCTGCAGCTGGTTCAAAACGCCGCTGCTCGTCTTTTAACAGGTGCACGTGGAAGAGATCACATCACACCCATCTTAGCTTCACTCCACTGGCTGCCCGTGTATTTTAGAGTTCATTTTAAAATTCTTTTATTTGTTTTTAATTCCTTGAATGGTCTTGCTCCACCTTACCTCTCTGAGGTTCTGCATCCCTACGCTCCCACCCGGTCCCTTAGGTCAGCTCAACAGCTGCTTTTGGAGGTACCAAAGGCGAGACCCAAGCTCAGAGGGGACAGAGCCTTTTCGATCATGGCCCCCAGGTTATGGAATGATTTACCCCTGGACATTAGACAAGCACTTTCACTGTCCATTTTTAAAACACATCTTAAAACACATTTTTACTCCTTGGCCTTCAACCCAGTATGAGACATTGATTTTATTGAATGAAATGGATTTTTATTTATTTTACTTTTTATTTTATTTATGAGTTTTTTTACTGTGATTCTTGTGTTAGCGCCCTTTGTGTTAGTGCCCTGCTTTTACGTTCTCTTGCTATACAGCACTTTGTGTAGCGAGTGTTGCTTTTAAAGTGCTTTATAAATAAAGTTGATTGATTGATTGATAGTGCATTGTGACATGCACTGACTGGCACAGTCCACCACAGACCTTGCGACAGATGTGTTTATCTGCCAGGATGTCCAGTCTCATCCTGTGTAGTGACTGTTCTGATGTACTGCATTGCTACATGGTACTCCAGCTGCAGTATGTCAGACAAAAAAGCCCTGCAGAGGATAGTCAAGGGAGCTGAGAGGGTAATTGGAGTCTCCCTCCCCTCTGTCCAAGAACTTTTTCAGAACCGTTGCAGGAGCAGGGCACTGAACATTGTCAAGGACCGTTCTCACCCTTTGCGTAAACACTCTGAACTTCTGCCATCTGGCAAATGATTCCGGAGCATCAGAGGCAGAACCACCAGACTGATTAACAGCTTCCTTCCACAAGCTGTTAGGATGCTGAACAGTTGATCCGGAATCTCTCATACATACTATTGCACCTACGGACATTACGTATATTATTTGTATATTACAGTTCTGGTTAGTTTTTTCAAGTATGTCTCAGGGATGTGTGAATGGATGTGGTGGGGTGGGGGTGGGGGTGAGGATATGTGCGAGTGTGTCTTAAATCATGTTCTTTTACTTACATGCAGGGATGAGAATGGGGTTTGGGAAAAAATGAGGAAACTAAGCCGGGGGTCTTGGGGGACGCAGGCCCCCAAGCCGGATCCAAGGCGCAGCCTTGGTGGGGGGTCTGGTAGGCAACGCCCCCCAGAAGCTCACAAAATCTGGTGTTTTAGAATGCTCAAATGTAGTCTTATATTTAAAGTTAGAAGTAAGTACAAATGCATTTATAGTTTACATTTTTTAATCTGCTGCTGCATAACATGTAAATTTATGATATCTGAATGGTATGTTGATGTAATAATACTAAATTATATTTTACTACTATTTAGTATGTTTAGAACTGACAGAATTACATTTGCATAGTTCTAGAACAGACAAAATAATTTAACCAAGTAAAATAAATTATAAATATTAACAAAATTCCATCACCAAGTCCATCACCCATTTATTAAAATATACTGACATTCGGGGACTTCCGGGAAGATGGCGGAGAGACATAACGCTTAAACAGAGAGCTCTCCCTAGCCGGATTAAAAATCATCGGTAAATGGCCAACTCGACATAAGCGGATCAATAAACTAAGGGATGAAAACACGAAGGAGCCGGGCACAAGGACAAAAGCAGGGTAAAATTAAAGAATTCCTCTTCAACAACGCAGGAGAAATCGCTGAACACGAGGCCCAAAAAAACGAGGTGACTGCAGCAGAGAAAATGGAGGACGCCAGGCTCGATAACATGAACACTGGCTTCGCCAGTTTGGGTAAAGAGTTGAAAGACTTCAAGCGGCAGCTACAACAGGATTTAGCGGCTCTTAAGGAGGAGCTGAAAAAAAGAGATTAAGGAGGAAATTATGGGCCTCCGAAGAGAAATGGAGCGCAAGCTAGCAGAAAACATGGAGGAGCTGCGCTCTCAGCGGGCGTGTATGACAGAAGCACAGGCCCGAATATCGGAGCTGGAAGATTGGAAGAGCGAGGCAAGTGAACAGCTACAGACCCTGACGGCACAAACGCAGAGGATGCAGGAGAAAATAACCGACCTGGAGAGCAGGTCCAGACGGAGCAATATACGCATCTTCGGGATCCCGGAGGGCATTGAAGGCAACTCGATGACGAAATTCATGGATTAGTTCTTAAAAAAAGAGCTGGAGCTGCCCGGTGAAGCGGATCTGCAGATTCAACGAGCGCACAGAGCCTCGGCACAGAACCCGAAGCCAAACTCTCCACCCAGGTCAGTTGTGGTAAACTTTCTGAAATATGACATAAAGGAAAGAATCCTGACACAAGCGTGGAAAAAAAAGATACGAATCGGCGACAAACAGATATTCTTTGATCATGACTACCCGACAGAAATTGTGCAGCAGCGGAAGAAATATGCCAACATTAAAAAAACGCTGAAAGAGAAAAAAATTAGATTCCAAACGCCGCTAACGAAGATGAGGATTCATTGGGAGGACGGCGTGAAGACATACAACACAGCCAGAGAGGCAGCGCGGGACATGATGGAGCGGGGCTTTGTGGTGAGCGTGCCGGAGGAAGCGGCTGGAGCAGCGGCGGCCCTGAACACATCACGACAGCCGGAGTGGAGGCGAGTGAGCGGCAGAAGACGGGAGGAGACGTGGAGCAGTGGGCCCTGGAAAAACTGCAAGGCTTTCAACTGAAAGCCTAGATTGTAACAAAGATTAAGAAAGGCACAGAAGAAATGAAGGCCAAGAAGACAAGGTAAAAGAGAAACAGACGGCTAGGAGAGGTTTAAGTGATATTTGTTGGACATTTTTAGACTAATGACTATTACTTGGATAGTAACTAGAGGTCTAGGGAGGGCCCTTCACTCTGTGAGGACATTCCCTCCACCCACCAACAGGGACCAGTGGGCAGAAGAAAGGCCCAAAGTACGGAGGTCGAGATTTTTTAATGTGTTTTTATATAAATATGTGTTATTTTTGTTGTTAAAGGGGCTAGGAGCACAAGTTAAAAAAATGGAAAATCATGAATATGGGTAAAAATCTTAAGATAATGACACTAAACGTGAATGGTCTGAACTCACCTGTTAAAAGGGAAAGAATAATAAGAAAATTCAAGAAGGAAAAAGCCGAAATTATATTTATGCAAGAGACACATTTGAGCAAGACAGAACATGTGAAACTAAAGAGATTTGGCTATAAGAACTCCTACTACAGTTCATTTAAGGGAGGAACTAAAAGGGGGGTTATGATACTAATTTCACATAAAATACAATTTGAATGTGAACAAGAAATCCAGGATAAAGAAGGCAGGTATGTAATAATAAAGGGAAGAATAGATGGTATGCAGATCACATTAGTGAACATCTATGCCCCACCAGAAAGTGACAAGGGTTTTTTTCAACATCTGTTTGATCTCATAGCAACACACAGTGAAGGAGTCCTAATTTGTGGAGGAGACTTAAATGCTGTCATGGATCATGAAGTTGATACAACAAGTGTTAAGAAGACAAAAAAACATGTAACAAAGTTCATAACAACCTCACTGGCAGAAATGGGTATGGTAGACATATGGAGGGACCTGCACCCACTCAAAAAAGACTATACACATTATTCAGCAGTCCATAAAGTACACTCTAGAATAGATTACTTCCTTATGAATGAAGGTGACAGACACAGGGTGAGAAATTGTTGGATTGGAGGGGCAGAAATATCAGATCATAATCCTATATACATGGAAATATATTTAAACAATAGAAAACGACAAACAACATGGAAACTTAATGTAGGACTGTTAAATGATGATAAAATGAAAGAAAGAATAAAAGTAAACATAAACGAGTATATCCAAGAGAATGACAATGAAGAAGTGGACCCAACAATACTATGGGATGCACTAAAAGCCGTGTTAAGAGGTAAATTAATTGTTGAAACAGGAAAAGCAAATAAGTCTAAACTGGAAGCATATGAACAAAGATGTGAGAGACTGAGGGAATTAGAACGTAAACATCAAAGCACAAATGACCCAAAAATATATCAAGAAATTAAAGAAGAAAAAATAAAGATAAAAGAAACACAAATAGATGAAATTGAAAGGAAAAATAGATTTCTAAAGCAAAAATATTATGAAACAGGACCAAAAGCCACAAAACTGCTGGCAAAACGGTTAAGAAAACAACAAACAATGAATAATGTATATAAGATTAAAGACCCCATCACAAATAAAACCACAGTTAACCCAGAAAACATCGAAGAAGTATTCCATAATTTCTATCAAGAACTATACTCGCAACCTGAAGAAACAAATAAGATAAGATAAGATAAGATAAGCCTTTATTAGTCCCACAACTGGGAAATTCCAGGATTGCAACAGCACAGGGATAGCAACACTCAGAGCAACAATCAGAAGGCAAGGAAAAAAAAAAAA
This sequence comes from Pholidichthys leucotaenia, assembly GCA_020510985.1. Classification (NCBI taxonomy): domain Eukaryota; kingdom Metazoa; phylum Chordata; class Actinopteri; order Cichliformes; family Pholidichthyidae; genus Pholidichthys; species Pholidichthys leucotaenia. The sequence goes on from CM035840.1 coordinate 117,723,587, forward strand.
AAAAAAAAAAAAAACCAAGCAAGCAAGAGCAGCTAATATACATATGTATGTATTACTATAAAATATATATATATACACACACACACAGACACACAGTGCAGAGCATTGTAGCTGGATGGAATAAATATATGAATATATGAACACACAGTGCAGAGCATTGTAGCTAGATGGAATAAATATGTAAATATATAAACACCCACAGTACGGAGCATTGCAGCTAGGTGGAATAAATATGCAAGTATATAAACACACACAGTGCGGAGCAATGTAGCTAGATGGAATAATATGTAGATATATAAATATATAAACACACCCAGTGCTGAGCATTGTAGCTAGATGGAATAAATATGTAAATATATAAACACACACAGATACTAAAGATATTAAAAAATTTTATATTAAACACACACAAATACTAAAGATATTAAAAAATTTCTATGCACATTGGACTTGCCATCAATAGGAAATCAACAAAATGAAAAGCTAACAGCAGAAATAACAACACAAGAGATTAGAGATGTGATTAAGTCACTTAAAAACGGTAAATCACCAGGTAGTGATGGATACCCCTCTGAGTTTTATAAACTGTTTATAGAAGAACTCACGCCACAGCTCCTAAAGTCATTTAATTGGACGTTGAACAACAACAAAATACCTCCATCATGGAACGAAGCCATTATTTCAGTTATTTTAAAACCAGGGAAAGATAGAGAACAATGCGGAAACTATAGACCAATCTCTTTATTAAATGTGGATTATAAAATATATACAACAATTATATGTAAACGAATAAAGACATTCTTGACGGAATTGATAGAAGATGATCAAACTGGTTTCATAGAGGGACGCCAAACACATGACAATATCAGGAGAACAATACATATAATTAATCAAATGGCATTTCTATGACAATTTCTATGACAATTCTATGACACGGTGGTGGCATCAGCCATCACTTTTGGAGTGGTCTGCTGGGGCAGTGGCATTACTGCAGCCGATAGGAAGAGACTGAACAAACTGATTAAGAAAGCTAGCTCTGTCCTGGGGCAACGCCTTGATCCGATGGAGGAGATAGGAGAGAGAAGGACGGTGGCTAAACTGTCATCTCTGCTGGAGTCCGAGTTCCACCCTATGCAGGACATACTGGATGCACTGAGGAGCTCATTTAGCAGCAGACTACATCATCCCAGGTGCACAACCGAGAGGTTTCGTAGGTCCTTCCTACCAACGGCTGTCAGACTGTACAACCTAAGCAGGGCTGCTCGCAGAGATAGCAAAAAGACGTAACAAACTAATAGTTTTTTTTTTTTTGAATGCAAAAGATGCAATAGACTTACACAATGGTCCTCTCCGGCATACAACTAGGAACATACCGGTCGCTATGGAGGGTGAGAATATGTATGGGCACATAATCATACCATGTAGGATAACTAAATAGACGGTTATGCTGTTTCATCCCACCTAGCAACAATGCTCTGCACTGTGTGTGTTTATATATTTACATATTTATTCCATCTAGCTACAATGCTCTGCACTGGGTGTGTTTATATTTATATATCTATATATTTATTCCATCTAGCTACAATGCTCAGCACTGGGTGTGTTTATATTTATATATCTATATATTTATTCCATCTAGCTACAATGCTCCGCACTGTGTTTTTTATATATCTACATATTATTCCATCTAGCTACATTGCTCCGCACTGTGTGTGTTTATATACTTGCATATTTATTCCACCTAGCTGCAATGCTCCGTACTGTGGGTGTTTATATATTTACATATTTATTCCATCTAGCTACAATGCTCTGCACTGTGTGTTCATATATTCATATATTTATTCCATCCAGCTACAATGCTCTGCACTGTGTCTGTGTGTGTGTGTATATATATATTTTATAGTAATATGTACATATGTATATTAGCTGCTCTTGCTTGCTTGTTTTTTTTCTTGCCTTCTGATTGTTGCTCTGAGTGTTGCTATCCCTGTGCTGTTGCAATCCTGGAATTTCCCCGTTGTGGGACTAATAAAGGCTTATCTTATCTTATCTTATCTTATCTTAAATACATAAAGAAAAGAAAAGCACAGTAATAATGAGTTTAGCTTAACAGACAACGTAAATATACAAAGATCAACTAGGCAGGGATGCTGCTTATCGCCCACCTTGTTTGCTCTGTTCATACAGCCACTGGCTCAAGCGATACGACAAAATAAGAAATTAAAAGGTGTAACAATAAAGGGGCGGAACACAAGATTGGGCTATTTGCAGACGATATTATAGTTTACCTTGAACAACCAGATGAATCAATAATGGAAATGATGAACTTGATAGAAAATTTTGGAAAATTATCAGGATACAAGATAAACATAACAAAAACACAAATACTGACATTCCACTATAACCCTCTAAACCAGATAACTGATAAGATCAAACTAAACTGGAAACAAAAAGAAATAAAATACCTTGGAGTGAACATACCTAAAGATCTAAGCAAAATCTATAAAGCAAACTATGATAGGTTGGAACAAGAAATAAAAAAAGATATTGATAGATGGTCAATCTTAAATATGGATCTGAATTCAAAAATTGAGACAGTCAAAATCAGCATACAACCTAGATTACTTTACCTCTTCCAGGCTCTACCAACAGAGATTCCAGATGCCCAGTTCTCAAAGTGGGACAGGATGATATCGAGATTTGTTTGGGGAGGTAAAAAGCCAAGAGTGAAATATAAAACCCTCCAGTTACCAAAAGAGAAAGGAGGCATGGGCCTACCGAGTCTAAAGGAATATTACTACTCAGCACAAATAAGATATATCATATGTTGGTGCGACGAGGGATATGAGGCAAAATGGAAAGAAATGGAAAAGGAAATTGAGGGACTCCCAGTACAAAGCATAATAGGAGATAAAGATGCATATAAGCAAATCAAACAAATAGACCCAATCACTAAATTTACTTTGGAACTGTGGTATAAAATAGTACAAAAGTATAATATAAAGGAAGACATAAAACTATTGAAATGGGTAGCATTTGACAGTCAGTTTGAACCGGCAAAACAAGATAGGGGATACAAAAATCTGGTGAACAAGGGAATCACAGCATGGGGCAATATCGGAAAAAAAGATCTCGGGAGCTTTGTAAACATCAGGAGAAAATTTAAACTAGAAAGATCGGAATTCTTCAGATATCTGCAGATGAGAGACTATTATATGAAGAAGATTAGGCATAACCTCCAAACAGATGTGAGTGAGATTATACAATTCATTTTAAGCTCATATACAGGAAATAAAATAAGAATTATTTCAAAGCTATATCAGAAACTTATGGCAAACAATCATTCAAGTAACTATATAAAGGAGAAATGGGTGAAAGAGCTCAATTTAAACATAACAGAAGAAAGCTGGCAGGAAATATGGAAAACACAACACACATCAACAAATTCAAGGACATGGAGGGAATTTGGATGGAAAAACCTGATTCGCTTTTTCATTACACCACAGATTCAAGGAAAATATACAAATACCCAATCTTTATGCTGGAGGGGATGTGGGGCTCAAAATGCAGACCACTCACATATGTTTTGGAAATGCTGCAAAATCTCATCATTCTGGAAATCTATACATGTGACAATACAGAGGATATTAGGATATAATATACCAATGAACTGTAACCTGATGTACTTATGTGATCTTAAAAGAGACAATGTAATACAGGCTGAGGACAGATATCTAGTTAAAATCTTGTTGATTGCATGTAAAAAAACAATCACAAAAAAATGGCAATCAGAAGTTCTTCCTGACCAAGAGCAATGGACTGACATTGTTGAGGACATACGTATGATGGAAAAACTAACATATCGACAAAGAATGCAAGAAGGACTATGGGAAAAAAATGGCGGAAATGGACACACTACAAAGTGCAACAACGAGACAGAAATTGAAAGAATAACCAAAGACGCTGGAAAAACCAGAAGAATTAAGAGACGGAAACTAAAAACTTGATGCTCCAACATTTGTCCCCCCCCTTTTTTTTTTTCTTTCTTTTTTTTTTTCCTTTCTTACTCTAGCCCCTTTGTTTTTAAATGTAGACTGTGATCTGAATGCAATATATATGATGAAAAATGAATAAAAATCTAAGTTACAAAAAAAAAATATACTGACATTCTGCAAACATTTTGATTAATTAATGTGTGCATTTGTTAGTGTTACTAAGAATATAAAAAAGTTGCATATTAGTTCATTTTAATATTTGAAAGATAATCTAAGAAAGTAAGTAAAACCTAAAAGATGTTTAATATTTTTATGCAATGACCATAAAGAAATTATGTTTACTAATAAAAGCAAAGATATCTTAGGAAAGGCAACCCATCACCACCCATGACAAAAAACTTACACATACATTATGTAACTCCTCCTAGTGAAACAAAAAATGATAAATTATATTCAAAATTCTTAGATTGCATTTCAAATTGTGAGAAAATATGTAATAACATTTATCTATTAACAATCGATTATCAGCATTCAAATGCAATTAGTGTTTCAAAACAGGCATGACATCACAACTTACACATGCTATTTCATAACAAATTCATTACACAAAAATTCTCAAGTACATTACTTATAACGAGAAAAAAATCTTACCTCGCAATGTGTCTTCCGATCACTAATTGCTGTAATCGGGGCCGATTGTGATGAACTTTGATTGACTGGCATCTGAATTTGACCGTGTCCATCGATCGTTTTGAATGCAGCACCGAGCGAGTAGTTCGATCTCCTTGTAGCCACAATTTTGAGATGTTTCTGTTTTGAACAGTGTTCAACTAAGGCAACACAACCACGAGATCCATAACTCAAGAAATCGTTGCAATAAACACACTGGGCTTTCCCTGGTACTTTGCATTTCGCTATGAAGTCGGCCATTTTTTCAACCACAACTTCGGTATTTTTACCGATCTTTACAGTCACTGACAGTTTTTTCGAGCCATTCCCAACGAAACTTGTTCCTTATCCCTTTGTCGATTTCTAAAATTCTTGCTTTGTTGTCTTTCGTGAGTTTTAGGTTCACCATTTTCACGAAATCAGGAAAACTCGGTTGATTGAACTGATTGAACTGTGCGCCATTTGCATTTCGCTCCACTTGTTGGATATGACAAAGGAAATCTAACAAAATCGCCGATTGGTTGCTTCAATAAGTATCAGCCAATCAGCGGCCTTGTTACATTACATTACTGATCTCGCTGGGTAGCGCGTTCTGCGTGGTGGATTTTAGCAGCCGATCTAAAATACGACTCGCCGCTGATAACATACCACCCCCCCCTAAAATTTTCTCCTCGAATTTAGACGATTCATGAGAATGATCCTAGGCATGTTCACTTCCGCCTCCCAAAGAGAGCAGACGCTTTTTTCCTTCTCTCCAGCTCTGACTTTTTATCTCCTTCCTCCCCTAACTGACTGGATCCCAGCTGGCTATCGTCTGTCTGCGTGTCTCTACTGCTGATTATCAAACGAAATTATGGATTTAATAAGCTGGGCTTTGAATGCAATTGACACTATTTTTTCAACGAGGAAAAGTGTCCCGGGGGAGGTAGTTTGCCCCGCAGGAACTGCGGCTGCGGGCTATTTGAGGGACACAAGTAATTGGAAACTCTTGTGCCTGTCTGATCTCTCTATCGAAGATGTCGAAGATTTATACATCTTCGTAGCAATGGTCATCGGGATCGTTCTGATTGGATCTGGGATTGTCCTGGTGTACCGTAAATTGATGAAGATGGACGTAGCCTATCAAAATGCTGGCCAGGTGAGGCTTAACCATCAAATTGAACAAATGGGGAGGACTCTGACAGCGGCTAATGGAGAACTGTCTAGGAAAATGGATTACATCATGATCACGCTGAGAGCCGTCCATGAAGAATTCAACGTCCAGCACTGAAGGATTAAAGTACTGAATCTGTAAGAGAATATAAAGTCTTTTTCTCTGGGATCAGTACTATTCGACTAATCTGACCTGCCCTCACACAATGTCCTCCAGATTATCTGCAGTTTTTTGTTTTTTTGTTTCCAAAACATTTGAGCTGCATTGACTCCAAGGACAGCCAGCTGCCTGGCTCAAGGACAAATGCCAGCCGCTAGACAAAACATCTCCTGCCGAAGAGACTTTGTTGTTCTTAACTGATATAAACACCTCCACTCAACACTACACCCACACTGACTCAATAAACTGATGAGAAGATCACTCACTCACTGCTCCCTTTGTGTCTTTGTGTACATTCTTGTCTGCTAATTGTGCATTGAGGGCTTTTTTTCTTGTAATCATAATATTGATCATATATGACCAGTATTCTGACAATGGTTTTTTGCTCTTTCCTATTGTGTTATCCTTTTTCTTCCCTATGCATCCTGTACCCATCTGATGACAGGCGCGTTTCGACGCTGCCGCGTCACCAGAAATGCAGGTCGTTTTCTGTGTCAAGTCAAATCCCTCGTATGTTATCAATTGTTTACTGTTAATGTACTTGGCAATAAATCCTTTTCTGAGTTCTGAGTTTCTGAGTTCTGAGACATGATCAAATCCGCGGAATTCCGCGGAGGATTCTCATCCCTGTACATGGATGCCGAGAGAAACGCAATTTCATCTTGCCTGCACTACAGTTGTATGTACAGCAATATGACAATAAAGGTTGATTTGATTTGATAACTGGGAGTGGTCTACCACAGACCTGTGGCAGATATTTATCACATCCTTTTTCCATGTAAATTAGAAACATTCTTTTGTAAATGTGAGGATTTTTCTCATAAATTTGCAGGATTTTCCTGCAGAGTTAAAGCCAGTTTACTCAGAAATGTGCAGCTTCTTACTTGAAAATTTGCAGCTTTTTATTATTCATAATTTTGCATCTTTTTCCTCATGAATTTAGAACTTTTCTTGCTCTTGAATTTGCAGTTAAAAAAAAAAAAAGCTTAAACTTGCAACATTTTACTCAAATCTTATATCTGCAGCGTTTTAGGTTGTAAACAGCTGGAAATTTACACCTTCTTTTGTCTTTTTGCTAAAGTTACAGCTTCTTACCCATAAAATTTCACTTTTTTTTTTTTTTTTTGGTCAGAAACTGGCAGCTTTTAAATGAGACTTACATCCTTTTTTTGTGTCAGGTCAGGCATTGGGCTTGCTTACTACCGGATAACCATGAAAACTGGTACTACCTGTCTCATGGGTCGGGCCATCGGCGACTCAACCGGCATCCCCACCCTTACGAGGATGTGGAGGGTGAAACAGGGCATCCTGGCAGAACTAAAAACAATTCCACTTAGTTCCTCCTCACGGCTGAAAATGGCCAACACATGCCAATTTATCACAACATCACCGTAAACTATGGGAAAAGTAGCTACTTTAAAATTTATACTTCTTCACACAACTTTTTTTGGGGGGATTTGATTTTGTATACTTTATTGATCCCCAAAAGGGAAATTCAGGGCATCCACCTGGATGGATGAAGCAGCCACGGTATAGTGCTATCCCTTCACCATTCACACACACATTCACACCTAGAGCCACTTTAGAGTCTCCAATTAACCTAACCTGCATGTTTTTGGCCTGTGGGAGGAAACCGGAGAAATCCCGGAGTAAACCCATGCAGACACAGGGAGAACATGCAAACTCCTCACAAATCACTGTTGGTCAGGGGCTGGCATTGAACTCGGGGTCCCATGGCCAAGAGTGAGTTGCTGTGCTGCCGCAGTGCTAACCACTGTGCCACCGCACGCCCTTTCAGTGCAAAAAAACTGAAAATGTCAACTTTTTGGAAAGCTCCTACAAATTCAGGCTTTTTGAGCCACAACAATCACAAAAACAGCTGACGAAATCCTGGAGGGACTGAAATACAGTGAGATTATGTATACAGTGGTATGAAAAAGTTTGCCCCCTTCCTTATTTCTCATTTTTTTTGTATGTTTCTCACAATTAAAGGTTTCAGATCATCAAACAAATTGAAATATTACACAAAGATAACACAAGTAAACACAAAATGCAGTTTTCAAGTGAAGGTGTTTATTATTAAGGAGAAAAAAAAATCCAAACCTACATGGCCGTGTGTGAAAAAGGGATTGCCCCTAAACCTAATACATACCTGCCAACTTTTCAAACCTGAAAAGCCTAGTAGCTAGCCGGGGTCCAGGGGCCGATGCTAATGCTAATAATGCTAATGCTAATAATAATAATGCTAATATTTGCCAAAACAAATATTAGCATTAAATCTAGTTAAATGTAGCTAACAACCTCATATTTCTTCAACTTTCAAACCTGAAAAGCCTAGTAGCTAGCCGGGGTCCAGGGGCCGCAGTGTCAAACAAATATTAGCATTTGACATAGAAGTCACATATTAATTATATTAAAGGTAAAATATCTAAATCAATTGCAATACTACACAGAGTGAAATATTTGCTGAATCAACCCACATTATATACTTTGTATCATTCATTAATACTCCCATACATGACATATTGTACTGAAGTATGGGGAAATACATATAAAACAAACATATATCCAGTCTTTATGCTTCAGAAGAGAGCTATTAGAATAATAAACAAAGCTGCTTACAGGGAACCAACAAACCCACTTTTTCTTAAATTAAAAGCTCTCAAGTTGAAAGATCTGGTTGACTTTAAAACTGCAGTAATAATGTTTAAAGCTAAGAATCTGTCACTGCCCGCAAATATCCAAAAGTTGTTCCAAATAAGGGAGAAACAATATCATTTCAGAGGAACATGTATATTTCAAAAACCTTCAGTGAGAACTACCACCAAGTAACACTGTGTTTCAGTGCAAGGAGTCAGATTATGGAACGATTTTGGACCTGAATTAAAATCATGTACAACGCTTGGACAATTTAAACAAAAACTAAAGGAAGAAATACTCCAAACATATATACAAGATGACACGTAAAATCACATAAGGATTGTCATATCCAGTCTGTGTTGTGTTGTTACTTAGTTTTTTTTTGTCACGTTTTGTCTTAGCTTTGTTCTGAATTGTAATCGCTCTTGTTTTGTTTTTCTTTTGAATTCTTGGATGGAATATGGGTGGGCAATATAAGCTGCGGCTTCAGCCATCACCCATTTCAGATAACTTATGTTGAACTGTATAATCAGAGGAGTTCTTGTTTAATTTGACCTTGTTGGATTTTTTCGCCTTTGTTATATTATTCTGTTTCTTTTTAATCTATCCGAAATAAAGATTCATTCATTCATTCAATTTGCATTCAAAAGACTATCTTAACACTGCATAGAACTTCAAATAGGCCAGATGTGATGCATTATGAATACTAGAAAAGCACTCGGAGAGCGCAGACCTCCGCCAAGCGCCACAGTTCCCCCCCATACAGTGTTTATCATAAATAAAATATTGAAAATGGCCCTATCTCGCAATGTTAAATTAAAAAAAAAAAAAAAGAATCCTTTAAAAAATTCCTGGATCCAGACGGTGATCCGGATCACCACCAAAATCTAATCATCTGTAGGATACCCCATTTCTGACAATCTGTGAAAACTTCATGAAAATCCGTCCATAACTTTTTGAGTTATCTTGCTAACAAACAAACAGACAAACCAAACGCTGATGATCACATAACCTCCTTGGCGGAGGTAACTAGAAGACTAGAAATATCAGCAGGGTATACTAGCACTGTTTAACAGACACGTGCGTAAATGACGGCAAAATCGCTCTGATATTTTATGTGTTTACATGATACACCAAGCATGACAAGGCTTGCAATTACACGGCACATGTTCTTCAAGTTTGCCGCTAGCGTCACTGGCACTGGCCTTGTGTTTTTTCGTTCTTACGTGGTCTTTCACATCGCTGATTCCGCCATGTCCAATCAAAAAGTCTTGTCTACGCAAAGTGCAATTTGCGTAATTTTCACCCCTTCTTGAGCGAATAATAACTCCCGGAAATGCTTTGCTGTATTCCTCACGAAAAGACTGTAATTTTCGTTTGTGTTTCACGCTCGTTAGTGATTTTTCTCCGGCAGACTCCATGATGAAAACGTATAATTCTTACCTGATTGCCTCGCGATTGCACTTGGAAAATTGGCTCAGACCTCTCGCACATGCGCAATACACCTACATGAAGCAGTGCCGATTGCCTTTGTTCTAAATTTAGATACGATTCCGAGCGACAGCGTGTTTGGAATTGCTTTCGTGTTTTCCGTGGTTTTTCCATCCTTCCATCCATCCATCCATCTTCTACCGATTTTCCGGAGGTCCGGGTCGCGGAGGCAGCAGTTCAAGCAGAGAAGCCCAGCGGTTTTTTTACGATTTAAAATTTTTGACTGAATTTTTTAGTGAAAAACCATAATTTTGAATAATAAAACCGGAACCCGGAACGGGGTCTTAAAAACCGGAACCATTACGGCAAAACCGGAGTAGTTGGCAGGTATGCTAATAACTGGTTGGGCCACCCTTAGCAGCAACAACTGCAATCAGGCATTTGCGATAACTGGCAATGAGTCTTCTACAGCGCTGTGGAGGAATTTTGGCCCACTCATCTTTGCAGAATTGTTGTAATTCAGACACATTGGAGGGATTTTTTTTTTTTTTTGGACTTATTTTGTACCCGTAGGTAGATTTGTTCTGCAGTCAGGTGACAAGCCACCAGCTGCCGGTCGCTGCGTGCGCAAGCGCCCCTTAACTCCCTAACCTGCATGTTTTTGGCATGTGGGAGGAAACCGGAGAAATCCCGGAGTAAACCCAAGCAAACACAGGGAGAACATGCAAACTCCACACAGATCACTGTTGGCCGGGGGCAGGGATCGAACCCACAATTTCATGATCCCCGCGATCCCCCGGCCGAGGGTAAACTGTGCTGCTGCGGTGCTAACCACTGCGCCACCGTGCAGCCGTGCACCGTGCAGCTCAAAATCATGCAGATTTTGAGCGTGAACCACCTTTTCAAGGTCATGCCACAGCATCTCGATCGGATTCAGGTCAGGACTTTGATTAGGCCACTCCAAAGTCTTCATTTTGTTTTTCTTAAGCCATTCAGAGGTGGACTTGTTGGTGTATTTTGGATCACTGTTCTACTGCAGAACCCAAGTGTGCTTCAGCTTGAGGTCACAAACAGATGGCCGGATATTCTCCTTCAGGAGTTTTTGGTAAACAGCAGAATTTATGGTTCCATTTACCACAGCAAGTCTTCCAGGCCCTGAAGCAGCAAAACAGCCCCAGACCATCACACTACCACCACCATATTTTACTGGTGGCATGATGTTCCTTTTCTGAAATGCTGTGTTACTTTTACGCTGGATGTAATGGAACATACACCTTTCAAAAAGTTCAACTGTTGCCTCGCCAGTCCACAGAGTATTTTCCCAAAAGTCTTGGGGATCATCAAGATGTTTTCTGACAAAACTGAGACGAGCCTTTATAGGCACTTTTCCACGAGCCCTGCTCAGCCTCGATCTGAGAACACGACTCGGGTCGGCGCGACTCCATTGTCCCTTGATTGGTTTTCAACATTACTGCAGACAGCCCGCGGCTGGGTGGGATTTCTTAACAGCAAGGCGGCGCCACACTCTCGTGACGTGAAGCGCACGACCCAAACAAACATAACATGGCTGCTCTACAAGGCGACTCCTCGGTCTGTGGCTTTTTTCGCCGTAAATACCAAAAAGCACCGCCAGATAAGGGTACAGGCAGCGAGACGAAACACTCTGGAATAGTTCTGCAGCTTCTGGGAGAGCCGAAGACATGAGGATACAAACTAGATCATATATGACGGTAAGCTAATGGTTGCTAATGCTAGTTTGCTGTAAGTACGTCGTGCTACACTGTAATGTCTGCAAGTTAGGTACTAAAATATGTATGCTGTGTGTGTGTGTGTTTCAGATGGCTCTGTTGTTGAGAAATTACCTCTTCAAACGGTCGTTCTGGCTCAGCAACGCCTCTCACTGTCATCAGCCTGTCACTGATGTCATCAGCCTGGCACTAATGTCATCAGCCTGGCACTAATGTCTGCACAGCTTCACCAACAATCAGTGGTTATAGAGCTTAAGAATGTCTGTAGAAACGTTTATTTCCTGTACAACAAATTGCTCTGCTCTGCGTGAAAATCATGGAGAGACTGTTCAGGCATCATAGACGTACCTGCTTCTGCAGCAGTCTGAGGTGTGGTCATAGAAAAAATTGATCAGCTGACACAACTTGATCGCCAGTTTAATAACTATATTAGCCACAAAATATCTATTCAAAAAGTAAACAGTACTGAGTTACGTATAAGATATATTTTATAGTTATGATGTATTATAGGCCAAAACAAACTTGATCTAGGATTAAAGGCAATTCGGTAAAATAGGTAAAAATAAGTAATGTTGACTTCCGGTCTGGACGCCATGGCGACTGCAGCTTAACACTGAAGCTCTCAGACCCAATCCAAGATAACACCTTGAAAATCAAACTTAACGGATTTTTGGAGGAGTGAAAATCAAAAGACAAAATCATCATGTCTAAAGGAAAACAGAAGAAACTGAAATTCTCCAGGCCAGGACACGTATCGGCCGGAGAATCTGAACTGGAAGATCTCCGTTCAGAAGACGAGGAACTGGTGGTAGCTAACAAAAAGGTTAGCCTGAAATCACTATTTGAAGAGCTACGACGATTTCGCCGAGAGGTTACGGCCGAATTTCGGGAATTCAGAGAAGAATTGAAAAGGACAAACAGCAGAGTGGACCAGGCCGAGAACCGAATCTTGGAAACAGAGGAACGAATAAAAGTGCTCGAAGATTCTGTGCTGGACCTACGCAAAAGACAAGCATCTATAGAGGCTAAGCTAGCCAACCAAGAAGGAAGACAAAGAAGAGACAACATAAGAATTCATGGTCTGATAGAAGGAGCCGAAAACGGTTTTAACTCAATGGCAGAATGCGTGGAATCCTTACTAAGAGAGAAATTGGATATTCCACAAACCACCGACTTGAAGATAGAAAAGGCACATCGTTCATTAGCTGCTAGGCCGGCGGCGGAAGCGCCCCCACGTTCGGTGTTGGTAAGATTTTTCAATTTCAAAATAAAACAAGAGGTTGTAAGACTGGCCTGGCAGAAAAAAGGATTTATGCACCAGGAGAGAAAAGTCTTCGTGGAACACGATTACGCCCCGGAGGTCCTTAAAAAGCGCAGGGAATACAATGACGCGAAAAAGGTGTTAAGAGAGAAGAAATTGCGCTTTCAGACTCCATTTCCTGCGAAGTTAAGGGTCTTCTACGGCGAAGAAACATGTCTCTATAATTCGGCGGAAGAAGCAACAGCTGACATGGCGAGAAGAGGGCTCCCGGTAACGGTATTTAAACCCGCAGTAGACCCGAGTGAGAAGATCAAAGCGCAAACATGGACAACACAAAGACCTTCAAAATCCACGGGCCAGCAGCGGGAAACCCAGCGCCAGAGCGTCGCGGATAAATTGTCCGTTTTCAGGTTGGAATAGCGACCTTTTTTTTTTTTTTTCTCTTGAATCAATCCGCACATCCAACCCCCCTCATACAAGGTAACAAACATTAAAGGAGATGCGTATTCAGCATGTGGTAAAACATTTCATGGAACAGTCATAATATTTGAAACAAATAAGTCTTTTTAATAAAAAAAAAAAAACAAAAAAAACTAGTTAAAATAGAAATGTGACAATAATCCACATGTTCTCCTCATACTAACAAATACTGTTTTTGCGTGAATGTTTGATGTGATGGGGGTGGGAAGGTGCTCAACAACACAAATTCCATACTTCCAACAGATACTTTTCACATCGATGAGGTAAATGAGAAGTTAATTGCTGGTATTGTTAAAACACTGTCAAACTCAAAAACTAATGATATCTACAATATGAGCACCTCCTTTCTCAAAATGCACAGCAAAATATTAATCAAACCACTGACCCATCTCATTAATCTCTCCATTAGGTCTAGTACATTTCCATCTGGCTGGAAAAAAGCTGTCGTCATACCAGTTCATAAATCAGGCAGTAAAGACGATATATGCAATTACCGCCCAATCTCTATCTTACCAGTCCTATCTAAGGTTCTTGAAAAAGTTGTAGCTACACAGCTGATAGACTACTTACAAGACAGTCAACTTCTTCATCCACATCAATTTGGTTTTAGACCAGGATACTCAACAGAAACAGCAAATTGTTGCCTTATTGAAAACGTCAAACAGTCCTTGGACAGGGGTAATGTGGTAGGAGCTGTTTTTCTAGATCTCAAAAAGGCTTTTGATACTGTAAACCACAGTTTGCTTTTATCCAAAATGGTATCTTTTAACTTCTCCCCAAATACATTAGAATGGTTTGCATCTTATCTCCAGAATAGAGAACAGTGTGTAAAAGTTCACCAGGATAAATCCTCATTTTTAAACAACCGCATGGGTATCCCACAAGGGTCCATTCTTGGTCCTTTACTTTTCAGCATTTTTATTAATGACTTGCCGTTACACTGCTCAGCTGCAACATGCCAACTTTATGCAGATGATGCAGTTATTTACACAGCTGCCAAGACTCCAGCACAGGCTGCAGATGTACTGTCTACAAGTATGGTTGATGTCCAAGAGTGGCTCCTCAAGAACCATCTATTGCTGAACCTTCAGAAAACAGTCTCAATGTGCTTTTCAATCAAAAAATGTAACCTGCAACATTTTAAAGTTAATATACATGATCATGACATCAGTTTAGTTACAGAATTCAAATACCTTGGCATTGTACTAGATCCTCAACTCAAATTTAATCTTCATATAAAGAAAATTTCAAAAACAGTAAAAAAAAATCTGAACTGCTTTAAATTAATTAGATATTACATACCTTACGAAGCAGCTGCACTGTATATGCATTCTATGGTTTTTTCTCATATATCATACTGTTTGACAGTCTGGGCTCAAGCAGCCCCTTCCACAATAAGACATATAGGTTCATTATATAATCAAACCCTAAAAATCTTGGACAAAAAGCCCATTAGGTGGCATCACTGTAATGTTTTAAAAAAATACAACCTATTGAGTTTTGAGAGCTTCATTGACCTCTGTCTTCTGAAATTAACGTTCAAATGTTTCCATAAATCAGCACCCGAGCCACTTGCTGGTTTCGTCCAAAGACAGGACAGCAGCAGAGCCACCAGGAGTTCTGTTAACAATAACTGTAAAATATTCCACCGCAGAACCACATTTGGACAAACAGCTTTCTCTATAAAGGGCAGTCACATCTGGAACACAATGCCAAATGAAATTAAAATAATAACGGACTTGAAAACATTCACTAAAAATGTTAAAAACTGGCTGAAAAATAAACAAGAATGTACTCATGTATGAATTAATTGTCTGCAAAGTGAGAGTGAATGAAGGGAAGGAATAAATGTGTTTGTTTATAGTGAGTGACGGAGGGAGGAAGGCCTGAAATAGGCAAATGTGAGTTATGTTATATGTGTTAAATGTGAGTCAGGCTGTTATATTTGTGTATTTATAATATTTATAATATTTATGTTAAATGTGAGTCAGGCTGTTATATTTGTGTATTTATAATATTTATAATATTTATAATTGTGTATTTATAATTTTTCTGCATTGATGTATGTGGTTATTGTGTATATTTTTTTTTCCCCATCTTTACTTGATTCTTTTTTCTAAAGCCCATCCAGGGACAAGAGTTGCAAATTAGCTAATAGCTATACACTCTATGTGCAACACATCAGATTGATTGTCTTTGATTAATTGTCTATGTTTATTGCACTGTCCCTGTCAAATAAACTAATCTACTACTACTAATTTCACAGGATTTAGGCATAAAAGGAAAAAAAAAATCATTACAAGTTTGGATTGGGTTCTGAAACTCACGTTAAAAGCATGGGACAACTTACAGGGGTAAGAGAGGGCCCTCAACACGTAACAGAGTTTGAGGAATTTCCCTCAGGGCCTTCACTCCATCAAGGCTCTTCCAGGGTCTTTAAAAAGACCTCAGCTCAGGAAGTTCTTCTGACAGCTTTTTGTTTTAAAGTTTTATACACTATGTTCTTAATGTTTTTCTTGTTTTTAATGTTCTTTCAGTTTCTGAGTAGCACAAAAGACGGCCACCACACAGTTATACTAAACAAAACAACACAATGGAGAAACAGGGTGTAACCAAAATAATTTCATATAATGTAAAAGGAATCCTGAATCCAGTTAAAAGATCCAAGATTCTAGGCAAAATGAAAAAAGACAAAGCAGGAATAATATTTTTACAAGAAACCCACCTAACAGACGTGGAACACAATAAACTCAGTAGACAAGGGTTTAAAATGATCTCTTCATCTTCATATAAGTCAGGGAGGAGGAGGGGAGTAGCGACATTGATATCAACCAAAATTACATTTGAAAAAAAATCAGAACACAAAGATAAAGAAGGGAGATACAGTTTGGTAACTGGGCGGCTAGAGGGAGAAGATATCACCCTGCTGAATGTGTATGCTCCCCCAGGGGCTAACTGGAAATTTTATAAAAATGTATTTGACCTAATAATAACTAAAGCTCAAGGTTTAGTGATATGTGGTGGGGACTTCAATCTTAGACTGAATCCATACTGGGATGCTTCTGGTAATTCTCCACATCAAAATAACACCCAAAACAGGAAGACTTGGATGCTACTAAAAGAAATGGGAATCTGTGACGTGTGGAGGGAACTCAACCCCAGTGTAAAAGACTATACATTTTACTCAACTCCACATTCATCTTACTCAAGGATTGACTATTTTTTTATGTTTAATAGAGACATTGGAAGAGTAAAAACATGTAAAATAGGACTGATGGATCTCTCTGACCACAGTCCGATCTACATGGACTTAAATATCCAAAAATACACAAATAATACATTTTCTTGGAGGTTAAATTCAAATGTCCTGAAAGGACCATTGAAAGATGAATTGGAATCAGATATTCTCAGATATTTGGAAGAAAACGATAATGGAGAAGTATCCCCTTTAATACTGTGGGATGCATGCAAAGCTGTAATAAGAGGAAAGATTATTGCAAAACTGGCAACCCAAAAGAAACTAAGACAAGAAAAACTATCCACATTAGAGTCAGAACTTAGGAACCTAGAAAAAGAACACAAAGGCAACACTCATTCTACTGACTCGCTCAAGATTAAGGAAATTAAAAACCAAATAAATGAGATCTACACAATAGAAATCCAGAAGAAACTTACATTTTTGAAACAAAAATACTATGAAGCAGGCAGTAAATCGGCAAAATTGCTAGCCTATAAATTGAGGAAACATCAAACAGAAAGAGCAATCTACAAAATCAGAGACCCAGTATCAAAGAAAATAAAATTCAGAATTCAGGATATTCTTAAAAGCTTCGAGAATTACTATAAGAACTTATACTCCCACAAAAAACATAAAAACGCATCCGAGGCATTCCTAAACACATTAAACCTTCCCCAACTTACGGAGTCACAAAATAAAACACTACTGTCAGAAATACATCCTAAAGAATTGGAAAAAGCAATTATGAAACTTAAAGCTAACAAATCCCCAGGAGCTGATGGCTATACAGCAGAGTGGTACAAAACCTTTAAACAGCAACTATCTCCTCTCCTCCTGAAAACATTTAATTATGTCCTCCACACAGGGGAAATCCCCCCCCTCCTGGAGAGAAGGGGTCATTGCAGTTATACCTAAACCTGAAAAGGATAAACTAGAGTGCTCCAACTACAGACCAATCAGTGTACTAAATCAGGACTATAAGCTTTTTACCATTATCCTTGCCAAAAGGTTAGAAAATATACTGACAGACCTAATTCATTTAGACCAAACAGGTTTTATAAGACAAAGACAGACACAAGACAACATTCGACGCACTTTACACATAATTCATCATATAAAAAAATATAACTTAAATGCAGTCATATTGGGATTAGATGCTGAAAAAGCATTCGATTCGGTTGACTGGTCTTTTCTATATAGAATCTTATCCAGTTTCAATTTTCATAACAACTTCATTAGAACTATACAGGCATTATATAAAAAACCAACAGCTAAAATAAGGATTAACGGTAATTTATCATCATCTTTTGAACTGGAAAGAGGATGTCGTCAGGGCTGCCCCCTGTCTCCACTGCTCTTTGCAATCTTCATAGAACCTCTGAGCCAATGGATAAGACAAAATCAAAAAATTCAAGGTATTACACTTGGTCAGAAGGAACATAAAATAGCACTCTTTGCTGATGACATTTTAATATACCTAGGGCAGCCGGACACTTCTTTACCAGAACTAACCTCAATTTTTTCAAAGTATGGAGATTTATCGGGGTACAAATTAAACATGCATAAAACCCAAATTTTAACATTCAACTATGACCCAAATCATTATTCACTAAGCAAACTCAAAACTAACTGGGAGTCGGAATCTATGAAATATCTGGGGGTCAATATCCCGAAACAACTCAACAAAATTATATCACTAAACTATGATCCACTGGTGACAAAAATAAAATCTGACCTAACAAGATGGAATATGATACCATTCTTGGGTACTGCACAAAGAATTGAAGCAGTCAAAATGAATATACTTCCACGTCTTCTATACCTTTTCCAAACAATACCGGTAGAACCTCCCAAAAAAACATGGCAAGAACTGGACAGAAGGATCTCAAGATTCATATGGCAGGGCAAGAGACCTAGAATCAGATATAGAACCCTACAGCTAAACAAAGACAAAGGTGGGCTCGCGCTGCCAAATATCAGGGACTACTTTAAAGCCGCACAAATTAAAACTTTAGTAGAGATATGTAACCCAGTCTACACTGCACAATGGAAGGAGATCGAATGCCAAATAACAAGTGACATCCCCCTACAGGCGATAATAGGGAACAATGCCTTACCTAAGCTTTTGAATAACACTAACCCGTGGATAGAGACCCCGCTAAAAATTTGGTTTAAGATAGTCAGAGAGAATCAAACTAAAGAGCCCTATCGACTTCTGCAATGGATTGCCTATGATCAAGACTTTACTCCTAATAAAACAGACACCAGATTTAAAAAGTGGAAGGAGAAAGGGCTGATAAAATATTACGATTTTTTTAAAGGGCAAATCTTAAGAAGTTTTGAAGATTTGAAAAAACAAGGCCTAATAAATCAAGACCTTTACAGGTTCTTCCAGCTTAGACACCACATAAACAATATACTTAAAAAGGAGGATTTGGAAAGGGCCCAGTCAGGTGTTCTGAAGGTCTTCTTAATGGCATATAAAGGGATCCCAGGGATCAGATACATTTCTAAAATATACCAAGGTGCTCACTTCCGGTTATGGCTGCCACGTAAGACGGACGTGTTTCACTCTGCTCTGCTCCTGGAGAAAAAAATCGGCAAATAACTCTCTCATTTGGGACAGAACGTATCCCAGCGTTTGGGCGAGGATATGTCGGCGAAGCCTAAGGCTGGAAAACCAGGTAAAGGAAAAAGCGAGCCGCCGAAACAGTCCAAATTAACGGACTTTCAGGTCTGTGACGCAGCAAACAAAACTCCATATATGGCGGAGGAGGCTGGCAACGGTGCGATATCTGCGGGGAGCGGCGCAGATGCGCTGATGGCTGCCATGAGTTCAATGAGAGCGGACTTTTCCTCTAGATTTGATGGGATTATGACAGCGTTGGAAGGAATAAGAAAGGAATTGGGTGACTGTGTAGAACGAACGGCGCAGATGGAGTTCCGTCTCGCTAGTGCTGAAGATGACGTCACCCGTCTTCAATTAAAGGTGCGCACTTTGGAAAAAAAAAAATAAATGTCTAGAAGATAATATTTTGGATTTGGAATCTCGGTCGAGACAGAATAACTTGAGGCAATCAGCAGTGGTTCTGAAAAAAGCACATCGTATTGGCCCACGGAGAGATAAGGGACCGCCGAGGACCTTAATTATGAAGTTTCTTAGCAACAGAGACAGGATGAAGATCTTCAACGCTGCACGAGCTAAAGGAGAGATTAAACACCAGGATCAGCAGGTGCGGTTCTACCCAGATTTGGCCACAGGAATCCAACAATTGAGGAAGCAGTTTGATCCCATACGTAAGGAGCTGCGCAACCTTGGGATTCGTCATGGTGTAATCTATCCTGCGAGACTGTTGACCACGTATGAGGGCAGAACCCACATCTTCAAGACCCCAGAGGAGGCGCAGGAGTTCATCAAGAAGATCAAAGAAGAAGAAGAGACTGGTGGGAGCTAAGCATGAACAAAATATAAGGTAGAATAATTAAGCATTTGCACAGGCATCTGACTGACTTGAAGTAAACAGCAAGTTTACAAAATATAGATTGTATTATATATTAAAAAAAAAAAAAAACCAAAACAAACAAAAAAAACTATGATGTACAAAGTTGTTAAAAATTTTGGAGTTAAGTTGGAAAACTACAGAGGAGAGTTAATGTTACGTCATTAAAAGCAGTAGAGTTAGGGTGATTGGGAGAATGAAGAAGGAGTGGCTTAGGCTGTTCCCCGTGGGTGTGGAACGGTCGATGGCTATATCGGGAGACGGAATTTTTCTTTTGATTTTGGGGGGTTCGCCACAAGTGTGGGAAGGGGGAATTTGTTTGTGTGTAGTTTGTAGGATGAATGTTCAACCACTCATGTTTTTGCTTCTCTGTATGAGCATGTTTACACTGCAAGGTAATCCCAAACTCTCTATTGATCATAAACCAAAGTGTTAATCTTAATTTAACTTCATGGAATTGCAGAGGTCTACAAAATTTAAAAAAACTTAAACAAGTTATGAATAAAATAAAAGACATGGGTTCAAAAATTGTGTTTTTACAAGAAACTCATCTAATAGAGGAGGATATAAAAAGAATTAGGAGTAGATGGCAAGGAAGTGTATTCACCTCATCATTTTCATCCCGGGCCAGGGGAGTTATGACTCTCATACATAAATCAGTCCCTTTTCAAGTGAAAAATGTAATTGGAGACAAACTTGGAAGATATGTAATCATTCAAGGTTCTTTGCTATTAGAAAATATAAATCTTGTGAACTTATATGGTCCCAATATAGATGATCAAAAGTTCTTTGCTAATTTATTTCTTATTTTATCATCACTTACAGGGCAACATATAATAGCAGGGGATTTTAATTGTACATTGAATCCAGGTATAGATAGATCAACAGGACTGGATTGTACGCACAATGGATGTAGGATGACTATTAATCATTTTATGAAAGAATTGAGATTGTTAGATATATGGAGAGAAATGAAACCACAAGTTAAAGCCTATTCTTGTTATTCCAGTACCTACAAGACATTCTCACGTATTGATTATTTTTTGATTTCCACAGAATTAAGATCCAAGATTCAAAACTGCTTTTATGATAACATCGTGATCTCTGATCATGCACCCTGTTGTCTAATATATGTAGATAAAAAATTGACAAAGGAATCAGGTAGATGGCAATTTCAGCATAAATGGCTTCAGGATGAGGAATTTGTCAAGTATATAGAAAAACAGACGAGTACTTTGACATCAATACTACACAAACATCAGCATGTGTAAAGTGGGAAGCTTTCAAAGCTTTTATTAGGGGACATATTATTAGTTATACAGGATCAAAATCTAAGAAGACTCGAGAGGAGAGAGCTAAATTGGAACATAAAATGAAAAGTCTTCAGGAAAAAGTGTATGTGAACACAAAAGTGTATGTATGATCCAAGGTTGGAGAATGAATTACTGATTTTGAGAGCTGAATACGACAAAAAATCAGCGAATAGAGCTGCCTCGAGTCTTCTAAGATTGAAACAATCTTTTTATGAACAAGGTGAAAAATCAGGAAAATTATTGGCATGGCAGATTAAACAATTAGAAATTAAAACACCAATTACTAGTATTATAAGTAACGGACAGGTAGTTATAGATCCTTTAGAAATTAACAGAGCCTTTAGAGATTACTATGAAAAATTATATGATACTAAAAATGAATTTGATTTAACAAAACTAAATGGGTTTTTGAACGAACTATCTATACCGTGTATTCCAAATGAAAACAGGGAGATATTGGAGTCTAAAATTAGTCAAGAAGAAGTTGGGCTAGCCATTGATAATATGAAATCAGGAAAAAGTGCAGGACCAGATGGTCTTCCAGTTGACCTTTATAAGAAATTTAAGAATAAATTAATAAAACCTTTTTTGGAAATGGTTTTAGAAGCATTTCAAAATAATAATTTACCATCATACATAAATAATGCCTTAATTATACTGCTGCCAAAACCAGGTAAGCCCTCTAATAAATGTGAAAATATGAGACCAATAAGCCTATTAAACGCCGACCTTAAGATAATCTGTAAAATTTTAGCAAGACGAATACAAGAAATTTTACCAAATATTATTAATCGAGATCAGAATGGCTTTATAAAGGGAAGACAAGGCTTCCATAATGTAAGAAGACTATTTAATATTATTTATTTTAATAAAGAAGCACCGGATACAGCTCTCCTATCACTGGACACCGAAAAGGCCTTTGATAGAGTTGAATGGCCCTTTCTTTTTGAAGTCCTACAAAGGTTTGGACTTGGAAATAATTTCATAAAATGGGTTCAAATAATATACAATAATGCTACAGCAGAAATCCTAACAACAATATTTCAAAACCAATAAAAATCAATAGAGGATGTCGACAAGGCTGTCCACTTTCACCTTTACTGTTTACTATGGCAATTGAACCTTTAGCGATAGCGATACGTTTACATTCACAAATATATGGAATTAAAGTTGGACCAACAGAACATAAAATCTCCCTGTACGCCGATGACATAATTTTGTTTATGTCGAATCTAAAAAAATCAATTCCAACCTTGTTGAATTTAATAAAGAATTTTGGGGAAATATCAGGATATAAAATAAATAAAACTAAATCTTCAATATTAATGCTAAATGAGACCCAGAGAAATTACCCAGCCCCTGAGGTAAATCAATTCAATGTTGTAAATCAGTTTAAATATTTAGGAATCCAAATTGTGCCTAAGCTAGAATCAGTCGCCAGTGTCAACTATGAAGCCTTAATGTCAGATATCAATGAGTTAACTCAGAGATGGATGTCACTACCAATGTCGATGATCGGGAGAATCAATATACTTAAAAGTAATATTTTACCTAAAATACTTTATTTATTTCAATACATTCCCTTATCACCACCTTTAGATTTATTCTCAAGAATAAAAAAAAAGTTAGTGGAATTTATATGGAACAACAGGAGGGCTAGATTACGTCTGTCTTTATTATATTTACCATTTGATCGTGGAGGTCTGAAATGTCCAAATTTTATGTTGTATTATTGGTCGGCACAACTGAGGTCTATGACATATTATTTTTCATCAAATGATCTCCCTCACTGGACTGAAATGGAATCATACAATTTACCTTTACCTCTTCCCATATTCATATACTCAGATTCGGCAAAAAAATTACAAAAACAAGTTAAAAATCCATTTGTAAAGCATATGATCAAAATATGGTGTGAAGCTAAAAACTATTTAAAAGAACCACAGTTACTGTCACAATTTAGTCCAATATGGGGTAATCAATATTTTAAACCAGGGAGAGCGGACGCTGTATTTAAAGTATGGAATTTAAAAGGGATACAAAAGATTCAGGATTTATATTTGCCATGTGCAGATAACATAATGTCTTTTGAAGAGCTGAGGATCAAATTTAATCTCAATAGAACACATTTTTTAAAATATCTTCAACTTAGAAACTTTATTCGATCAAATCAAAATAAAGCTCTCACTCGACCTATTTATTCATCCTTGGAAAAAATGATGATGAAAGATAGTAAAAGAAAGGGTATTATTTCAGAGTTTTATAACTCATTGACACTATCTTCAAGTGAAAATTCACTGAAAAGATTAAACTACTGGAAAGAAGATCTGCAAACTGAAATTTCAGAGGAACAATGGGAATTGGCTTGTACAGAAGCTCAAACCAAATCAATAAATGTACGCCTTAAATTGATACATTTCAAATGGTTAATGCGGATGTATGTTACACTGGAGGAGTTAAATAAATATAACAAAAATATACCAGATACATGCACAAAATGCATGGAAAGTAAAGGAACTCTATTTCATTGTGTATGGGAATGTAGATTAATAAGAAGGTTTTGGGAAGAGGTGAGGGTAACAATTGAAAAAATAATCTCAAAACAAATCATATTGAATCCTAAATTGTTTTTGTTGGGTCTGTACCCAGAAAAGCATAATTTTAATAAAAGTGAAAGAACATTCATAGACCTCAGTTTGCTTAATGCCAAAAAATGTATTGCACTATTATGGAAAAAGACTCATAGACCAGATGTGACTCAGTGGTTAAGACAGATGTTAACAAACCTTCCATTAGAAAGAATAACATATATACTGAAATCAAAGGAAATTGTGTTTGAGAATATATGGAGACCTTTTATTGATTATGTAAAAAATTTAAACATAACTTTTGAAGAAGAAGGTGAATGATGTGTGTGGACCTTGTAAATTCCAAACTGGTGAACATAATATGTATACTTATGTATTGGATTGTCTAGACTAAACAGAGGAGCATTGTTGAAGATTTGATTTTGCTGGTGGTTGTTGGTGTTTTTAGTGCATACTTTTTTTTTTTTGTAGTACTTTAGTGTTAGTGTTTGATTGTTTGTATCATGTTTGTTAAAAAAAAAAAAAAAGGTTCAATAAAGATATTGTGGAAAAAAAAAATATACCAAGGTCTTCAAGACTTAAAAGGAGACAACACATCTTATATAAAAGAGAGATGGGAAACAGAGGGGAATTTCACTTTACAACTGGAAATATGGGAAAAGCTAAATAAACAGCAATGGAAAAGTACCTCATCCCTGCAGTGGAGAGAATTTGGATGGAAAAACTTGGTAAGATTTTTCAGAACACCTGCACAAAACAAATTTACCCATAAGGGATTGAACTGTTGGCGCTTGTGTGGTGAAAAGACTGCAAATCATTTTCATGTGTTTTGGTCATGCCCAGTTATCCACCAATATTGGACCAATGTACAGACAATATTGGGGAAAATATTCAAAATAACAGTTCCCTTTTCTTTTGTAACTTTGTATTTGGGTTTACTACCGGACTCACTGGAAAGACGAGGAGAAAAATACTTATTCAATGTTTTAATATTGGCAAGCAAAAAAGCTCTAACTAAAAAATGGATGTTGAAGGACTGTCCTACACCTGAAGATTGGATTAACGTGATCCAAGACATTTACTCGATGGAAAAGTTGACATTCGCACTGAGACAGGACATGGATGGGTTCATGAACTTTTGGCAACCCTGGATCGCATATGTGTCTTCCATTAGATCTAATCTTTGACAAATACCATTTCAATAATGGTTCCGCTCTTTGTTCCAACACTACTCAGATGCTCTTTTACCTTTATTTACTTACTTTTTCTTTTTGTTTGTTTTTTGCTGGTTTGTTTGTTTGGGGTTTTTTTGTTTTTTTTTTCTCTTTAATTTCAATAATGGTGAGACTTCCGGGAAGATGGCGGAGAGACATAACGCTTAAACAGAGAGCTCTCCCTAGCCGGATTAAAAATCATCGGTAAATGGCCAACTCGACATAAGCGGATCAATAAACTAAGGGATGAAAACACGAAGGAGCCGGGCACAAGGACAAAAGCAGAGTAAAATTGAAGAATTCCTCTTCAACAACGCAGGAGAAACCGCTGAACACGGGGCCCAAAAAAACGAGGTGACCGCAGCAGAGAAAATGGAAGACACAAAACTCGATACCATGAACACCGGCATCGCCAGTTTGGGAAAAGAGTTGAGAGACTTCAAACGGCAGCTACAACAGGATTTAGCGGCTCTTAAGGAGGAGCTGAAAAAAGAGATTAAGGAAGAAATTATGGGCCTCCGAAGAGAAATGGAGCGCAAGCTAGCAGAAAACATGGAGGAGCTGCGCTCCCAGCGGGCGTGTATGACAGAAGCGCAGGCCCGAATATCAGAGCTGGAAGACTGGAATAGCGAGGCAAGCGAACAGCTGCAGACCCTGACGGCACAAATGCAGAGGATGCAGGAGAAAGTAACCGACTTGGAGAGCAGGTCCAGACGGGGCAATATACGCATCTTCGGGATCCCGGAGGGCATTGAAGGCAACTCGATGACGAAATTCATGGATCAGTTCTTAAAAAAAGAGCTGGAACTGCCCAGCGAAGCGGATCTGCAGATTCAACGAGCGCACAGAGCCTCGGCACAGAACCCGAACCCACGCTCTACACCCAGGTCAGTTGTGGTAAACTTTCTGAAATATGATGTAAAGGAAAGAATCCTGACACGAGCGTGGAAAAAAAAGATACGAATCGGCGACAAGCAGATATTCTTTGATCATGACTACCCGGCGGAAATTGTGCAGCAGCGGAAGAAATATGCCAACATTAAAAAAACGCTGAAAGAAAAAAAAATTAGATTCCAAACGCCGCTAACGAAGATGAGGATTCATTGGGAGAACGGCGTAAGAACCTACAACACAGCCAGAGAGGCAGCGCAGGACATGATGGAGCGGGGCCTTGAGGTGTACGTGCCGGAGGAAACGGTAGGAGCAGCGGAGGCCCTGAACGCATCACGACAGCCGGAGTGGAGGCGAGTGAACGGCAAAAGACGGGGGGAGACGTGGCGCAGCGGGCCCAGGAAAGACTACAAGGCTTTCAACTGAAAGCCTAGATTATAACAAAGATTAAGAAAAACACAGAAGAAATGAAGGCCAAGAAGACAAGGTAAAAGAGAAACAGACGGCTAGGAGAGGTTTAAGTGATATTTGTTGGACATTTCTAGACTAATGACTATTTCTTGGATAGTAAATACAGGTCTAGGGAGGGCCCTACACTCGGTGAGGACAATCCCTCCACCCACCAACAGGGACCAGTGGGCAGAAGAAAGGCCCAAAGTACGGAGGTCGAGATTTTTTAATGTGTTTTTATATAAATATGTGTTATTTTTGTTGTTAAAGGGGCTAGGAGCACAAGTTAAAAAAATGGAAAAACATGATTATGGGTAAAAATCTTAAGATAATAACACTAAACGTGAATGGTCTGAACTCACCTGTTAAAAGGGAAAGAATAATAAGAAAATTCAAGAAAGAAAAAGCCGAAATTATATTTATGCAAGAGACACATTTGAGCAAGACAGAACATGTGAAACTAAAGAGATTTGGCTATAAGAACTCCTACTACAGTTCATTTAAGGGAGGAACTAAAAGGGGGGTTATGATACTAATCTCAAATAAAATACAATTTGAATGTGAACAGGAAATCCAGGATAAAGAAGGCAGGTATGTAATAATAAAGGGTAGAATAGATGGAATGCAGATCACATTAGTGAACATCTATATCCCACCAGAAAGTGACAAGGGTTTTTTGCAACATCTGTTTGATCTCATAGCAACACACAGTGAAGGAGTCCTAATTTGTGGAGGAGACTTAAATGCTGTCATGGATCATGAAATTGACACAACAAGTGTTAAGAAGACAAAAAAACATGTAACAAAATTCATAAGAACCTCACTGGCAGAAATGGGTATGGTAGACATTTGGAGGGACCTGCACCCACTCGAAAAAGACTATACACATTATTCAGCAGTCCATAAAGTACACTCTAGAATAGATTACTTCCTTATGAATGAAGATGACAGACACAGGGTGAGAAATTGTTGGATTGGAGGGGCAGAAATATCAGATCATAATCCTATATACATGGAAATAAATTTAAACAATAGAAAACGACAAACAACATGGAAACTTAATGTAGGACTGTTAAATGATGATAAAATGAAAGAAAGAATAAAAGTAAACATAAATGAATATATCCAAGAGAATGACAATGAAGAAGTGGACCCAACAATACTATGGGATGCACTAAAAGCCGTGTTAAGAGGTAAATTAATTGTTGAAACAGGAAAAGCAAATAAGACTAAACTGGAAGCATATGAACAAAGATGTGAGAGACTGAGGGAATTAGAACGTAAACATCAAAGCACAAATGACCCAAAAATATATCAAGAAATTAAAGAAGAAAAAATAAAGATAAAAGAAACACAAATGGATGAAATTGAAAGGAAAAATAGATATCTAAAGCAAAAATATTATGAAACGGGACCAAAAGCCACAAAACTGCTGGCAAAACGGTTAAGAAAACAACAAACAATGAATAATGTATATAAGATTAAAGACCCCACCACAAATAAAACCACAGTTAACCCAGAAAACATCGAAGAAATATTCCATAATTTCTACCAAGAACTATACTCGCAACCTGAAGAAACAAATACTAAAGATATTAAAAAATTTCTATGCACATTGGACTTGCCATCAATAGGAAATCAACAAAATGAAAAGCTAACAGCAGAAATAACAACACAAGAGATTAGAGATGTGATTAAGTCACTTAAAAACGGTAAATCACCAGGTAGTGATGGATACCCTTCTGAGTTTTATAAACTGTTTATAGAAGAACTCACGCCACAGCTTCTAAAGTCATTTAATTGGACGTTGAACAACAACAAAATACCTCCATCATGGAACGAAGCCATTATTTCAGTCATTTTAAAGCCAGGGAAAGATAGAGAACAATGCGGAAACTATAGGCCAATCTCTTTATTAAATGTGGATTATAAAATATATACAACAATTATATGTAAACGAATAAAGACATTCTTGACGGAATTGATAGAAGATGATCAAACTGGTTTCATAGAGGGACGCCAAACACATGACAATATCAGGAGAACAATACATATAATTAATCAAATACATAAAGAAAAGAAAAGCGCAGTAATAATGAGTTTAGACGCAGAAAAAGCATTTGACAGGGTTAACTGGAAATTCCTATATAGTGTGCTGGAACGCTTTGGATTTAACGAAAAATCAGTACAATGCATAAGGACGCTGTATCAAGAACCTGTGGCAAGAATCAAGATAAACGGTAGCTTAACAGACAAAGTAAATATACAAAGATCAACTAGGCAGGGATGCTGCTTATCGCCCACCTTGTTTGCTCTGTTCATAGAGCCACTGGCTCAAGCGATACGACAAAATAAGAAATTAAAAGGTGTAACAATAAAGGGGCGGAACACAAGATTGGGCTATTTGCAGACGATATTATAGTTTACCTTGAACAACCAGATGAATCAATAATGGAAATGATGAACTTGATAGAAAATTTTGGAAAATTATCAGGATACAAGATAAACATAACAAAAACACAAATACTGACATTCCACTATAACCCTCTAAACCAGATAACTGATAAGATCAAACTAAACTGGAAACAAAAAGAAATAAAATACCTTGGAGTGAACATACCTAAAGATCTAAGCAAAATCTATAAAGCAAACTATGATAGGTTGGAACAAGAAATAAAAAAAGATATTGATAGATGGTCAATCTTAAATATGGATCTGAATTCAAAAATTGAGACAGTCAAAATCAGCATACAACCTAGATTACTTTACCTCTTCCAGGCTCTACCAACAGAGATTCCAGATGCCCAGTTCTCAAAGTGGGACAGGATGATATCGAGATTTGTTTGGGGAGGTAAAAAGCCAAGAGTGAAATATAAAACCCTCCAGTTACCAAAAGAGAAAGGAGGCATGGGCCTACCGAGTCTAAAGGAATATTACTACTCAGCACAAATAAGATATATCATATGTTGGTGCGACGAGGGATATGAGGCAAAATGGAAAGAAATGGAAAAGGAAATTGAGGGACTCCCAGTACAAAGCATAATAGGAGATAAAGATGCATATAAGCAAATCAAACAAATAGACCCAATCACTAAATTTACTTTAGAACTGTGGTATAAAATAGTACAAAAGTATAATATAAAGGAAGACATAAAACTATTGAAATGGGTAGCATTTGACAGTCAGTTTGAACCGGCAAAACAAGATAGGGGATACAAAAATCTGGTGAACAAGGGAATCACAGCATGGGGCAATATCGGAAAAAAAGATCTCGGGAGCTTTGTAAACATCAGGAGAAAATTTAAACTAGAAAGATCGGAATTCTTCATTTATCTGCAGATGAGAGACTATTATATGAAGAAGATTAGGCATAACCTCCAAACAGATGTGAGCGAGATTATACAATTCATTTTAAGCTCATATACAGGAAATAAAACAAGAATTATTTCAAAGATATATCAGAAACTTATGGCAAACAATCATTCAAGTAACTATATAAAGGAGAAATGGGAGAAAGAGCTCAATTTAAACATAACAGAAGAAAGCTGGCAGGAAATATGGAAAACACAACACACGTCAACAAATTCAAGAACATGGAGGGAATTTGGATGGAAAAACCTGATTCGCTTTTTCATTACACCACAGATTCAAGGAAAGTATACAAATACCCAATCTATATGCTGGAGGGGATGTGGGGCTCAAAATGCAGACCACTCGCATATGTTTTGGAAATGCTGCAAAATCTCATCATTCTGGAAATCTATACATGTGACAATACAGAGGATATTAGGATATAATATACCAATGAACTGTAACTTGATGTACCTATGTGATCTTAAAAGAGACAATGTTATACAGGCTGAGGACAGATATCTAGTTAAAATCTTGTTGATTGCATGTAAAAAAACAATCACAAAAAAATGGCGATCAGAAGTTCTTCCTGACCAAGAGCAATGGACTGACATTGTTGAGGACATACGTATGATGGAAAAACTAACATATCGACAAAGAATGCAAGAAGGACTATGGGGAAAAAAATGGCGGAAATGGACACACTACAAAGTGCAACAACGAGACAAATATTGAAAGAATAACCAAAGACGCTGGAAAAACCAGAAGAATTAAGAGATGGAAACTAAAAACTTGATGCTCCAACATTTGTCCCCCCCCCTTTTTTTTTTTTTTTCTCCTTTTTCTTTTTTACTCTAGCCCCTTTGTTTTTTTTTTAAATGTAGACTGTGATCTGAATGCAATATATATAATGAAAAATGAATAAAAATCTTAAGTTACAAAAAAAAAATTTCAATAATGGTTCCGCTCTTTGTTCCAATGCTACTCAGATGCTCTTTTACCTTTATTTACTTACTTTTTCCTTTTTGTTTGTTTTTTGCTGGTTTGTTTGTTTGTTTGTTTTTTCTCTTTAATTTCACTTTTTCTTTCACTTTAAAAAAAAAAAGGGGGGTGTTGTAAGAATTAATCTTCCAATGTTGTCAGATATCAGAAAATAAGGGAACATGTGATGAAAATGTAAACAATGCACTGCTGTAACGACCTGTATACCCTTTACAAAAACTTAAATAAAAAAAAAATAAAATAAGTAATGTTAATGAAGGCCTGTCTTTCTCTCTTTCCCTGTTTTTTTTTTTTTTCTGGGGGGTTATTGCCTTCCCTCACTGATATCCTTGCTTTGTAATCACCCACATATACAGTATATGTATACATATATATATATATATATATATATTTTTTTTTTTCACCCTATTTATTTACCCTTTTTGGAGACTGATGTGATACTTGGAAGACCAGTATGTGTAGTACCATCTTGTATAAAGTCAATAAAAACTTTAATTACAAAAAGGCAATTAAAATAATGCAGTCATAAGGTTACATGGAAAATAATTGATTTCCTCGATACATGTACTGTTGAAATATATATTCTCTGCATCAACAATGTACTATACATGCATTCATGTAGTATTGCACTGGGAATTGCACTGACAATAAACCTGTGAAGTTTTAGCAGATGTCTCTTTTTTTTATATGTGAAGGTTACCACCATGTGGCACAAATTAAATACTGAAAGATTGGAAAAGCTAAGAACAATCCAGCATTTTGAGAAATCACTTTTGGTTTGGTGTAAGTCTGTCAACAAAATTATGAACCATAAAGCAGTTTGTGTTAAATGTTAAATCCCATTAAATCTAATCCGGGGGCTTCCAATCATGTGTCATGGGGGGCCAAGACCCTGCAGGTTCTCTCTTCTACCCAGTCTCTTCAGCAGGTGTTCTCACTGATCAGCAGTCAGTGGAAGAAGTTCAGTGGAATCTCCTGCTGAAGACACTGGTTGGAGGTAAAGCCTGCAGGGTCTTGGCCCTCCATGGCACATGATTAGACACCCCTGCCCAAACCCATTATGATGAAGAGCAGATGCTAATATGACCCAGAATTCCTCCATATACATCCAACAATACAGTCTTCAGTTAATAAAATAATTGTGTTGGTTACTTTTTTCTTAAAAATGAGCCATTATTTTCAAGGTCACAGATAAATCCTTTGTACAGCTGACTCTTTTCCCACCAGTGTCTTAACAGACAAAATGGAAAATCATGATGCAAACACTTAAGTCACTAAATTCTTTATTACAATCAGCAGCAAATTCCAGATTATTCAGAATGTGCAAAATTCAAACTGTAAAAAAGAATAAAACTGGAATGGGTCACAAACGGCTGCGACGCTCCCTCACTGAGAAGCAACCGGATCGGCCCCTGGTCCTGGTCCAGCAGATCTTCAGCCTGCATCTCTGTAAATAGTGAGGCAGGGTCCAGTTGGGGTGGACATTTTCCGTCTTGCCTAGACAAAAGACAAATGGGTGGTGGTTAGTTAAAGCAAGTTTAAAACATATTTGGGAAACACACTTGTTGCTAAAAGCCAGTGGTGGAATGTGAATTAATGAATGAATCTTAATTTCGGATTGATTAAAGGTAAAGATTAAAAGAAAATAGAATAATATAACAAAGGGGAAAAAATCGAACAAGGTCAAATTAAACAATAACTCCTCCGATTATACAGTTCAACATAGGTTATCTGAAATGGGTGATGGCTGAAGCTGCAGCTTATATTGCCCACCATATTTCATCCAAGAATTCAAAAGAAAAACAAAACAGGAGGGATTACAATTTGAATGTGACAATAAAGTACTTCGTTGTTGTATTTAACCACAGTTTTCATGTAGCTGCGCTTCGGTAGATTTTACAAGGGCTGCGTTACATTAAAAATCATCCGCTTTTACTGTGGCTTCAGCAATCAGAATGAATTAATACATTCACTTGAATGGAATCTAGTACTTTACTGATGCTGTGAATCACCGAGTATGGAGTCACTCAGTCAAAATCTGAAGTTTTTAATCAAAAAAACACAAACCAGGACTTTAACCAGGATTAACATATTTCATCGTTTTGCTCTCACAAGCGAATATTTAGGAGAAAACAAGCGCGATTCACCAGTTGGTACTAGCTAGCTAGCAAATAAAAACGTTAGCTTAAAAACGTTAGCCAGCACAGAACAGCACTGTAATGGCTCCAAAAAAGTGAGCTTACCACCAACAGGATAAATAAGCAAACAGATGCACATTATTACAAATCACTCACCATCGATGGTTCTCTCACATTCGTCTACAGCTTGTCCATAGTGCGGTTTCTATATGCTGTGCAGCCATAGGTCCGGGTCACTCCTCACTGTGGATCTGCCACAAAGCAGAGAAAACTCTGCACCTCTTCATTGGACCACGGTGTAGAGTGCCGCAAAACCTACAACGCTGTCTGTATTAATATCATATTTACTCCGTGACCAAGTTAGTCCATGACAATATTGCAAATGGCGGTTATCAGAAGACGGGGAAGACGTCGCTTTCGTGACGTTACGGCCTGACCAATCAGCGGCGACCAGTCTGTTGACGTCACATCACGGCCCCGGCTCGGCCGTGATGGACCCTGCCCTAGATCAGGTACGAAAATAGCGCCTGCTAACCGGTGCTGGGGCTACTGGAAAATGCGCAAACGCGGGGACAGTGGTGTGGTGTTGGGGAAAGCAGGGCCCGTGGAAAAGTGCCTTATGTT
Organism: Pholidichthys leucotaenia; assembly: GCA_020510985.1. NCBI lineage: Eukaryota > Metazoa > Chordata > Actinopteri > Cichliformes > Pholidichthyidae > Pholidichthys > Pholidichthys leucotaenia. Next base: position 117,757,432 of record CM035840.1, read on the forward strand.
CTTTTTGCTCAGCAGTGGTTTTCATCTTGGAACTCTGCCATGCAGACCATTTTTGCCCAGTCTCTTTTTTATGGTGGAGCCATGAACACTGACCTTAACTGAGGCAAGTGAGGCCTGCCTGCAGTTCTTTGGATCTTGTTGTGGGGTCTTTTGTGATCTCTTGGATGAGTCGTCGCTGCGCTCTTGGGGTAATTTTGGTCGGCCGGCCACTCCTGGGAAGGTTCAACACTGTTCCATGTTTTCGCCATTTGTGAATAATGGCTCTCACTGTGGTTTGCTGGCGTCCCAAAGCTTTAGAAATGGCTTTATAACCTTTTCCAGACTGACAGATCTCAATTACTTTGTTTCTCATTTGTTATTGAATTTCTTTGGCTCGCAGCATGATGTCTAGCTTTTGGGGATCTTTTGGTCTACTTCACTTTGTCAGGCAGGTCCTGTTTAAGTGATTTCTTGATTGAGAACAGGTGTGGCAGTAATCAGGCCTGGGTGTGGCTAGAGAAATTGAACTCAGCTTTCCAAAGATGTGATAAACCACAGTTAATTTATGTTTTAATGGGGGGGGGGGGGGTGTCACTTTTTCACACAGGACCATGTAGGTTTGGATTTTTTTTAACCCTTAATAATAAATACCTTCATTTAAAAACTGCATTTTGTGTTTAGCTTGTGTTATCTTTGTCTAATATTTATATTTGTTTGATGAGCTGAAACATTTAAGTGTGACAAATATACAAAAAAATGAGAACTCAGGAAAGGGGCAAACATTTTTTCACACCACTGTATATGCTTCATGCATTGAATTTGTTTACTTACTCTGGGTTAACTTAACACTACACACCTTTTGCACTAAAGAAAGCACTTGTAGCGCTTTGTGCAATCATAAGATGAATAATAAAATGTGCATTATTGCTACTGATTTTGGGTCAGTTCTTTATGTGATAATTTATGTATTCATAAAGTTAGAGGATTCCTGGTACAATTTGCAACATTAGGTCTCTAAGATTTTTTTTTTTTCCTGGCAAGTAAAATAGCTATTAAAATGGTAATTTCCCTGACTGAATCAGGATCAGATCGAATTGAATCAAATCAGAATTGAATTGATACAGAACCTCAAGAATCGAAATCAAATCGATTCCGGAAATTAGTGATGATTCCCAGCCCTAATGACTAAAAAGTAAAAGTACAGGATTTTATCCCTAAATGTAATGGTAAAAGTGAATGCTCACAAAAGCACATTTTTTGAGAAAAGAATACTTGAGGACATGTAACTGAGTAAATGTTACTCGGTAAAAACACAGCTATATAACGCGCTCGGCAGTTGAAAGCTTTAAGACCACAACCAGTTTCTGTAATTTTAGACTTGAAGACATAAACTCACCCGTTAAAACTCGTCCAAACTGGCTCCAATGACTCACTGGTTGAGTAGTTGAGCGTCGAAATATCAGACTTTAAATAAAACAGCTGAAAATTTGGTAAATTCTGGATACATGGATTGCTTTAAAAACAAAAGCACAGCCGGTCCTTCATTTTCTGAAGTTCCCGCTAACAGGAAAAGGAGCCACAACTGACTTCCGGTCTATCAGGAAAAGAAAAACATGGGTATTACTACGTAAAACTACATTTTGACCCTCCACCCACCCCCCAAAAAAACCATAAATAAATAAATTTCTGTGCTCATGTTTGACTCTGAAAAAGTACTTTATTTGAATTTTCGATAGTGAGGTTTGGTGGCATCTTGTGGTCAAAACGTGAACTGCAGCTCCACTGAACTGGGAAAGTCTAAAAGAAAAAAAAAATCACAAATTTATTAATTAATTACAAGTGGAGAAACTTACCAGTAAACATAACAGATATATGGATGGGGACTTAAAGGTCCCGTTTTCAAAATTGTGTTTTTCTGTATTTTAATCTTATAAAATATGAGTCTTGTATATGCCAATGAAATATCAGAATGCTCATTTCACTTCTTTTTTAAGTAACTCTTCATAGCAGATTACATTTCCTGGGTTTTGTGATAGTGCTTTGGCATAGGGTTGTAGTCTAGATCTTGTCAAGACCAGAGTTTCCCAATACCAAGACCAAGTCTGGACCAAGACTCAGGGCCAGAACTACATACTGTGCAACTCAATAAATTAGAATATCATCAAAAAGTTAATTTATTTCAATAATTCAGTTCAGATCAATTCAATTCAATCCATCAAGTGAGCCTGACCACAGAGAAGAACTGCAGGGACTGCTGGATGAGGAGCTGCCTCAGAATCCTCAGCATCAGACACAGCAGGCCCTGGGACCAGGTTTGCTTTCTCTGTAGGGGCCCATGGGGCAGGGAAAGCAGGCCCCTATCCTTAGCCTTGCCTTTCATGCCCTTGGGTGTCATGGTAACACTGTTGGTCACAATTGTGTCAGCGTGTCAGAAAATGACCAGGCTGGTCATGTCTGTCTCGAGCATGGAATGTCTTGTTTTTGTCTCCAGTCAGTCACAATTTACATTCATAGGTCCCAACCCCCTCATAGAGTTGTCTTACTTTTCTCGCACTTTCTCATTCACGGGAACTAAATTGAGAAGGTACTGAGACAGGTTTGAGACACCTGCGATGACTCTGGGACTATTATGAGAGAAAACTTGTTGCACAAATTTTTGAACATGTTCAAAATCCCTGCAACACGAGGCCCTGCGACTCATGAGAGGATATTGAAAACATCCTCAAACATTTGGAGAGATTTTGGAAACTCCCTCATGAATGTCATTCTCCAGCTAGTCACAAGCTGTCGCAGCCCAGTGAGGTAAGTGGGCCTCATCCTCCAACTCCTGTTGAAGCTACAGTAACACAGCATACCCTGGCTCTGCTTCAGGCCAGTTGGCCTGAAACAAAGGCCCGCCCCACAGAACCTGTGCTCTAACCAAAACATTTTATGTCTCATACTGCTGTTGCACTGAGCAGACTGAGTGTTCCCCTAAGGGAGCTCAGTGCAAAAGCACCTTTGCACCGCCTTGTGCTGCCCTAGGTGAAAAGTACCTGTAAACTAAGGGGGTGACATGATGACAGGGGTTACATGGCTGCCCCACCCATGTCAGCACACATCCCGCTAAAAGGCATGATCAACTGCCTGCTCACGTTGGTGCCAAGTGATTTGTTCCATGTCAAGCGAAATGGCCCTCTGCTCCTCTGTCAGCAGGGGTGCCTGCACCGCCTGCACTCACACTGTTTTTTGTTTTGCATGGTTCCCAGACTGAGGGTGTGCTCACACTACAGTGCCTCTTCCGTGCTGACCAAGATTTGATCCCTAAAGTCTGGAATATTTGAAGGGTGATCACTCCCTAATGTTCTGCAGAAGGGAACACTTCCCCAGCTTTCGAATGGGTGGTAGAAGTAGTCTACCAGTCAGTCAACCAGTCTGAGTGACCCTGTACGTTCAGGTTTTTGTGTGAAATCATCAAATTTCACTTGTTAATTGGTCCAAAAAATGCAAATAATTTGCCACGGTTGTACATGGGTGCCTAACAAGCCCAGTCATGACAACTGCAATTTTTTTGGACCAGTTAACAAGTGAAATTTGATCATTTCCCACAGAAACATGAATGTACCAGGTCACCCTGGTTGAACAGGGAATGGAACAAATGCAAATGCTGTTGAGGTAACATGAAGAAGCTGCACTTATACTGTCAGGGACTCCTTAAGGAAATCTGGGAACCATGCTGCACCCCCATCCCTTCACTGACAGAGGAGCAGAGGGCCATTTCACTTTGCACTGAACAAGTCAGCTGGCACCAGTGAGATCATAGAGGCTCCATAATGCTGTTGCCCTGAACTCTCTTCCTTGGAGGAACAGTGATTATATGCCTTAAGTTTTTGTCTATGAAACCCTTTCCTATTGGTACTCCGTGACCCCTAAGATGGACGTCCTTATCCCAGTAAAGAACCCTTTTATATAAACAGATCAACTATCACTGCTACATACAAGTAAGGACTACTAAGCAAGAAAAAAATAAAACTATAAGTGTGTTCTACTTTATGGTTCCTCACGAAACACGTTCAGCAGCATGTTTACATGAAGAGCCATGCAAATAAGGGATTATCTGCGAAAAAAAAAAAAAAGCCTGCGTTTGGCAGATGGTGAGACACCCCTGTGTGTGCTAAACGACATAGATTGGGGTCAGTGCGTGTTTACTGTATCTGCCTCCGATTTCTATAAAAACCATATGAGCTGCAACAGTTTGACTCCATTGGCGCCGCTGCGCACCTCCACTGTAAATATGTGAGCTGCAGAAAATGAAGGCCAGGGTTATTACTCCTCTTCTTTGCATAGGGTTATAACCACTTTGCGCGTGCTTGTGGCAGCGTGCACGCGCAAAGTGGTTATAGCAGCATGCAAGGAAGAGTGCATGCACCTAGTGCATCTCGTCAAAACAAAGCGGGGGCGAGCCAGAGAGAGAGAGAGAGAGAGAGAGAGAGAGAGAGAGAGAGAGAGAGAGAGCTGTGTGGTTGACAGTCCATGAATGAGTCCCTCGCCACGGCACCGTAGGTTGGACCCCTTCATCCGACCCGCACCCGACATGTATCCCCGTAAAGGGTGCAGCAGTCCGGCTGGGTAACTCCGGGTTTAAAAAAAAAGAAAGAAAGAAAGAAAGAAAGAAAGAAAGAAAGAAGCGCCACATGACCGTTTCATCCATTCAGCAACAAGAGGAAGAAGCCAGGATCAGGAACGGTGAGCGCTGTTTATGTTAGTGGTGCATGACAAACGGCAACTTTAGGGCCATTATCATACAGTTTATTATAATCTAGATTGGGGGTTTGATTCAGCATCTATATGAGAGCTCGTCTCTGTGTGTGTGTGTGTGTGTGTGTGTGTGTGTGTGTGTGTGTGTGTGTGTGTGTGTCTCCAGGAGGCGCTTTACTTCGTTCAGGTTTAATAATAAATGGGGGGAAAACATCCACGTACGCGCGGCTGGCTCGTACATTCCTCCCTGTAGGATAAACGTGGACTGTTGCTGCTGCGCGTCTGGCCCTTTAATGTCGAATAATGAACATGCCAGGACAGGCCATTTGGGAATCTAAAAGGACAGAAGGGAAACGGAGACTAGTATTCATTAGAAATGAAGTCAGTCTGGCTGTAGTTGGCTCAGAAAAAGGCAAAGGAGAAGGTGAACAAAAGCCCAAATCCCCAGACTGGCGTGGCACGGCGTTGTGGATACAGACAGTGTGCGGTCCGGTTCGGGCTCAGCTGTGGCCTCTCTCTGAAGAAACTGTTGTGATAAAATAAGCGTGGAGCCGCCTCTTGTTTTATGACAGTGAACTGGGCTTGTGTCGGAGTCTTTTGTCTGAGGAGTGACAACCCAGACTGTCGTTCTCCCCTCTGACCAGGGGATGGTGCTTTACTTTGTCCACCGTGTTTCTACGGGGAGACACCCAGGCAGACAGCAACTGGAATGGCTCACTCGGGAAGGAATTGCTCACACACGCACTGATACATGTACGCACATGCATTTCTCCTTTCTTTTTTACCTCTGATGTAATATGTGACCGTTTGCGGTAAGCCTGATGCTTTGATTTCAAAACCTTCTTCCTCAAAAGAGGGTTTTGAAATAACAGAATAAAGAAACAGTGAGCAGGTCACAATTTTTCTCCAAATTCCCCAATGTCAGTATTTCCTTTAATTACTTTTTTTTGCCTTTTTAGTTTTAGTTGCGTCAGCTCTGTTGTCATTTGGTCCATTTGGTCTTCTGTGTGCAATAGAACGAGGAACTGCCATTGTGTAGGTTTTTGGACTCTGGAAGGAAACCAGAGTACACCCACAGGGCCGGATCAAGGAGGTTGTGGGCCCCTGGGCTAGAGCAATTTTTGGGGCCCTCCCACATATTTATGGGAGTATGATATGCAAAATGGCCATGTTTACATGCACGGTAATAAACCGTTTATAATTGGATTTCTGGCATTATTTGATTATTAAAGTAGTCATGTTAAAACAATAATCAGATAAAAGGCAATTATTGGGTTACATAAAGTGAAATTATATTAACACACAGTTTATTGTCCAATAATCCATTTATTCGGTTCATGTAAACATGTCAAATCCAATTGCCATTATCTGATTATTCCTAGTTATTGGATTATTGTGGCCATGTAGCCAGGGTCACTGATGGATCAGCTTGACCTTCAAAGTCCTAAATTACTAAGACAGTGGCTATGGATACGAAACTGTACCCATAGAATACTTGTTACAGATACAGCTCAAATCTGATTGGCCAGAACGTTCTATTAATGCGTATCTTAAAAGCAGCAAGCTACAGGTACGGAAATCTGAGGCATTTATTTGTTTCAAAATTTTTATCAATGTCTGTTTACTACCTTTTTAACCTTACCTACTCCAAAATCCTAAGGCTAACCTCTTAATTGTAAGTCTAAATTTCATCTCATAAGTGGTTTGGACAAGGTGCTGATAGCAGGAGACGAATCTGCAACCTTCTGATCACAGGCCCAACATACCTAAGCCACAGCAGCAGTTGGCTTGGAGCTGATCTGAAAAGGTTTTGTCGGATTGTCAACTCTTCTGTACCAATAGACATTTCGTATAGGGATACACAATTACTAAATAAAGTGAATGACCACAAAGTTCTAGGTTTAGCTTGAATAGCAGAAAAATGTAGTGTCATCAGGACTAACAACCCACAAATATCTTGTATCGGCCCACAACTTTAATTATGAGAATGAAAAAACACACTCAGCCGATGTTTTCTGTTCAAGGGTTAAATATGAACTATTTGAAACCAGAACAGGGATTTTCACTACACAGAGGAAAAAAAAAATGTTGCCAGATAAGTCTGCCCTACTGCGAAAGTGGAGAAGAGCAGGTTATGTACACACAAACCCATTATTCATTATCTAATAGTGACAGTTTTTACAATGTTAACCTCATACACTGTCATTCTTTTAAAAGAATGATTCAAAATCAACATATCCCGACAGTTGTTTTGAATTAAATCTACAATTTTGCATTCACCAGAGCATATTAATAGAACTTGGGCCAAGATGAACGATAATGTAACTGAAGGAAATTTTACAACTGGCATCATCTCTGAATAGTAGAGGACAGCTGTCATTCATGGCCAAGCAAGGCTGTGGAGTTAAAAAGCTCCTTCAAAGTTTGTAAAAGTTGGTGTGTGCTGGATTAAAAAAGAACTGCTCACAAAAGTAATTTCACAACATTTAGACTTAATTTCTCAGATTTTTCAAAATGTCTGTAAAAGTCAGTCCAAATGCTATAGTGTGGACCCATTTTAGTAGAAAAAAAAATCACTGTATATGTGCAAGGCAAAACAATACAAACAGCTGTGGAAGAAGAAACTAGAAGCCAGTGTCTTGAAACATACTCACCATTTGCAAGTTTGCGATTGAAATGGCACTTGGAGGAAAAATGTTTCTGCTGTTTGTAGAAACGTTCAGATGCTCTGATATCGGCGTCCTTATTCTGGCAGCTCTTCGGTCTTTTTCTGGATCAGCATTCCCAGTGTGTATGACTGACTATTACAACTTTAAAAAAATCCTGTCAATTAAGGAGTCTTTTTTTAAAAACCCTTTCTCACGTTCCTGTTTTTCTTTATTTTTTCTGTTTTGGACGCTGCTATCGTACATTCATTCATTTATTCGTCCACAGATTCACTACCGGCCCACGTCTAACCTTATTCAGGTCAAATGTCAACTCTTAACCAATTAAATTAAGCAGGTGGGACAGACGTACACCTCAACAAATGAAAAGTTGATACACCAAAACAAACCCTCTAATAAACATTGGGCATGGCAGGATTAGGAAAAAAAGAAGTGTTTCTTTCAAGGCCCCTGGGCTCCTGCCCCAGTAAGCCCTCTTGATAATCCGGGGCAGTGCACCCACACAAGCACATGGAAGATATAAACTCCACAGAGATGAACTCTGTGTCAGGTGATGCCACCGATCCTGGACAAGCCCCCATAACTTTTTCATACCAAGTACAAGTTCAGTCTGTGTACTCATCATTACTGTTACACTACTTGATAAAATGTTATAGTTCCTCAGTGTATACATCCTGCTTTCGTTACCACATTTCTGACACTTTTCCCACGATGATCTAATCACTAGTCAATGGCTAGTAATAGGTTTCAGACTGTGCTATGTGCTCCAAAGCCTCACCATAATAATAACGCATCGGATTTATATTGCGCTTTTCATGGACACTCAAAAGATGCTTTACAATGAATACATTATTCATTCACTCCACAGACAATGGTAGTGGTAAGCTACTACTGTAGCCACAGCTGCCCTCGGGCAGACTGACAGAAACGTGGCTGCCAATCCACACCAACGGCCTTTCCTACTACTACCGAACATTTATTCACAGTGTCATGGACACTGGAGGCAAGGTGGGTAAAGTGTCTTGTCCAGGGACGCAACAGCAGCATGGCTGGGGAAAGCGGGATTTGTACTACCAACCCTCTGGTAGACGACCCGCTCTACCTCCTGAGCCACTGCCACCCCATGGTTTATGGTAATGTGATATTGGTGTAAATTTGTGCATGTGAGTGGAAAAAGTTCCATTAAGTTTCACTAAATAGAAGCTCACTGCTTGACTGTTTCATTCTTTATCAGTTGCCATGGTCCTGTTTGGACCTTTAACATATGAATTCACTCTGTGAAAGAAAAGGGAGTCAGCTCTTAAGTCCACTTCAGACATTTTTGGTAGATGCCTCACACAGCTGCTTGATCATTTTTAATCCCTCCTGTTTGCTCAGTTTGGCTCAACTGACATTTCCACTTTTGCGAAACCCTGAATAACAAATTTCCGCTTACATTCAGATGCTTGATGGACTACGGCGGAGGCACGCCTCCCGGGCCTCCCCTCGGCCCCTGTCACTCAACTTCAGCACCTTCTCAGTCCCTCCTCCAAGCCCGGACCTGGACAGCAGCAGCGAGCATCCAATCAGGAGGTATCCATCATTTCCTGCGATTAACATTTCCCACCGTAGAGCATCCTGGAATAATGCATAAAATATTCATCAGCATTCATAAATCTCCACCCCAGAACATTTCATTAACAAGCTGAGTTTTGCCTGCATTGCATGCCGCCCTAATGATTAATCATCTCCAGTTAGGAAGTTTGATTGACTCATTTCCTTATGCTGGTACAGCTCATTCATTTGTACATTTGCTTTCCATGTTGTCTGTGTTTGTGTTCATGTGGGTGTGAAAGAGGGGTCTGTTGTTTACTGCCATGCTGTCAGGAGAGTTTCAGGAGTGCGTGGGTTTGAACTCATCATGTTTTCTTTTTCAGAGAGCTAGTTTTCACGAGTCACTCCTGAAAAAATGCAAATAACGACTGGTCGTTTAAAAAAAAGGGCACTTCGGGACATTTGCTGTTTAGTGTCTATCATAAAATACACACAAATAATGCCATTTCATTTAAAGTTTCCATATTGTGCATTTTTCCAGGTACTGATTTTAGCTTTTGACATCCTCAAGGACATAAAGATGTAATTTTAAAAGCCAAAAAAAATTCTGTGTTGTTTACACCTCCTCAAAAAAACTGTATGTAAAGTTCTGGCTAAAACAGTCAATTTTCCCCCTGCTTTTTAATATTAATGAGCCCCTAATCTGATTGGGTCAAGGTTGTTAAGTGTTCCAATCACAAGTAAGGAGGCAGTCAGGCTGCCTTTGTTTTGGTAATTTAGAAAGTGAAGGCTGGGTTTGTTGGTTAGTGATATAATAAAGCCCAGGAAGTAAAAGGTCCTTATTTAAGAGCTCAACTAAGCTAGAATTGCATTCAACAGAGATGCAGAGCCATGCCTTTTGCAGCTCTAGTTCCCGCCACACATACTTGTCTTTTTCTTGTATTGGTCACCATGGGCCAAAATGGATTTTGACCTTTTATGACCATGTAACTTTGACATTTGACCTTTTGACCCCAACAGTTTAGCCATAGGTGTTAGTCCCAAGGTCAACCTATATACCAGGTTTGGTGGTGTAGGAGCATTCCATGTTGAGTTAGAGCACAGATGACCTTGTGAACTTGATGTTTGACCTTTTGGCCCCAAAAGTATAGCTATAGGTGCTAATCCCAAGGTCAATCGATGTACCAAGTTTGGTGACCCTAGCTTAATTTGTTCTCAAGTTAGAGTCCAGCCAGACAAATGGACTTGTGACCCTGTGGCCTTGACTTTTGACCTTGAGACCCCCCAAAGCATACCAACACATACTAAGTCTAAGGTTCACCCGTATATCAAGTTTGGTGACCTAGCCTCATTCTTTCTCAAGTTACAGTCCGGACAGACAAACGGACAGACAGGAGTGACCACCCTACCCACACCATGTTTTGTCGGCATGGGTAGTGGCAATGTTTATTTCTTTATGAAATGAGTGCTTTAATGTCTAAAACACAGATAAGGAATAATAACTATGAGGTGTCACAAGAGATTAGAGCAGCACTATTTAACTTTCTTGTTCTGAGTAGAAACACTGAGAAGACTACAACTATGGTAACTATGACCTCATTCACAACAGCCAATAACAGGGTGTTTAGTTGTCAGTGGCTGAAGCTGTGCCCTGTCATTAGCTGTTGGGACTGAGGTCATAGCAGCCATAGTTGTAGTCATTTCAATGTCAATACCAAGAACAGAGCTGTTTGCAGGCAATGTGGGTCCAGTCAGGCTATGGGGGAAGTGACATTCACCAGGTCAAAGGTTGATGTACCATCATAATCATTTTGGAAACATTATTTTAGGGTGAAAATCTTATATAGCGTTGCATTAATAAACATATAAAATGAAAAATTTGCAAAGTTCATAATCAGCCCGGAGAGGTGTGTTTTTTGTTTTGATTTGGATAGATAGATGGATGGATGGACGTTATTGATCCCAAACTGGGAAATTACAGTGTAACAGCAGCATGACAGTAGACGGCCAAAGATAGAAACACACACAGCATAAGAGAAAAAGGAATTATCCAGGGAAAGTAAAACTGCCTAGATAACTTTATATACATCACAGATTAATAGATGAAGACCTGTATAGATACATGAATCGTACTCGTTGTACAATGCAGGACTATCAGGCACAGGGTACAATGTGAGGTACCAATCAGACTGCAAGGTGCAGTATGGCAGCATTGTTATGACCAGAATTCAACATTAGAGTGAGTTATTGTACAGTGAAATGTCATGTAGCAGGAAAGATTTCCTGTACCTGGCCATTCGGCAGCAAAGCTGTAGTAGTCTACTGGAGAAAGTGCTCCGCTGTCTGTCCAGTGTGTGGTCTGTCCATGATGGATAACAGTTTGTTCAGTGTCCTCCTCACCACCACATTCTCAAAAGTCTCCAGCCTGAGACCAATTACAGAGCCAGCCCTCTTGATAATCTTGTCAACTCTGTTGGTGTCGCTGGCTCTGATACTGCTACCCCAACAGACAGCAGCAAAGAAGATGGCGCTGGCGACAACAGCCTGGTAGAAAAGCTCCAGCATCTTGTTACACACGTTGAAGGATCTCAGCTCCCTCAGAAAGATAGACTACTTCCTAGAACCAGAGCCAATGGTGCAAGATAAGAGATGAGCAAACTTCTGTGGGAGAAAACAGGGTGTGCTGCAGTTATGAGACAAGCAAAAGAACAGGACCAGAGATCATTTCCACCTGACTTAAAAAGAACAACTTGCTGTGTAGGAGTCATTGTAGCTTTCCAGTGTGTGCTCCCATTTGTGTACTCTGAGTCTTATTCTCAGCATGACAACATGTGGACAGGAGAAGGGACCAAGCCTCAACTGTTTTGAAATTGGACTGCACTGTCATTTTAAAGTAGCTGTCAGGATTACAGTACGTTATGTTCCTTTAATGGTATACAAGTGACTTCTATCTGTATTTTATCAGGTAAAAAAATACATAATTCTGCACAATATGGGATTTATCATAAAAAGGTAAGCAAAAAATAAAAAAATCAAGCCAACAGAATTTTTTTGGCATACAGTATTACAGATTTAATTTCAATGATCAGTATAAAAGCACATGCTGGTTTCTGCATGTGTCGTGTTTTCACATAATGTAGATAATTTTATTTTGCAATTTACATGTCTTTTCTCATTAAGAATATAGAAAACATATCTCAATTAAAAAACATACAGTAATAACATGAGACAGTAATAGCTTTCATTGCATTCAGTGGCACATAAATGAACAGTTTATTGCTAATTTGATGACTTTAACTTACAAATATACAGTAGGCTGAAAATGGGCTTCATGCTGTATCAGTTCATATTTTCTCATCTGATCCTTTAGGTTAAAAAAAATATTAATACGGAATTTTCTAAAATTTTCTCTTTGGAAATGATATAATTCTCTCTGAACTTGAGCATCCCCTTTAAATTTAGGAAGTGTGTTGCTGAAGATGTAACTATGTGTGTGTCTGGATGAGTGGCTGTCTGATTTTATAAAGGTCTTATAATTACTGATAACCAGTCAGTAACAATGCTTTCCCTCAGTCACCCTTGTTGCTAACATGCCCCAAATTTCTCTTTTTTTAACAACCAGAAGTTCTGATTCTGTGTTAAACCAATTTCTTAAAAATCAATTACTCTTATATCAAGGGAATGAAAAGTCCTATTTCTTCATTACAAATCAAGCATTGGTTAAGTTCCTGTCTTTTCATATTGTCATACTTTATTTGATCTTCATCCTGCACTACTTACTACCAGCTGTTAGAGCAGGAAACTCTTCTCTATTGTTCTACATTGTGCCCGAGCTTCCTATCCCTGCTTCTGTTGTTGTTAATGAGCCGGACAACTTCCTCCTCCACCTCATCTGTGTACAGTCACAAAGTTCCAACTGCTTCGGCCCGGCTTACCCTGCCGTTCCCCTCGGCATCTGTGCTGTGCATAAATATTTGTTTGCATCAATAGCTGTATTGTAGTGACAGAAACGCAGAGAGGGAGGAAGAGTGTGCTTCCATCCGTGCATGTTCTATTGTTTTCTGCTCTTCTGAGATGAGCTGTGCGGTGACACAGTGGCTCACCTCTCGGCTGGGCTCCACCCATCCTACTCTTAATGTGCTGCCCCTGTCTTATCATGCATCATTCTGTCCTATTTCTCTCTTCCTCTGTCACCGGCCGCTCTTTGTATTGCCATTGTGCTGGATTTTTTTCCCAAGCAGACTCGTTCTCTCTCTCTGTCAGACTCACGCCATTTGTGTTCTCCTCTCCCCTCCAGCTATCTCCTCATGTTTCCTCTCTGCGTCTCTGTCTGTGTCAGCTCGTCTTCCTGACCTTCTTTCTCTCCTGTCCGGCACTTAGTGCACTTTCTGTTTCTCTCCCTCCATATCTGCCTCATGAGGACTCTGCACCGACTGAAGTTGATGAGCTCTCCCAGCCTTAGTGAGCTGGGCAAGAGTGAGAAAAGTTCACCAGAAGACAGAGGGGAGAAACAAAAGAGGGCAGGAGCCAATGCCACCTGGAACAGGTAGAACAAATACAGAAAAAGGTTATGTTTAAATGCTTTTGTGATTCTTAATAATGGCTAGTTTTTGTATGTTTTATGTTAAAGCATCCACAATGCCGTCATAGCAGTCTTCCAGAAGAAGGGCTTGGCTGATAACGAACTTTACGTCCTTAATGAAGGTGTCCGGTAAGTTTAGACATCAACAGAAACAGCAACACCGTTCAGAGAACACATCCTTATTTTAGTAGATTGATGTCATTTTGCACTGTAATCAGGGTGATTACCGTCTGTCCTGTAGGTGCTGACGGAATGTTTTCTTGTGAATGCATTTGTTTGTGTGTGTAGTGTACGGCATGTGGGCCTTGGGAGTCATGTGCTCATGCCAGATATCTCATTATCTTTCCAAGCCAGACACATTACTTCTTACCGCCTCCATTACAGCTCAGTGGACATTTTTCTAGAAGTCACAAGTAGCTTGACATACTTCTTTCGCTGCACAGAAAGAGCTGAGGGGGAACTCAGGTGGCAGGTTGTTTTACACCAAAAATCATTCACAATTAAGTCTAATTAAGAAACAATTTTGAAGATTGGATTTTACACACATACGGAAGCTGAGACTGGCCATGGTTCCTGCTATCTTATCCATTCTGTTTATTTGAGGTCACAAGCAGTAATCCTGTAATAACACAAGAATGTATCTTGTTCTGTCAAGAGAAAAGAGTGAAACAACAAGATGGAGGAGTAACTCCTTCCAACCTGATAAAGACAACGCAAGATCACGAAGAGCCTTCGTAGCTTTTTTATTTCAGTCATGTGTTTAATCGTGTGTTCTGCAACAGTGTTTTTTATCTAATTCTTCTCTCTTACTTTATTGTGCAGTAGCCTGGTGGAGCACCCACAATTTTGTTGTACTGTACAACTGTACAATGACAATAAAGCCTATTCTATTCTACATATAGCACATGTACTGTATATAGTGTAAGCCAGGGGTGTCCAATCATGTGCCATGGAGGGCCAAGATCCTGCAGGTTTTCTTTTCTATCCAGTCTCTTCAGCAGGTGTTTTCACTGATCAGCAATCAGTGGGAAGAAATTCAGTGAAATCTGCTGTTGAAGACACTGGTTGGTGGTAAATCCTGCAGGGTCTTAGCCCTCCATAGCACATGATTGGACACCCCTGCTGTAGGCCTACTGAAAGTTGAAATGACACATAGTTTGTGATCTTTGAGGACACCATGACCTTGAACACAATCTGTATGCAGGCCCAAGTGAGGATCATTGTATGTAAGCTTGGTGAGTATCTGAACAATTGCTTTGGACAAATAGTGATTTTCATGAAATCACATAAATGCCCAGACCTCCTAACCCTTGACCTTCATCTTAACTTGTATCCAGACCCACTTGAGGATCATTGTGTGTGAGTTTGGTGAGCATCCAGGAGGTGTAGAGATGCTGATGAAATGCAGACAGACGGGCATAGTACCATAGCATTAGGTCATTTTGTCTTTGCCCGAATGAGCTAAAGAGATAGCATTGAAAATGACCACTCTTGGCTTCTGTATGAATACATTCATATAGTCAGTCAAACATGTTACATTAATTCTGTTTGTTTATTTTGATTTTATTTTGAAATTAAACTGATGTCACATGCCTGTTTTGTCAGACATCTGTTAAAGACTGAGCTGGGGTCTTTCTTCAGTGAATATCTCCAGGTAACACACCTTAAAAGTTCTTTTACTCATCTTCTCTTGCACTGGTTGACGGTAATGTAAAGTTTAAAATAATAAGGTTTGTCAGTGTTATGTGACTATATCAGGAATAAAACTCTTGTAACTGTTAGGAGAACACGTTCACCCACCTGCCGTTGAATCCTTATGTTTGCAAGGTGCAGCCAAAGAGAAGAACTTTTTCTTAAAGCATGGGGACCCTTTAATTGAGACAAGTTTGTTTCAGCACAGGGATGTACTGACCAGAATCCACTATTATGATAAATAAGGATTTTGAGCTGTGAAAAAAGCTATTCCATTACCAATAGGTCCACTTTAAATCAAACAGGATATTAAATTTGAACCCACTGAATTGCTGTATGAGAAATATTTCATGAACAGCACTCTGCACTGACAGTTCCTCCAGTGTTAATAATCCCTAGCTTTGCTTTACAGAACCAGCTTCTGACAAAAGGCATGGTCATCCTACGGGACAAAATAAGATTCTACGAAGGTACCGCTAATTTAAGTTATTGTCATACATATTAGTGAGTGGTGCCTGCAAATGAAGCTTCAGACTTCTGCCCTTTTGCTCTTCTGTCATCCATGCAGGTCAGAAGTTACTTGATTCTCTGGCAGAAACTTGGGACTTTTTCTTCTGTGATGTTCTCTCCATGCTTCAAGCCATTTTTCACCCAGTTCAGGTCGAGAACATTTTTTTTTTCTTTTTGCTGTAATCTTAATCCTTTTCCTAGAAGATCCTAATTGTCTCTGTTGTCTCCTGTGGGCAGGGCAAAGAGCCTTCTGTCCGACAGCTCGCCCTGCTTCACTTCAGGAACACCATAGTCCTCAGTGTGAAGTTAGACGACGCCCTGTCCCGGCCCCGGGCCCGGGTGCCTCCCTCTGTCACTCAGATGCTGCTCATTCTACAGGTGGGCCTTCAGTGCATAGCCAAACTTAACTGTTGAACATCGGTGTTATTTCAGTGGTTTTTATTCTTTCCCAGTGGTAAACTGAATCTGCTTCCACCTGCACAAGGCTCTACTAGTTATTTTGAAAATTAACATTGAATCTGAATCTAGAAGAGTTATTTATTATTATCTGGTGGTAGAATATTTATGTTTAATTCCCTGTGCATATTGTTTTATATTATTGTTGTACTAGTCATACATGTGAGGGCATCTGAGGTGAATAGCATCTGTTGGTATAACTGCTGTTTGTTTTTTTTTCTGTGTGTAGGGGGTTCACGAGCCGCGTGGAGTGACTGAGGACTACCTGAGGTTAGAATCACTCGTTCAGAAGGTGGTCTCTCCCTACTTAGGGACCCATGGGCTTTATTCTGGAGACGATGCTGAAGCTCACTGCAGTGTTCTGGGTGAGGCAGAAGGAGGATTAAAAGTTAAAAGTATTTGTGTCTCAGGGCTGACATTTGAAAAAAAATTGTTGCCTCTCTTCTTCTTGTCTTTCAGAAAATCATTTACCTTGGTGCTGGCCCAAGTCTGCGGACCAACCGTCTAAAAACCCAGTTGTACGATCAAAGAGTTATAATGTTCCCCTCCTGCTGACCCCTGTGGCTGAGTATGACCCAGATGCAAGCTCGGTGGGCAGTGGAGGAATTCGGCGTCACTCAGCTTGTGAGATCATATCATGCCTGGAGGAACAAGGGCTGACCTACACTGACCTGGCCCCAGGATCTGAAATGTCTGGCCCCTCCTCCAATAGACTGTGTGTGGGCCCTCCATTCAATGGTATGACTGTTTCTGTTTCCCTCATATTATTTATTTTGGATTATACAACAGTTAGTTCTGACCAAGCAATCTGATTGGTCAATAGGGATTCCAGGAATTACTATATTTCCCGATAATCACGCTCGGACATTTCACTGAAAAAGTGTCACTCTGCTTCAGCTGTGTTTTAATAATATCTAAATTAAAATTAATATCAGTGGCTTATTATATGTGAGAACTGTAATACTATGTTGGATGCCTTAATTACCACAGTGAGCCGCTGTTTGAAAGGCGATGGCTCTAAAAATCCAGACCTCTGTTACCCGGAAGTCCTGCTCTTGTGAACATCTGACAAGATATTTTACATCTGGTTACAACGAAATAGACAAGCTAGAGTTGGATTTATTTTCTCAATTAGCCAACCGTAATAACTTTGTGGTGATGGAGTGTTTGGTTCATCTGGAAATACCAAGAAAAGTGAGCAAAGTGCACAGAAATTACACAGAGATGCCCCAAAGCTAAATTACTAACAAGCTAACAACCGATTAGAGTCCCAGGAAATACAATAAAATACACACACCACGTGCACACAGCACATAATAACTTCCATCAATGCATCTTATTAGTATATTTTCAAAATTTCTTGCATATAAATTCTATAACTTAGCATTCTTACCTTGACAGTTAAGCTCAACTGGACACAGCTTTCATTTGATAACTAAAGAAAATGTATTGTCCAAGTTAGTTACTTTTATTTTCCATCTGCTAGCTAAGCAAACAAGATGAGCACCAGTGTCCTTACTTATCACGACACCCAGGTGCTCGGCATGGTCACATCAGGACCAGCAGAGGCAGGACACACTATGCTGCTCCAAGCTAAATTAACTACTGTATTATTTGCACTACTTGCCACTGTCTTGCTTTATTTCTTTTCTTCCTCTTTTTTCTTCTCTCTTTTGTCACTGCCAGACCAACTTCGCTTCCTTTTAATACCTCCACTCTCACTTGTTTGTTTACATAACACAGGTACTGGTACTTGTGAGTGAGAGATGGAGGTGAGGCCCCTTTAGGAAGTTCTGCACTGGCCTACTGCTATCATTGCAAACTCTCCACATTGTCACTGCTGTAGTGATTCAGAGTTGGTCAGCCCTCAGTGGCCCCCTTCTGGCCTGGGGCCCCAAGCCTTTGCCTGCCTTACCTGCTGACACACAGCACCTCTGATTACTACTGTTGTTAATTTTATTTTATTTATTGCAGCAGCGCCCCTTTCAGCAGGTGGCGGCCTAGGCAACCGCCTATATGGCTCTATGCCAAGAACCAGCCCTGTTAGCAACAATTGACTAAGTCCATTCAGAAGGGACTGCTTTTCTTGGTGGAGCAAAATAACTGGTTAAACAAAGCTCATACGCCGAATCATCACAGTTATATATTCATTGATACTGTACTCCCTATCCTGTAGTAATAATTAAACAAATCATATTGTAATATTCGATAATAATTCAGTCACTTCTCTTTTATAGGTATTGTACAAGCAGGAGCCAGTGCCATGGACTTGCCTCTGTTGTCTCCCTCCATCCTTCATTCCTCAGGAGCTCTGCATGGCACCGAGGCCACAACAACAGTGACTGATCTCAGTAAGGGACCATCCTCCACGCCGCCCAGTGAATCATCCAGCCCCGAAACCATAATTGGACAAGTGGTAGAGTCTGGCGACTCAGGCCCAGATGGGATATTTATTGATTTCCCACCTCACCCCTCAGAGGCAATGGGGCTCGGCCGTGAGAGCAGACAGAGCACTGTGTAACTGTGGGAGTGTTTACGGACCCACACAAGCCTGTACTGTAATCATATCAGAGAAATGGGGAGGGAAGGAAACTACATTTCATTGATTCGGTACCATCTTCCATTTTTTAATCTGTAGTACGATAAGTTTTTATGACAAAATGTTTGCATCTCCAAAAATGTTGAAAAAGTGGTACTGCTATTTAAGGTCTGAAAATGTATTGTTTTATAAGGATACTTCTAAACTTTCCTATTGTCATGAAAAGCCCAGAAACCAAAATGAATTGATCTCGTTAGAATATTTTATAAACTGGAAACTATTACTTGCCGTTCTGCTTATATAGATGCACCTTAAAAATAGAATGTCATGGTTTGTCATTTAAATTAAAAAGCTGTTAGGCAAAATCTTCTAAATTAAAGCAAAAAGAGCTTGAAATTTTCCACCTTTATATGTAATGAATATAGAATATATGAAAATTACTCCTTTGAATTTAGTGATGACCAAAAATGAGGCTGCACCTGTATTTGTAGAGCACATATTTGCTGAGCTCTATTAACACTTTCGAATGTGTATCTTCTACAAAAATGTGTTATCTGCAGGAATGAATACACTCATTTCAGGTATCAAAACAGACGGATTGTCATCATTTTCTTTTTCATTGGATTTGTCAACATTATGAAAACTAACATAAAGTACTGTATGTAGAGACTTGTCATCCCTATTTTCAACATATTTTCATACCTCTGCTGAGGACATGGCTATTACAGCCTCCATTTCTATACACTCCACGTTTATAACTTTATGGATTTATTTTATACGTGGGTAATCTGACATAAACATTTTCAGTCTATGTTCTGTGCTGTGCTGCTTAGTAGTAACAAGGCCTTTTGCTCTCATTTGTCAGCGGTGCTCATTGAGCCAAAGGCAAAATTCTCATTTTAGAGCAAACATCAGTGTGACAGCATATTTGTGCATTCTCTTTGGACTTTGAGGAAGATGTTTATTGTTTACATTTGACAAAGAAATGAAGATTGTGACTGAATGTTGTCTCACACACTGTATTTTGCACCACCACTACTTTGTATATAAAAGTGCATTGTTGTTGTTGTTGGGGTTTTTTTGTAGGACAGTTTGATCGAGTAAAGTGAGCATTCATCCTGAAAACAAATTACATTTTAATAAGGGCTTTTTAATAAAATCTTTTGTAATGATGTTTTACCTCAAAATGTTTTGTACTTTACTTTTTTGACAATCTATGTGTTTGGGGTTGTACTTTGTAGTAATTTGTAATACTAGCCCAGTAAAATAAAGAAATGATTAAAAACATTTTAGAAGTATTTAATGAAAATAGCAAAACTGCTTTTATGTTTGTTGAATGAATGAATGAATGTTTATTTCAGATAGATTAAAAGTAAAGATTAAAAAGAAACAGAATAATATAACAAAGGGGAAAAAATCCAACAAGGTCAAATTAAACAATAACTCCTCTGATTACACAGTTCAACATAAGTTATCCAAAATGGGTGATGGCTGAAGCCGCAGCTTATATTGCCCACCCATATTCCACCCAAGAATTCAAAAGAAAAGCAAAACAAGAGCGATTACAATTCAGAACAAAGCTTAGACAAAATATGACAAAAAAAAACTAAGCAACAACACAACACAGACTGGATATGACAGTCCTTATGTGATTTTACATGTCATCTTGTATATATGTTGGGAGTATTTCTTTAGTTTTTGTTTAAATTGTCCAAGCGTTGTACATGATTTTAATTCAGGTCCAAAATCGTTCCATAATCTGACTCCTTGCACTGAAACACAGTGCTGCTTGGTGGTAGTTCTCACTGAAGGTTTTTGAAATATACATGTTCCTCTGAAATGATATTGTTTCTCCCTTATTTAGAACAACTTTTGGATATTTGCAGGTAGTGATAGATTCTTCACTTTAAACATTATTGCTGCAGTTTTAAAGTCAACCAGATCTTTCAACTTGAGAGCATTTAATTTAAGAAAAAGTGGGTTTGTGGGTTCCCTGTAAGCAGCTTTATTTATTATTCTAATAGCTCTCTTCTGAAGCATAAAGACTGGATATATGTTTGTTTTATATGTATTTCCCCATACTTCAGTACAATATGTCATGTATGGGAGTATTAATGAATGATACAAGGTATATAGTGTGGGTTGATTCAGCAAATATTTCACTCTGTGTAGTATTGCGATTGATTTAGATATTTTACCTTTAATATAATTAATATGTGACTTCCAGCACAGTTTATTATCAATTATTACTCCAAGAAATTTAGTTTCAGATACCCTTTCAATCTCTACACCATTTACACTGAGTTTAGGTACTAAGTTGTTGTGATGGTTGTTAAAAACAATAAATTTTGTCTTACTTAAATTGAGCGTTAATTTGTTTGAATCAAACCACAGTTTAAGCTTTCCTAATTCCTTTCCGAGTGTATCCAAAAGTTGTTCCAAATTGCTTCCACTGCATAATAGATTAGTGTCATCGGCAAACAATATTAAATCCCTTTTTTTCGAGACTTTACATATATCATTTATATACAAATTGAATAACAATGGCCCCAAAACTGAACCCTGTGGGACTCCACAAGTAACCTTCAGTAACTGTGAGTTTTTGTTACCAACACATACATACTGATATCTATTCTTTAAGTAACTACTTAACCAGGACAGTGCTACCCCCCTAATACCACAATTTTGTAGTTTCTTTAATAATAAATTGTGATCCACTGTATCAAATGCTTTTTTAAGATCCAGGAACACCCCAACTGAATATTCTTTATTTTCAACGGCAGTTGATATTTTTTCTATAAATTCCATTAGAGCAAATGCAGTTGTCCTCTTGTTAAAAAGCTATGAAAAGTATTTATTTTGTTATGTGACTGCCTAGGTTCCTCATAATAGATACATATGGCTGCTGGTGTGTGTGTGTGTGTGTGTGTGTGTGTGAGGGAGAGAGAGAGAGAGTCCCAAGGTATTAATAACACGCTGAACTGAGGAACACTGTTTTTAGGTGTTGTGGTCATTCTTTTCAAGTTAACATATCATCAAGTCTTACAAATGAAAAAAAAATCACTACACTGCAAACACCCAGTTTTAAAAACCTTCTTTACAGCACTTATAACAGTGTTCTAACCTATTTAGATTAACACATGTAACTTAGTTTAATCTAATTATTATGTATTTTTATTACACCCAGTTACAGAAAAATCTGTCATTTTGACAGATTGCACTGAGGGTGAGCTAATTAAAATTAATTAAAATGACAAAAAAATAATAGATTTTGACAGAATTTTTACAATCCTGTCTGTCAAAATGATAGCTAACAAAAAAAAGTGTAGCCCATTCTTTGACCCCACACAATATTTTTGACCTGTCCATTTATTTCTTCCTCTCTGTTCGTTTGACATGTCTTCTAATTTTTGCAGAAGCTTCAACTCATTGATACCTAGGGCACTTTTGATTTTCAGACAAATCTAACGAGGAGTTCCATGTATTTTGGGGAGGGGTCCTTTTATGTTGTTGCTGCTATAGCTTCTATATTTCATATAGGATTAGAAAAGTTTTGAAATGAGGTGTTCCATTTTGGGGGACGGGGACCTTTTTTTAGCAGCCTATCAAGGGCTCCAGATTATAAAATGCTTTTGTTGCGAAAATCTGTACAGAAAGTGGTGTATTGACGCATGCCTTTATTTCGGAAAGGCCGGAAGTCTTGTCAAGACTGCTGCGTTAAATCAGCAATGATCAAGAAGAAGGGGCGCATGCGCAAGACTGAACGTCCAAGGACATAATTTTTTCACACGCGTTGTTCAGACCTCCTTATAAGAACTCCTTATACAAAGATATAGAGTGATGATAATCAAGTCAGTGGCGATAATGCGCCTGTAATCTGGTTGCCAACCGCCAATCAAATCTAAAAGAAGAAGAAATTAGCAATGAGAGACACGACAGATCTATATAGTGATACAACATAGTCCGGTAGGTGGCGGTAATGCACCTGTAAGCTGGTTGCCAACCGCCAATCAAATCTAAAAGAAGAAGAAGAAATTAGCAATGAGCTTACTTTTCTTACTCCGCTGCTCGTTTTAAATGTTCAAAGTTCTGACAATTGTGTTATCGTTAAGAGTCTGTCTGTGATACTTCTGTTTTATGTAATCAAGTGGACTCAGAACTCGGTAAGCCATCCTCGAACAATATTTTCACTTCCACAAGTTAGCTTCAGGTTCGCTCCACTGCTAAGTGGAGGTGATCGTTCTCAGCGTCTTTAACCACCTCTTACTAATGAGAGCTGCTGGTGCTGGCTAGATGCCTTATTGCCTGACGTTGTTTCATCCATCAGAAGGAGGTGCGTTGTGTGTCGGTTTCACATCCGTGTCTGTGTCCCTTCCTCTTCAGCCTCTCTGCTGTGGGCGACTCTGGCTCCGGGCCAGGCCTCCATACATGAAGATGTCCCTGGCCCAGCGAGTTCTCCTCTACTGGATCTTTGCTTTGGCCTTTCTCATAATGCTTGTCCTTAAGCTGGACTCCAAAATCAGTTGGAACTGGTACCTCATCTTCCTCCCCATTTGGACCTTTGACACCATCCTCATCCTCATGCTGGTGATGAAGATGGCAGGGCGCTGCAAGCCGGACTATGACCTCAGGGATGGTGAGCCCAGTGTAAAGAGGAGGTTGTGGTACCTGGCGGCCCTGCTGCTGAAGCTGGCCTTCTGTCTGACTCTGTGCGCCCGCCTGGAGAGGCTTACTGAAGTGTGGTTCACTGTGGTGTTTGTGCCCCTGTGGGTGCTGCTGGGAGGAGCGCTAGCGGAACTGGGTCGTAGTGTTTTCTACCACAGGAGGGACTGAACTAGGGGACTTTTTTTTTTTTCAATATACCTATGCATCCCTGACCAATGATGCTTCACTAAAGATTCTCACTGGCGTTCATTTAAAATGGAAACTTTACTATGTTCAGTGCAGGTGAGGACTTGCTGAGTAAGGGTCCCGGCTCTTTCCACTGTATAATGCAGGTTTTAAATGGGAGACATGTGAGCCTTTTCTCTCATTTGTTGTGTCATTTTTCTTCTCAAAATAAGTGATTATATATACTAGGCTACACAGATTTGAGCCTATAGGCTAAAGTTTGCTTTTAGTTTGTTTTGAATTCACTGTGGTGCCTTCTACATAGTTTTTTAATGGGTGATCTGGGTTTGAGATCCAACACAGTAATGGATTGTTATTGCACAAAATAGCAATCTACAATTCATGTATTCTGTGCGCCACTGAGCCATGTTCTGCAAGCGGTGCAACTCAGTTTGCAGGTAATGTTTTATTCATGCGTTATTCTTCCTTTTCACTTGTACAGTTTGAATGTAAATTAGGATCGTATTAGCTCTTGGTCATCTGCACTGAAAAATAAAAACTGTAAATGCCATATTTTTAACATTAAGTTCCATACAGGCAGAAGAAAAGTTCCATGAATCAGTAGTGCGTAATCTTGTGTTAATTTGAGGACATTAAAGGTTCATCTTGTCATTGTTAAGCTAAGCTTTAAAGGGGAACCTGCTATGCTTTATTACCCATTTATGAAAATAAAGAAGATTATGAGAGAGCGACGTCCCCAACGTGTCGGAGTAAACAAAGGTCATCTCAGGCATGAGTTCTGATTGTCAGCACATAAACTCGACCCACCTCCTTTATACAAAGGGCATCGAGTTAAGATAAGATAAGATAAGCCTTTATTAGTCCCACAATGGGGAAATTCCAGGATTGCAACAGCACAGGGATAGCAACACTCAGAGCAACAATCAGAAGGCAAGAAAAAAACAAGAACAGCTAGTATACATATGTACATATTACTATAAGTGTATATGTATATATATATATATATATATATATATATAGAGAGAGAGAGAGATAGACACAGTGCGGAGCATTGTGGTTGGTGAATGTGCAGCAGAAAGTCTAAGCTCTCTCTCCCTCCGCGGGTGCGGCGGGCCAGCTGGATGTCTTTGAGCATGATGGTGGTGACCCTCTTGGCATGGATGGCATACAGGTTGGTGTCCACGAAGAGACCCACCAGGTAGGCCTCGCTGGCCTCCTGCAGAGCCATGACGGCGGAGCTCTGGAAGCGCAGGTCGGTCTTGAAGTCCTGAGCGATCTCCCTCACCAGGCGCTGGAAGGGCAGTCTACGGATGAGCAGCTCCATGGATTTCTGGTAGCGACGGATCTCTCTGAGCCACGGTACCGGGCCTGTAACGGTGAGGCTTCTTCACTCCGCTGGTGGCCGGAGCGCTTTTTTTCGAGCAGCCTTGGTGGCCAGGTGCTTCCTGGGGGGCATTTTCCTCCAGTAGATTTACGGGCAGTCTGCTTGGTTCTTGCCATCGCTCTTTATTATTCTGTCTTATATTTCTTGCACACCGCCTAAACTCCAGCCCGGCACCCGCGTCGTTCTCGCCACAGTTCCTCGGCATGTCGAGCTTCTCCGTTAGCACCGGGTGGCGGTTGGAGCTAGCTAGCCAGCTAGCTAGCACTTCCCTGCTGTATCGTCCCCCGCTGCAAACAGTGGCTTCGTCCGCCGACTCGGGAGACCCTTGGGGCAATCTGTGTGTCCGTGATATATATATTTAGAGTGAGAGGTGTAGAAAGAAGAAGGGCGATAAGAAAAAGGCAGTTGCAAAGGGCAGCCAACTCGTGTGGCGCTGCTGGTCCGGTGGAACCGGAACCGGAGAAAAAAAAAAGTGTTAAAAAAGAGTTAAAAAGCTACCTTGAAGACAACTAAAATGTAATAATTCAAAGGATAAAAAACAGGTCAAATTTAAAAAGCTGCTTTTCATTCTGGTTATTTAAGATTGTATCCTAGAGTTTCTCTCTACTGCTGCCAAGCTGTATGTGGCGTAAATACACTTGCCGTTATAAGGTACACCTCCCTAGTACTGGGTTTGGACCCTCCCTTTTCCCTTCAGAAATATCTTATTTTTTTGTGGCATGGTCAAACATTCCAAGATACTTGGTCATATTTACAGGATGTCATCATGCTGTCCTGCAGATTTGTCGGCTGCTAGTCAGTGATGTGAATCTCCTGTTCCACCACCCCCCAAAGGTGTACTATTTGAAGACGGTGTGGTCAGGAATGGATGGACATGATCTGCAGGAATACTGATGTAGGCGGTAGCATTTAAATGTGTTATGCCATGAAAATGCCCCCAGATCACCACACCACCACCAGCTGAAACTGTTCATGCAAGGCTAGAATCATCCATGCTTTCATGTTGTTTACACCAGATTCAGACCTTACTGTACCATTTGAATGTTGTAGCAGAAATCCAAACTTCTGACAGCGTTTTTTCCAGTCTTGTGCAAATTGTAGACAGTTTCCTGATCTTAGCTGGCACCTTGTGTGATGTTCTGCTGTAGCCAGTCAGCTTCATGGTTGTGTGTTCAGAGATGCTCATCTGTAGATACCACGTGGACAAAATTGTTGGTACCCCTCTGTTAATGAAAGAAAAACCCACAATGGTCACAGAAATAACTTGAATCTGACAAAAGTGGTAATAAATAAAGTCTATGAAAATTAACCAATGAAAATCACACAATGCTTTTGAATTGTGGTTCAACAGAATTATTTTAAAACAAACTCATGAAACAGGCCTGGACAAAAATGATGGTACCCTTAATATTTTGTTGCACAACCTTTTGAGGCAATCAAATGATTTCTGTAACTGTCAATGAGACTTCTGCACCTTTAAGCAGGTATTTTGGTCCACTCCTCATGAGCAAACTGCTCCAGTTGTCTCAGGTTTGAAGGGTGCCTTCTCCAAACGCCATGTTTCAGCTCCTTCCACAGATGTTCAATAGGATTTAGATCAGGGCTCATAGAAGACCACTTTAGAATAGTCCAATGTTTCGCTCTTAGCCATTCTTGGGTGTTTTTTAGCTGTGTGTTTTGGGTCATTATCCTGTTGCAAGACCCATGACCTGCGACTGAGACCAAGCTGTCTGACACTGGGCAGCACATTTCTCTCTAGAATACCTTGATAGTCTTGAGATTTCATTGTACCCTGCACAGATTCAAGACACCCTGTGCCAGATGCAGCAAAGCAGCCCCAGAACATAACAGAACCTCCTCCATGTTTCACAGTAGGGAGTGTTCTTTTCTTGGTATGCTTCATTTTTACGTCTGTGAACATAGAGCTGATGTGCCTTGCCAAAAAGTTGCAGTTTTGTCTCGTCTGTCCACAGGACATTCTCCCAGAAGCTTTGTGGCTTATCAACATGCAGTGTGGCAAATTCCAGTCTGGCTTCTTTATGATTTGTTTTCAACAGTGGTGTCCTCCTTGGTCGTCTCCCATGAAATCCACTTTGGCTCAAACAACGGATGGTGCGATCTGACACTGGTGGAGTTTGGCCTTGGGAGTTCACCTCGAATGTGTTTTAGAGGTTGTTCTGGGCTCTTTTGTTACCATTCGTATTATCTGTCTCTTCCATTTTTCATCAAGTTTCCTCCTGCGGCCACGTTCAGGGAGGTTGGCTACAGTCCCGTGGATCTTAAATTTCTGAGTAATATGTGCAATTGTAGTCACAGGAACATCAAGCTGCTTGGAGATGGTCTTATAGCCTTTACCTTTAACATGCTTGTCTATAATTTTATTTCTAATCTCCTGAGACAACTCTGTCCTTTGCTTCCTCTGGTCCATGTTTAGTGTGGTACACACCATGTCACCAAATAACAGTGACTACTTGTCACCCTTTAAATAGGCCGACTGACTGATTACAAGTTTGTAGACACCTGTGATGTTAATTAGAGGACACATCTTGGTTGAACATGTCCCTATGGTCACATTATTTTCAATCTTTTCTAGGGGTACCATCATTTTTGTCCAGGCCTGTTTCATGAGTTTGTTTTTTAAAGTAATTCTGTTGAACCACAATTCAAAAGCACTGATTTTCATTGATTAATTTTCATAGAATTTTTATTACCACTTTTGTCAGATTCAAGTTATTTCTGTGACCATTGTGGGGTTTTCTTTCATTAACAGAGGGGTACCAACAATTTTGTCCACATGTGTATCTATTGTAAGGAATGGCTATTTAACTCATGTCTTTCTATCTGTTCAAACCAGTCCGCTAAATTCTCCTCTACACTCTGGCATCAACAAGGCATTTTCACCCAGAAAAGTCCACATCACTGGATATTTTCCTTTTCAGACCATTTGCTGTAAACTTACAAGGGTGACTGAAAAGTTAATAGTGGTCAAATTTGACCAGATGTGGTTTATCTTTCCAACATAGTCTCCCCTTCGGTCCACACACTTCTTCCATTGGTGGTGTCGCGCTTGGATCCCTGTAGTTGGGGGGAAAAAAAAAATTCAGAGCACTTCATGCTTCTCTCTGCTGACAAGCTTTATGGAGAGGCTGATTTCATATTCCAGCAGGACCTAGCACCTGCCCACACTGCCAAAAGTAATAAAACCTGGTTTAATGACTATGGTACCACTGTGACCCTTTGTCACCAATCCTGTTCATAATTTTTATGGACAAGATTTCTAGGTGCAGCCAAGGAATGGAGGGTGTCATGCTTGGTGATCACAGGATCTCATCTCTGCTGTTTGCAGATGATGTTGTCCTGTTGGCTTCATCCAGCAATGACCTACAGGTCTTAACTGGGACGGTTTGCTGCTGAGTGTGAAGTGGATGGGATGAGAATCAGCACCTCCAAGTCCAAGTCCATGGTCCTCAGCTGGAAAAGGGTGGATTGTCCTCTCTGGGTTTGGGAGGAGCTCCTGCCCCACGTGGAAGAGTTCAAGTATCTTGGGATTTTATTCATAAGTGAAGGGAGAATAGAGCAAGAGATTGACAGATGGATCGGAGCAGCATCTGCAGAGATGTGGACATTGTACCGGTCTGTTGTGGTGAAGAGGGAACTAAGCTCTAAGGCAAAGCTTTCGATTTACCAGTCAATCTACGTTCCTACCCTCACCTATGGTCATGAGCTTTGGGTAATGATCGAAAGAATGAGACTGCGGATACAAGTGGCTGAAATGAGCTTTCTCCATAGGATTGCTGGACTCACCCTTAGAAATAGGGTGAGGAGCTCAGTCATCCGGGAGAGGCTCAGAGTAGAACCACTGCTCCTCCACATTGAAAGGAGCCAACTGAGGTGGTTTGGGCATCTGATCAGGATGCCTCCCACTTGAGGTGTTTCAGGCACATCCCACTGGGAGGAGACCCAGGACTCGCTGGAGAGACTACGTCTCCCAGCTGGTCTGGGAACATCTTGGTATCCTCTCTAAAGAGGTGGAGCAAATGGCAGGGGAGAGGGAAGTCTGGGCTTCTCTGCTTGAACTGCTGCCTCCGTGACCTGGACCTCTGGAAAAGCGGTAGAAGATGGACGGATGGTATCACTGTGCTTGATTGGCCAGCAAACTCACCTGACTTAAACCCTATAGAGAATCTGTGGGCTATTGTCAAGAGGAAGATGAGCTGAAGGCCGCTATCAAAGCAACCTGGGGTTCCAGAACACCTCAGCAGTACCACAGGCTGATCATCAGTGCAGTGTGGCATAAAGGCGGAGTATCCATCCATCTTCTTCCACTTAGTCCTTTTTTTCGGGTTGCGGGGGGGCTGGAGCCTATCCCAGCATCTTTGGGCGAGAGGCAGGGTACACCCTGGACAGATCGCCAGTCTATTGCAGGGCCAACACAGAGAGACAGACAACCATTCACTCTCACAGTAATTCATGCAAAAAAAGCCCCAAGTTTTGTGTGCATACATGGACATAGTTTTTAATCGGCCAACATTTTGATTCAATATAATTTAAAAAAAATTCTAATACTCTTTATTTTTTTGAGAAACTGAATTTTGGATTTTCATTAGCTCCAAGCCATAATCACTAAAATTAAAAGAATTAAAAGCTTGAAATATCACTTCATATGTAATGAATCTATGAGTTCCACTTTTTGAATTACTAAAATAAATTAACTTTTTGATATTTTGAGATGCACCTGTGTGCAATAACATAAGCTACAGCTGTAGCATTCCTTGTCAAGCCACTCCTGAGGCAGGGACAACATCCAAAACGTCTTACCTGGGCTAAGAAGAAAATGGACTGCACTGTTCAGTGGTCCAAAGTCTTTTCAGATGAAAGTAAATTTTGCATTTCATTTGGAAATGAGGTCCCAGAGTCTGGAGGAAGAGTGGAGAGGCACAGAATCCAAGTTGCTTTAGGTCAAGTGAAGTTTCCATAGTCAGTGATGATTTCAGCCATGTCATCTGCTGGTGTTGGTCCATTGTGTTTTATCAAGACCCATCAGTGCAGCCATCTACCAGGAAATTTTAGAGCACTTCATACTTCCCTCTGCTGACAAGCTTTATGGAGATGTTGATTTCATTTTCCTGCGGGACTTCGCACCTGCCCACTGCCAAAAGCAAACTTCCCTGCCCTAAACCCCATAGAGAAGCTATGAGTTATTGCCAAGAGGAAGATGAAAGACACCAGACAATAATGCAGACAAGCTGAAGACATTATCAAAGCAGCCTGGGCTTCCATAACACCTCAGCAATGCCACACCACATTATGCAGTAATTCATGCAAAAGGGGTCTTGACCAAGTATTGTGTGTACATGGACATATGTTTCAGTAGGCCAACATTTCTATTAAAAATCTTTTTTTTTTTTTTAAATGGTCTGTGTAATATTGTAAGATACTGAATTTTGGGTTTCAATTAGCTATAAGCCATAATTATCAAAATGAAAAAAACATCAATAATCAATCTCTATACTAGCTTCAGTTTTTGAATCTGAAATCAACTTTTCAATGATATTCCAATTTATTGAGGTGCACCTGTATGCAGTCCACTATTGTTAGTATATGAACATTATCATACCCAGCTATTACTTAAAAAAAATTACACTGACAGAGTAGCTCATACCATCCATCCATCCATCCATCTTCTACCGCTTTTCCGGAGGTCCGGGTCGCGGAGGCAGCAGTTCAAGCAGAGAAGCCCAGACTTCCCTCTCCCCAGCCACCTGCTCCAGCTCTTCAGAGGGGATACCAACTCTTGGTATCCCCTCTAGCTCATACCAACCTGATGAAATCACCCTCTGTTCTCCTGACTGCTGACCTTGATCTTGAGCACAGCCTAGATGCAGACCCACTTGAGGATCATTGTGAGTTTCGTGACCATTGAGGCAGTTGCCTAGGAGGAGTAGTGATTCCTATGAAACGTGGTTGGATGAACAGACGGATGCCGTGCTAATTTCAGCTTTGCCAAAATAAGCTAAAAACCCATGCAAGACATGAAAAGTGAGCAAGTCAACATTTTGAACCATTTATTGAGAGGTTCTGATCAGAGTATAAATCACACTACCAAGTCTTATCTTAGGAAATAAAATGTATTTACAACAAAATTTTCACATACATTGGTTTCAAATAAAAACAGACAGTAAATGATATAAATAAGTTCTATGGAAAATAAAACTTGTCTTACAAAAAATATATGCAATTTCTGTATACATTTTCTCACATTGGTGCTAATAACATCTATACTGTACAGTTTTGGTACATACAGTATCATTTACAGCCCTGTGTGAGTCGAAGCGTCCATTCTGAAAACAACTACTTGCTCCAATTTTGGGGAGTTTACACAAATTCTGATGATTTGAAAAATATTTTCAACTCAAGTGCTTTTCAATTGTCACTGCATCCAAACAATGAATGAAGATCATTCTTGTCACAAGAATGGTTGTTTTCAGATTGGTGAGTTTAGTACCTAAAATAGGTGTTTTAAGAGCCAAGTAGTGCACAGGCACTGACACACAGGTCACATAACATTTTATATAAAGCCTACATACATCTGCTAACAAACGTGAAGTGAGCTACTTAGCTTACATTCTCAGGCTTTGTTAAAACACAGAGAGCATCCCTGCTTGTCATGATTAAAAGGGCCTGTATCAAAGTAAAATAAACAAAACTTATGCATCCATTGCAGACCAGGTGATATCCAAAGGGAGGATGCACCTTCATATATTTTAACAAAGCCTCGGCGTAAGGTGTACAGTAAAAATAGAAAAAAAAAGACCAGACATCTAGACATTCATATTAAGAAGTCTTTCTGTGTTTGGGGTGTGGGTGTTTTCAGGGGCTGTTTTAATAAGTGCTGCTGTGGCCCAGAATCCTGTAGTGCTGCGGCAGGTTTCCCCTGCACAGAGTCCTTTACTTTTGGTCCTTTAAGGGGGGTAAATGTCCGAATGTCAGACCCTGTCTTAGACGAAGAGCCTTTGTGAGAGTCACTGTGGTGGAGTGTCTTAGGTCTACTGTCTGTGAAGGAAAGGGCCAAAGTCTGGTGAGCCTCGATTGGTTTAAAGAGGTCAAAGGTGACAAGCGTCCGTGGTTGTTTGTGTTCTGTTTGGGCGGGACCAGATGGAGTCTTCTTCTTCTCTTCTTTGCTGTTGGTGTCTTTCTCCTTCTTTCCTTCCTTCTTCACTTGGATGTTTAAAGGTTTTCCCATCTTCCCATCTTCTCTTCCAGTCTTCCCCTGCGTACTTGACGTGATGCCGTCTTTGCCCTCCCTGTGGCCACTTTTCTCCTTCTTCCCTTGTGACGACTTGTGTTTATGAGAGTCCCGAGCCTCCTCTCTGTGGGACGCCGTCTGCGTGCCGCCTCCATCTTTATCATGCTCCTTCTCTCTCTTGACGTGGGCTTGTGTTTTTAAGTCCCATTCTTTGGGCCACTTCTCCTCTCTCTGAACAGGTACGGTATTTTGGGAGATTTTATTGCCCTCTCTTATTTGCTCCTCATCCTCCTTTTTCTTCATCTGCAGCAGTGTCTGCGTCCCTGAAACTTTCCCCTGCTCCCTGACCTTGTTCTTCTCTCGGTCTTTTTTCCTGTCTTTTTTATCCCGTTCCTTCTCTTTACTCCTGTCTTTCTTTTCTTTAACCCTCTCCTTTTCATCCCTCTCTCTCTTTATTTTATCCTTTTTGATTTGTTGGCTGTTGTAAGTGGTTAATATACTCTCTTTATTTTTCTCTTTTAGACCTGGGCCTGGCAAGGGTATCTTTTGCCGTCTCTCTTCTTCAACATCACTTTCCCTCTTAACCTGCTGTAATGACTTTGAAGACACACCAGCCTCTCTGTCACTCTCCTCGTGGCTCCTCTGTGATGTCTGACAGGTGTCTGCACTTCCTTTACCCTCCTCTTTTATATCTTCCTCAGATTTAGGCTCTATTAGTGTGGGACTAAGCCTACCTTCATCCTGCTCTTTCTTAACTAAAGGCAGTGACTGGTTTTCTGACAGCTCCTTCATCTCAGCTCTGTCCTCTCGCGTTTCCTCCTTGAAAATCTGTGAGGGCATTTGTGAGGGCAGCCCCTCCTTTCTCTCTACATGCTCCTGTCTCACCTGTTCAATGGTACACTCCTTCTCCTCTACCTCCCAATCTTCCTTCTCCTCCTTGATACGACATGTTACTTCTCTTGGAGAACACTTGTCTCTTCCGGCCACCTCCTCTTCCTCCTCCTTTTCTTCATGATGGTGATACTGCTTGAGTCGGATATGCCAGGCCAGGCTGCAGACGGCAGACACAGTCTTAAACTGGTGGACAACTCCCCTGGGGATGAAGTAGATGTCATCATGGTAGAGCTGAATACGGGCGTATCTGATCCCCTCCCTCCTGAGCTGGTTCAGCTTGGCATCATCGATCCACTGTACACACTGTGGAGGCAGGGACAGGAGCAGATGACAGACCCATTATAAGATATTTATGGTTTTCTGATCTTCAAGCAACAGTAATAGACAAGCAAATTCTCCTATACCTTTGGGACTTATTACAAATGGATGCAAATTTGTTAAATTTTATTGGGTAAAAGTTTCAGTGTGCCAAGAATGGTTTCCAATCTTGCTATGGCAATTCAAATAGGTAGACTGATTTGTTAGTTGCAGCTCTTTTTTAAAGGTAAACAGTAATCTTTGTGGTCTTTTACAAACGTTTAACATCATTTGGCAAAGGCATTGCACCAAAGTTTGGTTGTCAAGTAAATTTCGACACCATGATTTAAATTTCTATTGAGAGTGAAATATTGGCCTCCCATATTTGGTCTGTCGGTTGATCCCTGATAATTCAGGCTCAACACCTAACCTTTTCCAGACCTTTTTATGTTTAAGGATTTTGTTTAAAATTCTTACTGCACCGATAATGCTCTCTAATGGAATGCAAGCTTTAAACATAAAATATTCTTGGCATTGTCATGGGTAGTAACCCGTTTAAGAGATACAAAACATTAACAAATATGTTTTGATGCTTGATCATGATTTGTCCGTCCATCCATCTTCTATCGCTTTTCCGGAGGTCCGGGTCGCGGAGGCAGCAGTTCAAGCAGAGAAGCTCAGACTTCCCTCTCCCCATCCACCTGCTCCAGCTCTTCAGAGAGGATACCAAGGCGTTCCCAGACCAACTGGGAGACACAGTCTCTCCAGCGAATCCTGGGTCTGCCCCAGCATCTCCTCCCGGTGGGACGTGCCCGAAACACCTCAAGTGGAAGGCGTCCAGGAGGCATCGACTGAAGTCAGATGCCCAAACCACCTCAACTGGCTCCTTTAGCGGTTCTATTCGGAGCCTCTCCTGATGAGCAAGTTCCTTACCCTATCTCTAAGGGTGAGTCCAGCAGTCCTACAAAGAAAGCTCATTTCAGCCGCTTGTATCCGCAATCTCATTCTTTCGGTCATTACCCAAAGCTCGTGACCAGAGGTCATGGGAAGAACGGAGACTGACTGGTAAACCAACAGCTTTGCCTTAGAACTTAGCTCCCTCTTCACCGCAACAGACCGGTACAATGTCCGCATCACTGCAGATGTTGCTCCGATCCATCTGTCAATCTCTTGCTCCATTCTCCCCTCACTCGTGAATAAGACCCCAAGATACTTAAACTCCTCCACTTGGGGTAGGAGCTTGTCCCCAACCCTGAGAGGACAATCCACCTTTTTCCGGCTGAGGACCATGGACTGGAGGTGCGGATTCTCATCCCAGCCACTTCAAACTCAGTAGCAAACCGTCCCAGTAAGACCTGTAGGTCATTGCTGGACGAAGCCAACAGGACAACATCATCTGCAAACAACAGAGATGAGATCCTGTGGTCACCAAGCATGACATCCTCCATTCCCTGGCTGCACCGAGAAATCCTGTCCATAAAAATTGTGAACAGGATCGGTGACAAAGGGCAGCCTTGGCGGAGTCCAACTCTCACTGGGAATGAGTCTGACCGAGTGTTGGCAATACGAACCAAACTCTCACAACGATCATACAGAGACCGGATAGCTCGTAACAACAAACCTGATACCCCATACTCCTGAAGCACCCCCCACAAAAAACCACGAGGGACGCAGTCGAATGCCTTCTCCAAGTCCAAGAAACACATGTAAACTGGTTGGGCAAACTCCCACAAACCCTCAAGGATTCTCGAAAGGGTAAAGAGTTGGTCCGATGTGCCACAGCCAGGATGAAAACCACATTGCTCCTCCTGAATCCAAGGTTCGACCAATGGCCATGGCCGGACTCTCCTCTCCAGTACCTTGGCATAGATCTTCCCAGGGAGGCTGAGGAGTGTGATCCTTCTAAAGTTGGCGCATGCCCTCCTGACTCCTTTCTTGAAAAGAGGAACCACCACCCCAGTTTACCATGCCAAAGGCACTGTCCCTGACCTTCACGCAATGTTGCAGAGGCGTGTCAACCATGACAGCCCTACAACATCCAGGGTCTTGAGGTACTCGGGGCGAATCTCGTCCACCCCTGGGGCCCGGCCACCAAAGAGCTTTTTAACCACCTTAGCAACCTCAGCCCCTGTGATGGGCAAGTCGTCCCCCGTGTCCATATGCCTTGCTTCCTCTGTGGAAGGCCTGTCAGTGGGATTGAGGAGATCCTCAAAGTATTCCTTCCACCGCCCGATGATATCCCCAGTCGAAGTCAGCACCGCCCCAGCTGCTTCACCCTCCTGAGCCGCCAGACAGTTTGCCAGAATCTCTTCGAGGCCGACCGAAAGTCTTGTTCCACGGCCTCACCGAACTCCTCCCACACCCGAGTTTTTGCTTCAGCAACCACCCGAGCTGCACTCCGCTTGGCCTGCCGGTACACCTCAGCTGCTTCGGGAGTCCCACAAGCCAACCAAGCTCAATAGGACTCCTTCTTCAGCTTAATGGCCCCCCTCACCACTGGTTTCCACCACTTGGTTTGGGGGTTGCAACCACGAGATGCACCGATGACCTTGTGGCCACAGCTCTGGGCCGCTGCTTCAACAATGAAAGTGGAGAACATAGCCCATTCAGACTCCATGTCTCCAGACTCCCTCGGAATGTGGTCGAAGTTCTTCTGGAGGTGGGAGTTAAAGACCTCCCGGACAGAGATCTCAGCCAGATGCTCCCAGCACACCCTCACTATATGTTTGGGTCTACCAGGTCTGAATGGCATCCTGCCCTGCCATCGGATCCAACTGACCACCAGATGGTGATCAGTTGACAGCTCTACACCTCTCTTTACCTGAGTGTCCAAGACATACAGTTGCAGGTCTGATAACAAAATCGATCATGGACCTACAACCTATGGTGTCCTGGTGCCAGGTCCACATATGGACATCTTTATGCTTGAACATGGTGTTTGTTATGGACAAA
Organism: Pholidichthys leucotaenia; assembly: GCA_020510985.1. Classification (NCBI taxonomy): domain Eukaryota; kingdom Metazoa; phylum Chordata; class Actinopteri; order Cichliformes; family Pholidichthyidae; genus Pholidichthys; species Pholidichthys leucotaenia. The sequence continues at coordinate 117,793,750 of CM035840.1, forward strand.
CTGTGGTTGGCACATAAGTCCAATAACTGAACACCACTCGGGTTCAGATCAGGCAGGCCGTTCCTCCAAATCACCCACCTCCAAGTTTCACTGTCGTTGCCCACGTGCTCACTGAAGTCCCCCAGTAGGACAATGGAGTCTCCAAGCGGAGCACCCTCCAGCACCCCAGTCAGAGACTCCAAAAAGGGTGGGTACTCTGGGACTTCCGGTCTGGACGCCATGGCGACTGCAGCTTAACACTGAAGCTCTCAGACCCAATCCAGGATAACACCTTGAAAATCAAACTTAACGGATTTTTGGAGGAGTGAAAATCAAAAGACAAAATCATCATGTCTAAAGGAAAACAGAAGAAACTGAAATTCTCCAGGCCAGGACACGTATCGGCCGGAGAATCTGAACTGGAAGATCTCCGTTCAGAAGACGAGGAACTGGTGATAGCTAACAAAAGGGTTAGCCTGAAATCACTATTTGAGGAGCTACGACGATTTCGCCGAGATGTTACGGCCGAATTTCGGGAATTCAGAGAAGAATTGAAAAGGACAAACAGCAGAGTGGACCAGGCCGAGAACCGAATCTTGGAAACAGAGGATCGAATAAAAGTGCTCGAAGATTCTGTGCTAGACCTACGCAAAAGACAAGCAGCTATAGAGGCTAAGCTAACCGACCAAGAAGGAAAACAAAGAAGAGACAACATAAGAATTCATGGTCTGATAGAAGGAACCGAAAATGGTTTTAACTCAATGGCAGAATGCGTGGAATCCTTACTAAGAGAGAAATTGGATATTCCACAAACCACCGACTTGAAGATAGAAAAGGCACATCGTTCATTAGCCGCTAGGCCGGCGGCGGAAGCGCCCCCACGTTCGGTGTTGGTAAGATTTTCCAATTTCAAAATAAAACAAGAGGTTGTAAGACTGGCCTGGCAGAAAAAAGGATTTATGCACCAGGAGAGAAAAGTCTACGTGGAACACGATTACGCCCCGGAGGTCCTTAAAAAGCGCAGGGAATACAATGACGCGAAAAAGGTGTTAAGAGAGAAGAAATTGCGCTTTCAGACACCATTTCCTGCGAAGTTAAGGGTCTTCTACGGCGATGAAACGTGTCTCTATAATTCGGCGGAAGAAGCAACAGCTGACATGGCGAAAAGAGGGCTCCCGGTAACGGTATTTAAACCCGCAGCAGACCCGAGTGAGAAGATCAAAGCGCAAACATGGACAACACAAAGACCCTCAAAATCCACGGACCAGCAGCGGGAAACCCAGCACCAGAGCGTCGCGGATAAACTATCCGTTTTCAGGTTGGAATAGCGACCTTTTTTTTTTTTTTTTCTTTTCTCTTGAATCAATCCGCACATCCAACCCCCCTCATACAAGGTAACAAACATTAAAGGAGATGCATATTCAGCATGTGGTAAAACATTTCATGGAACAATCATATTATTTGAAACAAATAAGTCTTTGTAATAAAAAAAAAAAAAAAAAAAGGGTGGGTACTCTGAACCATCATTTGGTGCATAGGTACAAATGATAGTCAGGACCCGTTTCCCAACCCGAAGGCACAGGGAAACAAACCTTTCATCCACAGGGGAAAACTCCAATACAGAGGCAGCAAGGTGGGGGGGATACAAGAATACCCACCCCTGCTCATCGCCTCTCGCCCGGGGCAACTCCAGAGTAGGCCAAACTCCAGCCCCTCTCCAGGAGACTGGTTCCGGAAACAAACCTTTCATCCACAGGGGAAAACTCCAATACAGAGGCAGCAAGGTGGGGGGATACAAGAATACCCACCCCTGCTCATCGCCTCTCGCCCGGGGCAACTCCAGAGTAGGCCAAACTCCAGCCCCTCTCCAGGAGACTGGTTCCAGAACCAGAGCTGTGTGTTGAGGTGAGGCCGACTACATCTAGCCGGTATTTCTCAACCTCATGCAACAGCTCAAGCTTCTTCCCCACCAGAGAGGTGACCATTCCAAAAGCAAAAGCCAGTTTAGGAAGCCTGGGATCAGACCGCCAAGGACTCTGCTTTTGACTGCCACCTGATCCACATAACACCGGACCCCCATGATCCCCCCTGCAGGTGGTGAGCCCACTGGGGGGCAGACCCATGTAATTCCTTCGGGCTGAGCCTGGCCGGGTCCCATGGGTGGAAACCCGGCCACCAGATGCTAGCCATTGAGCCCTCCCCCAGGCCTGGCTCCAGGGTAGGCCCCAGTAACCCCATACCGGGTGGGGTACACTGAAACCTTGTTCCAGCATTCATCATGAGTGTCTTCTGGATCGTTCTTAGTCTGTGACCATGATTTATTGCAAAGCTAATTTTGAGTTGGAAATTAATTAGCTTGTTTACTTTGTTTTTTATAGAGCTGGGCCTGACTAAAGGTTTTCCTGGTCAACCAGTGGTCACAATGTTAAGCAATGAATCAAACTTGAGCACAACATGGATGCAGACCCACCTGAGGATTATTGTGACCGAATCTTTGCCGTTATGAGTTAGAAACTATTACTATAATTACTACAGCTACTAACATTCATTCACCTCATAAGAATCAATTCTTCCATTGGAAAAAAAAAAAACACAAGAAAAATACCTCAATAAAAAACAGCTTTCCTGAAGAAACATGAAGAAAGGATAGACAACAACAACAAAACATTTTCTCTGGTTGGGTAGTGTCAGCATGTCATTAAAAAAAAAAAGATCTGCCAGAAGGGAAATCATTTAAATGATAAAGGCGTTACATATAAAGACATTTTAACAAGAGCATTCTAAGGCAAGTGCAACATCCCCGCCTCAGTTTTATTTGACGATCCCAATGTTACTGAAAGAGGGCAGTTTTCAACTGTTCCATATAATTATTGAGATAGAACCAAATTATGATAAGCCTATCATCCATGAATATATAACAAAAATAGTTGTATACAACCTATAATTGTAGGCCAGAATCCCAAGGTGGCTGCTGTATAGTTTTATTTTTGTTTGCTTCTTGGTCTTGAAATAATCTTCAGAAGCACTACTACTACACGAGCTGGTTGAACTTAAATACAAAACCCTTGATAAGGAGACATATTACAGAGGAATGTAAATGTTTTTCTTGAGCTGGACTTTTTAATTTGGGTAATGTTTCTATTGGATTTTATTTTATTTTTTTTTTCAAATTGTTTTTATTGTTTTTTTATTGTTTTAGATGTGCTGACTTTTGTAATCTGATTGCGCTATGTACTGGTGTGCCGTTTTGGCCTGGTCTCCCTCAAAAAAGAGATGGAAGTCTCTTTTTGTGATTAAATAAAATAAATAAAAAAGCTGAACATGTGCAGTTAGGTTTGGTGACCCGAGCTTTACTTATTCTATAGCAGGGGTCACCAACGCGGTGCCCGCGGGCACCATGTCACCTGCAAGGACCACATGAGTCGCCCGCAGACCTGTTCTAAAAATAGCACAACTCGCAAGTGAGCTGCGTCTAAGATGTCATTTTTTCGGCCGCTATTTTTTAAAATCACACTTGCATTTATATAGATTTTAAAATGACAATGTCTTAAAAATAAAAAAAAATGAAAATATGTTTATTATACGTAAAGTTAAGGTGAACTCTGACCTAGTTCAAAGGTCAGTATTGTGCGCATGACAAAACCTTCGCGCTTGTGGAGAGTAAGCTAGCGGGCAGTGAAGATGGTGACCGCAGTGCAGTTTCCTAGCCCAAAAACATGGCAAAAAAAAAAAAAAAAGAGAAAATTTATCATTTTCAAAGTGAGCGGGAGGAAGAGTTCTTTTTTCCTACCGTGAAAGGAAGCTGCGTCTGTTTCATTTGCGGGGAGACGGCGAAGCGGCACTATGAGGACCTTGTTCTCAATAAAGTTTTTGGAAAAAAAAAAAAACTTCAATACGCGTCATGAAACTGCTGCCCACTCTTTTTTTTTTTTTGTACCCGTAGGTAGATTTGTTCTGCAGTCCGGTGACAAGCCTTAACTCCCTAACCTGCATGTTTTTGGCATGCGGGAGGAAACCCACGCAAACACGGGGAGGACATGCAAACTCCACACAGATCACTGTTGGCCGGGGACAGGGATCGAACCCACGATCCCCGCGATCCCGCGGCCGAGGGTAAACTGCTGCCGCAGTGCTGGTTATTACTCAGCATGATTCTTGGCAAGAACTGTATGGATATAATTCCAGTGAAGAAGAACACACAAAAGTGTGTTTATTAAATGTAACAGATTTTGAGCAGAATTGCAGCAGATTTGTTCAGTTAAAAATGTGATAAGATTTATTCAATATGAAAGTTGATTTTTCTTAAATGTTGCATAACTTTTTCAAACATGGTTCAACATAGTTCATGAATTAAAAGGGTTTAGTTTTTTATGGTTAAAAGGGACTGGTGAAAACTGGACATTTTTTTAATGAAATGTAGAAGTGATCATCTGAACAATTGCTGAGATTAATAAAAATAAAGTGTTGAATATTGATCTTGTCTGTTACCCACTCTAAGTTAATGATAATTATTTATTTATGTATATATATATGTGTGTGTGTGTGTGTGTGTGTGTATATATACAATTTGTTATTTTAGAGGAGTGTGTCAAGTTGGTGCCCTTCACATGACTCGATACCCATGGAGTAGCTCTTGGTTTCAAAAAGGTTGGTGACCCCTGTTCTATAGTATAGAATAGCACAGGGAATGCTAACCTTGGTCTTTGACTTTTTGACCCCAAACCCACAGTCAGAGGTTAGGGTATAAGCCATCCAAGATTTGTCTTAGATACAACTATGGAATCTATTTGAAAAGCCTACATCATTTCTTTCAGTAGTTATCAAGCTCTCTGGACAAGATTTAGGGGAAAACTGACTTCTGACCTTGACCTCAAGGTCTATAATTCCTGCAAAAATCATCCAATCAGAGTCAAACTGTAACATGTGCATCAGCAATGTATACTGAATGCTGGTGCCAAGTTTCAAAACAATCAGAACAAAACTGTAGCAGGAGTTGATTTCATAAAAGTGGGACATTATACACAAATGATTGTGTCAGCTCACAAATTCATCAATTTGTAAAAAATGATGATGATGATTCAGACGACACTGTTACACTTAGCCTGCTTACAAAGGATTCTGATATCACGAGTCACACACTGGGAGTGGACAAGTTTGTAGAATGGTGTAATAAATTATTTGCACATTAACATGAGTAAAAGTAAGGAGAAGATAGCTGATCCCAGATCTAATGGAGATCTTGCTGTGATTGCTATACATATTCATAACATCGACCAGGTCGTCTCCTATAAATACTTGGGTGTACAGGTGGATGAGCTAGCATATGCACGTGATCAATATCTGTGCAAAAATTCATCATTTACATTTTTTTGTGAAGACTTAACGAGTATTTGGGGTTAATGAAAATATGATGATTTTTTTATAGGGCTAGCATAGAGTCTATCTTAAGGTACGGTATCACCAACTGATTTAGAAATCTAACTGTTAATTATAAATCTCAAATTTATAGGTTGATCAAAATGGCAAGGAAGATTATGGGTATGTCAACAGCTCCGGCCATTCCCCAAGTCATTTTTGATCAATCAACTATAAGAATAAGCTCGTAAAGTCTTATCTGATCCCTCTCATGTTAAATTCAGAGTATGATTTGTTGCAATCTGGTAGGAGATATAATAAGGTACCTCTGTGTAGATATAACAGATATATTCATTTATTCCTCAGTCAATTAAACTGATTAACAAAACGTGTGTGTGTGTGTGGGGGGGGGGTTAAATGTTGGTATGATTTTGAAACGTGAATTGTAACAGCTCAAGTAGGTTCATTTTGTCTTCTTTTTATTAGCCTTTTTTGTTTTTCTTATTACAGACAAGGATAGAAAGGAGATATTTTTACCTTTACATGTTTTAACTGTCCACTGCAGTCTTCAACAGAAGTGTGACTGCAGTTTCTGATGAAGACTGCAGTGGACAGTTAAAACATGTAAAGGTAGAAACAAATCTTTTCTATCCTCGTTTTTAATAAGAAAAACAAAAAAGGCCAATAATGAATTGTAACAGTGCAATATTGTTGATATGTTGTATGCACTTGTTATGCAGCTGGCCCTTGTTCTGAAACAAATTTCTTCCTTGGGAGACAAATAAAAGAAGCCTTATACTGGAGTGGTGGCTCAGTTGGTAGAGCATCCGCCCCACACCCGGGAGGCAGGGGTTCAAATCCCGGCCGGGTCATACCGAAGACCTTATAAAAGTGGAACTTCCTGCCATCCAGCTTGGTGCTCAGCAATAAATGGAATGGAGGAGGGAACTCTGTGGCGGCGCCTTGCATGGCAGCAGCCCTCTGATTCTGCACTTGGGGTGTGTGTGATTTACACTGTAGATAGGTAAAACACAATCTCGTTCTGCTGTACATGATTGGTTGTACGGTTGAATGACAATAAGGGTGATTTAATTTAACCTTAGGGATGGACAGACAAACTGCCCCTTAACATAATCTCCCTTTGCTCTTTGAATGGCGGGGGATAAAAAAAAGTAGAAAATTTCTTAGGCCAATGTAAAGACGGGCTGTCCTGATAAAAAGGTTTTCCATCCCTGACTGTAGCTCATCCCTTCTCCATCTCGGGGTCATCATCTTCCTCTCCGTGTTCGTCTTAAATTCAAGTGTTGAGGTAACCCTTGAATTTTATCATTTGCATGTTGATGCTTCCTCACACTCTGCATAATTTTACCTTGCATTAAAGGTTTGGCTGGGATTCCCACAATAACTTGCACCCGCTGTTGCTGGATGTTTGGTAGACTCAGACACCGACCCACCAAGTGTCCACGAAAAAGCACAATTACGACAACCAGAGATTTACGTTTTGCTGAACACACTAATGCTAAGAAACTTTGGCTATGTCACCGTGTCGTTGTACCAGGTCCCTTAGAAGTCTACAGAAGTGAGTCTTCTACACACAAAAGTGGCATTGCCTCACTTTTTAATAGGCTGCAGACACGAAAATATTATCGTAACACCACCATCAAAGCAAGCATACTGACAGATATGCTTGTCACATATCAGACCATTTTCACATTACATAAAAAAATATAAAATTTATAGTGATTATATTGAAACAACTCCCTTAACGAGTTTTGATCTATATCCAATATGTATGACACAATTAAGAAAGATGGCTGACCTGAGACAGTGGAGGTTCATGGAGGTCCAGCTGTAGCCTCATAACCACATCTGGGAAATCTCCAGCATGAAAACACACAACGTCTTTGGTAATCCGTGCAGGAGTGTCACTGCTACAAGAAAATGCACAAACAATACACATTAAGTGATCCGCATTTAATTAGTGGTAACTCCACATTAATAGCCACCATAAATATCATTTGCCATCCATCTTTATTTTTAACCCACTTTCCACTTTTAGTCGGGCTGGTCTCATGTCTTTGCAACGGCAGCGTCTGTATTAAGTCAGCGTTGTCTAGAATTTACAGACACTGATGGTGTCAGATTTTTATTCTACTCCAGATATGAACTACAAGCTGGAAAAATACCAGGTTCACGTGCTAAACATAGCTACCTAAGGCTGAAGAGCAGATCCATAATTTACAGTTGCAAAACATTAATACTTTATACTAAATTTATGAAAGTGTTACCGCACTGATGTTCAGTATGCACTTGTATGCACATGTGCAAAAGTGTTACCACCTAGAGCCACAAATACAATCTCTTTTCAAGGAAAACACTGAATTACAGCCAAAACTAACAAGCAGCGAAGTCTCTACTAAATAGACCACATATATCTGTAAAAGCTGCAGGTGATTCATCAGTTTAATATACTGTATCAAAACTTTGTCCTTCATTACGTTTAAGATTCTTTTTTGCAGTCTGCCTGTCAAAAATAAAAGACAAAAGATATAATCACAGGATGTGGAAAAAGGTAAAGAGAGGTGACTTTCACTCACTCCTCTCCACAACGCACAGCCTTCAGCACCCCTACAGCAGCAGTAGTTTGTCTTTCAAAGCCCTGGCCGATGTGATCAGCATGAGCTCTCGTCCGGTCTTCAAACAACATCTCTCTGGGCTCACTGGTCCTGGGTAGATACTGAAGGTTCTTTATCTCATTGGTGGACCTGAAATACATTTATTCGAGAGAAACCAGATGTATTAAAGATGCTTGTGGGTGAAAAATAAAGTATTTTACAGATTTTTCTACAATGGACATTGGTCAGAATTGCTGGCAAAGATTGAGAGACTTGTTTGTACACACCTTTTCCTTTTAAAGGGTGATTTTGGCATGTCTGCCATGGGAATCATCTGTTCTCCAGGTCTGACCCACATGATCGGGCCGTCATCACTCTCTGTCGGACTTTGCAGCCGCAGACTCGAGAACGTCCCCCAGGGTAGAGTCCGCTGCACAAACACAATGTGAGAAACGTCAGGTTACATAATCAGCACTGCATGGGAACAAGTTAAACAGATGTTGACACGTCGCTGGTCTTCGTATGTGTCGATGTACAGACTTAAGCACACTGACCACCAGGAATGGAGATTCTTCCAACATGCTGATGAACTCTGGGAAGTAGTCTCCAACCTCTTCATCCACAGCCCCGACCAGACTGACCTGCCGCATGGCCCCAGCACGGTAAGTTCCCTGGGAATATGTCCGCTTCACCTGTAGAAAACACCACAGCAACTTTTTAATAAATATTTTAAGAAGTCCCCTCCGTGGATCACCACCTTATCGTGGTGGAGGGGTTTGTGTGCCCCAATGATCACAGGAGCTATGCTGTCGGGGGCAACTTGCCCCTGGTAGGGCTTCCCAAAGCAAACAGGTCCTGGGTGAAGGGCCGGACTAAGTGCGGCCCAGTGGCTCTCCATGAAAAACATTACATCGAGGACCCAGTGGACCCAAAGAACGCACACGGGCCTGCCCTTCAGTGGGCTCAACACCTGCAGTGATCATGGTGCTATGTGAACTGAGCAGAAGTCTGGGCTGCTCTGCCTGGACTGATGCCCCCGTGACCCAGATCTCCAGATAAGCGGTAGAAGTTGGATGGATTTTAAAAAGTCCAACATGCGATTACTGCCACCAAACACAAACAGTCATGCACTTTTTAAAGAAGACATGTTCCTTTAACAGTTTGGCCAGCATTGTCATTGCACCTGCCTTTAATATACAGTATATTCATCAAGTGGTACCTTAAACAGATTTAAGCCATCCTCAACACATGACTTCATTAAATTCCAATATTAATATAGTCACACAACAAATATCAGATTTTAACTTGTAAACTTTCATAAGCCCAAGGCTGATAAGCATTTAGATGTCATAAGTCGTGTTACTGAATCAGGCCCCTGATGGAAACAGACACAATGGTCCAGTTGAACTAACACCAACATTAAAGAACCACTTCAATGATGTTAGTGGGATTAATGAGGCAGAAATGATGACTAAGAGCTCACAAATTCTCTATTTGTCAAAACCAGGTCATTACTGTTGCTCCTGCTTTCAATAGGTCTCAGAATAATATTTTTATGTGTGTGTGATTCATTGCACATGTATCATATTGTCTAATATGATACATGTGCCCATTCATTTCAACTTGGGGCACATTAGGGGCACCACAACAACCATGCACTAAAGATAACTGTGACACATCAATATAATTATGCATATACGTATAATCATAATATCAAAAACTGATTATTTGAGTGCAACTGTAGTTACAACATAATTTGAGGATATAAACACATTAATATTAATATAACAAAATATCTCATGTTTACCCAAAATTTTCTGATATTGCAACAATTTCATATTTAGCCACTATAATTAAAGAACCTTAGAGAGCAAGCTCACATACCCCACATACCTGCACATCAGGGGCCCCTAATGAGAACTGTGATGAACATAAAATAGCCAGTAAAGAAGTCCCCATCCCCAAAAATGGAGCATTTGAGTCAAAACTTCTGTATAAATAGGAAGTCAATCTGATCAGAAATGTAGAAGCTATACAGGTGACAACATAAAATGAAGTGAAAAAGCACAAGCCCCCTTCCCCCCCAAAATAGACCGCCTCATTCATTCACGCGGGGGTGGGGGGGTGGGGGGGGGGGGGGCTGGAGCCTATCCCAGCATCTTTGGGCAAGGGGCAAGGTACACCCTGGACAGATCGCCAGTCCACTGCAGGGCCAACAGAGAGAGACAGACAACCATTCATTCTCACAGTCATACCTAAGGACAATTTAGAATCCCCAGTTGATGCCAATTAACCTAACTTGCATGTTTTGGCATGTGGGAGGAAACCGGAGAAATCCCAGAGTAAACCCATGCAGACACGGGGAGAACATGCAAACTCCACACAGATCACTGTTGGTCGGGGGCTGGGATCGAACTCGGGATCCCTTGGCCAAGGGTGAGTTGCTGTGCTGCTGCAATGCTGACCACTCCGCCACTGCCCTGCCTTAGACCGCCTCATTAGCCTCATTAGATGTATAAATTTTAAATGAATCCAATCAGAAATGTAGAAGTTATAGTGGCGACAACATAAAAGGACCCCTCCCCAAAATACAGTACATGCAACCCCTCATTAGATGTGTCTGAAAATCGACTGAGCTAAGGTATTGATGAGTTAAAGCTTCTGTATAAATCTGAAGTCAATCCAATCAGAAATGTCAAAGTGATTACAACGCGTTATCAAATGAAGGGATTGGTCAAAAACATTATACTCTCCTCAACTTCGTTGCGGGGTTATAATAATAAAGTTCATATACAGTGCATCCGGAAAGTATTAACAGTGCTTCACTTTTTCCACATTTTGTTATGTTACAGCCTTATTCCAAAATGGATTTAATTCATTTTTTCCTCAAAATTCTACACATAATACCCCATAATGGCAATGTGAAAAAGGTCTTTTTTTGAGATTTTTGCAAATTTATTAAAAATAAAAAACTGAGCAATCACATTTACATAAGTATTCACAGCCTTTGCCATGAAGCTCAAAACTGAGCTCAGGTATATCCTGTTTCCACTGATCATCCTTGAGATGTTTCTACAGCTTAACTGGAGTCCACCTGTGGTAAATTCAGTGGATTGGACATGATTTGGAAAGGCACACACCTGTCTATATAAGGTCCCACAGGTGACAGTGCATGTCAGAGCACAAACCATTAAGTCAAAGCAATTGTCTGTAGACCTCCGACACAGGATTGTCTCGAGGCACAAATCTGGGGAAGGGTACAGAAAAATTTCTGCTGCTTTCAAGGTCCCAATGAGCACAGTGGCCTCCATCATCCGTAAATGGAAAAAGTTCGGAACCACCAGGACTCTTCCTAGAGTTGGCCAGCCGTCTAAACTGAGCGATGGGGGGGAGAAGGGCCTTAGTCAGGGAGGTGACCAAGAACCTGATGGTCACTCTGTCAGAGCTCCAGCATTTCTCTGTGGAGAGGAGAACCTTCCAGAAGGACAACCATCTCTGTAACAATCCACCAATCAGGCCTGTATGGTAGAGTGGCCAGACGGAAGCCACTCCTTAGTAAAAGGCACATGGCAACTCACCTGCAGTTTTCCAAAAGGTACCTGAAGGACTCTCAGACTATGAGAAACAAAATTCTCTGGTCTGATGAGACAAAGATTGAACTCTTTGGCGTTAATGCCAGGTGTCATATGAGGAAACCAGGCACCGCTCATCACCAAGCCATTACCATTCCTACAGTGAAGCTTCAGCAGCAGGAACTGGGAGACTAGTCAGGATAGAGGGAAAGATGAATGCAGCAATGTACAGAGACACCCTGGATGAAAACCTGCTCCAGAGCGCTCTGGACCTCGGACTGGGGCGACGGTTCATCTTTCAGCAGGACAACGACCCTAAGCACACAGCCAAGACATCAAAGGAGTGGCTTCAGGACAACTCTGAATGTCCTGAGTGGCCCAGCCAGAGCCCAGACTTGAATCCAATTGAACATCTCTGGCGAGATCTGAAAATGGCTGTGCACCGACGCTTCCCATCCAACCTGATGGAGCTTGAGAGATGCTGCAAAGAGGAATGGGCAAAACTGCCCAAAGATATGTGTGCCAAGCTTGTGGCATCATATTCCAAGACTTGAGGCTGTAATTGCTGCCAAAGGTGCATCAACAAAGTACTGAGCAAAGGCTGTGAATGTTTATGTACATGTGATTTCTTAGTTTTTTATTTTTAATAAATTTGCAAAAATCTAAAAAAAACAAAAAACTTTTTCATGTTGTCATTATGGGGTATTTGTCTGTAGAATTTTGAGGAAAAAATGAATTTATTCCATTTTGGAATAAGATTGTAACAAAAAATGTGGAAAAAGTTAAGCCCTGTGAATACTTTCCAGATGCACTGTATGAACCTCTAAATTGTCATTATTATCCAAAACATTTAAAACTAGAAAAGCACTCGGAGAGCGCAGACCTCCGCCAAGCGCCACAGTTCCCCCCATACAGTGTCTTACATCATAAATATTAATCCTACATTTATTGTGTGTACGTTTTCAGATTCCTTGACCATGAAAACATATGAGTAGCAATTGGATTCACATGGATAGGATTAGTGGTTCAGTAGTTATTCAGGAAAATCGCACTTCACATAATGGCAGTTTTCCAGATCAGCACCAAAATGTAATCATCTGTAGGATACCCCATTTCTGACAATCTGTGAAAATTTCATGAAAATCCGTCCATAACTTTTTGAGTTATCTTGCTAACAAACAAACAAACAGACAGACAAACCAACGCCGATGAAAACATAACCTCCTTGGCGGAGGTAAAAAACTATTTACATATAAATATGCAATGCTTTTATGTGATAAATAAACAAAAACCATTTCCAGCAGCCCCTTTAACACACTGGCTTTAACTAATTTTTTTTTCATTTAATTAATTTCTTATATAATAAGTCATTTTATAAGTAATACATCACTACATCCACAGTCTTTCCAGACTGAAGATTTTGGCAGTTGAAAGAACAGACCACACATACAAAAACAACAACACTGTTTTCTCTTAACTGTGGACTTGCTAAACCTTACAGTGACTGCTAGATAAAAAAATCAATAATAAATCAACTAACTTTTACTCATACTGTAATTATGCCTGGGCAATAGAGTGCAAGAATATAATCCAATTTTTTAATGGCATATTCAGTTTTTGATTAATCATTTTTCTATGATCTATCATCTATGAAAGACAAGGAATTATTTCAAATCCTGTCTTTCTTATTTCAAACAAAGAAGAACAAACCCGATTCTCTATTAGAAATAAAGTCAAACCTGGCTTTAACCAATCCTTTTTTTTAAATAAAGGTTTGAGCAAATTAACTGACAAATATACAACTAGAAAAGCACTCATAGAGCGCATACCTCCACCAAGGCTCCTTCCGTTTCTCATGGATCACCTCCAAAATGTAATGGGCTTGTGTGTAGGCCTATCGCCACTTGTGGTGAAAATTGCATCCAAGTTTGTCCATTAGTTTTGGAGTTTTGTGGCTGACACACTGTGAGAAGAGCCTTGGCTGAGGTATGCATTCCCAGATCATCCCCAAAATGTAGTGGGTTCCTCTGTAGGCCAAGAACCACCTCTGGTGAAAATTTCATCCAAATCCATCCAGTAGTTTTTGTGTAATCCTGCTGCACAAATACAAACAAAGCCCTTGGTGGAGGTATACACTCTCAAATCATCACCAAAATCTAATCATCTGTTCCCTGTGCCATTACACACCTTTCCTGAAAATTTCGTCAAAATCCGTTCATAACTTTTTGAGTTATGTTGTAACAGACAGACAGACAGACAAATGCCAGTAAAAGCATTATCTCCTTGGCGGAGGTAATAAACTCAAGTGTTGCTGTTGTGTCCATCTCCTCCATCTCCAAACTCCCAGGCTGCGGGCGTTGCAATTCATCGCACAACCGCGTACAACCCACAGGCCAATGGGTTATGCGAGCGTTTTCATAGATCACTGAAAGCAGCACTCAGGGGTTCACTGACGGATGCAAATTGGGTAGACAGGTTGCCGTGGGTTTTATTGGGGTTGCGCTCCGTGCCAAAAGAGGATTTGGAAGCTTCCCCGGCAGAGAGCTTGTTTTTGCGCAGCCCCTATGGCTGCCCGGGGAATTTCTGCCAAATAATCCCGCGCCGGACAGCTGGCCGTCTCAGCTTTTGCAGCGTAGCGCAAACACAGGCACGCTGCCGGGCCTGGGCCACCACTGTTTTCCGTGTGCTTTTGTGCCTAAAACTTTGAAGAACGCGGAGCTCGTGTTCATCAGACACAACGACCAGCGCTCTCCATTGCGCCTGCACACATGTTGAAAATGGCCTTATCTCACAATGTTAAAGAATCCTTTAAAAAATTCCTGGATCCAGACGGTGATCCGGATCATCCCCAAAATTTAATCAGTTCTTCCTTGTACCATTTCAAACAACACCTGAAAGTTTCATCGAAATCCGTCCAAAACTTTTTGAGTTATCTTGCTAACCAACAGACAGACAGACAAACCCCGGCAAAAACATTACCTCCTGGCCTGCGGCCTGGCGGAGGTAATTAATGGAAGTGCTAGCAAAACTTAAAAAAATTTAAAAAGATTCCTGTATCATCTTAAAGCTGAATAAAGTTGTTACTTTTAGTAAAATAAATCCAAGTGCATCAGTGACGCCTGCCGCCATGTTTCATTACATGTGGGTTGTGTCTTAGAGGCAGGTGGGAGGGGGTTACTTCAGTGAAAGGGAAAAATCAATTTTCACGATTTCCATTTTCCATTGGCATTGTCCAAACAAATAAATTTGAATTTTGATTTAAAATCAATTTATTGCCCTGCCCTACTCATAATAATCTCCAAATCAAATGACAACATTTCAAGAAGTCCGACTCTGGCTGTGTTTTGTTAAAATGGATCCTCAAAAGTCGAGCGCCCATTTTGCAGCAGTTTGCAATTCACTGCTCAAGAATCACCTTCTGTGGATTAGAATGTTTCACCAACTAACAGAGAGATTTATGATGACAAGACAAAAACACCAAATCAACATATTCAGAGATAACGGTTGGGCAGTATTGTATATACAATATATAAAAAACACAAGTGCTAATGGATAGTACGTTTTCCATTACTGTTGATGTGTGGCACTGGGCACAACCACCTTTGATTTTCAAGACGGTCATGTAATGGCTTGCTCAAGCTGAAAAACCAACTTCACTGGCTTCAGTGCTAGAGAGGAACATTCACAAGTCCAAGCTTTCCACAAGCTGTCAAAGGAAGGGTTGATCGACCTTCCCACCCCTGGGTGTCTCCCTGAAGTATCTAATTAGAATGAGAACCCGAAAACCCAAAGGAAGATCAACAACACATGAGACATTACATCTTTTGGTTCGATTAGGAGCACATCATTATCCTGCAGAAGAGCTGGATGTGTTAGCTGAGGAGGAGGCCTAGGCTTTTCTGAGTAGACTGTGGCCTGGTCTCAGATAAGAGTCAGAAAATAGATAAAAACATGAAATTTAATTAAAAAAAACAACATGAAGAAGGAAATTCTGCTGAGACCTGTACCAAAATTGTTTTTAACTGAGACCCACAATAGGATGAGTAGCACCATCTGCTTTAAGCTGAAGTCCAGAGGCCAGAACAGCAAGAGTGATATCTGATTACACAGCACTTCGAAGTATCAGTCCAATCAAGAACAATTTTCTTCACAGGAGGGGTCTTTGGCATCATGAATAATTTCAATTTTCCCAGACCTAAATGGATTTCCCAACTTAAGCACACATTTAAAAAAAAATCCTCTGAGGCTGAATAATACAGCAGACATCCTTTCAGACACCCAGAACAATTTAACCTGTTTTTGACAAATATAATTAACTGTAGCAGTAAGTGAAAAAATTGTCTCACAACTACAAGCTTTTCGGTTTAAATCTACAGGTTACACAATAAATTTCTACATAAAGTGTGAGCATTCACCAAATACTCCTCTGTGGATCTTCACCTTTATGTGGTCAGGGGCAACTTGCCACTGCTAGGGTCTCCCAAGGCAAACTGGACCTGGGTGAAGGGCCAGACCAATATGTCTTGGGAAAGTGGTCCACTGGCTCTCCATGAAAAAAAGTTACAACAAGGACCCAGTGTACCCAAAAGAGCCACATGGGTCATCATGGGGATCATGGTGCTACGCTGACTGGACTGATGCCCCAGTGGACTCGGACCGTCTAATAAGCAGGATGGATGGATGGATGGATGGAATTCAACATATGCTTGTCTACGTTTGTTTTAAGAGTGTTGATGGAGAAGTACAGAGAAGGTCAGAAGGAGATGGCACTGTGTCTTTGTGGATCTAGAGAAAGCATATGATAGGGTGTCAAGACAGGAAACGTGGTACTGTATGAGGATGTCAGGAATGGCAGAGAAGTATGTGAGGGTGGTACAGGACATGTATGAGGACAGCGAGACAATTGTGAAGTGTGCTGTAGGAGTGACAGATGGTTTCAACATGGGGGTGGGATTACATCAGGGATCAGCTCTGAGCCCCTTCTTGTTTGCCATGGTGATGGCCAGGCTGACAGATGAGATCAGACAGGATTCTCCGTGGACCATGATGTTCGCAGACAACATTGTGATCTGTAGCAAAAGGAAGGGAGCAGTTGGAAGAGAACCTGGAAAGCTGGAGGTATGCAGCGGAGAGAAGAGGAATGAAAATAAGAAGTAAGACAGAAGAGGTATCCCTCAGCCTTTCTTCGTTGTTGACATGTAGTTTAAATGGCATTTTGACCTTACAATCCCAAAAGCATAGTAATAGTTTAGGGTCACAGGGTAAACCTGTCTAAAAAGTTTGGTGACCCTACCTTTACCCGTTCTATAATAAAAGGGCACAGGGAATGCTAACCTTGACCTTTTGACCCCAAACCCATAGTCAGAGGTCTGGTCTCCAGGTGAACCTGTGTACCAAGTTTGGTGACCCTAGCAGTGTCTCCCCCTACCATTATATATATATATATATATATATATATATATATATATATATATATATATATATATATATATATATATACATACAGTATACTGTATATATATATATATAATTTTTTTTTTTGGGGGGGGGGGGTGTCAATCCCCCAAAGGCAACCCCGCCCCCTTGAAGGTCAAGTTTATTAAGCAACATTTCACATCAGGGAATGCGGTATCAATGAATATAGTTACTGCGGTGATTCATTGTAAATAGATGGCAGCTAGAAAGCATCCCTTGGAAAATATGTTGCATCAACCACCTGAAAAGCAGATAAAAATAACAGCATTTTTTTCAACACTCCCAGGGTCGTGAAGATGGCAACACTCGCTCTCCTGAGCGAGAACTGTCCCCCTGAATCGTCACAAACCCCTCTATATCATGTTACACAACTGATCAAAATGCAGCTGAAGCATTAATGCTTAGCAAAAATGCATTTCTTTAAAAATTTACAGCTTTTCTCATAAATTTGTAACTTTTTTCTTATTAATTTGTTATATTCATTTGCAAAGTTACAACTTTGCTCTTGTAAATTAACTACATTTTGCATCATGAATTTGAAACTTTTTCTTGTATTTTTTTTTTACTTTTTTGACCGTAAAAAAAGTTGGCCAGTCTCCATCACTGAACAGCGATATGAACTAAAATAATTATAATGGTGACTGAACAACTCCCATTCCACAAAGTGCAAGATACACTATTATGAATGTAAGTCATAAATGATCACACAAATAAGTGATCTGACAAACAAATAAACAAGGGTTCCAAAACAGTCACTAATATAGGATATCCCATTCGTTTTCAATAATTAGGTATTCTGTAATTAATATTCACACAATCAAATAAACCTTAGTGCCATTTACTGCCTTTTATATTTGTCAAAGCCCAACATGTGTGACTGCCTACATTTTGGCTACACCTCTTTGTATTTCACTTTCATACACAGCTTACATTTGGGCCTATAAAGCCTAATTGGGATACCCATTTCAGAAAGGAATACTTGCATTCTACGGGCAATGCACTAGTTTTATTTAATTTTATTTTTCTATATAGCGCCACAACACCATGATTCCTTTCAGACTTTGTCGTTGTCGACCTTCACGCTGCCCCCCCCCCCCCCGGCTGTAAACCTAGTGTAAACACTGCTGTGTAGCAAGTTTGGTGAGTCTAGAGAGCTTTCCGTGTTCTATGGCAGAGGTCACCACCTGGCGGACTCCGGTCCGGATCCGGACCTCGAGAGTCCTCCATCCAGCCTCCAAAGCTTTTTAAAATAATTTTGGGAAAAATTATACTGTTTTGTTTTAACCAAACAAAAAAGCGGAACTCAAGTGCTGTATCGGCGGCGGCCGCCCCTTGGACGTTCTCCGTGGGATACAGCGGGCCACTGATCTGTATAGAAATCAAGTTCTCTATACAGATCAGTGCAGTGGGCGGACAGCTACACTTCCTTCCCGGTGTAACCCGCGGAGTGAAACGCTGCTGTGAAATTGTGTCCACCGCCACTCTGGCTGCTTGCGATGGTACGTTTCCACCCGGGGGTTTGTTGATGGAAGGTCCTCACGGCTCCTCCACACCTTCCAGGGACAGCATCCCCATTGGTCTGCACAACGTTGTTTATGGAGGTAATTTCCACGACTCTCTGATATCATGTCAAAACAATAATTTTCTGTGCATTACTGAACATGAAAAGTTCCACACAGATCCACCTCCTCTCTTCCTGTGACGAAGTGTTACCCAGACAGACCCAGAACAGGTTAAAAAGATAAAAACATTGTTGACATAAAAACAACCGCCGAAGGAATTCTGTACTGTGGAATTAATTATATTTTCTGTCCCTTTTTTAGGCTTACAGTTTTGAAACTTTTTTTTTTTTTTTAATACTGAAAATATAGTATAGAGGTGGACTTGGGGGGACTTTTGTGAGATTTAGTTTTGTAAATATTAATCTTTTTAAATGTATGTAACTTAGTTTATGTTCTCCTGTAAAACTTTCCATTTTTAGGATTTAAGTTGTAGATTTACTATTTTAGAGCTATTTATTTGGAGTCAAAAACACATTTAGTGTTCCCCTGTATTATTATGATTAAATTATTACGCTTTATTTGAAATTGAGCAAACAATTTGATTTTTTTTGTTTAAAAAAATACAGAACTAAAAGCAGCTAAAACATCAGCTTCATAAAATAATGTGTAAAAGCAAATGATACTGGCCTGCTGGAGACAGCTGTGGTCTTCTTGTGTTTGGTGTCCCTCTATGAAACCAGTTTGATCATCTTCTATCAATTCCGTCAAGAATGTCTTTATTCGTTTACATATAATTATATATATTTTATAATCCACATTTAATAAAGAGATTGGTCTATAGTTTCTGCATTGTTCTTTATCTTTCCCTGTCTTTAAAATAACTGAAATGATAGCTTCGTTCCATGATGGAGGTATTTTGTTGTTGTTCAACGTCCAATTAAATGACTTTAGGAGTTGTGGCGTGAGTTCTTCTATAAACAGTTTATAAAACTCAGATGGGTATCCATCACTACCTGGTGATTTACTGTTTTTAAGTGACTTAATCACATCTCTGATCTCTTGTGTTGTTATTTCTGCTGTTAGCTTTTCATTTTGTTGATTTCCTATTGATGGCAAGTCCAATGTGTCTAGAAATTTTTTGATATCTTTAGTATTTGTTTCTTCAGGTTGCGAGTATAGTTCTTGGTAGAAATTATGGAATATTTCTTCGATGTTTTCTGGGTTATCTGTGGTTTTATTTGTGGTGGGGTCTTTAATCTTGTATACATTATTCATTGTTTGTTGTTTTCTTAACCGTTTTGCCAGCAGTTTTGTGGCTTTTGGTCCCGTTTCATAATATTTTTGCTTTAGATATCTATTTTTCCTTTCAATTTCATCTATTTGTGTTTCTTTTATCTTTGTTTTTTCTTCTTTAATTTCTTGATGTATTTTTGGATCATTTGTGCTTTGATGTTTACGTTCTAATTCCCTCAGTCTCTCACATCTTTGTTCATACGCTTCCAGTTTAGTCTTATTTGCTTTTCCTGTTTCAACAATTAATTTTCCTCTTAACACGGCTTTTAGTGCGTCCCATAGTATTGTTGGGTCCACTTCTTCATTGTCATTCTCTTGGATATATTCGTTTATGTTTATTTTTATTCTTTCTTTCATTTTCTCATCATTTAACAGTCCTACGTTAAGTTTCCATGTTGTTTGTCGTTTTCTATTGTTTAAATATATTTCCATGTATATAGGATTATGATCTGATATTTCTGCCCCTCCAATCCAACAATTTCTCACCCTGTGTCTGTCACCTTCATTCATAAGGAAGTAATCTATTCTAGAGTGTACTTTATGGACTGCTGAATAATGTGTATAGTCTTTTTCGAGTGGGTGTAGGTCCCTCCATATGTCTACCATACCCATTTCTGCCAGTGAGGTTCTTATGAACTTTGTTACATGTTTTTTTGTCTTCTTAACACTTGTTGTATCAACTTCATGATCCATGACGGCATTTAAGTCTCCTCCACAAATTAGGACTCCTTCACTGTGTGTTGCTATGAGATCAAACAGATGTTGAAAAAAACCCTTGTCACTTTCTGGTGGGGCATAGATGTTCACTAATGTAATCTGCATACCATCTATTCTTCCCTTTATTATTACATACCTGCCTTCTTTATCCTGGATTTCCTGTTCACTTTCAAATTGTATTTTGTTTGAAATTAGTATCATAACCCCCCTTTTAGCTCCTCCCTTAAATGAACTGTAGTAGGAGTTCTTATAGCCAAATCTCTTTAGTTTCACATGTTCTGTCTTGCTCAAATGTGTCTCTTGCATAAATATAATTTCAGCTTTTTCCTTCTTGAATTTTCTTATTATTCTTTCCCTTTTAACAGGTGAGTTCAGACCATTCACGTTTAGTGTCATTATCTTAAGATTTTTACCCATATTCATGTTTTTCCATTTTTTTAACTTGTGCTCCTAGCCCCTTTAACAACAAAAATAACACATATTTATATAAAAACACATTAAAAAATCTCGACCTCCGTACTTTGGGCCTTTCTTCTGCCCACTGGTCCCTGTTGGTGGGTGGGGGGATTGTCTTCACAGAGTGAAGGGCCCTCCCTAGACCTATATTTACTCTCCAAGTAATAGTCATTAGTCTAGAAATGTCCAACAAATATCACTTAAACCTCTCCTAGCCATCTGTTTCTCTTTTACCTTGCCTTCTTGGCCTTCATTTCTTCTGTGCCTTTCTTAATCTTTGTTATGATCTAGGCTTTCAGTTGAAAGCCTTGTAGCTTGTCCTGGGCCCGCTGCGCCACGTCTCTCCCCCTTCTTCCGCCGTTCACTCGTCTCCACTCCGGCTGTCGTGATGCGTTCAGGGCCGCCGCTGCTCCAGCCGTTTCCTCCGGCACGCTCACCTCAAGGCCCCGCTCCATCATATCCCGCGCTGCCTCTCTGGCCGTGTTGTAGGTTCTTACGCCGTCCTCCCAATGAATCCTCATTTTCGTTAGCGGCGTTTGGAATCTAATTTTTTTCTCTTTCAGCGTTTTTTTAATGTTGGCATATTTCTTCCGCTGCTGCACAATTTCTGTCGGGTAGTCATGGTCGAAGAATACCTGTTTGTCGCCGATTCGTATCTTTTTTTTCCATGCTTGCATCAGGATTCTTTCCTTTATGTCATATTTCACAAAGTTTACCACAACTGACCTGGGTGTAGAGTTTGGTTTCGGGTTCTGTGCCGGGGTTCTGTGCGCTCGTTGAATCTGCAGATCCGCTTCATCGGGCAGTTCCAGCTCTTTTTTTAAGAACTGATCCATGAATTTCGTCATCGAGTTGCCTTCAATGCCCTCCGGAATTCCAAAGATGCGCATATTGCTTCGTCTGGATCTGCTCTCCAAGTCGTTTATTTTCTCCTGCATCCTCTGCGTTTGCGTCGTCAGGGTCTGTAGTTGTTCGTTTGCCTCGCTTTTCCAATCTTCCAGCTCCGATATTCGGGCCTGCGCTTCTGTCATACACGCCCGCTGGGAGCGCAGCTCCTCCATGTTTTCTGTTAGCTTGCGCTCCATTTCTCTTCGGAGGCCCATAATTTCCTCCTTAATCTCTTTTTTCAGCTCCTCCTTAAGAGCCGCTAAATCCTGCTGTAGCTGCCGCTTGAATTCTCTTAACTCTTTACCCAAACTGGCGATGCCAGTGTTCATGTTTTCGAGTCTGGCGTCCTCCATTTTCTCTGCTGTAGACACCTCGTTTTTTTGGGCTTCGCGTTCAGCGGTTTTTCCTGCGTTGTTGGAGAGGAATTCTTCAATTTTACCCTGTTTTTGTCCTTGTGCCCGGCTCCTTCGTGTTTTCATCCCTTAGTTTATTGATCCGCTTATGTCGAGTTGGCCATTTACCGATGATTTTTATTCCGGCTAGGGAGAGCTCTCTGTTTAAGCGTTATGTCTCTCCGCCATCTTCCCGGAAGTCAGCTGTGGTCTTCTTAAAGAATGTCCATGAAAAGATGGCAGTTCTTAAAAGCACATTTTCAGATAAATTTGTCCATGTGACTCGTCACATTTCTCTTCCATTTCTTTTATTAAAAGATGTTCAAAGTAAATTCATGGGTCATTGCAAAAACTTGGCTTTAAAAGTAACAAGCTGTCACGCAGTGAGAGAATAAAATCCTGAAAAAAAAAAGCATTGAGAATCAGTTTAGAATCACATCAAAGACTGTGAATCACAATTGTATCGTGAGATGCCGAAACATCCCCAGACCTCATTCGGACCTCAGCTGGGAAGGAGGACTGACTTATCAGACCTCTTGCACTTTTAGTTGGTGACCCCTGTTCTATAGTAAGAGAGCATAAGGAGTGCCAACCTTGACCTTTTGACCCCAAACCTGGAGTCAGAGGTCATGGTCTCAGAGTGAACCCGTGTACCAGGTTTGGTGACCCTAGCTTTCTTTGTTGAAATATTATTGTTATTATAAGGTATGATAATAACCAGTCCTTGTAGGATTTCGCGGGACGTTTTTGTGATTGTTGCGGCCCAAAAAGCCTGAATTCGCGGGAACTTTTTAAAAAAGTTGCAATGGTTTTAGAGTGTTTTTTGCTCTAAAAGTTGTGGGAAGAATTACAAATCTTAAAGCAGATGGGTTTTTTTTCCCAGTTTACTGCAGTGATTCTACTGTATATAACAATACAAGAACAGCACAGGATTGTCAAAAATTTCCTATTATAGTGATTTGTAAATTAAGCAGAAACTTGCCCTCTATCTTGACGAGTCTCCCAGTTCCTGTCACTGAAAAACATCCCCACAGAATGATGCTGCCACCACCAATGGCGTGGTAATGAGCGGTGCTTGGTTTCTTCCAAACATGATGCCTGTCATTCATGCCAAAGTGTTCAATCTTTGTCTCATCAGACCAGATATTTTGTTTCCCATGGTCTGAGAGTCCTTCAGGTGCCGTTTGGCAAACTCCAGGTGGGCTGCCATGTGCCTTTTATTAAGGAGTGGCTTCCGTCTGGCCACTCTACCATACAGGCCTGATTGGTGGATTGTTGCAGAAATGGCTGTCCTTCTGGAAGGTTCTCCTCTCTCCACAGAGGAACGCTGGAGCCCTGACAAAGTGACCATTGGGTTCTTGGTTACGTCCCTGAATAAGGCCTCCCCCCATCGCTCAGTTTAGACGGCCGGCCAGCTCTAGGAAGAGTCCTAGTGGTTCCGAACTTCTTCCATTTATGGATAATGGAGGCCACTGTGCTAATTTGGACCTTCAAAGCAGCATAAATTTTTCTGTACCCTTCCCCAGATTTGTGCCTCGAGACAATCCTGTCTCGGAGGTCTACAGACAATTCCTTTGACTTCATGCTTGGTTTGTGCTCTGACATGCACTGTCAACTGTGGGACCTTATATAGACAGGTGTGTGCCTTTCAAAATTATGTCCAATCAACTGAATTTACCACAAATGGACTCCAATTGAGCTGCAGAAACATCTCAAGGATGATCAATGGAAACAGGATGCACCTGAGCTCAGTTCTGAGCTTCATGGCAAAGGCTGTGAATACTTATGTACATGTGATTTCTTAGTTTTTTATTTTTAATAAGTTTGCAAAAATCTAAAAAAAAAAAAAAAAAAAAAAAAAAACTTTTTTCCACATTGTCATTATGGGGTATTTAATGTAGAATTTTGGGGAAAAAAATGAAATTAATTGATTTTGGAATAAGGCTGTAATATAACAAAATGTGGAAAAAGTGAAGCACTGTGAATACTTTCTGGATGCACTGTATAGGAATCTGTATTTTTCTGGGAAAAAAAAAAAAAAAAAAAGACAATATTCTCCCTCTTTCTGTGCCTGTCTGTCTGCTGCATGTTGGTGTTGACACACACATCTTTTATTTACAGCCGTGGACAAAATTGTTGGTACTCCTCTGTTAATGAAAGAAAAACCCACAATGGTCACAGAAATAACTTGAATCTGACAAAAGTGGTAATAAATAAAAACTATGAAAATTAACCAATGAAAATCACACAATGCTTTTGAATTGTGGTTCAACAGAATTATTTTAAAAAACAAACTCATGAAACAGGCCTGGACAAAAATGATGGTACCATTAACTTAATATTTTGTTGCACAACCTTTTGAGGCAATCACTGCAATCGAACAATTTCTGTAACTGTCAATGAGACTTCTGCACCTCTCAGCAGGTATTTTGGCCCACTCCTCATGAGCAAACTGCTCCAGTTGTCTCAGGTTTGAAGGTTGCCTTCTCCAGATGCTATGTTTCAGCTCCTTCCACAGATGTTCAATAGGATTTAGATCAGGGCTCATAGTAGGCCACTTTAGAATAGTCCAATGTTTCGCTCTTAGCCACTCTTGGGTGTTTTTAGCTGTGAGTTTTGGGTCATTATCCTGTTGCAAGACCCATGACCTATGACTGAGACCACGCTGTCTGACACTGGGCAGCACATTTCTCTCCAGAATACCTTGATAGTCTTGAGATTTCATTGTACCCTGCACAGATTCAAGACACCCTGTGCCAGATGCAGCAAAGCAGCCCCAGAACATAATAGAACCTCTTCCATGTTTCACAGTAGGGACAGTGTTCTTTTCTTGGTATGCTTCATTTTTGCATCTGTGAACATAGCGCTGATGTGCCTTGCCAAAAAGTTGAAGTTTTGTCTCGTCTGTCCATAGGACATTCTCCCAGAAGCTTTGTGGCTTGTCAACATGCAGTTTGGCAAATTCCAGTCTGGCTTTTTTATGATTTGTTTTCAACAGTGGTGTCCTCCTTGGTCGTCTTCCATGAAGTCCACTTTGGCTCAAACAACGACGGATGGTGCAATCTGACACTGATGTACCTTGACCTTGGAGTTCACCATGAATGTGTTTAGAGGTTGTTCTGGGCTCTTTTGTTACCATTCGTATTATCTGTCTCTTCCATTTTTCATCAAGTTTCCTCCTGCAGCCACGTCCAGGGAGGCTGGTTACAGTCCCATGGATCTTAAATTTCTGAATAATATGTGCAATTGTAGTCACAGGAACATCAAGCTGCTTGGAGGTGGTCTTATAGCCTTTACCTTTAACATGCTTGTCTATAATTTTATTTCTAATCTCCTGAGACAACTCTCTCCTTTGCTTCCTCTGGTCCATGTTTAGTGTCTGATACACACCATGTCACCAAACAGCACAGTGACTACTTGTCACCCTTTAAATAGGCCGACTGACTGATTACAAGTTTGTAGACACCTGTGATGTTAATTAGAGGACACATCTTGGTCGAACATGTCCCTATGGTCACATTATTTTCAATCTTTTCTAGGGGTACCATCATTTTTGTCCAGGCCTGTTTCATGAGTTTGTTTTTTAAAGTAATTCTGCTGAACCACAATTCAAAAGCATTGTCTGATTTTCACTGGTTAATTTTCATAGAATTTTTATTCAGATTCAAGTTATTTCTGTGAACATTGTGGGTTTTTCTTTCATTAACAGAGGGGTACCAACAATTTTGTCCACGTGTGTGTATGGCCGGGGGATGCATTTATCTGTCCAGACCAGAGATTCACAGCTTTAAAGCTCATTGACCAGATGTAGTGATGATTTTACCTCTAAAGATATGTAAAATGTTAACACTCACTGCAGTGTTAATAGTTTTACGGCGTCTCTCCTCACATGCACTCCCGCAACGAGGTGCTTTTGGAGCAGGCGGACATTTTTAAGATAAGATAAGATAAGATAAGCCTTTATTAGTTCCACAATGGGGAAATTCCAGAGAACACAAACCCATCTGTTCATACACGCGGTGAGGACTGAGACGTGGCGAAACGTCCACCGGCAGGCTGGGGGAGACGGATGAAGGGATGGTATTGGAAACCTCGTGGGTGAGTGGGTTTTTTTTTTTAAATCACACACTCTGTTTGCTGATGTGTTGCGTCAATACTCACTGTAAACACAGAAGTGAACGTGGTGCAGCGATGCATTTGGTAGTTAGACTGAGCGTTTCAGCGCCAGTGAGAGACAAATTTTATTGCTGAAACTGACATAAGTTGATGAGGATTAGCCAAAGTTGCGGTGATTGGACAAAATTGCAAGGTTACGCAATAGTTGCGCCGATTGGCTGATTTCGCGTGGATTGAAATCCTGGAGGGACTGAATAACTAGAAAAGCACTCAGACAGCACATACCTCTGCCAAGACTCCTTCCGTCTCTCATGGCTCACCTCTAAAATGTAATAGGTTTGTGTGTATGCCTAGAGCCACTAATGGTGAAAACTGCATCAAAGTCTGCCCATGAGCTTTGGAGTATTGTTGCTAACACTCTGTGAGAAGATAAGAGCCTTGGCTGAGGTATGCATTCTCGGATCATCACCAAAATGTAATGGTTTTGTCTCTAGTCCAAGAGCCACCTCTGGTGAAAATTTCATCCAAGTCCATTCAGCAGTTTTGGAGTATTGCTGCCAACACTCTGTGAGAAGATAAGAGCCTTGGTGGAAGTATGCATTCTTGGATCCTCACCAAAATGTAATTGGTTTCTCTCTAGCCCAAGAACAACCTCTGATGAAAATTTCATCCAAATCCATCCAGCAGTTTTTGTGTAATCCTGCTGTACAAATACATACAAAGCCCTTGGCGGAGGTATGCACTCTCAGATCATCACCAAAATCTAATCATCTGTCTCCCATGCCATTACACACCTTTCCTGAAAATTTCATCAAAATCCGTTCATAACTTTTTGAGTAATGCTGGTAACAGACAAACTAACGCCATTGAAAACATCACCTCCTCCCTTGGTGGAGGTAATAATAATAAGAAAAGCACTCATAGAGCGCATACCTCTGCCAAGGATCCTTCCGTTTGTCATGGATCACCTCCAAAATGTAATGGGTTTGTGTGTAGGCCTATAGCCATTTGTGGTGAAAATTGCATCAAAGTCTGTCCATCAGTTTTGGAGTATTGTTGCTAACACACTGTGAGAAGATAAGAGCCTCGGCTGAGGTATGCATTCTCAGATCATCACCAAAATATAATGGGTTCCTCTATAGCCCAAGAAGCACCTCTGGTGAAAATTTCATCCAAACCCATCCAGTAGTTTTTGTGGAATCCTGCTGCACAAATACAAACAAAGCCCTTGGTGGAAGTATGCACTCTCAGATCATCACCAAAATCTAATCATCTGTTCCCCGTGCCATTACACACCTTTTCTGAAAATTTCATCAAAATCCGTTCATAACTTTTTGAGTTATATTGGTAACAGACAGACAGACAAACGCCGGTAAAAACATAACCTCCTTGGCGGAGGTAATAAGACAGAATGATGTCAGATATATTATCAACTGTGGATTAATGAACCAGGTGGAAATGGGGATGCCTATCAGGGTGACTGAAATCTAAAAAAAAATAAAAAGAAAAGCACTCAAAGAGCGCATACCTCCACCAAGGCTCCTTCAGTCTGTCATGGATCACCTCCAAAATGTAATGGGTTTGTGTGTAGGTCTAGAGCGATTTGTGGTGAAAATTGCATCAAACTGTGTCCATTAGTTTTGGAATATTGTTGCTGACACACTATAAGAAGAGCCTTGGCTGAGGTATGCATTCCCAGATCATCACCAAAATGTAATGGGTTCCTCTCTAGGCCAAGAACCACCTCTGGTGAAAATTTCACCAAAATCTAATCATCTGTTCCCCGTGCCATTACACACCTTTCCTGAAAATTTCGTCAAAATCTGTTCATAACTTTTTGAGTTATGTTGGTAACAGACAGACAGACAGACAAACAGACAGACAAACCCCGGTAAAAACATTACCCTTCAGGATTTCATGGGATGTTTTTATGATTGTTGCGGCCCAAAAAGCCTGAATTCGCGGGAGCTTTTTAAAAAAGTTGCAATAAAAGTTGCAATGTTTTAAAAGTTTTTTTGCACTAAAAGTTGTAGGAAGAATTACAAATTTTTAAAGCAGATGCTTTTTTCCAGTTTACTGCAGTGATGTTCTATATAACAATACTGTGGAGAGCGTGAAAAGATGAGGCTGAGTTTATTTCTCAATTCAGGTTTATTAATCATTCACGTATCTCCAACATCCTCTCAAACAGAAAAGAGGCCCTTCCTCCTACAACTGTCCCTTTTATACCTGGGACATCAAAGTACAGAGTCACATTGTCTTTAATCCCAAGACACAATACATAACCCCCCAGGTCTTCTCCTCTCCCCCAAAACCCTGGTGGTCAGGAAATCTCTCAAGGCCATCTCAAAAGATCACATTTCACATCCTCCTGTTATCCCCAGGAGATCCAGACTTATTGTTCATTCTGAGACGTGGGCAACAGTAATATACATATGCAGCCTAAGCAACTCAAATATGTGTGCCACAATACAAGAAAAGCACAGGATTATCAAAAATTTCCTATTACAGTGATTTGTAAATAAAGCAGAAACTTCTGCTATCCAGAAAAACTCTTTTGGGCAACAGCAAATACAGACTTTAACACAATATCCATTACAACAGCTAAATTGCACTGAATGCATGTTAAAGAGTATAGATTTGGAAATTATTGGCAGCACCTTCATTTGAAAATTCCCTACGGTCCCCAACCACTCAGTACTGAACGGAGAAGAAAAAAATAAATAATTTATTCTGTTGCTCTGCATTGTCTATTGGAGTCTGTGTTTTTCTGAAAAAAAAAAAAAAATTACAGACAATATTCTCTCGCTTTCCATGCCTAACTCCTACCTGCCTAGCTACTTGGCATCTTGACACACACACAGAATTTCCTCTGGTAACATTTTTGGGTGGCGGCCCGCTTCGCCAGAAAAATTACCACCACGCTTATGAGGTGATATGAATTTAAGTAAAATATATGAACCAATGACTTTCCGCAAGCGCCCACACGAACAATGCACATGACCGTCATCCGCGCAGAGTTTAGAAGCGCCCCGCCCAGGCGAGCTTTCCAGTCAGTCACCAGACAGAGTGTCTCGCTAGTGTGACTGTCCGACAGAAACATGGGTTTATAAAGTACTTTAAACGCGGAAAAAAATCATAAGAGGTATGTAGGCACTGGCGTTTATCATGGTTTTAACCCGCTGGAAACGGAAGCAATAATGGAAGAGTCGTTTAGCTAAGAGATGTGGTTAGAATTCATATGCAGCCGGCTTCATATGAAGGGAAAGGCAAGGGAGACTGATGAATTGCTGAGGATATATTTCACCAGCCACTACAATATTAAGTTATGTTCCCTATTATGTACCTGGCAGGTTAAGATGACCGAAATTCACCAAGTCAATGACTTTAATCCATCAGCAGCCTTCAGACAAACTAAATGTACCAACATTTGGATTTCAAAATAAGGGAGGTTTTTCCTGCTGGCTGGGTGGTGGTGAGATTTCTAAAAAAAACCAAACTATAAATATATAGAAAAATTATAACAGAAATAATGGCATCCTTGGTCATTTAAGTTAATTTATTTAATTAAATACAAATTTATTAATCATTTTTTCTTTGTAATCAGTTAAACTATTGTTCTGTTCTGACTGCAAAGTTATAGTCAAAAATGTAAATTGTTATAAGGAAAAAGTAAAAAAAAAATTACGTCTGTTTCAAATTTATTTAAAAAAAACCCAGTAATTTTATTTTTAAAAAAACAGACAAAAAGCCATAAAATAATCCACAAATTTATAATAAAGTTTCAAATGTACAAGAAAAGTCAATTTTACAAGAGGAAATTACAAATTTGAGGAAAATGGTTTCAAATTTAGATAAATTTACAGAGAAAAGTAGAAAACTATAAGAAAATTGTTATAAATTTTGAAGAAAAACCTCAAACCTGCTCAAACCACTGCTGCACGGTGGCGCAGTGGTTTAGCACTGTGGCAGCACAGTTTTACCCTCGGCCGGGGGATCGCGGGGATCATGAGATCGTGGGTTCGATCCCAGCCCCCGACCAACAGTGAGCTGTGTGGAGTTTGCATGTTCTCCCCGTGTTGCGTGGGTTTACTCCGGGATTTCTCCGGTTTCCTCCCGCATACCAAAAACATGTAGGTTTAGGGCGCTCGCGCACACAACGACCAGCGGCCGGTGGCTTGTCACCAGACTGCAAACCAAATCTACCTACGGGTACAAATAAGTAAAAAAAAAAAAAAAAAAAAAACCTTCAAGACTGAAGTCATTACTCAAGTTTTTAAGTGAGTGCTCTTTGTACCCTTAACTAGAAATTTTTGGTTGTCTACTTTTAATTATTAATTTCATAGCACTGCTTTTTTTTTACATGAGTAGAATTTCTGGTTACTATACCCACCTGATCATATAATTTAAGTATGCATGAGTACATTACTATTATGAATGGGTTTTTTTTCCCTTCCCTACTCTCTCAATGGAAAAAAAGAAACACTAGAATAAAAATACAAAAAAATACACATATTTTGTCATTTATGTAAACCATGACAAAAAAAAAAAAATCCTGCAAGACAAAACATGACACTTGATATTTTCCAACCTGTTTGTATACCACCATAGACAGAGAGAGAACCTGAATTAGACAGAGCTCAGAGAAGGCAAGATGCGACAGAAGAGAGAAGCCAAGGAAAGGAAAGTCCTCAGGCAGAGGGTCCAGGAGAGGTGAGAGCAGAGGAAGGAGAGAAGGATAACACCACTAAAAAGTCTAAACACAGGACGTCTGGGTGGGACCCCAACTGGCCCAATATTCCAGTATTCAAGCCTCTGTTGTACACTACTTCAAATGGTAAATTCCATATGCAAAGTTACTGGGCAAAATTTTAAAAAAAGGAATAAATTGTATAAAATTAACATATTCCGGTAACAATCGCGCCATATGTTTTCTGCCCCCCCGGAAAAATGTGTTGCCACTGTGCCAAGGTGTTTCAGCCAGAGGAAACACTGCACACACACACCCACACACCTTTCATTTACGGTGACGGTTGGGGGGGGAGGGGGTGTCCATGTCTAGACCGGAGATTCACAGCTTGAAAGCTCATTGACAAGATGTAATGATTTTACCTCTAAAGATGTATAAAATGTTCAAACACTGGCTGTAGTGTTAGATTTGCTCGTTTTGCTCCCGCGATGGGGTGCTTTTAGGGCAGGCAGACATTTTTCAACACAAACCCAGCACTTTGTACACGCGTTCAGGACGGAGATGTGGCGAGACGTCCACCGGCAGGCTGGGGAAGACGGAGGAAGGGACGGTGTTGGAAACCTCGCGGGTGAGTGTTTTTTTTAATTCATACACTCCGTTTTTGCTGATGTGTTCTGTTAATACTCACTGTAAACACGGAAGTGAACACAGTGCAGCGATGCATTTGATTGGTTAGACTGAGCATTTGAGCGCCACTCAGAGACAAATCTGATTGGTGAAATTGGTGGACGTTGACGAGGATTGGCAAAAATTGTGGGAAAGTTGCGGTGACTGGACAAAGCTGCAAGGTTGTGTAATAGTCAAGCTGATTGGCTGATTTCGCATGAATTGACAAGATCACAACATCGTGAAATCCTGGAGGGACTGATTTATATGGCGCTTTATATGTCACGTGACATCTCAAAGCGCTTACATTGAGTCCATTATTCATTCACTCCAGACAGACATTGATAGTGGTAAGCTACCTCTGTAGCCACTGCTGCCCTGGGGCAGACTGACGGAAACGTGGCCGCCAATCCGTAACAATGGCCTCTCCGACCACTACCAAACATTTATCCACATTCATACCCAGTAACACGGACACTGGAGGGAAGGTGGGTAAAGTGTCTTGCCCAGGGACACAACGGCAGGATGGCTGAGGAGAGCAGAATTTGAACCGCCAACCCTCTGGTCATTGGACGACCCACTCTACCTCCTGAGCCACTGCCGATTTCTCTCCTCCGTTCTATTTTTACTGAGCACCAAACTGGACGGCAGTAAGTTCCACTTTTATATGGTCTTTGGCATGACCTGACTGGGACTTGTACCTCAACCTCCCAGTTGTGGGGCAGATGCTCTACCTCTAGGCCACCATTCTCGTGGCCAAAGGTAGAGGTCAACACCTTTACCTACAGGTAAAGATCAACATTTTGATGTTGACCTTGCGAATCTAAAACGATAGTCCAGGGATGGCAACAGGAAATTCTGATTTCAGCTGAAATCTAATTTGGTCGATTGACCTATTGGGGGGGGGGGGGCGCAGCCCCCCTGAAGCTGGGAGGTTTTCAGTAAAACAGAAGTAATTTAGACTGAAAAAAATGATTAAAAAAAATGAAATACTAGACTTAGATAAATCATTAAATTTAATGAAAAGTTAACTTACTTTTTCTTCAATGTTGTCTCACTGTCTTTATAGTCCAACATATTTAACAGTTCTATAAGAGTTTATTACACTATTTACACTGGTCACCAAGTCACTTCTAATGTGAAACTTTCTTCCTTTTGGCAGCAAGCTGTGTCAGTCTCTGAACTTTGAACTTCATCTCCTTTTCTGGTTTCTTCAGAAACTGTCCGAGTGTTTCTGTTACCTCATCGAACTTTGAGCCAATTTTCACCTTTACCGTCACTTTTCTCTCAAGCCAATTCCATCGGAACTTATTTTTGACATTTTTGTCTATTTCTAGCACTGATGACTCCTGAACCTTCAATAAAAATCTCATAATTCCACTGAAAACAATACCGAAAGCTCAGAATTCCAACACGAACCAGGGATGTGATTTGGGGTTGGGGAAATTATCTGAAAATTTAGCAGGGAGTCTGGGGGACATAGTCCCCCAGCGGGGTCCGGGGCAGAGCCCCGGTGGGGGGGGCAAGAGGGGCTTTGCCCCCCGAAGTTCCTGGGTTTTTATGATTTTTAAGTACCAGAACTGTGCTTAAATGACATAAAACAAACAGCTGAATGCCACTTATTACTGTATAATATTGACTTATGTTCCAAGAAGATAGCATTCCTAAATAAAATATTCCAACAAGCATTATCCATCACATGCTTTAACACTTGATCAAATCAAAATCCGTTAATTTTATCTATTCTATAATAGAAATAAAATTCCAACATACCATTACTTTTTATAATTTCAGCATTCATTTCAGATCACCAGTTTCAATCTCCATTGAGTCTTGAGCAGTT
Organism: Pholidichthys leucotaenia; assembly: GCA_020510985.1. Taxonomy (NCBI): domain Eukaryota; kingdom Metazoa; phylum Chordata; class Actinopteri; order Cichliformes; family Pholidichthyidae; genus Pholidichthys; species Pholidichthys leucotaenia. The sequence continues at coordinate 117,827,309 of CM035840.1, forward strand.
CATTTTGCACAATCACTGATGTAGCTAAGTCTTAGAAATATTCAAAAGTTATGAGTCAATGTACACTGTGCACTGTCAATTTCAAACTGTTTGGAATCATAAAAGTAATCTAACTAAATTGTTTTGCTATTTTTTTCTCCTCAACATCAATGTCAGGGCGCTGCGGGAGTTTTTGGGGATGGTTAAATTTTATTAACATTTCCTCCCCCGCGCAGCCCAGCTCATACAGCCGTTGTACGCCGCCAGTAACAGAGAGTTAATGGCTCTCCACCTGGCCATATGCCACTTCCAGTTCTGCCTGAAAGGGCGCACCTTCACTGCGTTTGTGGACCACAAGCCGCTAACGTACTTAACGTACTTTATCTTCCTGGAAGATAAAATTAAGCGGAATTCGGCGAATTAGCAGAAAATCACATCCCTGAGAACACGCCGCCATGAATTTTTGACAAAGCATACAACGAGCCATTTGATTGGTCCAGTCGTTTGCAACTATCCAATCACAGGGCTGTTTACAATACAGCAGTAGCTTGAACACAACACATCCGGGTTATCGCGGGAGACTTGACCCGGGGAAGCGCCGAGCGCTTATGTAATCGTGTTGATTTTCGCTAAAATCGGTAACAATAAGGTACCTTACCCCCCCTAAAATTTTCTCAACGGATTTAGACGATTCACAGAAATGATCAATTTGAAAATAAATCGGCGGAAATCCGTGGATCGGCGGAAAATTGCCATCCCTGATAGTCACACTTCAGGGTCACAAAGTAAACCTGTGTACCAAATTTGGTGACCCTAACTTTACTCGTTACAGTAATAAGGCATAGGGAATGGTAACCTTGACCTATGACCTTTTGACCCCAAACCCATAGTTAGAGGTCAGGATCCTACGGTGACCCTGTGTACCAGTTTTGGTGGCCCTAGCTTTACTCGTTGTGCAGTAATAAAGCATAAGGTATGTTAACCTTGACCTTTGACCTTTTGACCCCAAACCCATAGTCAGAGGTCAGTTTCCCAAGGTGAACCTATGTAGCAAGTTTGGTGATCCCATCATTCTTTGTTGTTGAGATATAGTTTATAAGCCATTTTGATGTTGATCTTTGACCTAGAAATGGCAAATCCATAGTCACACTTTAGGGTCACACGGTGAATCTGTGTACCAAGTTTGGTGACCCTAGCGTTACTCGACTTACAGTAATAAGGCATAGGGAATGTTAACACTGACCTTTGACCTTTTGACCCCAAACCCTTAGTCAAAGGTTAGGATCCCAAGGTGAACCTATGTACCAGGTTTGGTGGTCCTACCTTTACTGGTTTTATAGTAATAGTAAATTTACCATTTACCATAGCGCAAATAGAATGTTAACTTTTGACCTTTGACCCCTTGCTCCCAAACCCAAAGTGAGGTCTGGGTGCAAGTCATCCAAGATCTGTATTAGATACAACTAATGTATCAATTTGAAAAGCCAACATCATCATCTTTCAGTAGTTATTGTGTTTAGAAGATTTAGGGAAAATCTGGCCTCTGACCTTTGACTTCAAGGTCATCCGATGAGTCAAACTGCAATATGCACATCATAAGAGTATCTCAAACCAAGGTACCAAGTGTCAAAACATATGGAACAAAATTGTAGGAGGAGCTGATTTCACAACACAGTTACTATCTATGAAGTGAGGTGAAATAAGAAGCCATAGGTGAGGGGCTACAACTCCTGCAAAAAGCATCCAATCAGACCAAACTGCAATATGTGCATCATCAGTGCATATCAAACCATGGTACCAATCAAACAACAAAACTGCAGAAGGAGTTGATTTCACAAAAGACTGGACTGGCCCATAACAAAAACCTGCCCCCCCCCCCCCCAAACCCTATATTCTGTATCGTCGGCCTCCGTCGGTCTATGATGACCATGGAAGAGAATCCTAAACGTCTACTCTGCTGGAACAGCACCGCCTGTGGCTGAACAGGCCGATGCGCGAATGACAGTCCCTGTCACACAGGTCACACTTGTGGGTGGTCTCCGTGCTGCTGGGTCTGTGGCGGTTCTTCCTGCGGGTCCTTTTTTCATCTGCTGCAGCAGTCAGTCTCTCTTCACCCGCCTTGAGCTGTCTGGTCAGGGTGCCTCTCCATTTGGAGCGGTCCGTTGCAAGGTCCTCCCAGCGCTCTGTGTTGATATCCAGGACCCTCATATCTCTCTTGCAGACGTCTCTAAAGCGCAGCTGTGGGCGGCCGACGTCTCTCCTGCCAGTTGCCAGTTCTCCATAGAGGACGTCTTTGGGGATTCTGCCATCCTCCATACGGTGAACGTGGCCTAGCCAGCGGAGCCTGCGCTGCCTGAGTAGAGTGAACATGGAGGGAAGGCCGGCGCGGGACAGAACTTCTGTGTTGGACACTTTGTCCTGCCAGGATATGTCCAGGATGTGGTGAATGCAGCGCAAGTGGAAGGAGTTCAGTCTCTTTTCCTGCCGGGCGTATGTTGTCCACGTCTCACTCCCATAGAGCAGTGTGCTGATGACGCAGGCGTTGTACACTGCCATTTTCGTCTTGACAGAGAGTTTGGGATTCTCCCACACTCGTGTGGTGAGGCGAGCGAGTGTGAAGGCTGATTTTCTAATCCTCTTGTTGATCTCTGTATCAAGGGAGAGGTTGTTGCTGATCGTGGACCCCAGGTACGTGAACTGATTCACGACCTCCAGCTTGTAGTCATCAATGGTGATGGTTGGTGGTGCTTCCGTGCCTTGCGCCAAGACGTTAGTCTTCTTCAGGCTGATGGTAAGCCCAAAGTCCTTGCATGCCTGTGAGAAGCGGTCCATCAGGGTCTGAAGCTCCTGCTGTGTGTGGGTTGCGACTGCAGCGTCGTCTGCGAACAGCATGTCTCTGATTAGAGCCTCGCGTACTTTGGTTCTGGCTTTCAGGCGGGCGAGGTTGAAAAGCCTGCCGTCAGATCTTGTGTGCAGGTAGATTCCCTCTGTTGCTGTGCTGAAGGCATGCCTCAGGAGCATAGCAAAGAAAATCCCAAAGAGGGTTGGCGCAAGTACACAGCCCTGTTTCACTCCGCTGCGTATGTTGAATGGCTCTGAGACGTTGCCATCGTGCTGCACTATCCCCTGCATGTTGGTGTGAAACGATTCGATGAGGCTTTGCAACTTTGGTGGGCATCCTATCTTTGGCAGGATCTTGAAAAGGCCCTCTCTGCTGACCAGATCGAACGCTTTGGTGAGGTCGATGAAGGCGACGTACAGAGGCATGTTCTGTTCTCTGCATTTCTCCTGGAGTTGGCGGATGGAGAATATCATGTCTACCGTCGATCGCTCAGCGCGGAAGCCACACTGAGACTCGGGGTAGACACGTTCGGCAAGCTTCTGTAGACGAACGAGAACAACTCGTGCGTAGACTTTGCCAACAACGCTGAGGAGGGAAATGCCCCTGTAGTTGTTGCAGTCGCTTCTCTCCCCTTTGTTTTTGTAGAGGGTGATGATCTTGGCGTCCCTCATGTCCTGTGGTACGGCACCTTCCTTCCAGCACTGGCAGAGGACGTCATGCAATGGCAGCAGTAGGGCGGTCTTGCAGTGCTTGATCAGGTCAGGGGGTATGCCGTCGTTGCCAGGTGCCTTGCCAGCGGCCAAGCTATCAATGGCCTTACTGAGTTCGTCGATGGTTGGCTCGGCGTCAAGTTCGTCCATGGATGGCAGGCAGTCGATGGCATCAAGGGCTGACGGTGTCACGGTGTTCTGTCTAGAGTAGAGGTCGGAGTAGTGTTCTGCCCATCTCTCCATCTGCTTGTTCTTCACTGTGATCATCTCCCCAGTGGAAGATTTGAGGGGGGCCGTCTTGCTCTGAGCCGGACCAAGTGCTTTCTTGATGCCATCGTACATACCACGGATGTTCCCCGTTATGGCAGCGGTTTGAATGTCTTGGCTGAGCTGAGTCCAGTACTCGTTGGCACAGCGCCGAGCAGTCTGCTGAACTTTGCTTCTCGCAGCCCTGAGAATCTGGAGATTCTTCTCGTTTGGGTACTTCTTGTACTCAGCAAGTGCTGAGCGCTTGGCTTCAATGACGGGGGTCATCTCGGTCAACTTGGCATCAAACCAGTCCTGTGGCTTCGAGGTCTTCCTCCCAAAGGTAGCCAAGACTGTGCGGTAGATGGTGTTTCGCAGCTCTTCCCACTTCTGCTTTGCAGATTCTCCTCCTTGTGGTACACCAAGTTCCTTCTCAAAGTTGGAGACAAACTGCTCAACAAGTTCTGGTTGGGCCATCTTGCTGATGTCAATCCGTGCCTTTCCAGGTTGTCTAGCATGATGGAATTTCTTCAGCTGCAGCTTGACCTTGCAACACACCAATGAATAGTCTGTGTCACAATCTGCACTCTGGAACGAACGGGTGATTAGCACGTTCTTCAGTGAGGTGCGCCTGGTCAGGATCAAGTCTAGCTGGTGCCAGTGCTTTGAGTGCGGATGTTGCCAGGAAACCTTGTGTTGGGGCTTGGTCTTGAAGAACGAGTTTGTGATGCACAGATCGTGATAAGTGCAGAACTCGAGCAGCCGCTGTCCGTTGTCATTCATTCTGCCCACGCCAAAAGGTCCAAGACAGGAGGGCCAGGAGTCGTGGTCAGCACCCACTCTGGCATTGAAGTCTCCAAGGAGAATGAGTTGTTCAGAGTTGGGGATGATCCTGACAGTTGTTGTGAGATTCTCGTAGAACTCGTCTTTTGCCTCTGGTGTGGCTGTCTGTGTTGGGGCATACACACTGACGAGGGTGACTGGGCCTTGAGTGGTGTTCAGGCGGAGGGTGAGGAGTCGTGCAGAGCCAGTGCTGCCCGGTTCCACCATCTTCAGCAAAGTGTTCTTCACTGCGAAGCCCACTCCGTGTTCCCTGTGTTCGTCACTGCCCTTTCCCTGCCAGTAGAACGTGTAGTCCTTCTCTCTCAGTGTGCCTGCATCAGCTAACCGTGTTTCCTGGAGAGTGGCGATATCCACTCCCAGTCTCTTCAGCTCATTATTGATGATGGCAGTCTTCCTGGTGTCGTTGATGTCCTTGAGGTTAGCAGCGAGTCCTGTCATCATAGTGCGGACGTTCCAAGTTCCCAGTTTTAGAGTTGGTCTCTTTTGTTTTATTGTCTTGCCTGGTGCGAAGGTTCTCAGCCTGCTGTTTGGATTTCTCCTTATCCCCATGCACCCAATGAGGAAAGCAAGCTGTGGCGGGACAACACCTTATTGGCTGGGGGCTGCCCAGCTTGAGGTGGGCGGTAGCTGTCCAGTGAGATCTGATGATCCCTCCCACCGTCGGGAACAACCCCTGGCGCCACGCTCTACGCCAATTGAGCAATGGCTTATAACCGGTAACTGTCATTCCCCGTGTTTTGTCTACGCCAAAGGCGAAGCTGGAGTGTCCTCTCCAGTGATCCGGTGTTCTACCTTCCAGCGTTGGGCGTTGGTAGGATTCAAGCCTGGGCAGGAAGATATGGAGGACAAGATGTTGCCCATGCAGCATGTCCCCCCTCTCCACGTCACTGATGAATCCAAAGGAACAGCAGGGCTGCTACAGTTTGGCACCAGCGCCGTTGCAGGAGCTGCCAGAACGATGTTGAGCACAACATAGAACTGCCTTAGGGGCTCCGACTCCGGATTTTTCCTCAGGGTTGACTCCCGAAGCCTTTCCCGTGACCGGGTATGCCGCAAGGCAGCAGAGGTTTGAAATCAGGGTTTACCTTCCCCTAGATGGGCTACCTTCCCAGGTTGACGAGCCACCATCTACCCGAAGCATCTGGTTTTAAGGCGCCAGAGATCCGCCCTGGTCCCTTCTCCTATTAGTAAAAGCAGTTCCGCCGGGCTTAGAGACTAAACCACACGGGCAGGCTAGGAGTTGGACTTAGTTGTCAGAGGCTTTTCGAGACGCACGCCATAAGGAGCATTTTATGAGCACTGGGAGCTTAACCCCAGTGCCGCTCCTGGCTATGACAACCTTGGAACCATATATATTCTGTAATATTGTGAAAAATACAGTTATCATGAAAATTCACAGAAATATCATGTTATCATTTTTAGCCCACCCCTATTGGTGACTCTAGCTTTCTTTGTTGTTGAGATATAGCTTATAAGCCATTTTGATGTTGACCTTTGACCATGCGATCCCAAAACCATAGTCACACTTCAGGGTCAGCCTGTGTACCAAGTTTGGTGACCCTCACTTTTCATGTTGTGCAGTAATAAGGCATAGGAATGTTAACCTTGACCTTTGACCTTTTAAAACCACACCCATAGTCAGAGATCAGGATCTCAAGGTGAACCTGTGTACCCAGTTTGGCGACCCTAGTTTCTTTGTTGTTGAGATGTAGTTTATTAGCCATTTTGATGTGGCTCTTTGACCTTGCAATCCCAAAACCATAGTCACATTTCAGGGTCACAGGGTGAACCTGTATACCAACTTCAGTGGTCCTAGCTTTACTTGTTGTACAGTAATAAGGCATACAGAATGTTAACCTTGACCTTTGACCTTTTGACCCCAAACCTATAGTCTGAGGTCAGGATCCTGAGGTCAAGCTGTGTAAGCCATTTTGATGTTGACCTTTGACCTTGCAATCCCAAAACCATAGTCACAGTTCAGGGTCACAGAGTGAACCTGTGTACCAAGTTTGGTGGCCCTAGCTTTACTCATACAGTAATAAGGCACAGAGAATGTTAACGTTGACCTGTGACCTTTTGATCCCAAACCCATAGTCAGAGGTCAGGATCCCAAGGTGAACCTGTATATCAGGTTCGGTGGCCCTGGCTTTACTTGTTTTATTGTAAATTTAGCATTTAGCATTTACCATAGTACAACTGGAATCTTAACTTTAACCTTTGACCCCCAATGCATAGTCAGGTCAGGGTGTAAGCCGCCCAAGATGTTGCATTAGATACAACTACTGTATTGATTTGAAAAGCCGACATTTCTTTCAGTAGTTAGTGTTTAGAAGATTAAGGGAAAATCTGACCTCTGACCTTTGACCCCAACGTCATCTGATGACAGTCAAATTGCAATATGCGCATCATCAGAGTATATCAAACCATGGTTCCAGGTTTCAGAACAACTGGAACAAAACTGTAGCAGGAGTTGATTTTACAAGACAGTCACGTCTATGAAGTGAGGTGAAACAGGAGGTCATAGGTCAGGGGCTACAACTACTGCAAAAATCATCTGTTCAGAACCAAATTGCAATATGAGCATCATCAGGCATCAACAATCAGGACAAAATTGTAGGAGGAGTTGATTTCACGAAAGTGGGAAAAACGGACAGACCAACCCATAACATAAACCCCTTTTAGTGGGGGATTATGGAGAAAATCGAGAAATAAGTTTTTGTTTTGTTTTTCCTGAATATGTTGAAGGTAAATAATGGTGGCCTGAGAAACTGTCCTTTCTGCAGAAATTTAAAAGACACCCCTATATTCTGTAATATCACGGAAAATATCGTTATTGTGGAAATTCACAGAAATATCACGATATCTTTTTTAGGCCATATTGCCCACCCCAGTTAGTGATGCAGCACGATGGAAAACAGTCCCACATCCCTGGCAAACAGGAGTAGCAGCTATCTGAACCGGTAGTTTGAAGTTAGCATTAGCATCCACCGGACTGAAGCCTAGCCACCCACCACACAAACACCTGTTCTGCTGCACGCAGTAGCGCACTGTGGGGGAAAGACGGGGTGCTGACAAGTAGTGGTGAGAAGCATTACTGAATAAACGGGAGTATATGCATTTTAAATAACAATAGAAACAATAGAGTATTCTATGAAACGATACACGTTTTTATATTGTCATCCGATATATATCGTCATATCGCACAGCCCTATTTGACCGTATTTGGAACTGCATTCTTAAGTGCAATTATATTGTCTGCCAGCAGAGGGCTCTCCAATCGAAACCTAGGTGCCGCTCTGTGTGAGTGGTTGAGAGAGAGAGAGAGAGAGAGAGAGAGAAAGAGAGAGAGAGAGCGAGAGTGAGGGAGCCACAGACAGTGGGAGCAGTGTGCTCCGGAGTACATGTTGTAAGGTATGTGTTGCATGCTGAGAACGCATTAATAGGCTGTAAACAGCAGTAAATGTACAAAGTAGGCTGTTTTTAAACAAGAACAAATGCTACAGCTCCTCAGTAGTGATGGGCAGGTGAAGCCTCAATGAAGCTCTAAGGCTTTCCTTCTAATTGTGCAGAAAAAGATTCAAAACTTTGAGGTTTCATTCTAAAGAGCACAACTGAAGCACTGTTTCAATCCCATGTCAGCAATAAAAGTTCACAGAATGTGCAGGGTTTCCTCTGGTAACATTTCCATGTGGAGGGCCGCCATGCTTGAAGTTATGCCGCCATGGCAAGGAAATATAAATTTAAGAAAAAATATGAAGGAATGATGCTCCGTAAGCGCACACACAAACAACACGCGACCATCATCTACGTGGAGTCTGGAAGCGCCCCGCCCGCTTGTTCCAGTCGGCAAGCAGTGTCTCGCTGCTAGCGTTGCTGTCCGAGAGAAGCATAAGCTTATTAAAGTACTTTAAACGCGGGAAAAAATCATAAGAGGTATGTAAGCAGTGGAGGCATTTATGGTGGTTTTAACCCACTGGTAATGGGAACAATAATGAAGAGTCACTTAGCAAACAGGTATGGTTAGGCTTCATATGCAGCCAGCTTGATATGCAGGGAAAGGCAAGGGGGACTGATGAATTGCTGAGTATATATTTCACCGGCCACTACATTAACTAAATTATGTTCACTATTATGCACCTGGCAAAGTTACGATGACCAAAATTTATGAAGTCAATGACTTTAATCCATTAACAGCCTCCAGAAAAACTGAACGTGCCAACATTTGGATTTCAAAATAAGGGAGGTTTTTCCTGCTGTCTGGTTGGTGAGGAGAGTTCTAAAAAAAAAACAAACTATAAATATATAGAAATATTATAACAGAAATAACTGAATCTTTGGTAATTTAAGTTAATTTATTTCATTAAATATAATTTTATTGGATTTCCGGTTTATTGGACTTCCGGTTATGGCTGCCACGTGAGAAGGACACGTCTCACTCTGCTCTGCTCCTGGAGAAAAAAAATCGGCAAATAACTCTCTCATTTGGGACAGAACGTATCCCAGCGTTTGGGCGAGGATATGTCGGTGAAGCCTAAGGATGGAAAACCAGGTAGAGGAAAAAAGTCCAAATTAACGGACTTTCAGGTCTGTGACGCAGCAGATAAAGCTCCATATATGGCGGAGGAAGCTAACAGCGGTGCGGTATCTGCGGGAAACGGCACAGATGCGGTGCTGGCTGCCATGAGTTCAATGAGAGCGGACTTTTCCTCTAGATTTGATGGGATTATGGCAGCGTTGGAAGGAATGAGAAAGGAATTGGGTGACTGTGTAGAACGAATGGCGCAGGTGGAGCTTCGTGTCTCTAGTGCTGAAGATGACGTCACTTGTCTTCAATTAAAGGTGCGCACTTTGGAAAAAAAAAATAAATGTCTGGAAGATAATATCCTGGATTTGGAGTCCTGGTCGAGACGGAACAACTTGAGGCTGGTGGGTCTACCGGAGGAATCCGAAGGTCGGGACTCATGTTCCTTTCTGGAAAAGTGGATTCCGGAGGCGCTGGAATCCACTGCTGGATTCCAGCGCCACCACTGCTGATTGCGCGGAGCTGCAATCAGCAGTGGTTCTGGAAAGCGCACACCGTATTGGCCCACGGAGAGATAAGGGACCACCGAGGACCCTAATTATGAAGTTTCTCAGCAACAGAGACAGGCTGAAGATCTTCAACGCTGCACGAGCTAAAGGAGAGATTAAACACCAGGACCAGCAGGTGCGGTTCTACCCAGATTTGGCCACAGGAATCCAACAATTGAGGAAGCAGTTTGATCCCGTACGTAAGGAGCTGCGCAACCTTGGGATTCGTCATGGTGTAATCTATCCTGCGAGCCTGTTGACCACGTATGGGGGCAGAACCCACATCTTCAAGACCCCAGAGGAGGCGCAGGAGTTCATCAAGAAGATCCAAGAAGAGACTGGTGGGAGCTAAGCATGAACAAAATATAAGATAGAATATTTAAGCATTTGCACAGGCATCTGACTGACTTGAAGCAAAGAGCAAGTTTACAAAATATAGATTGTATTATATATTTAAAAAAAAACAAAACAAAAAAACTATGATGTACAAAGTTGCTAAAAATTTTGGAGTTAAGTTGGAAAACTACAGAGGAGAGTTAATGTTACGTTATTAAAAGCAGTAGAGTTAGGGTGATTGGGAGGATGAAGAAGGAGTGGCTTTGGCTGTTCCTCGTGGGTGTGGAGCGGTCGATGGCTATATCGGGAGACGGAATTTTTCTTTTGATTTTGGGGGGATCGCCACAAATGTGGGAAGGGGGAATTTGTTTGTGTGTAGTTTGTAGGATGAATGTTCAACCACTCATTTTTTTGCTTCTCTGTTTGAGCATGTTTACACTGCAAGGTAATCCCAAACTCCCTATTGATCATAAACCAAAGCGTTAATCTTAATTTAACTTCATGGAATTGCAGAGGTCGACAAAATGTAAAAAAACTTAAACAAGTTATGAATAAAATAACAGACATGGGTTCAAAAATTGTGTTTTTACAAGAAACTCATCTAATAGAGGAGGATGTAAAAAGAATTAGGAGTAGATGGCAAGGAAGTGTTTTCACCTCATCATTTTCATCCCGAGCCAGGGGAGTTATGACTCTCATACATAAATCAGTCCCTTTTCAAGTGAAAAATGTAATTGGAGACAAATTTGGAAGCTATGTAATCATTCAAGGATCTTTGCTATTAGAAAATATAAATTTGGTGAACTTATATGGTCCCAATATAGATGATCAAAAGTTCTTTGCTAATTTATTTCTTATCTTATCATCACTTACAGGGCAACATATAATAGCAGGGGATTTTAATTGTACATTGAATCCCGGTATAGATAGATCAACAGGACTGGACTGTACGCACAATGGATGTAGGATGACCATTAATCATTTTATGAAAGAATTGAGATTGCTAGATATATGGAGAGAAATGAAACCACAAGTTAAAGCCTACTCTTGTTATTCCAGTACCTACAAGACATTCTCACGTATTGATTATTTTTTGATTTCCACAGAATTAAGGTCCAAGATTCAAAACTGCTTTTATGATAACATCGTGATCTCTGATCATGCACCCTGCTGTCTAATATATGTAGATAAGAAACTGACAAAGGAATCAGGTAGATGGCAATTTCAGCATAAATGGCTTCAGGATGAGGAATTTGTCAAGTACATAGAAAAACAGATAGATGAGTTCTTTGACATTAATACTACACAAACATCAGCATGTGTAAAGTGGGAGGCTTTCAAAGCTTTTATTAGGGGACATATTATTAGTTATACAGGTTCAAAATCTAAGAAGACTCGAGAGGAGAGAGCCCGATTGGAACATAAAATAAAAAGTCTTCAGGAAAAAGTGTATGCAGGAAGTGATCCAAGGTTGGACAACGAATTACTGATTTTGAGAGCTGAATATGACAAAAAATCAGTGAATAGAGCTGCCTCGAGTCTTCTAAGATTGAAACAATCTTTTTATGAACAAGGTGAAAAATCAGGAAAATTATTGGCATGGCAGATTAAACAATTAGAATTTAAAACACCAATTACCAGTATTATAAGTAACGGACAGGTAGTTATAGATCCTTTAGAAATTAACAGAGCCTTTAGAGATTACTATGAAAAATTGTATGATGCCAAAAATGAATCTGATTTAACAAAACTAAATGGGTTTTTGAACGAACTATCTATACCGTGTATTCCAAATGAAAACAGGGAGATATTGGAGTCTAAAATTAGTCAAGAAGAAGTTGGGCTAGCCATTGATAATATGAAATCAGGAAAAAGTGCAGGACCAGATGGTCTTCCAGTTGACCTTTATAAAAAATTTAAGAATAAATTAATAAAACCTTTTTTGGAAATGGTTTTAGAAGCATTTCAAAATAGTAATTTACCATCATACATGAATAATGCCTTAATTATACTGTTGCCAAAACCAGGTAAGCCCTCTAATAAATGTGAAAATATGAGACCAATAAGCCTATTAAATGCCGACCTTAAGATAATCTGTAAAATTTTAGCAAGACGAATACAAGGAATTTTACCAAATATTATTAATCGAGATCAGAATGGCTTTATAAAGGGAAGACAAGGCTTCCATAATGTAAGAAGACTATTTAATATTATTTATTCTAATAAAGAAGCACCGGATACAGCTCTCCTATCACTGGACGCCGAAAAGGCCTTTGATAGAGTCGAATGGCCCTTTCTTTTTGAAGTCTTACAAAGGTTTGGACTTGGAAATAATTTCATAAAATGGGTTCAGATAATATACAATAATGCTACAGCAGAAATCCTAACAAATAACAATATTTCAAAATCAATAAAAATCAATAGAGGATGTCGACAAGGCTGTCCACTTTCACCTTTACTGTTTACTATGGCAATTGAACCTTTAGCGATGGCGATACGTTTACATTCACAAATATATGGAATTAAAGTTGGACCAACAGAACATAAAATCTCCCTGTACACCGATGACATAATTTTGTTTATGTTGAATCTAAAAAAAATCAATTCCGACCTTGTTGAATTTAATAAAGAATTTTGGGGAAATATCAGGATATAAAATAAATAAAACTAAATCTTCAATATTAATGCTAAATGAGACCCAGAGAAATTACCCAGCCCCTGAGGTAAATCAATTCAACGTTGTAAATCAGTTTAAATATTTAGGAATCCAAATTGTGCCTAAGCTAGAATCAGTCGCCAGTGTCAACTATGAAGCCTTAATGACAGATATCAATGAGTTAATTCAGAGATGGATGTCACTACCAATGTCGATGATCGGGAGAATCAATATACTTAAAAGTAATATTTTACCTAAAATACTTTATTTATTTCAATACATTCCCTTTGCTGTCAGGTGGGGGAGGAAGTTTTCTCTCTCCTCTACTGGTAAGATGTAGCCCAGTACAACCTGTCGCATTAAGGGAGGAGGTGTGTCCCCCTTGGGCTGGGCCCAAATGTGTGGCACGCAGGCCCACCGGCGCGTGGACACGCCCTGGTGCCACACAAAACAACCCCCAGCTATGGGCAAATAGCACCACTGCCTTGTGGTCGTCACGGGAGTGACAAAGGCTAAGGGAGACAACCCCTACAGAAAATCCGGAGTGGAGCCCCGAAGGCGGTTGGTCTTCGCGTAGCGGGACCTCCCGGCAACTCCTGTAGCCAAGTTGGTACCAAACTGTATCGGCTAGTTCCTTCCATTGGACACTACCAACAAGGCCGAGAAGGAGGATCTGTCAACTGGGCATCTCAGTTTCTCCACAACTTCGCCCTGGCCTGTGCCCTGGAGAGGTCACTCCAGTGCCGCCTTCTGCGGCAGCTCAAATACGGGGAGACGCAGTTACTGGTTAAAAGTCCAGAGCAAATTGGCGTAAGCTCGGGCGCCTAGGGCTGTCTCCCGACGGTGGGAGGGATCGTCGTGTCCCACTGGCCAGCTACCGCCCGCCTTTAGCTGGGCAGCCCCCAGTCAGTAAGGTGCTGGCCCGTCACGGTCCGCTTACTTCAAAGGGTGCTTGAAGTGTAGGCCAAAAGCTGAATCACGGACTGTAATCACTGCACCAGCTAATATCAAGAAACCAAAGCCGCCAGCGCTGAGTCTGGCAACTTGGAACGTCAGAACAATGTGTCCTGGCCTTTCTGACGACCTCCAGCAAATCAACAATGCCAGGAAAACTGCTATCATCGACCGCGAGCTGAAGAGGCTTAATATTGACATTGCAGCACTGCAAGAGACGCGACTCCCGGGCAACGGCAGCTTGAAGGAGAAGAACTATACGTTTTTCTGGCAGGGACAGGAGCCTGACGAGCCTCGCCTGTATGGTGTTGGATTCGCTGTTCGAAACTCCCTTCTGTCCTCTATTGAACCGCCGTCTTCAGGCACTCCACGAGTCCTCTCTCTCCGTCTCATAACCTCCTCTGGACCAGCTAATATCCTTAGTGCCTATGCTCCGACGCTCTGCTCTTCAATTGAGATGAAAGATGCATTCTACGAGGCGCTCGAAACCAGGATCCAGCAGATCCCTGCCAAGGAGCACCTGTTTCTGCTTGGTGACTTTAACGCACGGATAGGGGCAGATCATGACTCCTGGCCCCGCTGCATTGGCCGCTTCGGCATCGGCAAGCTCAACGAGAACGGTCAACGCCTCCTTGAACTCTGCTCCTTTCATGACCTCTGTCTGACCAACACATTCTTCTCCACCAAGCCTTGTCACCGTGTGTCCTGGAGACATCCAAGGTCTCGCCACTGGCATCAGCTGGACTTTGTCATCACCAGGAGATCCCTGCTGAACCGAGTGCTGGTCACGCGCAGTTTCCACAGCGCTGACTGTGACACCGACCATTCCCTGGTCGCCACTAAGGTACGTCTCTGCCTCAGACGTGTCAACCGCTCCAAGCAGAAACCCCGACCCCGCATCAACACAGCTATGATTACAGTACCTGAACTGCGGGAACGCTATGCTAAAGTCGTAAATGAAGCCCTGGTGGACTGTCCCACTGACTGTGCTTCTGCAAGGTGGAACCATATCCGTGAGGCTGTGTTTGAGACCGCCATAGGTACCTTTGGGAAAAAGGTGGGGAAGAGTGCAGATTGGTTTGAAGCTGGAGCCGCTGAGATGGAACCTGCAATCGCTGCCAAGCGTGCAGCCCTAATTGCCCACAAGAAGGAGCCCTCTGTGCAGACGCTTGCTACACTGCGCGCTGCGAGGAACAATGCACAAAAGATTGCAAGGCGATGTGCCAACGACTACTGGCTTAACCTCTGCCAGGACATTCAGCTTTCTGCAGATCACGGAAACATGCGCAAAATGTACGAAGGCATGAAGAAGGCTTTCGGTCCCAGTGTCATCAAGACCGCCCCACTTAAATCAGCTGCAGGAGATGTCATCAAGGATCGCGGTAAACAAATGGAGAGATGGGCTGAGCACTACCAAGAGCTCTACTCGAGAGTAACCACCGTCTCGAACACGGCCCTTGAGAACACCCCTCTACTGTCAGTCATGGATGAGCTTGACGCTCCACCCACCATCGAGGAGCTCAGCAAGGCGATAGACTCTATCTCAAACGGCAAGGCTCCGGGCAGTGACAACATCCCCCCTGAAATCGTCAAAACCGCAAAGGAGAGCTCGCTCTTGAAACACCTCCATGAGCTCCTGTTGCAGTGCTGGGAGGAAGGGGCTGTGCCCCAAGATATGCGTGATGTCAAAATCATCACTCTTTACAAGAACAAGGGGGAGCGGAGCGATTGTAACAACTATCGCGGTATCTCACTCCTAAGCATAGTTGGCAAAGCCTTTGCCCGTGTCGTCCTCAACAGACTACAACTACTTGCCGAACGTGTGTATCCAGAGGCGCAGTGTGGATTCAGAGCAACCAGGTCAACCATAGATATGGTCTTCTCTATGAGGCAGCTGCAAGAAAAGTGTCGGGAGCAGAGACAACCCCTCTTTTTGGCCTTTATTGATCTGACCAAGGCTTTTGACTTGGTCAGCAGGGATGGACTGTTTGCCCTCCTCCAACGAATTGGATGTCCCCCCAAGCTTTTGAGCATGATCAAGTCATTCCACCAGGACATGAACGGCATTGTCCAGTTTGATAGATTATCCTCAGACCCTTTCCCGATCAAGAACGGTGTGAAGCAGGGTTGTGTTCTGGCTCCTACCCTATTTGGCATCTTTTTCTCCCTGCTTCTGTGCTACGCCTTCCGGGGCTCTGAAGACGGTGTCTTTCTCCACACCAGGAGCGACGGAGGTCTCTTCAACATGGCACGCCTCAGATCAAAGACCAAGGTGCGAAGCGTTCTAATCAGGGAGCTGCTCTTTGCTGATGATGCTGGTCTTGTTGCCCACACCGTGGAAGCGCTCCAGCGTCTCATCAACTGCTTTGCTCGTGCCTGCTCTGAGTTTGGCTTCACCATCAGCCTTAAAAAGACCGAGGTCATGGGCCAGGATGTCAGCAGTGCTCCCAATATCAATATCGGCGACCACACACTTGCGGTGGTGGACAAGTTCACCTACCTCGGGTCGATCATCTCCAGCAAGCTCTCCCTAGACGCCGAACTGAACGCCCGTATCGGCAAGGCATCGACGGTGATGGCCCGTCTGGCGAAGCGAGTCTGGGACAACTCTATGCTAACCATCAACACCAAGATAAGAGTCTACATGGCCTGTGTACTGAGTACTCTCCTATACGGCAGTGAAGCTTGGACCCTCTACTCCTGCCAGGAACGCCGACTGAACGCCTTCCACCAGCGCTACCTTCGCAGACTACTGCACATCACTTGGCAGGACCGTGTCTCCAACATCGACGTCCTGGCCAGAGCAGATGTGCCCAGTATGTTTGCCATCCTGACAAAGAGACGCTTGCGATGGCTTGGCCACGTCAACCGAATGGAGGATGGCCGCATCCCCAAAGACTTACTGTATGGGGAGCTGGCTACTGGAACTAGATCAAAGGGACGCCCAACTCTCAGATTCAAGGATGTTTGCAAGCGTGACCTCAAGGCTGGAGGCTTTAACCCCTCCGACCTGGAGTCAGCCGCCTCTGTCCGCTCCAACTGGCGGACCATCACCCAGGATGTCATCCGAACAGCAGAGGAAAGAAGAGACACTCGCTGGGGGGAGAAGAGACTCCGCAGACAGAGGAGACTGTCGAGACCCCCACTACACTGTGAAGAATTCATCTGCAACGGCTGCGGCAGGACCTGCAGATCCCGTATCGGCCTCTACAGCCACGCCCGATGGTGCAGCTCCCTGAATGATGACCCAAGGCACAAAACCCCCCCATGATCTTTCGAGATCGATGGAGCCAATGATGATGATGATGACATTCCCTTACCACCACCTTTAGATTTATTCTCAAGAATTAAAAAAAAGTTAGTGGAATTTATATGGAACAACAGGAGGGCTAGATTACGTCTGTCTTTATTATATTTACCATTTGATCGTGGAGGTCTGAAATGTCCAAATTTTATGTTGTATTATTGGTCGGCACAACTGAGGTCTATGACATATTTTTCATTAAATGATCTCCCTCACTGGACTGAAATGGAATCATACAATTTACCTTTACCTCTTCCCATATTCATATACTCAGATTCGGCAAAAAAATTACAAAAACAAGTTAAAAATCCATTTGTAAAGCATATGATCAAAATATGGTGTGAAGCTAAAAACTATTTAAAAGAACCACACTTATTGTCACAATTTAGCCCAATATGGGGTAATCAATATTTTAAACCAGGGAGAGCGGATACTGTATTTAAAGTATGGAATTTAAAAGGGATTCAAAAGATTCAAGATTTATATTTGCCATGTGCAGATAACATAATGTCTTTTGAAGAGCTGAGGATCAAATTTAATCTTAATAGAACACATTTTTTTAAATATCTTCAACTTAGAAACTTTATTCGATCAAATCAAAATAAAGCTCTCACTCGACCTATTTATTCATCCTTGGAAAAAATGTTGATGAAAGATAGTAAAAGAAAGGGTATTATTTCAGAGTTTTATAACTCATTGACACTATCCTCAAGTGAAAACTCACAGAAAAGATTAAACTACTGGAAAGAAGATCTGCAAACTGAAATTTCAGAGGAACAATGGGAATTGGCTTGTACAGAAGCTCAAACCAAATCAATAAATGTACGTCTTAAATTGATACATTTTAAATGGTTAATGCGGATGTATGTTACACCGGAGGAGTTAAATAGATATAACAAAAATATACCAGATACGTGCACAAAATGCATGGAAAGTAAAGGAACCCTATTTCATTGTGTATGGGAATGTAGAATAATAAGAATGTTTTGGGAAGAGGTGAGGGTAACAATTGAAAAAATAATCTCAAAACAAATCATATTGAATCCTAAACTGTTTTTGTTGGGTCTGTACCCAGAAAAGCATAACTTTAATAAAAGTGAAAGAACATTCATAGACCTCAGTTTGCTTAATGCCAAAAAATGTATTGCACTACTGTGGAAAAAGACTCATAGACCAGATGTGACTCAGTGGTTAAGACAGATGTTAACAAACCTTCCACTAGAAAGAATAACATATATACTGAAATCAAAGGAAATTGTGTTTGAGAATATATGGAGACCTTTTATTGATTATGTAAAAAATTTAAACATAACTCTTGAAGAAGAAGGTGAATGATGTGTGTGGACCTTGTAAATTCCAAACTGGTGAACATAATATGTATACTTATGTAATGGATTGTCTAGGCTAAACAGAGGAGCATTGTTGAAGACTTGATTTTGTTGGTGGTTGTGGGTGTTTTTAGTGCATTTTTTTTTGTAGTACTTTAGTGTTAGTGTTTGATTGTTTGTGTCATGTTTGTTAAAAAAAAAAGGTTCAATAAAGATATTGTGGAAAAAAAAATATAATTTTATTGATTTTTATTCTTTGAAATCAGTTAAATTATTGTTCTGTTGTGGCTCTGCAAAATTATGGTCAAAAGTGTAAATTGTATAAGGAAAAAAAGTCAGAATTTTACCACAATCTGTTTCAAATTTATTAAAAAAAAAAAAAACAGTAATTTTATTTTTTTAAAAATAGACAAAAATAGCCATAAAATAATTCATAAATTTATAATAAAGTCTCAAATGTACAAGAAAAGTCAATTTTACAAGAGGAAATTACAAATTTGAGGAAAATGGTTCAAATTTAGATAAATTTACAGAGAAAAGTAGAAAACTACAAGAAAATTGTTATAAATTTGAGAAAAACCTCAAACCTTCAAGACTGAAGTCATTACTCGAGTTTTGAAGTGGGTGCCTTTTGTATCCTTAACTAGAAATTTTTGATTGTCTACTTTTAATTATTAATTTCATAGCACTACTTTTACATGAGTAGAACTTCTGGCTACTATACCCACCTCTGATCATATAATTTAAGTATGCATGAATAAATTACTATCATGAATGTTTTTTCCCCCTTTCTTACTCTTTCTCAATGTTAAAAAAACAGTAGAATAAAAATACAAAAAAAATACACATATTTTTGTCATTTATGTAAACCATGACAAAAAAATCCTGTAGGACAAAACGTGACACTTAGTATTTTCTAACCTGTTTGTATACCACCATAGACAAAGAGAGAACCTGAATTAGAAAGGGTTCAGAGGGAAAGATGAGACAAACAAGATGAGCCAAGCAGAGGAAAGTGTTCAGCAGAGGATCCAGGAGAGGTGAGAGCAGAGGAAGGAGAGGAGGATACACCAGTAAAAAGTCCAAACACAGGACGTCTGGGTGGGACCCCAATTGGTCCAATATTCCAACATTCAAACCTTGGTTGTACAATACCTAAAAAAACAAGTTCCATATGCAAAGTTACTGTGCAAAATTAAAAAAAAAATTGTCCAGTTTCCGATTATTAAATATTATTAATAACATAATTAATTTGGCAGGAACAAAAAAAGTCAGCACCCATACCTGCCTGGACTCTTTATGGCATGATACAAAAGAAACAAAATGGCGGAGCGGAGTAAATGACTGGCACTCTTCATTAAAAGCAAACGTAGAGCAGTACTTTGACTTTTATAAAGTGAAAGGGAAAAAGATACGGACAAGACCCACAACATATGTAAGCTCTGTCAGATTAAAATATTTTGGAAACACGACAAACATGAGAAACCATAATGCACATTTCCAGCCGGTGGATAGACAGAAAGTGGCTGCTGATGCAGACCAGTGGACCATTGAACAAGCAATGTCAAAACTTCCACACAACTCAGAAAGGGCAAAGCGAATTACAAAATCTATTGCCACTTTTACTGCAAAGGATTTACGCCCATATTCCATTGTCGAGAACCAGGGCTTTTGTGTTATGATGCACATTGTAGAGCCAAGTTACAACGTCGTAATATTTTTGTGTAAAACTGTTGGAAAGACTTTTCCCGGTCACCAACAAGTGTTTTATATATATATATATATATATATATATATATATATACGTATACAGTGGGGTAAAAAAGTATTTAATCAGCCACCAATTGTACAAGTTCTCCCACTTAAAAGATGAGAGAGGTCTCCAATTTTCATCATAGGTATACCTCAACTATGAGAGACAAAATGAGGAAAAAAAAAAATCCAGAAAAATCACATTGTCTGATTTTTAAAGAATTTATTTGCAAATTATGGTGGAAAATAAGTATTTGGTCAATAACAAAAGTTCATCTCAATACTTTGTTATATACCCTTTGTTGGCAATGACAGAGGTCAAACGTTTTCTTTAAGTTTTCACACAATGTTGCTGGTATTTTGGCCCATTCCTCCATGCAGATCTCCTCGAGGGCAGTGATGTTTTGGGGCTGTCGCTGGGCAACACGGACTTTCAACTTTCTCCAAAGATTTTCTATGGGGTTGAGATCTGGAGACTGGCTAGGCCACTCCAGGACCTTGAAATGCTTCTTACAAAGCCACTCCTTCGTTGCCCGGGCGGTGTGTTTGGAATCATTATCATGCTGAAAGACCCAGCCACGTTTCATCTTCAATGCCCTTGCTGATGGAAGGAGGTTTTCACTCAAAATCTCACGATACATGGCCCCATTCATTCTTTCCTTTACACGGATCAGTCGTCCTGGTCCCTTTGCAGAAAAACAGCCCCAAAGCATGATGTTTCCACCCCCATGCTTCACAGTAGGTATGGTGTTCTTTGGATGCAACTCAGCATTCTTTCTCCTCCAAACACGACAAGTTGAGTTTTTACCAAAAAGTTCTATTTTGGTTTCATCTGACAATATGACATTCTCCCAATCCTCTTCTGGATCATCCAGATGCTCTCTAGCAGACGGGCCTGGACATGTACTGGGTGAAGCAGGGGGACACGTTTGACACTGCAGGATTTGAGTCCCTGGCGGTGTAGTGTGTTACTGATGGTAGCCTTTGTTACTTTGGTCCCAGCTCTCTGCAGGTCATTCACTAGGTCCCCCCATGTGGTTCTGGGATTTTTGCTCACTGTTCTCGTGATCATTTTGACCCCACGGGGTGAGATCTTAAGTGGAGCCCCAGACTGAGGGAGATAATCAGTGGTCTTGTATGTCTTCCACTTTCTAATAATTGCTCCCACAGTTGATTTCTTCACACCAAGCTGCTTACCTATTGCAGATTCAGTCTTCCCAGCCTGGTGCAGGTCTACAATTTTGTTTCTGGTGTCCTTTGACAGCTCTTTGGTCTTGGCCATAGTGGAGTTTGGAGTCTGACTGTTTGAGGTTGTGGACAGGTGTCTTTTATACTGATAACGAGTTCAAACAGGCGCCATTAATACAGGTAATGAGTGGAGGACAGAGGAACCTCTTAAAGAAGAAGTTACAGGTCTGTGAGAGCCAGAAATCTTGCTTGTTTGTAGGTGACCAAATACTTATTTTCCACCATAATTTGCAAATAAATTCTTTAAAAATCAGACAATGTGATTTTCTGGATTTTTTTTTCTCATTTTGTCTCTCATAGTTGAGGTATACCTATGATGAAAATTGGAGACCTCTCTGATCTTTTAAGTGGGAGAACGTGCACAATTGGTGGCTGACTAAATACTTTTTTGCCCCACTGTGTGTGTGTGTGTGTGTGTATATATATATATACTGTATATATATATATATATATATATATACTGTATATGTATGTATGTATGTATGTATATGTGTGTGTGTAAGATGACAACTAAGCTGACCCGGAGAAGATTTTTGGCTCCGTTTCTGCTTTCAAAAGACTTTTCTTCTCCCCTGCTGCTGCTCGTCACCGCTGGCTGCCCCCAGACGAAAATCCATAGAATAGGTATATGGGACTATAATGTTCTGAATGAGGCTTTACGGAATTATGAATCAGTCTGTAAATCACTGGATTGAAAACGTATTTGTACATGTACAGATTGGATCCCGGAGTCCCCTTGGGGTACTCAATTGATCAGGGGTCCACTTCACCTGTTCCCGACACAGCCTCCCCACTCTCTACAACAAGACCAAAGCTGAAGTCATGCAGTCACTGAAGACAGCAGGTAGGATTGCTATCACGCGTGGTGTGTAGACATCCATTGCCACCAAATCATTTGTAACAGTAAGTGCACATTTTTGTATAAAAGGTAAATGTGATTTTGATACAGCAAAATGTTCTGGGTTTTTGGGCTGAAGGACTTGGGTTACTTATTGCACATAACATGAGAACTTTCACTGTTTTAACATTTCTGTTAGAAATTCTAAGTATTTTTGACTGAAGGACTGAGTTACTTGTTGCGCATAACAGAATGTTTGTTATGAGTCTTATTTGTTAAAATTCAGGGTGTTCATCTGAACAATAAACTCGACTGGTCACACAATACCGACACACTCTACAAGAAGGGACAGCGCAGGCTGTTCCTACTAAGGAGGCTCAGGTCTTTTGGTGTACAAGGGGCACTGCTGAAGACATTCTATGACACGGTGGTGGCATCAGCCATCACTTTTGGAGTGGTCTGCTGGGGCAGTGGCATTACAGCAGCCGATAGGACGAGACTGAACAAACTAATCAAGAAAGCTAGCTCTGTCCTGGGGCAACGCCTTGACCCAGTGGAGGAGATAGGAGAGAGAAGGATGGTGGCTAAACTGTCATCTCTGCTGGAGTCCAAGTCCCACCCTATGCAGGACATACTGAACGCACTGAGGAGCTCATTTAGCAGTAGACTACATCATCCTAGGTGTGCAACCGAGAGGTTTCGCAGGTCCTTCCTACCTACGGCTGTCAGACTGTATAACCTAAGCAGGGCTGCTCGCAGAGATAGCAAAAAAACATGACGACCTAATAGTATTGAATGCAAAAGACGCAATAGACTTACACAAATGGTCCCCTCCAGTATACAACCAGGACAATATCAGTCGCTACGGAGGGTGACAATATGTATGGGTACATATTCATACCATGTAGGATAACTAAATAGATGGTTATGCTGTTTATTCCATCTAGCTACAATGCTCCACACTGTGTATATACAGTATATTTATGTGTACATATGTATATTCACTGCTCTTATTTTTCTTATCTTCTTAATTATTGCTCTGAGTGTTGCTATCCCTGTGCTGTTGCAATCCTGGAATTTCCCCATTGTGGGACTAATAAAGGCTTATCTTATCTTATATTCTGAAGTCTGTGTTATAGCAGCAAATGTGCTGATACAGTCACACTTTTCATGTTGGTTTTTTGAAACATTTAAGAAGTTGTCACACAGTGAGATGAAAAAAAAATCCTGAATAGGAAAAAAAAAGCTTTGAGAATCGTTATCGGCTTGAATCGGAGACCCCTGAATCGTAATTGCCTCGAATCACTGGGTGCATAAAGATTCCCACCCCTAGAAGCACGGGGAGAACATGTAAACTCCACACAGATGGGCATACCTGGGTTCAGGTTTGAACCCAGGCCTTGACCTGGGTTCAAACCTGAGCTCAATCCCAGATCCTTTTACTGTGCTCCCCATAGGAATCAGATCTCCTCAGTGTCTGCAGCAACAGATACTGGAGAGCGTATCAATGTTCATCATTGCCTAAAAAAGCTCAAATCAGCCCACTCTTGCTTTATACAGGGGGCATCACCCGTAAATGACTAATTTCCTCCTACCTAATTTTGGGTGGGCAGAGCACAAGACTATCATATGGTCAACTCAGACAGAGACAGTCATATACCCTCACATTTACAGTACGTCCATCCACATCAACTTAGAATCACCAATTAGCCTAACACCAGGTTAGGTCTCCGGGCTGTGGGAGGAAACCCAGACAACAGCAGGGAGAACATCCACACGTCACACAAAAAACCTTTATCCGACAAACTCAGAACATTCTCACTGTGAGGCAACAGTGAAAGCTTGGTAAATGACCTCTTATTTTAAAAGTATTTTTAAAGTACACTAAAAAGGAGAAAATATTTTTCTTCAACAGATATGTTCATACAGGTCCTCTTTACCTACAGGATCTATGAATGTTAAAGCTTTTACCAGACTTGTTTAAACCAGATATTAAGCATTTCCAAAGGGCATCATCAACTCTTAACTTAATTGTTGTTACTAGGGATGTTAATGATTAACTGACTTTCGATTAATTGTTGATAAGAATTTAGTCGACTAAATTAAATTAGTTGTCAATTAATTAATTGGTAACTCAGCAGTTCTTTTTTATTCATTCATTCATTCATCTTCTTCCGCTTAATCCGTTTCGGGTCGCGGGGGGCTTGAGCCTATCCCAGCATCTTTGGGCGAGAGGCAGGGTACACCCTGGACAGATCGCAGGGCCAACATAGAGAGACAGACAACCATTCACTCTCACAGTCATACCTAAGGACAATTTAGAATCCCCAGTTTGATGCCAATTAACCTAACTTGAATGTTTTTGGCATGTGGGAGGAAACCGGAGAAATCCCGGAGTAAACCCACGCAGACACGGGGAGAACATGCAAACTCCACACAGATCACTGTTGGTCGGGGGCTGGGATCGAACCCAGGATCCCCTGGCCACGGGTGAGTTGCTGTGCTGCCGCAGTGCTAACCACTCCGCCACCATACCGCCCCAGTCCTTTTCAATGGGAGCTTATTCTATGAAATGCAGTGACATCGTCATCCAGGTGGGGGTGCACGCAGTCACCCACTGCGCATTTCAACCGAAAAAGCAGAAGAACACGCTAAGCCCCCAGAGCACATGTGCTGTGCAGGGTGAAAAAAATTCACACTTCCGGGTTAGGAGAATCACAAGTTCCAATGGCACGTTCCAATGTCCATCCATCTCCTTCAAATCAACAGGGCGGACAAATGGATTGCAGTGAGGAAAAAGACTACACAAGCACAAAAACCTATCCCTGCTACCAGCAGACTGGACTCAAGTTCCCACTGAGTTAACAGACAAAGGGAGCCCAGATCGTACTGGGTTTATCTGGATTGCTGGGGCAGTGTGATGTTTAACATACAACAGATGAAGCAACTCACAATTTATTTTCCTGTTTAAACAGTCTACCACTGCATCTCAGTAAATTAGAACGTAAAAGGTTTTTTTAAATATAACTAAAAAAGATTAATTTTATGGTATTGGTAATAGTTTTTAATAAAAAAAACCATGACATTTGTAATTTACTGAGCTGTACTAGCATATAGTACACACTATACAGCGCAAAATTTGTTAAACTACAAAAAAATGCCATTGTCTGTAGTAAAAAATTGCAAATGGTACAATAAATTATTGAGGAATATGATGTTCATGTTTTATTCAGTATATGAAAAAACAGCAACTTTTTATATGTTAAAGACCATATTGTACCAAGGGAAATTCAGACTCTCAGGAAAAACGCTGCTTATCAATTAATCGTTAATCGATAAGGTGAATCAATTATAAATTAATGAATTAATTGATAACTTGCATCCCTAGTTGTTACTCACCTGACTGACATTTCAAGCCTATTTTGACAGAAAGAAAAGCAACTGTAAACACACTGGGAGGAAAAAAAAACAAAAAAAAAAACAGATTTTGCGTTTATCTATAAATGCAAAGAATCTCCGTCTGCGTGTGTGACGGTTCCTTACATACATATCTCTTGAACCGTTCATCAGACTGACCTCAGATTTTATACGTGTTTTGCTGAGGTTACGAGGGTGTGCATCCCCAATTATGGAGCTGGTCAGTCAAAATATGTAATTTTTATCAATAAAAGTTTAGTCATCGCTCTTTCCTCATGCTATGGCTTCTAGAGGTGTGGGCGGAGTTTTGCATTGATTCCATGCTGATTGGATAATACGTGACATCATGGCATCAGTAACCATAGCGCACCATGAGCAAAACAAGGAAGCCAAAAGTGACGAATCTGAATAGAGAAAGATAATACTGACGATTTAATGCTTAAAAAATTATACCATAAAGTTGCTGTGACTGCGTAGGTCAAAAGAATAATTTGGCATATGTGGAGAACATGAGGCACCTGAACAGATTGGACAGAGCATCAGCAGGGACCCGGGTCTGACGAAGAACACTGGCGTATCCAACACAGAATATGCCAAGAGAAGCAGCGGCCTGACCAGGCAGACCACGGTCCTTCGTGGGGAGGAACGCTCAGCCTGCCCGGTCAGTAGTAAATGAGAGTGGTACCACTGTACTTTGCAGGACCGCGAGTCCCACATGAGTATCTAAAAATTAAAAACTTAATAATAATACGAACATGACTGTGGAGCGGAATGGCCGGAATGACTTAACGACCAAACACAGGACACAAAAATGTCCAAATAACAAAATAAATAATTTTTTAGTTAAATATTTACTGACAAATGGGCAGCACTGATGCAACGGTTGCAGTCAAACGGGTCCTTCTGCTGTGTATAATAATGTTTGGTGTTTTGTAGTTAATTCGGTTGATTACAATTTAACAAAACCTTTGAATAACAAAATATTGCTAAAATACAAAAGATGCACTACAATGGGTCTCAAACATTTGTAAACATGTCCTGTTATAGTACTGCATGAATTTATTGATGATACACAGAAGAAATTTAATATTATACTTAACTCCATCACTGAACAGTGATATAAACTAAAATAATTATAATGATGACTGAACAACTCCCATTCCCCAAAATGCAAGATACACCATTATTACCTCCACCAAGGGAGGATGGAGGTAATGTTTTCGGTAGCTAAAGTTGGTTAGTTAGTTGGTTGGTTTGTCTGTTACCACCATAATTCAAAAAGTTATGAACGAATATTGATGAAGTTTTCAGGAAAGGTGTGTAATGGCATGGGGAACAGATGATTTGGTGGTGATTCAGATCATGATGTGGATGCAGGAATTTTTTGAATATTATTTTATATATTAATCTGTCTCTTTTCATGTACTGCCCCTTTAAGATGTGTCCACTCAGTTACATGCGTGGTCACACCATAGGGCCCCGCGCCACGCGGAAGCCAAACACTGCAGAAAAAGTATGAGGAGGCGTGTCCACCAAACTCATTTTTCCTGCTGTGGGCAGCTATTTTCTATTCATTCTCTATGTAGTCCAGCGTTTACAGCGCTGAAACGCTTTGAGCGGTGGTCACTTTTTGTCACTGTGCTCAGGGCTGAAAAAAGTCCAATTTGTCAGACTACTGTACAGCTGCACTCGTCAATGTCAGACCTTTCTAAGCAACCAATCACAATTAAGGAAGGGCAAGACATCAGACGCTGGTACAGGTAGATGAGAACGGAAGGTGACCGTGGAGACTAAACTTTGCTGCACCGAACAATGTGAATTTGTAGTTGATAACCGCAAAACAATGGTATGATGCCGCACTGTTGTGTAATATTGCTTAATAATTATGAACCTTGTCAGTAAACTGTAATGGAGAAAAGAGGAGGAAAAAAGAAAAAACGAAAACCGACCTGAATGATTCAATAAACCATGATGCTGATTTAAGGTGGAATTGCCCAGCCCCAATGTATGGTCAATGCAATTATGACAGTCTTGTTATTATTATTATTATTTAGTCTATAATATAGTCATATTGTTTTTGCTGTTGTTTCTCAGTCTGTTAATAATAATAATAATAATAATAATAATAATGGATTGCATTTATATAGCGCCTTTCATTCAAATTTTCAGGAAAGGAGTGTAATGGCACTGAACACGTGATTAGATTTTGGTGATGATCTCAACATGCATACCTCCACCAAGGCTCTTATCTTCTCACAGAGTGGTAGCAACAATACTCCAAAACTACTGGATGGATTTGGATGAAATTTTCACCAGAGGTGGCCCTTGGCCCAACGATGAACTCATTAGATGTTGGAGGTGATCCGTGAGTGCATACCTCCGCCAAGGCCCTATCTCGCAATGTACTGATGGATGGACAAAGGGACGGAGGGATGAAGCCTTGGCGGAGGTATGCACTCTCTGAATGCCCACTAGTCTTGAATATAAGTCATAAAAGATCACACAAACAAGTGCTCTGACAAACACATAAACAAGGGATCTGAAACAGTCGCTATTATTTAATGTCCCATTCATTTTCAATATTTAGGTATTCTGTAATTAATATTCACAATCAAATCTTAGTGCCATTTACTCCCTTTTATATTTGTCAAAGTTTAACATGTGATTATCTACATATAGGCTACACCTCTGTATTCCACTTTCAAACACAGCCTACATTTGGACCTGTAAAGCCTAATTGGAATACCTGTTTCAGACAGGAATAATTGCATTCTACGGACAATACACTAGTCAATATACAACCAAAGTGAACTGAGGAGCTGCTTCTGCCTGCAAAGCTCAGAGCCAGCCTAATGAGAAATGAACATACAGACCTGTTAACTGCTGTGACTCCCCAGAAAAACAAAGGGGAAAAAACATTTGCCTTTTTTGGAATAATTTTAAATGAGGGAAGCACAATAACAAAACTTCCACAGAAGACTATCTCCAGCCACACATTCAGACACATTTTTAGCATTCAGACCACCTGAATGCTAAAAATTAGGAACATACGAGTGAAGCAGCCTTGGAAAAGCTCTATCCAGGAACGGTGTTAAAACACTGACAGCAACTTCCGGTTATGGCTGCCACGTAGGACGGACGTGTCTCGCTCTGCTCTGCTCCTGGAGAAAAAAAATCGGCAAATAACTCTCTCATTTGGGACAGAACGTATCCCAGCGTTTGGGCGAGGATATGTCGGCGAAGCCTAAGGCTGGAAAACCAGGAAAAGGAAAAAGCGAGCCGCCGAAACAGTCCAAATTAACGGACTTTCAGGTCTGTGACGCAGCAAACAGGGCTCCATATATGGCGGAGGAGGCTGGCAACGCTGCGATTTCTGCGGGGAATGGCGCAGATGCGCTGATGGCTGCCATGAGTTCAATGAGAGCGGACTTTTCCTCTAGATTTGATGGGATTATGACAGCGTTGGAAGGAATAAGAAAGGAATTGGGTGACTGTGTAGAACGAACGGCGCAGATGGAGCTCCGTCTCGCTAGTGCTGAAGATGACGTCACCCGTCTTCAATTAAAGGTGCGCACTTTGGAAAAAAAAAATAAATCTCTGGAAGATAATATTTTGGATTTGGAATCTCGGTCGAGACAGAATAATTTGAGGCTGGTGGGTCTTCCAGAGGAATCAGAAGGTCGGGACGTATGTTCCTTTCTGGAA
This sequence comes from Pholidichthys leucotaenia, assembly GCA_020510985.1. Classification (NCBI taxonomy): domain Eukaryota; kingdom Metazoa; phylum Chordata; class Actinopteri; order Cichliformes; family Pholidichthyidae; genus Pholidichthys; species Pholidichthys leucotaenia. Next base: position 117,856,537 of record CM035840.1, read on the forward strand.
AAGTGGATTCCGGAGGTGCTGGGCAGCGAGGAGTTGCAATCAGCAGTGGTTCTGGAAAAAGCACATCGCATTGGCCCACGGAGAGATAAGGGACCGCCGAGGACCTTAATTATGAAGTTTCTTAACAACAGAGACAGGATGAAGATCTTCAACGCTGCACGAGCTAAAAAAGGAGAGATTAAACACCAGGACCAGCAGGTGCGGTTCTACCCAGATTTGGCCACAGGAATCCAGCAATTGAGGAAGCAGTTTGATCCCGTACGTAAGGAGCTGCGCAACCTTGGGATTCGTCATGGTGTAATCTATCCTGCGAGACTGCTGACCACGTATGAGGGCCGAACCCACATCTTCAAGACCCCAGAGGAGGCGCAGGAGTTCATCAAGAAGATCAAAGAAGAAGAAGAGACTGGTGGGAGCTAAGCATGAACAAAATATAAGGTAGAATAATTAAGCATTTGCACAGGCATCTGACTGACTTGAAGTAAATAGTAAGTTTACAAAATATAGATTGTATTATATATTTAAAACAAAACAAAACAAAAACAAAACAAACAAACAAAAAAAAACTATGATGTACAAAGTTGTTAAAAATTTTGGAGTTAAGTTGGAAAACTACAGAGGAGAGTTAATGTTACGTCATTAAAAGCAGTAGAGTTAGGGTGATTGGGAGGATGAAGAAGGAGTGGCTTAGGCTGTTCCCCGTGGGTGTGGAACGGTCGATGGCTATATCGGGAGACAGAATTTTTCTTTTGATTTTGGGGGGTTTGCCACAAGTGTGGGAAGGGGAAATTTGTTTGTGTGTAGTTTGTAGGATGAATGTTCAACCACTCATGTTTTTGCTTCTCTGTATGAGCATGTTTACACTGCAAGGTAATCCCAAACTCTCTATTGATCATGGACCAAAGTGTTAATCTTAATTTAACTTCATGGAATTGCAGAGGTCTACAAAATTTAAAAAAACTTAAACAAGTTATGAATAAAATAAAGGACATGGGTTCAAGAATTGTGTTTTTACAAGAAACTCATCTGATAGAGGAGGATGTTAAAAGAATTAGGAGTAGATGGCAGGGAAGTGTATTCACCTCTTCATTTTCATCCCGAGCCAGGGGAGTTATGACTCTCATACATAAATCAGTTCCTTTTCAAGTGAAAAATGTAATTGGAGACAAATTTGGAAGATATGTAATCATTCAAGGTTCTTTGCTATTAGAAAATATAAATCTTGTGAACTTATATGGTCCCAATATAGATGATCAGAAGTTCTTTGCTAATTTATTTCTCATCTTATCATCACTTACAGGGCAACATATAATAGCAGGGGATTTTAATTGTACATTGAATCCAGGTGTGGATAGATCAACAGGACTGGATTGTACGCACATTGGATGTAGGATGACTATTAATCATTTTATGAAAGAATTGAGATTGTTAGATATATGGAGAGAAATGAAACCACAAGTTAAAGCCTATTCTTGTTATTCCAGTACCTACAAGACATTCTCACGTATTGATTATTTTTTGATTTCCACAGAATTAAGGTCCAAGATTCAAAACTGCTTTTATGATAACATCGTGATCTCTGATCATGCACCCTGTTGTCTAATATATGTAGAAAAAAAATTGACAAAGGAATCAGGTAGATGGCAATTTCAGCATAAATGGCTTCAGGATGAGGAATTTGTCAAGTATATAGAAAAACAGATAGACGAGTTCTTTGACATCAATACTACACAAACATCAGCATGTGTAAAGTGGGAGGCTTTCAAAGCTTTTATTAGGGGGCATATTATTAGTTATACAGGATCAAAATCTAAGAAGACTCGAGAGGAGAGAGCTAAATTGGAACATAAAATAAAAAATCTTCAGGAAAAAGTGTATGCAGGAAGTGACCCAAGGTTGGAGAATGAATTACTGATTTTGAGAGCTGAATACGACAAAAAATCAGCGAATAGAGCTGCCTCGAGTCTTCTAAGATTGAAACAATCTTTTTATGAACAAGGTGAAAAATCAGGAAAATTATTAGCATGGCAGATTAAACAATTGGAAATTAAAACACCAATTACCAGTATTATAAGTAACGGACAGGTAGTTATAGATCCTTTAGAAATTAATAGAGCCTTTAGAGATTACTATGAAAAATTATATGATACCAAAAATGAACCTGATTTAACAAAACTAAATGGGTTTTTGAACGAACTATCTATACCGTGTATTCCAAATGAAAACAGGGAGATATTGGAGTCTAAAATTAGTCAAGAAGAAGTTGGGCTAGCCATTGATAATATGAAATCAGGAAAAAGTGCAGGACCAGATGGTCTTCCAGTTGACCTTTATAAAAAATTTAAGAATAAATTAATAAAACCTTTTTTGGAAATGGTTTTAGAAGCATTTCAAAATAATAATTTACCATCATACATAAATAATGCCTTAATTATACTGCTGCCAAAACCAGGTAAGCCCTCTAATAAATGTGAAAATATGAGACCAATAAGCCTATTAAACGCCGACCTTAAGATAATCTGTAAAATTTTAGCAAGACGAATACAAGAAATTTTACCAAATATTATTAATCGAGATCAGAATGGCTTTATAAAGGGTAGACAAGGCTTCCATAATGTAAGAAGACTATTTAATATTATCTATTTTAATAAAGAAGCACCGGATACAGCTCTCCTATCATTGGACGCCGAAAAGGCCTTTGATAGAGTTGAATGGCCCTTTCTTTTTGAAGTCCTACAAAGGTTTGGACTTGGAAATAATTTCATAAAATGGGTTCAAATAATATACAATAATGCTACAGCAGAAATCCTAACAAATAACAATATTTCAAAACCAATAAAAATCAATAGAGGATGTCGACAAGGCTGTCCACTCTCACCTTTACTGTTTACTATGGCAATTGAACCTTTAGCGATAGCGATACGTTTACATTCACAAATATATGGAATTAAAGTTGGACCAACAGAACATAAAATCTCCCTGTACGCCGATGATATAATTTTGTTTATGTCGAATCTAAAAAAATCAATTCCAACCTTGTTGAATTTAATAAAGAATTTTGGGGAAATATCAGGATATAAAATAAATAAAACTAAATCTTCAATATTAATGCTAAATGAGACCCAGAGAAATTACCCAGCCCCTGAGGTAAATCAATTCAATGTTGTAAATCAGTTTAAATATTTAGGAATCCAAATTATGCCTAAGCTAGAATCAGTCGCCAGTGTCAACTATGAAGCCTTAATGTCAGATATCAGTGAGTTAACTCAGAGATGGATGTCACTACCAATGTCGATGATCGGGAGAATCAATATACTTAAAAGTAATATTTTACCTAAAATACTTTATTTATTTCAATACATTCCCTTATCACCACCTTTAGATCTATTCTCAAGAATAAAAAAAAAGTTAGTGGAATTTATATGGAACAACAGGAGGGCTAGATTACGTCTGTCTTTATTATATTTACCATTTGATCGTGGAGGTCTGAAATGTCCAAATTTTATGTTGTATTATTGGTCGGCACAACTGAGGTCTATGACATATTATTTTTCATCAAATGATCTCCCTCACTGGACTGAAATGGAATCATACAATTTACCTTTACCTCTTCCCATATTCATATACTCAGATTCGGCAAAAAAATTACAAAAACAAGTTAAAAATCCATTTGTAAAGCATATGATCAAAATATGGTGTGAAGCTAAAAACTATTTAAAAGAACCACAGTTATTGTCACAATTTAGTCCAATATGGGGTAATCAATATTTTAAACCAGGGAGAGCGGACGCTGTATTTAAAGTATGGAATTTAAAAGGGATACAAAAGATTCAGGATTTATATTTGCCATGTGCAGACAACATAATGTCTTTTGAAGAGCTGAGGATCAAATTTAATCTCAATAGAACACATTTTTTTAAATATCTTCAACTTAGAAACTTTATTCGATCAAATCAAAATAAAGCTCTCACTCGACCTATTTATTCATCCTTGGAAAAAATGATGATGAAAGATAGTAAAAGAAAGGGTATTATTTCAGAGTTTTATAACTCATTGACACTATCTTCAAGTGAAAATTCACTGAAAAGATTAAACTACTGGAAAGAAGATCTGCAAATTGAAATTTCAGAGGAACAATGGGAATTGGCTTGTACAGAAGCTCAAACCAAATCAATAAATGCACGCCTTAAATTGATACATTTCAAATGGTTAATGCGGATGTATGTTACACCGGAGGAGTTAAATAGATATAACAAAAATATACCAGATACATGCACAAAATGCATGGAAAGTAAAGGAACCCTATTTCATTGTTTATGGGAATGTAGATTAATAAGAATGTTTTGGGAAGAGGTGAGGGTAACAATTGAAAAAATAATCTCAAAACAAATCATATTGAATCCTAAACTGGTTTTGTTGGGTCTGTACCCAGAAAAGCATAATTTCAATAAAAGTGAAAGAACATTCATAGACCTCAGTTTGCTTAATGCCAAAAAATGTATTGCACTATTATGGAAAAAGACTCATAGACCAGATGTGACTCAGTGGTTAAGACAGATGTTAACAAACCTTCCATTAGAAAGAATAACATATATACTGAAATCAAAGGAAATTGTGTTTGAGAATATATGGAGACCTTTTATTGATTATGTAAAAAATTTAAACATAACTCTTGAAGAAGAAGGTGAATGATGTGTGTGGACCTTGTAAATTCCAAACTGGTGAACATAATATGTATACTTATGTATTGGATTGTCTAGACTAAACAGAGGAGCATTGTTGAAGACTTGATTTTGTTGGTGGTTGTTGGTGTTTTTAGTGCATTTTTTTTTTTTTTTTGTAGTACTTTAGTGTTAGTGTTTGATTGTTTGTATCATGTTTGTTAAAAAAAAAAAAAAAGGTTCAATAAAGATATTGTGGAAAAAAAAAAAACACTGACAGCTCAGCCTCAGCTATGCACACCTCCAGACTATGAAGTGACACATGCTGCATTTCCTCTCTGGTCCGCTTTCGTCCGCATCCGCTTTGGACGAGGCCAACGCACACGCAGCTCTGTATATACTTTTACTTTTTTGTCTACCAGGCCAAGCGGTTGACGCATGGGCACAACGGTTATTTGTTTTATTTGTTATTAGTTTCGCCCCATCCCTATGGGTAGCGCAAATGCGCTAACACGCCAGTTTGTTCAATGGCTATAAACGCAAGAGCGACACACATTTTTTGTAGCAACAACAATGGCACTGTTTCAAGGAAAAGGGGGAATTACCATTTTTCAGCGCTCTTCTCTGCTCAAGCTGCTGCTGCTGCAAAACGATTCATGTACGTTTATTCTCACCTTCCGCGTCCTCTTCGTCCTCTTGTTCTACTTTGACTTTGTATGCTGTGTCGATAGCGCCACCTTGTGAATGGGATGTTCAATCTTGTGCATGCACAGTCAACACGGGCAGGCCGTGCGGTCAGAAAATTTGGGCTGCACGCGGTCATCCACAGAAGAGCTCTGTGGACACTAGCAGACTGGAGACGATGATGTAAATTTCATCACACAAGCCTCACGGTCACGCAGATGCAGACAGCGGAGGTACAGCATGAATGCAGTTTCAATCCCCTTTTTTAATCAGAGAGCTGGAAACTAAACACACACACAAAAAAAAAAGTCTGACCTGAGAGTGGAAATTGGCCATGGTTGTCGTCTCTATGTCCTTCTTCCCAAGGACCTCCATCTTAACTGGGGCACTGGGGAACTTGTAGGAGAAGTAGTCCAGGAAGTCTGGGAGGTAGGACGCTGCTCCGTGAATGATGCCCATCACAAAACACGCAGCCTGGGCCTTGTCTTCGCTGAATGACAGGGTTACAAACTCATCTGCGAACTGCTGCATCTCAGCTGGAGACAGACAAGAGAGCTGATCACTGTAGGCATGCACCACAGATGCCCCACCATTGGCCTGCTGCTCTATGTGGATCAGATGGCCAAACTCCAGACCAGGCAGGCCGGGAACCGGGGTGCTGTAAAGTAGAGAATTGTAGCCGAGTCTGTCCCAGACCATGGAGGAGGTGGAGGTAGCTGTGGTGACAGCAGGATCCTGGTGGTGGAGGTGATGTGACATTGCAGAAGTGTGGTTGTGGCTGCTGCTGCTGTTCCCGTTAATCTGACTGATAAACTCGGGCAGACCAAGAGACATGCCTGAACACACAGTCTGGCAGGAGCGGTGATACATTTTGGGCCGGCTGTGCCTCTCCTTCTCTCGCTCACCATCTTTGTGCTTCTTTTTCTTCTTCTTCTTGAGTTTCTTTAGCAGGAGTTCCTCCTCTGACCCAGCTTTGGGCTTTTCCTTAGATTCTGAGATCGAGGACAAGGATCAGAAAAATATGTAACAAATTAAACATTTGATACACCTTTTACAAATGTGATCTTTGTATTTAATCTGCTATTTCATGATGAATCCTATATAAAATAGCTGAGTGGCCTCTGTCCATCTGTACAGAGCACCAGTTAAAAGGTACTGCATTGAGCAGTAATATCACAGTTGACATGTTTAGAGCTTCAAATACAGTGTGCGTAGCAAAAATTGGATGTCTCTTTCTTTTACCTTTACTGAAAAAGATAAAAATGTTTTTTGGAAACTTACTTCAAAGCAGGCTCTATCCAACAAGGTCTGCCCAAGGCACACCTGTGCAACAATCAATTATGCTATTTATTCAGCATCTTGATATGTTAACCCCTGCCAGGCAGATGGGATTATCTTGCCAAGGTATAAGTGCTCTTTTACCGTTGCTGACACATAAAACAACTTCTTTGGTGTGTACAAACATGAAAATGTAGTACCCATCAAGGACCTTCTGAAATCCCATAGGCAAGTTTCTACTGGTAATAATAATAAAGTTTATTTAACTGTTTAAGGTGCACTGTGTATCAAATTAACTTTTCACCCTCACCTTTCAGTGAAGAAATGACATCTCCATTTTCCCTGGCAATGTCATGCACAGGTGGCCGTTTATGATTTTTCCACTCCTTGTTCTTATCCTTCTTCATCTCCCTGTCTTTCTCCTTTACCTTATGATCTGAGGATAAGAGAAAACAGAAAGCAGAGTGTAGTTTAAAATGCTGCTGCATCCACGTTTGCAAATGTTGGCGATATTACACGTGGAAATGTTTGTCTGACAGCAACATGCTGACTAACATTTCCACGTGTAATATCGTCAACATCTGGGCCTAATAAGTAGTGGGCCTTTTGGTGCTGTATATTATGTAATAATTTAACTGATCCTTTTCAGACAGCATTGTTTTAAAGTGATCACTGATAAGTGTTAAATGTGGTCCCGTACAGAGCAGCCAGGCTCCGCCGTCCTTACCCCTCTGTGACATTTTCACGTCTCCGTTCTCCGTCTTTGTATGGCAGCTAGCTGGGCTCACTCTCTCCGCGACAGCAGCAGCGATAGCAGTGACAGGGCTCCGCTGCGGTCCGCTCATTTTCTCCTTCTCCTTGTGTCGCTTCTCCTTCGCCTTTTTCACTTTGGGAGGCGAGGCGAGGAAGTTGCTGATTTTGAAGATCTTCCGGGCCGGGGAAGGTGGCACAGACGCGGCGGCGGAATGGCTCGCCTTGGCCGGCCCGAAACTCCATTTCGCTGGGCTCCCACAACTCTGCTTCCCGTTGTGTTTTTCCCCTGCGCACACCTCTCCGTTCAGCCTCCGGTGCTTCAGGCTCTTCTCCTCCACCCGGACCTTCTTGGGGGCAGGTGGGAAAATGTCACTGGAAGACTGCGGATGGCTTTCCGGCGGCCGTTTGGCTATCAGTGGTTTAGGGGAATTTGTTTTGCTGTTTGCTGCGAAATGCATGGAGTCCACGGACTCGGCCATCTTGGAAGTTTCTATTTTTTACGGTCAGACGTAACTGGTGCGTGAGAGACAGGCCAAGGGCGGGGCGTGGTGACTGACGTCAAACGCACGGAGGGGGAGGAGACGCAGCAGTGGGTTGTTTACCGACTGCAGTGCAGAGCGGAGGTGGGGAAAGAGTCTGTAATTACTCAAGTACAAGAAAGAGCAGTCACCGAAATACGTGACTAGAAATTATCTACAAAAAGATAACTTGAATGGTGAGTAACTTAATGCAAACTCTCCATATGTACCCTCTAATATAATTAAAACCATTTGACATAGTAGGTAGTAATAAATAAATAATAAATAAATAAATCTGAGTAAGTAGATAAATAAATAAAGCTGAGTAAAACCAGAAGGGCAATCATTTCTACACTTGATTTAGTGCAAAAATATAAATTCACAAAAATGAAAGATTCAATCACTTCTAGTGTTATTACAATATAAACACACAAATATCTGACAAATTTTGTCAGGAACCGAGCCAGCTTGGTTTCTCCTGGCTCGGTCCTGAGCTCTCTGTGGGTCTAGGTGCCATTGTGTATGTATGTATAGTATGCATTTCAGTGTTTTTTCCATATCCATAGCCACTGCCTGACCGGCAGCTGTTAGACACCCACTGTGACCTACTTTCTGTCACTGCTGACAGTCTGCTGGTCCGGCCACGCCCCCTCTCTCTCTCATTTCCATCAGCTGTTCCCAGCCCCATTAATCGTCTTTCCTGCGCCTTGCACAGGTGTGCCCAATTGGTGGAGCCAGCAATGCGTGTACTTAAGGAGCTTTTTTCCAGTCATGCATTGCTGGGTCATTAACGTATGGATTACTGACTGAAGTGCCATGAAGGATTAGCCACCTCCACTGCAGCTGTGGTTCTTTGCGCCCATCGAGCGATGCTGGCTCTGGGAAGTGCTGGTGGCTAATCACTTTTCCTCATGCGTTCATTGGGCGATGCCGGCCCAGGAACCTCCCATGTAAGTGTTTTGTCGCATTGTATGTTTTCACCCTTTTGGGACTGCCTGTATGTTCGTTGATAAATGTGTGTGGTGCAACCCTGCGCTTAAATCCTCCTTATTTCACAGTTCATGACAAATTTCTCACTCAGCTGCATGTTTTAAATAGCCATCTACCCCCCCCCCCCCCCACACACACACACCAATATTCAGGAAGATGGTAGTCGTCTCACTGCACTCTAACTTATAGCCATCTAGGGATGCATTTGGAAAAAAGGTTAATTGTAGTTGTTAAACCTAGGGGATAAGAAAAAATGTTCTAATTCTGTATTTGCCATAACAGCATAAAATGTACTCCAAAATATGTGTGCAAATTTATATTGTAAGCAAATTCTATGAATTAATCTTATTAATATATGACAGTGATCTTTGCATGTTTTTTTAAAATTCCCTTTATTACTCCATGCAAAATACATGTACTTGAATGAGAGGGAGACAGTGAAGATGAAAGAAGTAGACATAATAAATGTGGATGACTTTAAATACCTGGGATCAGCCATCCAAAGCAATGGACAGTGTACAAGATGGGTGGAAAAAGTGTGCAGACAGGGTGGAGTGGGTGTAGACGAGTGAGACAGAAGGATAGCAGCAAGAGTGAAAGGGAAGATTTAGTAGGGAGCCCTGCTATGATGTATTTTTTGGAGAAGGTGGTGACAGGAGACAGAGCTGGCGGTATCAGGGCTGAAGATGCTGATATTCTTACTAAGAGTGACTAGGAGGGACAGGATTAGAAATGAGTGTATCAGAGAGATGCCTCAGATTGACCCATTTGGAGACAAAGTAAGAGAGGCAAAGCTGAGATGGTTTGTGTTATGTCTGATATTACCTGCTGAACAGAAGAGGCGAGGTGACTTGGAACACCGCTTCATTTACTGTAGCTCACTGAATATTGACAGCCACAGGCAGAACACCGGCCAAGGTCCAGGCGAGATAAGAGGGTAATAAGATGGTCGACCTGGCGTTATATAAGGCGGGGCAGAGGCACCACCTGGAGGTGCGTGTCCATCTTACTTCTATATTAATTAAATATCTCACATTTTCCTCCCCTTTAAAAAGTCCAAAGCCACTCACTCAATTAAGACCCTCCCCAATTTGGGACCTGAATCATGCACTAACAAACAACAACTAATATTTCCAAATGGCCTAATGCA